>CM032666.1:53563319-53571135 GCA_019095985.1 Streblospio benedicti | reverse complement strand
ACTCCAGCAGTTTGGTTTGGTTTGGTTTGTTTGTACTCCGCAGCCATCAATGTTGATGATTATAGCAGTTACTCCAAACAAAAGTGCAGAGACAAGACGCAGTGGCTGAAGCATAATAAGACCAAAATATCTGGAGGAATTTGTGGCATATATGATAAAATAAACTGAACAAAGAGAGAGAGGACAGTGTTAATTTGGTGTTAATTTGTATATTATTGTTCCATGTTTAATAGCAAAAATGTTAATAATGTTTAATGTCTCATTGTTTCATAGTAAAATTAAAAAATAGCATTCGTTGTAATTCTCATGCATGAAGTTACAAATTTAATTTTAGACACTTGTTTCATATGGTATAAAGCAAATTGAATTTATTTATTTATTTAGATGTGAAAGTTCAACTTATTTAATATAGGACAGTAATATACAATGTGATTAGATTCAAATTTACATTTCAATGTGGAAGTTTAAAGAAAAAAAGTCTTTGTAGAAATTTGTTAATTTGATAGTGATATTTGAAACAATGCAGTATGCAGTAAACCAAAACTAACTGTATGTTTACATATGTAGATCTTGAAAGGAGGGATGTAGAAGGTTTAACTATTTCGATATATTCATGTTCTTTTGATTGTACGCAGTTGGGCGGATACGGAAGTGGCTGTTATGTGGTAGTCGGAAACGCCATGGTAGATGTCACCATTGTGCAAGTAAAAATATCAATAAATATTATACAATTGTATATGCATGTTACAATAGTACCACGCATGCGCATTACAATAAACAGTTTCCAACTAAGATGTCTGCTTTCTAGTCATTACTCAATATTGTGGCAGCGTTTAGAACCCTCATTACGCTTCTGTAGATAACAGAACCTCTCCAAACTTGTTCAACAAGTAATATACATCGTTGGGAACACCCGGGGATATTAACAGGATGCATGCTTACTAAGATCGCAAAGAATCCGATCGTAGATGCACCCTCGCCTGCCACGTCACGCTGATCTAGTCATGAACATTACTAGTGACCCGATTATCGTACAAGGCCAAGGCTGTAATCCGACCCTGAGAATTCAAGAAAACAGAATAAGTGATCTCAAAGATACAGACAGCTGTCTATAGGCGTTTAACCAATTAAACCAATGACTATGGCTGTGTGTGTGTTGTAAACTAGTGTCGGTAATGTGATTGCATTTGCGACTGTGACTTGTGGAGTTGATTGTGCCTTGAACTAATTGTTACATTATTAGTCCTTGCCTGTGCTCATGAGATAAAAATATTACCTGTTAAGTTTACACAAGTGACTTTTAATCTATATTTATCTGAGTGAGTATGGTTATAGTGGTTATATGTTACGAATGGCAACTTATCAGATTCCTCCCCCCACCCCTATGTCCCTCTCCGGTGACGTCGCGGAGAACTGGAAAGAGTTTGAGTCCATGTGGGGCGATTATTTAATAGCAACACAGTTATCCGAGAAGCTGTGGAAGAAGGATGGGACAACTGATCCGGCGGGGCAAAGAACTATGGCAGCGACTGAAATGTTTTGTACGAGAGATTTATATTTAACACTGCGAAACAGAAACCGGGTGAGACAATAGATATGTTCGTAATGCGTCTGCGTCAACGATCAGAATCATGCGAGTTTGGCGCTCTCCAGGACGATCTAATCCGAGATTGCATCGTAATTGGGATGACGGATGAGACGGGTCGCGAGCATCATCTGAGAGAGCGGACGGTCCCTAACTTGGCTCGGGTGGTAGAGCAGCTCAGAGCTGCGGAAATATCGCAAAGCCATCACAAGGCTATTTCTGGAGCAGTGTCTGGATCATCGCAAGTTGAGCATATCAACAAGGAGCCAAGGAACAAATTCCGTGCTCCGGCTCAATAGTCAGGCAAACAAACAAAACAGCGAAAGAAACAGAAGCCTGGACAAGGCAAGTCACAGGAGAATAGAACCGAGAATAAACCTCGATGCAACTACTGGGGAACAACAAGCACCACCGCCGGGAATGCCCTGCGCGAGAGAGCGAATGTAGCTAGTGCAAAAACAGGGGGCACTGGGCAATTGCCTGCAGAAGTAAACTCACACAGGAGATAATTGTAGAAGAAACCCTAGTTGGTTACGATTATCTTGATGTGTTGAATGAGAATTATCTCGGCGAGGTCAACGCCATCGATTCGGCCAGTGAAAACTTCTAGTCCGCCAACATGGAAGTCGACTGGAATACAATGGAATTCAAACTTGACAGCGGCTCTCGCATATGTGTTGTAAGCAGCACAACGCCCTGGACAAGAAGGTGAACACTCTCCAACGAAAGCATCATTTCGTGGCCCTGGAGGAACCACCTCATAATAGGGTTTGTCCGCCAGGCCAAGTTGGTCATCGGCGAGGTGGTGCATACCAAAGACGTCTATATTATGCGAAACCAGAAGAAGAATCTTCTTTCCAAATTGGCGATTCAAGCCCTTCAACTCCTCAAGCCAGCAGCAACGGTCTATGCAGTCGAGTTGTCAAGCGACTTCAAGAAGGAGTTCCCAGAATTGTTCAAAGGGCTAGGCATGCTGAAGGATGTGTACAAGATCCCTCTCAAAGAAGATGCAACTCCAATCTGTTTGTACACGCCGCATCGTGTAGCGCATCCACTGCTGCCCAAGGTTAAAAAGCAGCTGGAGAAAATGGAGACGGCAGGTGTAATATCGGCTATCACAGAACCAACAGAATGGTGCTCGGGAATGGGTGCTCGGGAATCAGGAGAGATCCCAGTATGTGTTGACCACTCAACAAGGCTGTCAAGAGAGAGATCCATCCAATGGCTACAGTTGACGACAACCTCGCAAAGATTCGCGGAAGCAAGATATTCACGAAGCTCGATGCAAAATCCGGGTCTTGGCAGATTCCTCTGCACCCAGAATCGAGACTACTCACCACATTTGTCACACCGTTTGGACGATTCTGCTACAACTGTCTACCATTCGGTATTGGTTTGGCACCCAAAGTATTCTAGAGGCAAATGTCGAGGATCCTGAAGGGCCTCGATGATGTTATCTGTCATATGGATGACATTCTGGTACACGCAGAAACCAAAGAGAACCATGATGAGCGATTGAGGAAAGTACTTGCAAGGCTACGAGATGTGGGAGTGACCTTGAACGAGAAGTGCTCTTTTAGCCAAACAAGCATGAAGTTTCGCGGACATGTTATGTCAGAAGAAGGTATCACTGTAGACCCAGACAAAACTAAAGCCGTTCAGGAGTTTCCGAAACATGCAAATATCACAGAACTCCAGAGATTCTTAGGAATGACCAACCAACTGGCTAAGTTCTTATCGGAACTGGCAAGGATGAACAAACCTCTTCGTCAGCTTCTCAAGAAGTAATAGATGTGGCTATGGGATGCACCACAGCAGGAGGCCTTCGAAAACATGAAGTGTATGCTCTCCTCTGCAGAAGTGTTAGCCCATTACGACCCGACCCTGCCGTGTGTCATTGCGTGCTGATGCTTGCCAAGATGGCGTTGGGGCTGTTCTCCTTCAAACTGACGTCCACGGCAACAGGCGCCCTATCGCATATGCTTCTCGGTCCCTCACTGACACTGAGAAAAGGTACGCCATGATAGAGAAAGAAGCTCTGGCGGCAACGTGGGCCTGTGAAAAGTTCTCGGACTATGTCTTAGGTTTGAAGTTCACCCTGGAAACCAATCACCGACCACTGGTACCTCTACTATCAACGACCAAGCTTTCCAAAATGCCGACTAGAGTCCTGTGATTCAGGCTTCGCTTGATGCGCTACTCACCTGAAGTGAAATATGTCCAGGGGGTCTATCAGAATACGGCCGATGCGCTCTCAAGAGCACCTGTGGGCAAACCAACGATGGAAGATGAGATCTTCGTCGAGGAAGCAGAACCATTCAAAGATACAGTCACCCAACACATACCAGCAACTGAGCGCAGACTTGAAGAATTACACCAGGCCCAAATGAATGACGCAGTCTGCACCTAAGTGAGGTGCTTGGAGAAGGATGGTTGGCCGCTGGTGATGCCCAACTTACCGTTGATGAAGCCCTTCTGGGAAAAAGCACCACACTTCACCATGAATGACGACCTCCTGATGTTTGACGACCGCCTAGTCATCCCCCAGACGCTCCAGCTGGAAATCCTGGAGAAGATCCACACAGGACACCTGGGGAAAACCAAATGCAAAGGCCGAGCACAAGAAAGCATTTGGTGGCCTTCAATCACCTCGCAGTTGAAGCGATGTACAAATGCCTGACATGCATCCTCCACTAAGATCAAGCTACGGAACCCCTCATAGCACTCTCACCGCCGGAAGAAATATGGGAAAAAGTAGGAACCGACCTGTTTGAATTCAAGTCAAAACACTACCTTCTGGTAGTAGATTATGGTTCCAGCTCGACTTCAAAGAACTGGGATCAATAACCATTCAGGCCATGATCTGCGGCCTCTGCGAAGTTTTCGCAACACATGGATCGCAGAAAGTCCTCATATCGGACAACGGACCCCAATATGCTTCACAGGAATTCTTGGAATTCAGCAAGGACTGGGGCTTCACCCACATCATGTCGTCCCTCAAGTATCCAAAAGCAAATGGGGAAGCAGAACGAGCCGTCCGCACTGCTAAGGCGATCCTTAGCAAAAACACCAACCCCTACCTTGGACTGCTGGCTTACCGATCCTCACCGATCTATAATGGCAGAACCCCGAGTCAGCTCGTTATGTCTCGCCAGCTACGCACAACCCTACCAACAGTAGCAGCGAAGCTGACTCCAAAAATACAGGATTTAAAAAAATCCAAGAAAAGGAGACAGAGTACCGAAGCCGGTATACACAGGTCCACAATGGGGACGATCGAGTGGTACATCTCCCTGTCTCACCCCTGGTGATCGTGTCTATGTTCGGGATCAGGCTCGCTATGGCGAAGTCCAACAACACATGCAGACCTGCCAAGTCTCCCGCATTGGGGGGGAGACTCCCCCTTTGGAAACCTCTCTCCCCCTCTCCCCCTCAGGTGTTCTAATCTCCCCCTTTCTACTGATTCCCTAAAATAAATTTAAAAAAAATAAATTCCCTACCTAAAAAGTTGCCTAAAATGCACAGAATGGCATTAAAAATTGCAAACTTTTCTGGGGGGGCATGCCCCCAGACCCCCCTAGCATTGCCCCGCGCCAAATGCCTCTAATGTCTCCCCTTTTCAAGCTCCTCCAACTTGGCATCTCTGCACATGACCAACCCCAGTTCATACCGGGTCTCTATGGAAAACGGCAATGCGATCCAATGTTACCATAGTACCGTGCATGCGCATGACAATAAACAGTTTCCAACCAAGATGGCTGCTTTCTAGTCGTTACTCAATAGACATTACAACCAGTTATTTATATTCATCCAAGACAAACTATAACCAGTAATACATTTAACATCTCTATTTTCAATTTAGGTATATGTTACCAAGCAGCCGGTCCATTTGCTTCAGGAGGACAAGTGCGACCCGTCATCTCACGGTTTAATGATGAGGATCTTGCTCAAAACAGTTTTGTTAGTGGAATGAAAATTTTTACACGTCTATGGGATGGACGTCCAGTAGTAGGAGGTATGTAGTTTAAGGAATTTTAGGCTCAGTCACATATTTCCAAAGAGCAGAGAATATTCTATTGTCCTAATCACTGTTAATCTTTTTTGGACAGGGTTTGAGATGTTTTACAAGAATGGAAATTCATCAAAACATGGCCAAAGTACAACGGGGCCAAATATTGAAGTTCATGAATTTCACCTGGATCATAACCAGTACATTGTTAAAGTAGAAGTTAATGCAGGATGGTTGATTGATAGACTTGCCTTTCATACTAATACTGGAAACATTTTTGGGCCTTTTGGAGGAAATGGTGGTGCATATTTTACAAGTCAGCCTCCAGATCAGTTTACTTATGGTCACCTATCATATTTTAAAGGAGCAGTGGTTCATACCCAAAGTTCTAAAGCAATTACAGATCTCCAACTAGTGTGGGGGTATTACGAATACCAGAGAAATGCCTAATTGACCACATTATATATTTAGAACTAGCTGGATACCTGGCGCTGCTCGGTTTGAAACAGACGTGATTTGGAACTGTAATTAAATGATCGTTCCTCCCCATCCTTCATCCCTCCCACCAGCTGGTACGGAACAACTCTATCACCTCTCTTCCATCGCCATATCTCACAGCCATATACACAGAATAAGACAATGATTTAATCCACCTAATATTCGTCCCCCCAGCTACCCCAGAAAAACAGGTTTGGCACAAATTAAATGCCCCCCACCTTCCTCCACCCTTCCTTCCGCCTTTGCCCCCTCTTTCCTCCCCATCCTGGCCTCTCTGCCCCATCCCCACAGAAACAGGTCCAGAGCAGAGACAGACTATATGAATATCCATCACATCCTTCCTACTGCTCAGGTTAAGGCTGAGGTTGAAACCGATGTGATCTGGAATTCCTGCCACCCCCCTCCCCCCAACACACACACTATAGGCTCGTACAGATGAAATGATCCTCCATCACCACCGCCCTGCCTCCACCACACCAGCTCCCGTCACAATACAGGGTATACAGGTAATAATTTTCAAAGGCAAAATTTAATAGGGCACCTATAGTGCTTTGTAGCCGGCACTTACATAGTACATTATTAGTTTTGGAGTATATGTAGTGGATTTTACACCAATTTATGCATGAAATAAACTCACTTGTTTGATCTCTGGACGCTATTGGCAGACTTGGCTGTGCGGCACAATGCACATCTGTATCTTATTTTTTAAAAGATTTCTTGTAAACATATAAATCTTGCGTCATAACGTCCCCAATCCTCAAATATCCTGTGTACGCCAAATGTCTCTATTATATGTCATTTCGTATGGTTTCGTGTGGCTTAATCATATGATGCAAAGAAAATTGATATAAGGTCTTTCAGATTTACACGGTATGTTGTTTGATATTTACATTGCTGACGTACACAAACGTTTAGCTTACATTGTTGTCGTACACACATGTTTAGCGTAGATACGCACGTACTTACGTTTGTAATTTAACTGTTACGTATTATGTGTTTCAGTGACATTGCATATGACAGATATTTTAGAAAAAATATCTTTTTTCTTGTTTTAATCATTCAAACCAATTTATTTGGTTTGAAATATAGACATTATAACGACCACCAAGTTGTCTTGATTGTACATACATAATTTGGAGTGTGTACGTCTTGTGGTTAAAAAGCCTTTTGTGACCAAAAAAAAATCACTTCTTCCTTTTAATATATATATACATATAGATTTGTTTGGAGTGTAATCAAATACCTATGATTTTTTGTCAGTATTATTGATAGCCATATATTGAAATACAGGGTAGAGTTAATTTGTATGCGTTGCTTTGGTTCTTGAACAATATACATGTACCAAGTATGACTTACTTTATTTTCAAATTTTCAATAAAAACCGAGCATTTCTATTGTTGCTTATTTGGTTTGCAAACTTTGTAGTCATTTGTTCAAAAAATATAATACTGCATAAATGGTAACAAAAAATTAATATCAGTAAATATCATTTTCCTGACAAATGCATTTTATTCAATTATGTATTGGTGCATTTCTTTAGCATTATTCTGAAAATTATTGGAAAAAAGTATGTACTTAGTAAGGAAAAATGCTGGACCTATATGAAAATTGTTTTTTAAATCGGGAATATATTTATATACATGAGAACATGCAGAAATTTCAACACTTTGAAGCTAACTTTGATAGCAGGAATACCTGTTGATAGTAATAGTTAGTTTGGGGTG
>CM032666.1:53540819-53558319 GCA_019095985.1 Streblospio benedicti | reverse complement strand
AAGTAGATAGAGAGGAAATAAAATAGATATAGATAGCAGGTAATCATTAGATAGGATTGCATTAATGTTTCATCGCATAGTTGACTGGAATTAAGTGCGTAGACCTAGTACATTTAGATCTATCGATGTCTGGCCTCGTATTATGACATCTGTCAAACCATCAGCATACTTTGTATGAACAGTGACAGTTCAACCACCTTAAAGTGTCGGTTGAAGCTCTTAATTGGTTAATCAACCTCGGTATTCATGTTTAGAAAAGCATAGTTATATCACCGAAGACAACTAAGGTCTGTGATCTTTAGTCGATGTACAGGCTCATCAATGTTAAGACAATTAACTATTATTTTAATAAGTCAGTATAGACTCTAGGTCACTGCACACCCAGTTCGTGCATTTTATTGTTTAAACAATCGTAGCACAGCTATTAATGAACCCTCAATAGTGTTTGATGTGTCAAAATAAAGCTACTTACTTATATTGTCGCATGATAAACACAGTTGTTATGATTCATCAAAATTATATGATCTATGGTGCAATTTGTTGCATGCACACCCAGTTCGTGCATGGCAATAATCGGGGATTTGAACATGTTCATTTACATTAGATCTTAGTAGAAATTTTATTTTTTCACTTTCGCACCGGGAAAGCAATAATTTTTAAAGTAGTAATATTGTGTGCTAATTGTTTGGAGCATAACAATTGTATTTAAATAACACACGAACTGGGTGTGCAGTGCTCTAAGTGATTTCGTAAATAGTGAGGGACGTCACAAAGTCAGAGGTCAGCGGGTAGAAGCTGTATAAAATGCATAAGTAACTTTGTTAATCATAATCTGTTATTTATAAAAGTCACCACTCGTATATATATTATAGGAATTCAAAGGTCTAAGAATGCACAGCTAAAAGAAGAGATTGATTTGGCATTACACAGTACCTAAAAAGGTTCTGAACATCCCATGTGAAATTTATAAACAAAAGGGTTGAAGTACAAGTGGGCCATATGGCTTTGTTTTCACCCGATATATACAGCGTGTTTCATAACAACTATACGTACACTGCAGAATTAATCTTTTGTCAAATTTGACTTAAAATATGGACTCCTACACTTGTTTCGCAATATGTGACAATATTCGATTTCCAAGAGAATTAACCAAGTTATTAATTTCTTTTTAATGCCATTTCTGTCAGAATTTCCTGTTTGATAAATTATAGATGCAAATAAAACGGCACGTGTAAAGATTTCACATGTCTCTGACTTTCAACAAATATTTTACAAATTTATAAATGTTGGATTTATTATATCTTGGTGTTAAATCAACTGCATATTGGTCTTTTAACATTCACAAACAGTTTGAAAGGAATATTTTTGATGCAATGAATGTTATATTTGCCGGTTTTATGAGCTTACCTTAGATTTTCATTCATTGTACTGTAGAAAATCATCCGTCCATAAAGCAATTGGTATATTAACTTAAACTCTTTATTTCTGATCTGGTGATGTTACATCTATTTACGAAATGGCTCATTATTTGAAGCCTAGATATTGTGGTTTTCAGGTTATGGAGAGAATCAGAATTAGTGGATTATTTCTAAAAGTACTGAATGTATTTGGATGAAATTTTGTTAGTAGTCTTTGTACACGCAAAGATTTAAGAATACTTTTTATGTGCATGTAAAAGACTACTATTTTTCTATAAACTTTATTTGAGACAATCTGTTTTCGGACCATTCTGATTGTTGTACAAGATCTAAAATATCAAATTCAATTATATTATATATATTATATAGGACTTTAAATACATTTGATGAAATTATAAATTACTATCAATTGCATTAAAATAACACTTACTTTAAAAATGACTGTTACACTGTTGAAAACACAATTACAACATAGTATAAAGATTAAGCAATCTACAATATAATACAAAGATTATCATTCTATTTACACTGCATATTTGCAGTTCTGCATTAGCAGTCTTGGTAGTGTAATGATTAGGGTGTATGACTTCAAAACAGGATTTGCCTCGATGGTGAGTTTGTGTTCCGTCCAAGGCAGACTAACTGTCACCAAACAATTACGTTGCATGTAGTTTCTAATCATTAAAACGCCAATTCTACCGTGGCGTGTCTTCACTGTCGAGTATTTGAACAAGATGGTAGCGCCACCAAGCATAAGGTTTGGAAGCTTCGTTAAAGGGACATGCACAGCAAATGCTTCCTTGGATAGATTGAATAATTAATAACTTTGTTACCCCTGCTTCTGGAGGCTCATGTAACTTGGGTTCCCTCTGCGTTAATATCACCAATACCCTGTACTGATGGCTGCAGAGTATCTACAAAGACCCGACCAAAGACCAGTTAGCACTAGTGCTGTAAATGATGAGAAGCTAGCTGTCCTAATATACTAAAAAAGTATTTCCTTTTTTTTCTCTTTTTTTTAATTAATTTCTGTTTAATTGATTTAGTTAAGTTTTTCCTATAATTTCCTATGGTTTCCTATATATTCTATAGTAAAATCCTGACTTTAGCGCCTTGCATGCCAAATATTAAATGTGGCTGTGAAATGAGATATTTGTACTCTAGGGTTTTATAGGAAACTACGGTATATGAAATATCTGTCTGGTCTTTATGAAGATCCTAATGAAACTTTCACAGATATTAGAACAGGTTTCTAGATATATATACATTTGTACTAACAAACTTTCATTAAATTATATGAAAAGAATACATATGTAAGTAATACTAATCCGTTGAATTTTGATTATCTCCATTACCTGAAAACAACAATGTACATGTAGTTAATGAACTGGATTATATTTATGACCTTAAGGTAAAGAACATTACACAATATATGTTCAGCTGTGAACAACCTGTTTATCGTCACGTGCAGCTACACACTTTAATACTAGATGTGAAAATGAGTATTTACTTAGTCATTGTGTATCACAAAAGTGTTTAACTGTTTATTGATCTAGGTCTTGGTAAATATCAATCTCTTAGCGTTTAAAGACCCTTCGGTAAAATGTATAAAGTTCAATGCCCATAATGGTGTACACTATTTTGATTACTGGAAAAAAGGTGGTTGATAAACTCAGCAACAAAGAGTGTCATATTGATGGTCAAGCAGTGATAAGCTTTGTGTTAAAAACATTTATAACATGTGTCTTGATCCAACAGTCTTCATAAGCAGATCTTATGATAACAGTAGACAATATTCTGAGAATGATTTATGACTATTAATTGAAAAGAAAACTTTAAAAAAATGTGCATGTAGTTTAGATTCATTATTGCTTGTTTTTGATATCGGCACATTGTTAAATTTACCAATCTATTTCAGCTTCAAGTCCCCACTTTGGAATCATTTGATGATCGTTGGAAGCAACGTACAAGAAACAGAATGCTGCGAAATTTAAACACGCGTCTAACAAGTGTGTATCAGTACATGCACTTGATATTTGGTTCATCTTCCTATCATCCAAGTCTCCCTTCGGATCACACTGTACATCTTGCAGGCACACTTTTCCAAGTATGTGGTATAGAAGTATTTTAATACATTTTTCTATTAGATAAAGCATATTACCAGTAAATTAATGACAACGTTTATTGTAAAATAGATTTAGTAGGCCTACCACTGTAAATTATTGTAGCACAATACTCATGCCTCGTAAAATCGCATTACATGTATTAATGGTCACAGATACTGAGGAATAGAAAAAGCAGTTCTCCAGAAGAGAGTGAACGTCTTTTGGTTGAAGCGCACAAAATATTAAGAGACTGTGATGTGCTTGAAGGGATTTTGGAAGTCACAAATGCACAAGGATACAACATTTTACAGGTTAATATAATAATAACATACTTCATTGTAATTTTCAGCTATTTTAGCACTATTTTTAGAACAAGGTAAAAATTGCATGGATTTTGAAAATATCTATTAATTTAGAGGAACAGTATTCTCATACGCAGTTCTAAATTCATGATTGAATGTCTGCAATTAAAATTAACTTAATTTTCTAGGAAGCAGTAAATAGTGCAGACATGGATTTCTTGGATCTGTTGGTTCTTGAAGGATGTGACTTAAATCAAGGAAAATGCACAGTTCCGTTACATCTTGCTTGCTATAAAGGCAACCTACAACTTGTTGAATACCTTATCAACTGTGGTGCCGACATGACAATTGAAAAAGGAATGTGTTACCCTGAAGCACATGTACCTATAAAGCATGTACCTTCAAGATTTCACTTCTTAGAAACGGACATCTTTACATGCGATAGCAACCATCAGCTTCCGTTGATGTTTGCGATTGAGGGTGATCATATAGACATTGTGCGGTGTCTCCTACAGGGAAGTAAAGGTCCCGACACGAACTGGCCATACCATCGTCTACCACTTCATCACGCAGCTCAACATGGAGCTACAAGATGCATGCAACATTTGCTGCAAATAAAACCTTTGGAGGTGAACACTTTAAGTGTGGATGGATATGCACCATTTCTTCATGGCATACAGTGGGGCAAAAAGTTCGTCCAGCCAATGGTTGACGTAGGAGCAGACATCCGAGTTCTTACAACCAAACGACAGTCGTCACTCCATTTATTGTTTCAGAATATAAGAAATCCTCTTGAACTCTATGAAACTACGAACTTTCTGGTGGGTGCTGGACTCGAACAAGATATTAATGTCGTTGACAATCTTGGTTGTTCTGCACTTCATGAACTTCTGTCCTTACTGAATCGGAGAGTGTCCACTTTCCATTGCAAACATGAAGAGAATGATCAAGATCTCTTTGACCAACAAGTATTCGACTCCATGCAAGTGCTTCTCACGAATAATTGTGACCCAAATTTAGTCAACAATAGTGGCATCACGGCACTACATAAACTGATTTTCTTGTATGAATACACCATTAGTACTGTGGTCACAATAACACTGGAAAAATTACCACCTCTGGAGAGTTATAAAGTGGACTTTGATAACTTGCATAAAGCAATAATCATGCTTATTGAACATGGTGCTAAAGTCAACAAAGCCACTAGTTCAGGGCGTACGCCACTTGTAATTTTGGTACAAACCATTTTAAACATTGAACCTTCTTTGATATCTTCATATGCTCCAGGATTTTTAAAGGGTATTACTAGTCTCTGCCATCGGGGTGCACAGCCAAGTCATAGCACTCACACACATATTGCAATAGTAACAACTTTGTATAAATTTGGACAAAAATGTTTGAGCGAGCGGAATACAAAACTCCAAAAAGAGATGTCAGAATTCATGCAGGATGTGCTTGCATGCCTCCTGAAGAATGGTTTAGATTCTAATCACATCTCATCAGAACTTCAAAAACACAGAACTGGAAATATTTTGACTGAAATGGTTCGATTGTGCGCACACATTCGTCAACCTATCGATCTCAATCACATCTACATCTGGGTGTTAACGGCGCTACAGTGGGGTGCAAATCCAGACATGGAACCGTATCCTTCAGATCCAATTATTGTGCATTCTCAAAGTTCAATATTTCTGAAGCCAAAAGGCTCACAACCAGTTCACCATTACATGTATCACATTCAAGATGTAAATCAAGTGTTTGAGGGGGGATATGCAGAGGACTTGTTATTGCTGTTCTATAACTCCATGGATCATGTGCCCTTGTATCATTGTCTTAATGCTGCAAGAACCATGTCGAGATTTGATCCAAACAGAACACCCACGTACAGTTTTGTAAAAATGGTCAGTCGTTTGTCTTCACAGCCTAGAACATTGAAGCAGATTTCACGTGTTGCCATATACAAAGCCATGCAAAGACAGCTAATAATGAGAACGAACAATCTTCCATTGCCCACAGCATTGCAACAGTATATTATCAACATTGAATAAAATGTCAATGGCCTCTTCGTAAAATGTAATGTGTTTACACTGAATTAGTAAATTTTGTATTTCTAAAAAGAATATTTTGCCCTCTCCGTTGTGTACATATATCTGATATATATATGTATTATATTGTTTCTGCTCAGTATTCATAGTGAAGTATACTAAAATATACTAAAATTGAAATGATCCAGACATGCACACTGTGTATATCTATTGTAATGGAGATTTTTAGCATTTAAGTGGATGTCAGAAAGGTGTCAATGATTTTTTAAGTTTGGGTTGCTGTCCCTCTCCACCCCACCCCCCCCCCCCCCACCCCCCGCCTTCCTTTCCCCCTCTGGTTTCCTGAAAACTCATTGCTTTTCTTGAAGTAGTGATTCAAATATTTTTTATTGTGTTATTGGTTATTGATAAACCGTATTTATACTTTATGTGTTTGTTTCCCTGAAGGCCTTTAGTTTGGAATGAATTCTAGTCAAGTTATTTTGTTACATAAATATGTGCGTCATACTGAGACTTATTTTTGATGGATGTAACAAGTGTATTTTATTCCTATTGCTCAATAAATTAAAGTAAACCAATAAGTTCTATTTAGTTTTTCACACACAAAATATCATAATTTGAATGGTCCCATTGTTTAAGAACCACTGGCCTTCTAATTTTCTTTTTATATTTCTCCTTAACCATGAAATCAAATTTTCACAAACCATATATTTTTGAAGATATATGCATTCTGAAGAAAACCTTTACTAGGGATTTTGATTTTTTTATTTCGTTGATGAATTATGAACGTTTTTGTATTGATTTGCAAAGAAAATTCGGAAAATAGGTGGTTTTAAAACTTAAAGTGCATGTAAAATGATAAATAGGAAAAATATAAAAATTGAGGCAGGTTTTCTAGATAAATATACAAATTTTGTAACTGAATAGTGATTTTGGTCATTTCGATGTTTTACTATCAGTTATTGCTTGAGGCCAAAAGTTGTCATTTTTCATTAATTGCTTTATAAAGAATTTTTTCATCAATCTATACAATTCAAAACATGTTGTGTCATTAGATTAGATAATTATCTACAAAAAATAGGTGTAATTTGTAAGAATTGAAGCAATAATGAGTGAGAAAATCAAGTTTAATAAAATCCCTAAGAAATGAGTTCACAGCCCTAGCGGTGTAGAATGTGGCCATTTGGGTAAATAGCAATCAAAGATTGTATTATGCTATATTACAAACATCAACAAGGGGATGTGTGGTATGTATATATGTATTTACAAACGCAACTTTACCGTATATATTACTACTATTATATAGATCTTTATAATAGTTAGTTTATTTTATTTATTATATTGACAATGTCCAAATAATAACATTTATACATCAACAACACTGTAAACTGTACTGTAAACTTCTATTAAAGGGCAGGTGGCTATTGGCATATCAAGATTTGACTGGGAGTTGTTTATTAGAGGTGGGTGTAAATAATACATAATATTGCAAATACAATACCATAATTTTCATAATGCAATAAGTGGTGTTCTTCAATATGGGCACAAACTACGTCCGATAAATGCTTTCACAATCGTGCTGGGGGCGCCCACCCTGAATATCAAGGGCTCAATATATATGCTCAAAACTGCCAGACCAGGAACCGATATTACATAGAGTGGGGGCGGCTAGACAGGGCTAGCAGAAGCAGGTGATTAACAGAATAATTGTCAGCTCAGGGGGCCGTCATTAGAGTCAAGTATAAGAGGTAGGTCATTATTAGATTTATGGCATCCTTAACCGAGGTAGTCCGTGCCACCCATCATCAGATGGTCCATATTGGTCATAACATTGATAGAAGAGCTAAATTGTTAACTGTATTTTCGTAAATCTAGTTTTACACTGTTTTGGTAATTATAACTTTCCATGATATTTGGCAGCTCAACATATACATGACTTTTCGTAATTAGATTAATGAAACGACACCAAACTGCAACGATGCCCAAAACTTTACCATTTAGTATGATTTTGACCATTTTAGTAATATAAATGTCTACTTTACTATTTGATTTGATGGTTTTTATTCTTTCATGTTAAAAAAATGCACATTTATCTACAAATTTAGTATAAAATGCTGGAATATATGTGGGTATGAAGAGAATATAAAAATTAAACAATGTCATGTGTAGACTATAGAACAAAAGCAAAATGGACCTTACATATTAGGCACTAAATATATCAAATGGCAAAATTTCAATATTAAAATCTTAATATGAGCCCTCCAGCTGTAGCATTATGATTCGCAGCGGGGCAAACAAGCTGGACAGAGGCAGATACGATCACTACCAAATGGAGTATAATGTTTAACGGTTACATGAACTTAAGACTTCATTTTTTATACAACAGTTTAGGTCTATGGCTGAGATTGTTAATTAAATATAGTGCAGTTATGTCATTAATAAGCAAATACTTTGTTGGATATTTTAACCATTTATTATTCATGTGTGAATTAGTACATATGCAGACACATAATACATGTACAACAGTGTTTTGATAACAAATATTTGGTAAATTCATTTGACTCTTAATACTAGATTTCAAGTTATTAAATCCCACCCACTTCTCTCCACAGTTATGGCAGAGGTTGAAAGAAAAAAGAATCACATGGCAAGTGAACAAGATACTCTCTTTTGAATTTGAGTAAATTTCATTTTTACTAACACAATTATTACTTACGTACCTTGGTATCCATCTAACCATAGTTACAAGAAGTCACATGAAACGATTGAAGTAAATACAATAAACATGAATATACATCCTCAATCAATCTTATAAAAATTTTGATACTATATGCATCAAGAACTTTTGAGATGTGTGGCAAGTCCATTAAAATTGAATCAAGCACCATCCTTTAAAAAGAAAATAAACAGAAAATCCCAACACTAAGAACTAAACAATTATGTTAAAATCTCAATGCATATTTTGGTTATTTATGTACAGCAGCACTCTTGTATGAATAAGGAGCCATATACTAGTACAGAAACTTGTTCTAAATGGTTTTGATAAATCATGCATCATAAACAAAGAGAAAAGCGAGACATTCGTTTCTAGTTTCTAGTTAGTTTTAATGAAGTGTAAATAGCAAGCTAATATCTTAACACCACCTCAACGTAATTCCATTTGAATTAGGTATTTACCAATGATTGCCGGGATCACGGGTGTCTAAGGGACATTACATTTCACAATAATTCATTGAATATCTTTTTATCCTAGGTCCCTGTAACATCACATGATAGTTCACATGAGAATATAAGAGATACTAGATTATTTTTCACATGAAATGCATTATACAATTATATACACATGAATGAAAAAAATAGTTATCTACAATATTTAGAATAAATATATGTATATAGCCAATTGCACTGGAATTTATACCAAAACATTGCCTTCTTACTTCAACGCATGTGTGCCAATTATTACATAGGAGGGAACACTTATATCATGATACAAACTCCAGAGGTCAAATGTGTAATAATTATCTAAGTGCCTTCTAAAATGCCTTTCTTTCACCAATCAATTAAGACTAAATTTTCTTCAGTAGTGGAAGAAGTGTTACGCCATAAGCACATTTCATTCACTAACAGATTAATATAGAGGTTAATGTATAATAAATGTTCTTCATGACTGCTGAGGTGGTCCCGGGGGTCCACCAGCACCCGCGGGCTGGTAGGCCTGTGGGTATTGGCCTTGCGGTCGTGGGTACTGGCCGTACGACGGTCCCCCGCGGTAGGGGTTGGCACCGCCTGGGGCACCCTGTGGCGGCGCTGCCTGCTGCTGTGGCTGGTGTGAGGGGCTCGCTCCACCGTACCCGGGGTACTGGGCCTGGGACGCTGCAGGCGGCTGGCCGGGGGGGCCACTCCCTGGGTATGTCTGCAATAGCCAATGGTTTCAGTTATTTGTGCTTTCCATTTGCTTGGTTTCTATGATGACTGTTGATTTCTGCTTAAACGTTTATAACGTAAATATTTTAAAATACTTTGAAATATCAGGGTTCTGGTGTGGCAATGGTAGCAAATGCTACCATAAAATGTCTGTTTGCTACTAAGATAAGGGGTCTGGTAGCAGATATTTGCTACCATGAAATTAAGCAGCCATACATTCTCAGTGGGGCAAACATTTGCATCCTAGGTGTCCTCAGGGGACTCAGTGAAAATCAGACCAATGGCACAGCAAGGCATCTGACCACAGCTCACAGCCAGCACATGTAAATAAACAGCTTGCATCTAAATTAAGCATGCACTGCTGATTTATCCAGTTATGGGGTCATATTTATCTATTTACACAAAAAAGGAGAAGGGCATTTATGTCCATGTAATGAATGGACTTGGGTCAATCCCCTAATGTTATGAAAAAATGTTAGGTCTCATATAGTATACATCATTGTATATTGTCACATACAAATTACAAGTGAGTATAGATCATTCTATCATGTGCAAAAATCACCGCCAATAATCCACGCTGATTGGTCAATCTCCTGCTCAATTTTGCGATGGAAAACACGCCCCCCCAAAAAACCACGGCTTAGTCTAACCTCCTCACAATATCAATACAGGCTGTTTCTTGTTGGGCGGAGAGCAACAGTTTAGACTCAACGCCTCCACAAAACTGTAGGAATTGACGCCTCCCGTACCAAAAACAAAACAAAAATTGACTTGAATGTTATAATATGATTTATTTAAAAAAAAAATGGATTTTTTTAAAAAGGCACTTTGTTCGGGTAAATCAGACGCCAGCATGCTAATGATTTTAAAATATTAGCTTAAAATTGCTAATCATTCATCTATTATTATTAGCATTTGGTGGATTGGGGCTCCAGGGTTGTACACATTTGACACCTAGAAATAACACCTGAAATTTTTAAAACATAATATCATGTTTGGATAGAACATGAAAATACAAACAAAAAACCATGTCTTTGATCTAATTTCATTATTTGCTTATATATTGAACTGACTTAAAGTTATTTTACCTCTTGATGAATGATATTTAAAAATTTTAGCATATTAACCAGTGTTTGAAGCAATTTTCTCTGTATTTTACAGTTTGCTTCCAAGTCTGACTGCTTTTACCCAAAACCCGTTTTGAACCCTGAATATTGATTTTAAAATATTTCGAAATACTGAATTGACGATGTTTTCAACAAACTAGTTGAAAAGAACACAAAAACAAAACAAAAAACTTAAAACCTGTACATTCAAATCAAGACATCCAAATACATCAAAGATGAATCTCCAAAGGGAACAAGAATCATTAATATTCCATGCTTTGAATAAATATATGAACCAAATGAAGAGAATCTGACACCAACTAAGATCATTTGAAAGGGCTTATAAAAGGTCTTCCCATCTAAAACAAATGTAAATTACTTCATGTGAATATTGAAACAAATGAAGAGAATCTGACACCTACTAAGATCATTTGAAAGGGCTTATAAAAGGTCTTCCCATCTAAAACAAATATAAATTACTTCATGTGAATATTGTTGTGGACTTTGTTCCAAGTCAACACTTGCTGTCCTGGTTGAGGATCGAGTTGTGCTGCGTTTTTGCCCTGAGGATACTGATCTTCCTTTGGTGGTTTGCTTACAAGGTTATGAGAAAGTACATTGTACAATGATATTAATTCTTCCAATTCAGACAAAAACTGAACATAAAGAGACTGTACATAGCTAATAACCTATTATTTAATTAATGCATCCATATCATGAATAGACTGTGCTAACAATAATGGTTATGTACATTAAAAAACTTGACAGTCAGAGTCTAGTCATTTACAGTCAATTACAGCCATGTACCAAGTATAAATATTAGAATGGGAAATCCAACGAATATACAATATAAACTGACCTAAATTACATAATTATCCCATGTCTAGGTCGTCTAATGTTTTCAACCACTCTTGAGCTAAATTGAACATAGTAATAATTGCCACGAAGAATGCAGCATTGATCTTCTAAATGAAGACTGACTTTTAATCAGCTGCTTTTGATACATTCCATTAATGGACATCTAACAGCTTAAAACATTACACGTGAAAACACATGTTTTATTGAGTGTTTGTCAGAAAAATCAATGGTGCTGTAAGTGAATTCAATTAAAGTTGGCAGTTTTTATTCGCTTTGCAAATATATCAAAATTACAATAGTATGTAAAATTATATCAGGAATGACGTTCATCGAAAATTTTCCTTACATCTAATAGAACAAGTTGTAACTGACTAGTAGCAGGACACAGTGAATGCACCACTACTTTTCTCCCATATCTCATTAATCCTGTGATTGTTTTTTTCCCCTATAATTATACAAAGGTAAAATAGACTGATTTTCACATTTTTTACGTTCCCATTAACTTTGTCAACAAGCTCAACAGGACAGTCCCTCCCACTGGCAAATCCTGGTGGATGCGATGTAAAAAGATATCCTTGATCGGCAAATAGAATCAACGCCTACCCTAAGAAATTTCATAGCAGAAATAGTGGATTCTTTAAGGAAATAAACATATAAGAAGGATTACTTGTCCTGCTGACTAGTACATGTAGAACTTCCCCATTTAATCCTGACCTTGAGAGCCCACCTAGAATAAACATGATTTGTGTAAGCATGCCTACCTGTGGCTGGCTGGCGTAGGCCTGGTACTGTCCCGGGGGTGCTCCGGAGCCGGGCTGGGAGGCTGCTGGATACCCAGGCTGAGAGTTGTGCGGGTAGCTGTACGGACCCGCTGCAAACAAACACAACAACACTAAGCATTGGAAGGACAAATCAGACATGTCAAGGAAATGCCAGCGAAACAAATAAACCATGAACTTATTAAAAGAAATATTCCTCAAATTACGACACTTGCTTCAATGCTCTCATATTATTTGCATTTTTTAATTGGGAACTCAACAATGAGTTCAAGTAATATATTTTTTTTTCACTAATAAAAACATAATTATTTATATCAAGTATAATAAAAAATAAATGATTTGACTTGATATGATTAGAAGCTACCCATAAACTTCTTTCTTCCCTCTTAACATCAAATGCTAATTTCATTTGAATATTCATAAATAATTTGGTTTCTATCTATTTGTATATATGTAGCCTCAACCCACCACTGGGCTGTCCGGGCGCAGCACTCTGCGGTGCGTTGGAGGCGGGAGGATAGCCGCTACTATTTGCAAAACTGTACTGGCCATAACCACCTAAAGAAAAAAAAAAAAAATCGTTATTGAAAGCACAATTATACCATTCAATTTATAACCTTAATATTTCATGTTACTTTTTTAAAAAATAAATTCTCGATATTCAAAATTCATTGATAGTGAGAAGCTTTATATTTTACGTTATATTATTGCAATATGTGAACAGTTGAACATTTGCATTTGTACAAATACATTCACACTTTTATTTACAAGGAAACGGAAAGCCAATACTAAATGGTTAAGGACAGTCAAATACAGAAGCTTTTAATAGGGCTGCTATAATCTACACACACACACATGTAAATTTTGTTACAAAAACGACATCTGTGTCAAAAGTCCTGATTTTTACTTTCTTTCAAAATGAGCTCTCCTGTTTTTTTCTGAGAAACTGGAAACTCAGACAGAAAGCATGTAAAGAGGTAGCCATTTATATCACACTCCAATAACTTGAATTTATGGATAACTGTATCAACTGTATAGTGGTCTAGAAAATGCCGCACCATATTGTGATTGTTGAGGATGACTCTGCTGGTGCAAAGGTGGCGCCATGGACCTTGGGGTCGAGTCTCCGCCCGACGGAGCCCAAGCGGTTTGCGGAGCATACTCGTTAGGAGCGCCTGCTTGCGAGGTCTGCCTCTGCTGCTGCTGCGGTGTCCGTTGTGATGAGCGATCACTGGCAACACTGTCAGGTGTGCCTGGACGCTGCGATGGTGTGCTGTGACCTGGGTTTAATGTAAGCGTCGTTTTATATATACAGGGTATGGCCTAAACAGGGTGCATTGGGGGTATGTGTACATGGAGACTTAAAAGATACTTCAGTTAAAAAACTTAAGAATCCTACATACAAAGTCATTTACCATCAGAAATGTTAAAAGATGACATAACATTCTGTTTTGTCTCGTCTACTGCACTTTTTGATGACAGTGGGTCGAATTCTTTACTTTCTGCTACAGATGACACATGAACTTGCTGCTGGGGCTTCACTGGAGCCACGGCAGATGATTTGTTGGTGTTATGTTGCGACGTGTTCTCAGCAGCTGTAGACATAAAACAAGAGGACCATAAGGGTCCTAATAGCACTCACCTGCATGCGTAAATTTGGCTTTAAAATTAAGTGAGAGGTGCCCTGGTGAATAATGAAACAGGTTCAATTTATACAAAATGTTTTAGATGCACCGCTGGAAAGGATCAATTTACATCCAGGGTCATGATTCCAATATTTATACGATACGATGACGATACAGCCATAAAAGTTTTATGCAAGTTTTGTGAAATCAAATGAAAAAATTATTTACTAAAAAGTCGAGAGTTTATGGCTTAAATAAAGTTTAAACAGTTTTATTTATGATGCAGTTGCCATTATGACAAACAGACTGTTGGCATTATGCTAAAAATTGCATGGGCCTCTGTGGATGGGGTTATGCAGTTTGCATTATGAATAAATGCAGATTGCATTATGACTAACAATTGTTGATGGATAGACGAATGGTGATCACGAATTTCACATGCTGTTTCACAGCAGGTGAGCTAAAAACACTAATGTGTATTTATTTCCTCACGTGAATCAATGATTATATTATATTTTGATATTCTATTATCTAAAATTATAAAAACCCTCAATTCAGTTCGAATTACAATAAAATTTTAACATTAATTACGAGTTCTACAGACACACACACGTTTCGACTATAAAATTACTTGCAGAGTAAATGCATATTTTTCTATTACAGAATTATCCCAGTCTGACAATATTTGAGAGCCTCTTGAAATTGTGTCAATAATTCACTTTTAAATCATCAAAATATAGTAAGCCGCTGAAAATTAAAGCATTTTAAGTCTTAATGTTCAAATTAATACATTGCTTGTGAACATTTATCATTAAAACACAATGACAAAGGCAAAATTTCAACAACAAACTAAACTTACCCCTAGGAGCGAATAGAGGTTGGTAGCTATGGCTATATTTTTCTATATGAAAAATTTCTTATAACTTTAGATTATTTGAATCTCACAATCTCACAGCTTATAGGATGGTATTTAAACAAATTGATGGGGGAGTGTTTTTATTGCATTACATCTAAGTTTGAAATAAGTATTTCCAGATAAGAAAAGTATTCGGGGTTCAAATTAAGCATCAGTTATGCACTAACAAAACATATAGACAGCTTTGCTTTTATATATAATGTTTGCAATACAGTCTGAGTGTGTATCTATATAGCAGTTGTAATCACAACAACCAAATCAAATATGTATATTTTTAGAACCTCAAATGAGAAAGAAAGGCCACATCAACACAATCAATTAATAACTAGCTTTAACCAGTGATATATAAATGGTCATACCACGGACATCGCTGCTGCTATCTGCACCCAAACTTGCAGTTCCACTGTCTGGGACTGATGGCTCCAAAGTATCAAGCAGATAATTAACTTTATCCCTCAGCTGAATGAGATGACTTCTGATGTGCTTTATGTCATCCCCTTCTAGAGGCTTCGGTGCTCCATTGACTGAAAGTTATATTTTCAAGACTTGATTAGTTTCTTCATTAGAATATATATATATACCCCGGGATAATATTTTGATTGAAAACAAAACATTAGAGATCAATATTTTATAAAATGAAGAAACTTCTGTTTTAACATTTCTTTTATTCTTGTAAAAGTAAAATGCAACCTACCAAATAACGTAAGCTTTAGTATTCGACTACATTGAATGGCAAATGATAAATCAGAACTGTCAAAAATGGTTATAAGATCACCATCTGAAGAGGAAAAATAGTTTGATTATGGTTTTGTAAAGTTACAAAATACTGATTTTTGCACTCAAGTTCCAAAAGATTTGGATAAAGTGTTCATATTTCTTCTCTAAAAATTGCTTAAAGGTTGGCCGAACAAGTATGCTTGCACAGAAACAATATGATGCGTTTTGGGCATTCGGAAATTTCTTTAATTTAAACAGCATATTAGAGCATCTAAAGCAACAGCCTGGCTAGAAACCCATAAAGACACATGTAGGTGAGAAATGTAAACCAAATGATTTTTGTCAGATGTAATTTACCGGTGCACGTAACAAGTCCCCTATCCCTCCGATGTATAAAGCTGTCTACCCTTGGAAATGCAAGGGACGTTTGACGAAAATCATTTTAAATCTATTATGTAACCTCACATGACCTTGTGTTTTAGTTAAGAAGACAGCATGGTATTTTGAAAGTAATATTGAATATATTAAAACATGAAGAATATCGGTCTTATTTTCTGGGTCTTATTTTCCTTACACTAGTAATTGAAATGACAATGTTTATTAATCCTGGATTTTATAGAACACATATATCTTTGACTGAGCATAATCAGAGCACTATCTTTAAAGGAGTTTTCATAAATGAAATAAAGGTATCCCTTTCCATAACAACGGTGCAATAGTAGGAAAGGATTTCATTGCTTGTTATTGAACTTCTAATAAATTAACCTTCATCTTTGTATTTGATCATCAATTCATCAGAGGCTCCAACTTTGCCCCGAAACACTCGTTGCATCATTAAAACGAGTTCATCGTAAGTGATATCTTCATTGTGGATAGGTATTCTACGGATGTCATCACCAAGCTGAACTTTGATGATTAGCTTTCCACTCAAATCCATTTGTGTAAAGCCACTGCTTCCCTCTTTGGTCTGATTGTATGCCATGCTTTGAGTCCTTTGTACCCCTGCAATGAATAATTTTATTTAATGCGCATACAAACAATTGATATAAAACGGCGTAAACCTCTAGATCTATCATCGACTATGTGTACCGGCAGTAACCCACCACTTCACTGGTCCATTATTAAAAAGGACTTGGGCACCTACAAACTTAACCGGTTTACTTGTCTAATATAGTACAGCTACTCACACGTAGATATAAAAATTATAACCTTTGGTGCAATGTCTCTAAATAGTAGATCACTAATTAACATAGTACAAGTACTTACAATGTATTACTTAAATAATATTAAACACAAAAAGTCTAACCTGTCTACGTTTTGAGTCTGTCTGTTCGTCGCCTGATGTGGCCAAAATATCCCTCTAACAACGTAGAAAATAAAATCAAAGCAATTTTCTTTTATCTGTGAACTTAACAATATAGCTATATTATATATTTAGGTGATTACATATTGTTGCAATATATATATATCCGATGAATCGTTATCATTTTTATGTATTATACCAAATTTTATATTTGTGATTAATTAATGTGCTAATGCAGTAAAAGGGTGGGCTGTACAATTTGCTTACAAACAAAATCCTTGTAAAAATCACAGGGGAGGAGGTGTCCCTGCATAAGATGTTCTGATGTGATAGTTTGTCCCCTCGGGGAGGGGGGGGGGCTTGGTCAGAAAATGGGTACGGACGTGCTACAGACAGGTTGAA
>CM032666.1:53139028-53540719 GCA_019095985.1 Streblospio benedicti | reverse complement strand
AAATTTTAGACAATGGTGTTTTCTTGCGGCAGAAGATTAAAAATACGTGTGTGTTGGTGATAATGATTCTACCCTTTCCTGCCCTTTGAACCCACGCATGTGGTGAGACAGTGTGGGCTGCCCCTTTGCAATGTTTCATATGTCACAACAAAAGCAATTCGACTCTTCAGACGAGAAGTACACAACGCAAACTGGCGTTACATCGGGACAGTCATCTTTACGTGGGTATGAAAAATTCGAGGTTGACGCCCTTTGGTAACATACGCGATGATATTGTACAAATGAAAAAATACATCTTGTTCTCACCGGTTTTTATTCAATAGAGCGACTTAATGTTAAGAGTGTCTTACAAATGCATATCAAAGCAAAATTTTCATATAGTAATTAGCGTTGCAAAAATGAACGATACTGGACTGGTGAATGCGTGTCCTGGGGAAGGTCACATCCGGATTTATTCATTTAATAAAAAGAGATTATTTCACCGTAGAAATCTGTCGGATATGGTGGCCGAGCAGGACCGTCTCGGGACTTCAGGGCCTCGGGGTCTATAAAAAAACATTCGGAATTGTCAAAATGTGTCTGCAGGTTTCGTGTGTCTGGGTATTGCTGGTGTCAGCTGGTTTGAAATGTCACAAACGATATATTATAGTGTATTGTTTTCTATTGTTATTAACACCTTTTTGAATTTCTGCCGAAAAAGGGGGAAATATTGAGTATGTGCGAAACTATTCATATGGGTCCCAGCAATAACTAAATGAACGTTAAAAGCACTTTGTAACGATCGCGACTAAAATGTAGGGCCTAGATCTTATTTGCACTCCACGGTTACTAGCGTGTAGCGACCTTTAACAATGACTGGTTTTGCTCGGTCGAGGTCGATATGGTGTGATGTCCAGGTAGTCCCACAGCTGGAATAATAGCAACATGTATTCAATTTTATGACGAATGGAAGTTGTCAAGAAACATCGACTGATTACACATAACTCTACTTGTGTGTCTACGTTGACCAAGAACTGTAATATCAATGCAAGGGCGCGCGACTAGTAAATGTGAATGTGAGTTTTTTATGGTCTACTTCCCAAAATGACTCAGCCCTTTTGATTAACAAGCTATCTAACCCTGTGCACACTCGCAATACGAGGTACATCTATACCAGAACAATGCCACCAATCTCTGGTATGGCTCTGTACCGTGCCGAGGTAGAAAGAATCACGATGTTGATCTTTATTATATAGCTAATCTTCCAATCATTATGTGTTTTCCTTGTTTTCTGTTCTGTTTCTGCTGCTTTATAATAAAAAATATAAAAATAAAATCTATTTCATGTTGGTCCAAATTTATTTATACATGTTTCGACACCTCCAGTGTCCTTTTCAATTTAATTTAAAATTTTTCAACTACCAGTTCCAAAACATAGAATATTACAAAACCAAACAACAATGCCAATCATATCTTAAACCATCACTATACCAAAATATCATATTGTACCAATTTATACCAATAGACGTCCACCACTCCCAACAGCCGACTGTTACAAGTGCTCAGTATTCTCAAAGTACACCCCGAATTTGAGCATCTCCAATGGCAAACAATGTGACCTGTAGAGGAGTAACGAACCATAACAAAAGTCGGCCAGACTGATGGGCGGACGAAATTGGTGGTCTATAAGCCATGGTACAAGCACTCTTAAATAAAACTCAACATACATTTCAAATTGACAGATTCTTGAAAATCTTGAAAATGGTGGATAGAATGTACATGTACATATTTTTGCTGACACTGCTGCAGGAATCGCTGTGAAGCTGATGCTAATGATGTCAATAAATGCGTCGATGGCAACGATCACAAGGATAAGTTTGTAAGTGTTCTACTAGAATGCGAGTGCCACAAAGGTGTAGGCCTATGTGGCAAATGCATGGTGGTGCCTTGGGGAAAAATAGATAGCGGAGTCATGTACAGAAAACCGTTACACCACTAATATTGTACATGGTTTTTCTATCATACAAGTGAACCTCCAAATAAGATCACCTCTATAAAGAGACCACCTCTTTAATAAGACCATTTCTCATGGTGTCCAGCGTTCATGATGACCCCGCCATGAGCCTCCATATGGAGACCACCTGTGTGGCCTTAATAAATTAATGATGCCCTATTGCACATAATTATCAAGACTGAAAATCATGCACAATTGATGTGCTTAGGATATTATCTAGATCATACCTGCATAAGAACTACATGGTAAAACATAAAACAATATAACAAAGGCATTATTATACAAATAAAAGCAAATTTTGCCAAGTAAACATTATAGTATGAGAACTGTATCAAAACATTGAAAAACAAACACTGTTAACCGAATGACCAAACTTTTTTTGTCCAGACTATGATGGGAGGTCGGGTTGATGGCGACATCACCGGCCAGTTCTGTGCATGCGAGGAGAACCTGTGTAACACGGCCACCTCCGCTGTCGTCAGCATCGTCGTCATGGCAATGGCCCTAATGGCTGCCGCACGTCTCCTCTAGAGGCACCAAAGCATCACAGCAGCAGCAGCAGCATCAGCAGCAGCAGCAGCAGCAGCAGAAGCAGCAGCAGCAGCAGAAGCAGCAGCAGAAGCAGCAGCAGAAGCAGCAGCAGCACCGCAAGAGAGTATCACCACCACTCATCATTGAACTCACAATGTACTTAATTAAATCTTAAATTGATATTCAAGAATAGGCAACGAAATAAATAAAATCCGTGCAAATAATAATTGGATTTGTTTTTAGTAAAAAGGAACATGGAGGGTTTGAAAATCGATTAAAATATCTATTGCATTTAGGTTTCTTTTTGGACCAGAAAGCAGGTGTTACCGTAAAGGTTAGTAGAATCATGAATCATGTTTACACGTATTTTTATAATTTGAGAGTAACAACTGTCACCAATAAAATCGTTTTCTTACATAGCATGTTGTTTGTTGTACATGACACCAACCTTTATTTAAAACGACCACTCTCCCACTTACTTAATCACAAAGTCAGATAAAACATTGTACTTCTTCTATGAATAACTGTATAATTTTTTGTCAAGTTTGCCTGTGAATTCAATTCTACTCTCACTGTTCTGCCAAGCAAGCTCCTACCACTGTATTGACATAGCTAAAGACACATCTTCCATTTTACTATATCAAGTGGCTCTGACGGGACTCAAACTCACGATCTCAAGGTTATGAGACCAGAATGATACCATCATCCCAAGCAGCGAACTGTTAAAAGGTTACACGAGTGAACCGTTGTCTCTGTAACCCGGACTGTGTGTATATATATTTCCAGCTATGTCAATACAGTGGTAGGAGCTTGCTTGGCAGAACAGTGAGAGTAGAATTGTATTTCTTCTCATTTTCTTCTCATTGCGAGGAAATCAGGAACAATACAGAAATAGTTCAACTTTTACTAGCTGCATATTCTTGTTGGTGCTATTGACATGATTATACAAAAAAATATGATAATAAAATAAAATAAATATGGAGTGCTGAAATTTTTTGCACGGAGAACTATGTCATATGTTGTCCTAAATCTAGATACCCTGACTTGGAGTTAATTGGTCTAATCAATAACGTCGTGCCCAAGTTATTGGCACTATTTAAAACATTTTATCATCATTCACGAGGTAAATATTTATATTATATTGTTTATTTACTCTGTGAGATTAGTTTGTCCACTACGTCCAGTTATAACGTATACATAAATACCTTGTAGACATCTGTTTAGATGCTTCCAATAACTTGAGCGCAGCGTCTATACTAGTATCAGAAACCGATAAGTGCTCTTGTGGGTTTCTGCGTATAGATCTAGTATATAATATTACAATTTTCTGCTATAGACTATACTTACCTAAAAGTTGTCTAGACTGCCGCTCTGTTTCACAGAAAGAACATTTTCTAGAAATATTGTTGCCACCTTTTAATCCCACCATTTTCTATATATTTGAAATAAGTTTCAGTCAAAATTCAACCACAGATTTTTTTTACCAACAATGCACGAGTTAAACCCCCTTCACAAAGCGCGTAAGCCTCAGTTAATTAAGACGCCTCTAAGACACAAGTAGATCTACATAAAAATATTCAAAATGCGTACGCAAGTCCTATGGTTTTCGAGCATCCTTCGCTGAAAATACCCGTCTTACCACACCGTCGTAAAGTTTTGAACGTGTTCAAAATTTACGTTTCTGTTATGCACGGATTTACGGTTGATGGAAAGCATGCATCACGCCCAAGATGATTCTGACAGGGTAAGTATGTCATAGAACTGACGTAGGCGTATCACAGAACCAACGCAGGTAACACAGGCTTAAATACGTCATGGAACTGACGTACGCGTA
Organism: Streblospio benedicti; assembly: GCA_019095985.1. Lineage (NCBI taxonomy): Eukaryota > Metazoa > Annelida > Polychaeta > Spionida > Spionidae > Streblospio > Streblospio benedicti. Next base: position 53,536,361 of record CM032666.1, on the reverse strand, counting down.
TCACAGTACCAACTTAGGTACGTCATAGAACAGTCGTAGGCTGGCTGCAACATGTCAAAGTCATAGCACAGTCGTAGGCCGGGCGTAGGACGAGCATAGGAGAGTCCTATGTCAGGAGCAGGACATCACCACGATTATACAACTGAAGAGCATAAATCAATCGTAGATATAACAAATCCTTTGTGACAAGTCTGGACGCAAAATCTATTTTATGTTACGACGTTATTATGACATGCTATTACGCTTCATACGCATACGAAAATCGTAGGACCGTGGCGGCCTACGCACTTTGTGTAAAAGGGGTTTTAATAAACCAAGTGGTTTTAGAGCATGAGAGGTGGTGGGAATGGCATCACATTGAACGCTACACGTTTCGCATAACGTTTTACGTATGTGATCATTTGACGTGTTGACCATGAAATATAAAGTACGAGCGACGTGGGGAGTATGAATGGGAACTTACGTAGTACGTACTGCGTTATGGCCATCACGAAACTACGAGATAAAAAAAAAACAAAACATACTGCTTCTTTCATTATTAACCAAGGACATATCTAACACAGGCCAAAGAAAATGAAGAAACGTAAAAACGCAAAACTGCACGATGAGCTGAGAGGTGTCAGTACAAACCTCGAACGCAAAGTGGGCATATTTCTTGTGAATATGAGGCTTCTATTCCCAAGATCTTATCGCTTTATGACGAGTCCACCTCACGAATATTGGTATACAAAGGCATTGCTTGGATTTCCATTCGGTCTGCTACTTGGAGTTGGATTATACTATTCAGTCGTTAGTAAGATAGGACTTCCTGAAAAGCCACAGCAATTGGTTGGTTTTATTTTCATTGTGAGCATGGGGATAGGATATGCAATCTCTGTCCAAATTCGATGCATGTCTTTGCTAGTTATTCCTGTATTCTTTGGGAAACATGGAAGGTCGTGCATGGGAGCTATCGCTTTGGGCATTTTATTGTCAGGTAAACCCTACCTTGCACTTTATCTATAACCCTCAAATTTGCATATTGTATTTATTGAACATTCAGCTCAAGTTCACATTTGAAATGTTCTTTCTCTGAATCACTTAGGTCCCATAACCTCCATCATGTATAACGCCAAGGAGTCAACTCGTGCGATGACGTGTAGTTCGTTGCTGGCGTCAAATTTGTCTTCATCACGTCTAAAACTTCGACTGTCTCCTCTTAAACATATCATGAAAGACTTACAGAGACAGGCTGTCAAAATGCAGGTAATGTCTACAGATCAACCTATATTTTGATAGTAACTACTAAGCATTTGCTAAACAACAAAATAAGAAAATTACTAATTTTAAAAGTCTTCTTTCATCACTGACGTACCATGTAATATATATGCTTATCATAAAACTAATATTGGAAGTGACCAGTTAGAAATGAAGCAATGCAATTTGTTTGTTTAAAGATATGGTCATTAAATACAGTTTCAATAGGTCACGTTCTAAATTATTTTTACAATTATAATTCAGTACATAGTTAGTAAAGTGAAGAAGCGTTTCAAGCCAGTTCAGAAAGAGGTTGAAGACGATGATGAAGTGGAGAAGGTGAAAAAAACTACAGAAGATATTGATGGAAAAAATAAAGGTCGCATTAAAATAATAGAAGCACGAGCCAAAAAAGACGACGGCAGACCCAAAGTTGAGAAGGTTGTTTGGTTTTTCACATACATGAAATCTTTTCATTCTTAATTACATGTATGTAGTTAATTTGACTCTATAAGAGTATATATGAAGTACATGTGTCTCTGTGGGTGTAATTTCAGAAATATGAACGAAAGCTTGACTATCGGTGTGAGGAAGTGTTCAGTTTAGGAGTTACTGCATGTAAGAAATCATTTTATGCTGCAGAGCAACGGTGCAGAGATAAGATGAGTATTGTTGCCGACCTCTTTTGTTGGCCTCTCAAGGTATTTTCAAATACAATTGGAAAACATGATAATAAAGTTTATTTTCTAATATAATGTGTTTTGCTCCAATATTCCTGTAACTGTCGTTCCTTTTCAGTTGACTATGATATGTGAACTAGCTAACTTATTACCGAAAATGACCGGTACCAATTGTGACTCAATGGAGTCGGTGAATCCTGGATTTGGTGGCAGTTTCGAACAGGCAGAAAAAGCTGCAGAACAAATGAATGAACATTTTGAAGTTAAAATCAGGGTAAAAGTTTCTAAATGGTATATGTTTGTGTTGGAAATTTACTGTTGATGTGATGGTGAAAATATTTACTGAGTTTCCAGTCATCTTAATGAATGTGTTGGAAAATTAGAAAGATTAATCAAAACAATAAATGTAATACAAATTGTCTTTCTAAACACGAAATTGGAAATTATGCATAAAAATATCAATTCTAATTTCAGTATAAAGTAATTGAGACCTCAGAATCCATTGACATCATCACACCAGAAGAAGTGGCAAAAAATATTGAGCATCAGCTGAATATGCGGCAGAAGTATTTTGATTTCTTTGTGAGCTTCTTCCAAAAGATATTGGCATTTATGTTCCTGAAAGTGATCCGAGCATCATTCAAGTAAGCTCTGTTCATGATACACGACTTAAATAAACATCACACCACTTTCAATATATAATTTCAGTACAAATACAATGTGTTACCTTTTCATTACCAGGTATCATCAGAAGTACATCTCTGATTTTAAACACGACAATATCTACATCAACATGTATTTCCGCTGGATAGATAAAAGGCGAGCTCTACAAGGAAAGACAACCTTACTGCCGCTGAAAAAATCTGAGACAGCTTCAACAATTGTACCAAGCTCCATGAAATTTTCTAAGGTGACGACAATGACATAAGATATGATACTAAGATATTTGGTGGGTGGTAAGTCCTCAAAATTGTAACATTGATTCTCAGAGTGGTAGGTACATGCTGTAGCTCACATTATTTTAAACTCAACATCTCCTGATAATTTACAAAATCATTGAATTTTAGGCAGAAAGAGCAAAACTCACAGCTGGCACATTTCGTCTGTTCACTAGATTCATCACATTTCTTCTGATAATCTTCATAGATCGCCTGATATATGAGGTTTTGGAGCTAGTGCGAGAGCATACACATGTGGACTATTACCAGACTGGCGAGCACAGGATTAGTGCCAAGGTAAATTACATATTTTATTCAAGCATTTAAATAGGTAATTAAAAGTTAATTCATATACATCAAGAAAGTGACCACGCCCTACTTAGTTGTATTACAGTAGAGTCTTAAATTTGGGGTATTTTTCAGGTGAAAGGTTCTGGAGTTATGGCCGAGATATTGCGGGGTCTTCTCGGTGGATTCAGCCAAAGTCACACACTAAAGCAACACGTCTCAAATAAAAGGTGTTTACCGCACGCCATGAAAACTGACACCAGATCTCTTATAGACTTTGTTAGGTGAGATAGAATATGTTCTTAGTAAAGTATTATTTTTTTAAATATTATTGACATTCAGTAGAGAATCGGTAATTCAACTAAAAACTAATACCTGGCGTTTTAGGAGAAATCAACTGACTCAACGAACACCCCCCACCCCCTACCCCCCCCACCACCCCCACACTTATTTTATACCATCTACAATGTTCTGAAAATTACTGTGTCAATACCACATCAAAACAATACAAATTTATTTTAAATAGTGCTCCATATTCAATTTGAAAGTGGTTTCGATGCCAATACACAATGCAAACCTCATGCAGCAGTCTGACTGACCAGATGAGGGACAAGGGAACAACATTACGTTTATTTCTTCCTAGCTTCTATCTAGTCATCCATGTTCATCAAGTTTATAAATTGATAAGATATTGGATATTAAGAGATTAAAAACTAATGTAATAACTATTGTATGATCATATAGACTTTAAAAGAGAAACTGATAGTGTACGTATCCATTTAAACACGTATTTTAATTTTCCTGTTTGAAAATAGATTATTTGGAATAATTGAAATACACCTTTCATTGCAGTATATTTATCCTGATGGAGTTATTAGTCATCGGTGAAGCGTATGGTTTACGCTGTCGGAGACTCATCGCGGGCTTTTTTATAGGAAGAGGGAAAAAGAAACGGACCTTGTATCTTTATAACGATATGCTGAAAAAGAGAAAAGGTTTTCTTCATCGTACACGAAAACGGGTATTACAATTTACAATACAGACATCGTATATTGTCTTTAACAACGTAGTGATGATAAACATTTTGCAGCTATAAGAAGGTTTGGTTCTCTGTTATAGATAGCCAGGAAAGTGCGACAACGAAAGCTTGAAGTCCAAGTTGGCATACTCGACCCTTTAGTGCGCAAATATCCCAAACTATTTCGCTGGCTGAGATTGTTTGGAGTAGGGAAAAAGAAATGTTTAATTTGTGATGAGAAAGCAAAAAAGACATATGTCAGCTGCCCAAATCCTGGTTGCAAGTAAGTTGAAATTTGTATCAAGCAGCCCCCACTCTAACCGTCATGAACGTTCACGCTTTATTATCATTGTTTTTTTTTATTGTCTAGCTTAAATCAACATTTAAGTTCTTTTAAAAGTGTGAATGTGTGCATACCCCCACCCCCCCCCCCCCCCACACACACCACCACCACCCACCACCACTCACTAAAACCAATTGATAGCTTATTGGATCCAATTGAACATTTTATGTGAACTTGTACAGTGGTAAGCTTTACTTGCAATCTAAAAACATCCACATAATCACCCATTATTACGTAAACAGTCACTGTACACTCGAGAATAGATGTTTCTCAGAAAATTTACCACTATTGTCCATATTTACCATGACAAATAAATGTAAATCAAAAGTATGAGTGTTATAGTCCACTTTGCATACAGTTGCATACGCTCGATAGAGTTAACATTTACACCAGGTATTTGGCATCCGGGTGTCACATTAGTATATCTCTTTAAACTTCCTGGGAAGCATACCCACTTTGTAAAACAAGACTTTCATTGCTCGTGGATTCGAATCCCACCAGTAAAAAAATAAACCGACTGTCATTTTTCGCAGATTTGGGTACTGTGCCGACTGCTGGCGAGATATAGAAGGGAGATGCTACGCGTGCAGGGAGGAGGACGACTGGAGCTCAGAACTCACAGCGTCGGAGGAGGAGGAAATGATAGAAAACTAGGCATGTGGACCGTGCTTAGGGGGTTGATATCATTGTGCGATATATTCATTAGTATTAATAAATAAGATATCAAATAAATTATAACAAACCCACCCAATTGTGTTTTGATTTTCAGCTCTCACTCTTTCTGTTGCATCACGAGACCCAGACTTTTCTGTTACAAATCGATTCAGCCGGCGTTACCCTAGATCATTGGCTTCTTTCATCTAAGGAGCACTTTTAATTAGGTCTCAATCAAGACACAACAGAGTCTCCAATTAAGACCATCTTTCGAGTGAGACCAACCGGTATAAGTCCAACCCCTTCATAAAGAGACCACGCAGTGTGAACCTCCATACAGAGACCACCTCTCTATTGAGACCACTTGAAACCAGGCATTGGGTGGTCTATTGTAGTTGAAATCTATAACATGCAAATCTTTATTTTATAAATGAGAAGTAGCAGAGGGAAAAAAAGCTTGCACGCGTAAATGTTCAGAACATGCAGAAAATAAACCATATTTTGCAGATGTTGCTTTAGCTGCCTTCCATGTATGCATATATGCATAGGGTTTACAGATTGTCTTGGAGCATCAAGTCCGTGTTCGCTACAATATGGTAAATCGCCGCTGCAGCTGTATACGTTTACGTTGGATGACGCGATGGAGGGAAGGGGTCTTGGACGGCAAAATGCGCAATATGTGCAAATCGCATACAGGACAAACCTTCATTTCTGGCTGGCAATGAGAAGCGCAAATCCCCGGGTGTGCGTCAGACGATATTGCCCACCTCTGGTGTATGCCTAATGTGGAGGTGCGACTATAAAATGGGAGCGACTCTGGGCTTCAAACTCAGTCATGTCATGTTGGCTCGCCGTGTGGTGGTTGCATGGCTTGAATTTATAGGGCCGGTGTTTAAGTTGTTTAAATTGTTATGTTGTGTTTGGCGGTTTATGACTTGAGAATTTCTTATATCAGAGCGATTACGTGTGTTCCGTTGCGTTGGTTTAGTGATGAACTTACCAGAAAGCTGTATGATTCAGTGGATAGGGAAGTGTAGTGTGTGCACGTGTACGTTATGATCAATACAACCAAACGATTTTATACGACAGCATTCAATCCAGGATAAAAGGTGTATTCGGTTGTCACATCAACATTCAAGTGCCGTAGGTAAGTTTCTACTGAACCAATATCGAGACAATGGTTATCAAGATAGACTACAATTAAATTAGGCTATGTTTCCCATTTCCCACTCATACAAAAAAGAGGCTCACATTTACGTATCTATACGTGGTCGCCTATACGATTTCATCGTCAAATTTCATCCAGGAATTCCACCAAAATTCACCACAATTTTCCGGTTCTGGCTTTAACTTCACCAACCGGAATCCTCCACCACCACAAACGTCAATGTGTGTAACATACCCAGCCAAGCCGGAGCTCCCAGCTCGTTTAAACATGCTAAATGCCTCGTCATTTTCGGACTTTATCCCGGCTGCTACTTTTGTCGTCTGACTTTGGGCCTCGTCGCGTCAGTGTCATCAGCATCAGGCTGGAGATGACAGCGATGCCCCCACCACAAGTCAACGGCTCGCTTTAATTAGATTCCCAGCCTCACCTCTTGTGATCCATATCGTCCAAACAATTCCTCAAATAGCCACAAACCTTCCACAGCGGATTGACACTGCATATGCTTTGCAATTCTGATGAGGAATTATCGTCTGCTGGAAGTGCAGTTGGTGGCGGAAAAGGCACGGTCGGGCTCTGGTGACAGTGGCGTGGCATATCCATGACAAAATCACGTGGTCACGGATAGGTAGCCGTGGAAAAAAGCCTGGACATTGAAACTATATACCTGTGAAAGATTTATGAAGATTAGACAATCAAGGTTTAATGATATATGAACTAACTAAACTACGATTATACTACTGGTATAAACCAAATTAAGCCTGTGGTTACAATCAGCAGTGCGGGCATTTTGACATGATCTTTTTGTATCTGCTTGACTACAGGTAATTTTAACGTAAAGCTTGACGTAGGCCTATTAGCTCCACACAGGCTCCGTACTGTATATAGCTACGGTCAGGCTACTATTTAAATGACCATAGAGACAGTTTTGCATGTCAACTCTCTCTACTGCCTCCGTACTGCCTGAAAACTGTGCTTTCACGGCACTTTTGCAGCACTGGACGCGCACTGATCCCCACGGTTTCCTTGAGGTGTTGGCAGTAGAGAGACAGTAGGGAAGCAGGACTGCGGGTTGGGCCTAAGGCTTTAGACAGACATGGCGGATGTCATGTGAAACGTTTATGCATTGTTAGCTGCTTTATATATATACATGACAAACTTTATCTCCGGTAATAGTCTTAGTTCATAAACATACATGTGATAGCTTTAATTCCCAGTAATAGTATCACTTGTGATAGCTTTAATTCATCTCTGACTTTGAAGGTCTTACTTGGAGTCTGAAATCACGTGCTGTGTCTCTTGTGAATTCACTTATTTCTAACAGATCCGGGGTTATATCTTTAATGTGATGTCTATATATAGGAAATACAATGTATGTATGTGTCACAGGTTTCCATGATAGCTAAATATATTCAAATGGGTCACTTTTACCGGTAAAGTAGCTAAAACAATGTGTCCCGTTTAGCCTACAGTGCAGTCAAGTATATTATACTTTTATATTGAGCACAATAAGAGATGTATCGTGCAATGATAGATCCATGATTTCGCAGTGGGAGTTTGGTGCGTATGTTTTAAGTGAGTTAGTTTTCATTCAAATCCACCTAAGAGCGCGAAAGTATGATGATGGTCTCTTGTATATGGTGGGAAATTGTATGGCGTGTTTTCTGGGTCGGCCTATGATCGATTTATCAACGATGGGTTTGCTTCTGTCAAAGAACAAGGTACCTGTATACCGTGTGATACTCTTCGGAAGACTTTTAAGACAAATAATGCATGCATGCATGCAAATGTGGTTTTATAGTCGTGATCCAAGTCCTGCTCTCACGATTTTATATTTTACACCAGGTCATTGGCACACTTGTAGATCAATCGATCATTTCACACACTTGAATCTGCAGCACATTGAGCGCACAATGCTAATCACTCACACAATTAATCACCTACTATTTCAACCCAATTACCTGTACCTATTTAACGTGTAGGTGTCACGGAGCCGTGTGCATCTAGTTAGGGATGAGTTTGCTCAACACCCACCACCAGACCCGACAGGGAATCGAAAATACAACCTTCTGGTCGCCCGTCTATCTCCCTATCAACTCGGCCACAGAAGCACAAGCATATGTAATACCATATCAACATAGACGAAATTATGGCGTGGCTTTTGTCCACAGAAAAGAAGATTTAAATGTGTCGATTTTGTAGGTAAAAGTGACTCGACTTGAAAGAGACGTGTCGCCGTGTCAATTTAGAAATGTAAAATCCTCTGAAACAACCACCATGAGATCCAGCCCAAAGCAGGAAGTTATTCACACACTCAATGATAAAATAATATTCAAAACGGGTCATTAACCAGAAGGCCACGACAAGAAAACCGTTGGAACCAGAATTCTGCTATTTCTAAACACCCATGTCACCCATACTTCTTGTATAGAAGCACATTGTTGGTCATGCTGTTAAAAAAAAGTTCTTGGTCTTCCTCTCATCATCAATAGTCTCCACGCACGTGTGCGTCGTGCTGACCAACTGACCAAGTCTCAATTATTATAAAAACCAATGTTTTCACAATTCATACCTCTCTTTTATAGCGGCCCATTTATTAATACGGCGGCTATAAAATGTCCGTGCATCATTTTGAGCCAGTGTGTTTTATAGTACGCGGGACTTTGTGCGCTGTTGACCCGTTGACCGCGACCATCAAATCCACGGCGTAACACTTAAAGCGAAAAATGATGCATGTGTCGGCTGCGGCGGCCTCTCCATATCTTCCACTGGGCGATAATCCAGGAGCTTTGTGCGTGGCCACTTCAATGGCAGAAGCGTTTTGTCTAAATCCCGTAAAAGAGATGTAAATCAGTGACCCACGGCTAATGCTGACCACAGAAGAAGGGATCTCGCCTGCTCTGGTCCAACGCTCATCCGGGGCTTTTGGCGAAGGGATTTTCTCGGGATTCCCCGACGCTTAATTTGCATATAATTTGCATAATTTCATTAGCCGTCGAGAACATAGGGGGTGGTGGCTACAAATGAACGTACCACGCGAGGATAACGCTGATCACACAAATTAATTATAGCAGAAATTAAGTCACACGTGAAAGTAGCATGAGGGATTGCTGGGTGGTCATTGCGCGGTCACTAGTGCTATTAAACGCTTGATCAAGTTAGTAAGTAAAGGCTCGGCACATATGTGGCCCTCTGTCTCGAGCTTTGCTCAAATTTCTTTGTCGCTTTGGTGTGTCACTAATGTCGTTGGCGTAATTACTTGAAGTCCATTCTTGTGTGAATTACACCAATAGTAAATGTGTCACCATTGTAGGCAGTTTGTGTGATAGTTCCTTATTTCAGCCTTTTCAGTCGGAAATACACTTCAGCTATATTAATTTTAATAAGTTTTATGGTGCTAGGAGATAGCACCTGGAGATAGTTATATGAAGATGCAGTATATGTAACCCCTTTCCAATGCACAATATTCCGCTAAGCAGCAACTTTTATGTTCCAGATATATTGTTTTTAAAGGCAGCCTATATAGACCTATACATATTCATCTTAATGAGGTATAAAGGTAAGTTTTAAAACCATTAAAGATGGGAGCCTTAAATATCCAACAGTAAGTTTCAGAGCACTGAAATGTTTGATAGTAGGCCTACACATGCATGCGCAGTTTGTGCATCCATGTGCACGTGTGGGCGCGTGCGCGTTTTTCACGCTGGATATATGTCGGCCTAGATAAGGCGGCAGTTGCTTTCTGAGAACTTCTTACTCGAAACTTTTCCTTCAACAGTAAAAAAAATCACTACTTGTCGTGCATTCTATCTTACCTGATAAAAAATCATGTGCTTTCTGGAGTGTACTTTGTCGTTACTTGGTATACTACAGCCATTTCACTCAGCATCATTCACAGGCATGCTCTAATAAAGAAGAAGCCGTCTTTGTGAAGCAAAGTTTCAAGGCTAGAAAAAAGATGGCTGCATTTTAAACAAACACGTTGAAAAACGGCGATTTCAAGACGAGATATCGCCGTGTGCGCATAATGTAAATGAATATTCAACGTCCCGCGGGGGAGACTCGGTTTCTCGGCCGATAAGAACCACAAAAGTGGCGTGCGCCGGCCGGAGGTTGATGGATGCCGCATCAGCCCCGCGTTGGACAAGCGAGTTCCGCCGATAACGGCGCATGCGCTATCAGGTGACGTCAGCACTTAAGACCCGTCCCTCTGGTGACTCTGCCCGCTCCAAGAAACGAATGGCGAAGGGGTGAAGAGAGCCGATAAATCGTGGCCGAGCGATAAAAGAGGGTCAGACGAAAGCGCCAAGCGACTTTCATCTCGGCGTGTCCGCTTCCGGGACTTGAACGCGCACGTCAGACGTGACGCGCGTGATAGAGCGCCGCCTGTCGGCTGAAAGCGTCAACAACGGCTATCTGATGCAGGGGGCTGAATTATAACCGGTGTGATTAAAATTTGCGCGTTGACGTTTTGACTAGAAAGAGAGGGGTGTCTCTTGAAATGTGAGCGTCTGGGGAGGGGATTGTGGGGATATTGAATTTCATTAAAAGTGATGAGGGCTTACGGTGGTTGTTGGACCCACGGACGGTTTGGGTGGTGGTAGCTAGCTGCTTTGTTGTCATGAGCGATTTTTTTGTGTGTGGACCAAAATGTCCAATGAAGTCAGAGGCTATATAATAAGTATGTGAAACTGTTACAGGGTCAAATGACAATTTCATCATGTGACCAAGATTTCTAGAATTTGAAATGTATCAAAATGGAGCCAAAAAATGACAAAATTTAGCAAAAAAGTGTTTGAACATGTGCCACCCGGTCTATTTGACAGTGACGCCCCTGGAAGCAGAGAAATCCACAACAGCACACAGTTTACTGAATGTGTTCACAAACAATATTAATGTTGTGGCATTCTCTATAGTCCAATACTGCATGGATCTTCAACATTTGTTTCGAGCTTGTAACCAGCTATGTTCTACGTAAATCCACGTTCAAATGTAAGGCTCCAATAAATGCTCTAAATAGGCCAGACTGCACATTAGTCCCTCTATAGTACATGTATATAGAAAGAAAAAAAAAATCAGCTAGAGTGTACGCATGTAGTTTTTTGTGCACAGTCCACAAGTTTTGGTCCACATCGCTGTAGACGCTATACTCTTATAGCACGTGTACGTTTACACCATCCAACAAACATGGCGATATTTATAAGCGGCCATTTTGTGCAAATCACGTGCGTTTGAACTATACCGTTGTGATATATTTCTTATTTTTCACCAGTCGCGTGCCAAGCTAACAACCGTTTGATGCCGTTAGATCAGAGGCAATAAACATTTCACCTTTTTACGGGCCACGATAGTTACAACTTATTAGAATTTGAAATGAAATCCACATTCTGTCCTTAGAGCACGGACCACTAGAGGCGTGAATATCATAAATATTTTAGCGCATTCTGTCGTAACATCTAAACGATACTACAACCACGTGGTTATATTTGCATTGACTTGCACTGAACATTATCAGAAATGCATAAAGAGACAAGAAATCTATATGCAGCTCAAACTTCAGTGGAAATATATATAATCCAGAAGGATTCGAACAGAGCTATTTATGTGTAGGTATTGTTGACTTAAATCTTCAATTGCTCGACTTGGACCCAAGTCCCATGTCATGTGTTCCATGTTAGTATCTCATATCTCGTTCCCCATGTACAACATTCCATCTATACAAAGTCCCATGTCCCGTGTTCCAAATTCAATGTCCCCGAGTCCTAAGCCCTCTAGCTTGGATCTGTCCCATGCCCCATGACTCATGTCTCAAGTTCCGTGTCCGTTTTCCATGTCGTGATTCCATGAATCAGATACATAAAACACCATCTCCACCCGTTCCATGCACAAATTATTATACTCAATGCAATACAATAAATAAAACACTATTCAATTCTACATTATTCTCCCAGAGAACGTGTCTGTGCCAATGTCCTGGTGTTCTGTGATCGCTGCTCCCCGGAAGTCCATCAAAACCGCATTTTACATACTAAAAGTAAACATTTCATACATCTTCCCAGTTGTCTAGTCTATAGTTGCAATAAAAAAACAAGCACGGGCATTAGCATTTTAAACCTCTTGCTGAGCTCATCTCAATCAAAAGAATTCACCGCTACATAGTCATATAAGTTCTACCAGGATAGAGGTAAATAATTAGAGGTGCTGAAATGAAGAGTCTGTCCCCAGAGTGCGTGATTACAGGGTTCACTTCTAGGCACGGCAAGGTGCTTCCCAGGCAGATGAATTCCCGAACTGGTACCGCACCAAGATAAGGGAGGTTTCACATAGTTTTAGCAAGTCGTAAAACTATTAAGGCAGTTTAGAGAGTGTTAGTTTAACTATCATTTTAATTCAATTCAACATTCCTCTATAGAAAATGAACTATGGTAGACGGAGAAAAAAGATACATTGGGTGCTATAAAACCACAAAACATCAACGCTATTATTACGCGGTTAGGGAAAGAATGAGTCGAGAAGTTTAAACATCAAAGGTGTGAGGAAGGTCAGGGAAAGTGATGGCATTTAAATCTTAAAGATGGCAGGCATGGTCTGGGTGGAAGCTAAGTGATTTTGTCAAGATCTAATTTACACATCTAAATGCTGTTAATGTGTTGACCATGTTCAGCATGTCTTTATGCATTGCCAATATCATTATGACATTGTAAAGTGCAGGCCCGTATAAGATGTGTTTATACCCAGAAGAATTTAAACCACAACATAACACAAGTTTTTGAAACAACTCCAACACAGAAAACCTTATCAAGTACCGTACGAAATATTGTTTGAGGTGATGTTACTTTCACCCGAAGCACACGCAAATAATTAGGTACCACCATTTAATTACAACCTGATGAGATTTCCCAAATGTCCTGGCGCAGCCGTATCTCAGACATAAGTAGAGGAGAAACACATATTGGCCCTCCCCAGACCCGACTCTTTTGTCACCCAAACCAGTGATTAAGATCGTCTGCTAGCACCCGACTTTTGTCCAGGGGATCCTCTAATTAAAGACGGCCCTGCTCCCTTAAGTGACCACTCCTTTGTCAAAACACTTGCTGCAGAGATGCTCCAATCGGCAATATCAATTACATATCTTGTGCCACCTCTTGTCAAACTTTGTTAGAGAGGCTTTGATTTGATGGCCGAATATCGTCTGTAATTTGCGGTTTGAGTTCGGACTCCTCGCGACCAAACAGGGCTAATAGAAAAAGACGGCCTCTTCTGATTGACTTTGATTAGACGTTAGCAAAACGATGTCCCTAAGTGGTTTGAAAATGTATGGGTGATGACATAAATGTCGTTTGATGTGGAAAAAGGGGTTGGATGCAGCCAGGGTTGTTTGACTGAAAATGGACAGATAAATGTTTCAAATATTTGAACCCACTGACCCTGCGTGCGGGCAAGTGCGTTTGACAAGAGACATAGCAGGATGTTACTATGGCCTAGTGTGTGGGAATTCAATCAGTTGGTGTATGGACATAAACTACTAGCATTTGAGTCAACGATTATTTTTAATGAATATATCTATATTTCGTGTCTTATATAGACACATCTTCTGGATGATAAAATTGTAACATAGGGTAGTACTCAATACCTGTACTACTATGTGTAAATACATGTACAGTTGCAATCTGCTTTATAGTCAGCACAAATATGTAGAAGATAAATTAGTATATACATGTTTGTATAATACAATGGTCAAAACTACTATAGCCTCCTGTATGAAAGTATTCACGTCTGTGGGTGTATATGTGTTATTCATAAAGTGGAAGAGAAAAAAGACACACAAAACAAAAAACAAAAACAAAACAGAAAACACGTGCACAAAAATATAACAAAACAACAAGAAAAAACAATAACTCATCGAGCATTAATGCCAAAGCACACTGCGCGGATAAATTGAGACATTAGTCATAATTACAGCAATAAACTATTCCGCACTACACAACAGGTGACAATCATCCAGGACACAAACAAAAACCACTCGCACAAATACCACTTCACATTTTGTAGCTCTCACAGAGAATGAACGCAACCTGTGTGATTCCGGGCAAAAACGCACTCCCCCGTCAGCCAATAATTGGCATTATTTGTCATCAGCAAACTAAGCATCAATAATCTACTTATATTATGACTAATAGTTCAATGTTATGCCACGCGAAAGTCCCCGGGTCGCGTTTCATTCAGCGTGGGCCACCGGGCGAGACTCTTTCGCAGCACCGCAGTCAATCATACGCCTTTCAAAACGCTGAACGAGCCATCTCCATCATACAGCCGCCAGTATTACCTCACAAACCAATTAGGTGTCGCACAAAAAAGGTCAGCCGTGAGAGGTCAGGCAAGTGGACCCCCCGCCCCCTTAAGCGTACGTTTTTACCACGCGTATCTCTCTCATTATCGCCACGCCGAATCGAGATATTGGCTCTGCCGTGGAGCGTGAAGCGTCGGCTAGGCGAACCGCTTTGTAGCTTATCGGGACTTATCGCAAGCACGGCGAATCCGACTCCCGCCTCTCGTGATCACGCCCGCTGGGCCGTGACCGAGCAGGGCTTACCTGGATTGTCACGTAAACGTTTGTCCGGCGCATGCACCCACGGGCCTGCGGTTCTCTGGGGGCCGGCTACTTCAAAGAACACTCTCCAAGCCAGCGTGATCATGACCGGCCCTTGAACTACAGTTTACAACCTGTGCGTTTTAATTAAGCAGTTAATGGATCGGTAATTTGATGATGTAAAACAATCACGGGAGTGAGGCAGCGATTAAATAGCAGAATGGATCGTGTTTATTGGAGCTTTCAGGCCACGGACCACTGGCGAGTTAGCTGCACTTCAAAGTGGCACTTCGATAGATCTACGCAGTTGTCAAATAGTTGATATATTTCCACGTTTGGCGGTCACTTTTGGTGGTTGGTCGTTAGCACTTCCTCTCTAAACGAAGGTGCGACTTCTCTGAAGCACTGATTGACACTATTAGTACAGTAAAAACCAGAGAAACTTTTGAGGAAAGTGTCCCTCATAGATCACCAGGTTTACACGTTTGCAAGTGACACCATGCAGACTTGTGGAATGCGCACTAGTTCATTTGCTATGCGTTTTGCAATGATCGAACCCCGCCCTCGCGAGCTGTATATTGTTGCAGCGTCACAGTTGTCAGTGTTTGATTTTGGAGATAAACATAGTTACAGCTCCGCTAGTGCAATGGTCAACAGCTCTTGACGGGTGTATACACAGTGTTCAGGACGGATAAACCCCTCGTGTCGAAAGCTCTCCACTCGCACGCTCGTAAAACCATTTCCTTCCCAGCAGACAAGAACGACTGTACACACGGCAGGCGTTATCTTTACTGGTAGCCGAATCGGGGTCAGTCGGGCATACTGGGTCAGCACAGTTTTAAACAGAAGTTTTATTGATCTGTGCCGGGCATAACGTATGTAAAAAGAGATATAAAATATAACCATAGTAGTAGCGATTTTGTTTAGTTCCCATATCATGTTTACTCTTCATAACGATGTGAAACATTAGTTGAAGTGCAGAATTGCTTGCTGTCTCTGAAATGGGGTTGAAGGGGAATCTGCCATGTGGTTGGTCTAACTTTTTATAAGTTCATAATCATTCATTGTCCACTGCTAAAACAGTTACTTCTTAAGGAACACCACGGGGAGTATGCAGTGCTCTGTTGGAACCATTTCAGACGTCTGCATATAAAGACGTCTACAGTGCATAATTTTTGTTGCAGAACACTTACAAATGTCAGTATTTCTTTTAGTAAAGAGACATTTTAGGAGCTGTGGAGTTTATCAGCTTTCACGGCGAATAAAAAAGATGAACGCTGACGCTTTAGTCATTTCACTACAAACACAGGGGTTTCAAATTATACACTGTTTCATGGAAGGTAAATCATATCTTAACTACACCGTGAACGCGACTGTAGCAAAAGCAACTGCTGCCTTATCTTACAAGATAAAAAAGGCTCTGGTGTTATCTAAAACGAATTTACCACAAAAGTGTAGATTTGCTTTCTGCCAGGATGCACTTCTAACATGCATTCCCAAATAACAATTGGTCCCAGAATTAACATATTTCTGTATCATTAAGTGATGAGATAGTATATTAAAAAGATTAAACTATCAGTTCTTATTACCAAGTTGGTAGCTATAGCATAATGACGCAGTAAGCGGATTTTGATATAAACAATTTCCCATGTATTGAAACATTGGCAGGAGCCGACATGAATCTATGTTCTGACTTAGTCTCTGGCCAAGACACTGGACATGTCCGAAACACTGCCAAGGTTAAGATATTCATCACAACCACCAGAAGCCATGATATAAATCCGATAATACGCCATATAGATTGTGCAGATAGCTGCAACAAGTTCCATGTGTTTAACCAAATAGTGAATCTCGATGATACAGTAATGATAATGTTTATTGCACGTTGTAATATTGTGTTTGCTTGCACTGTCAACAGGTGAACGGTAGTGTGTGGCAATGAAATATACTGTGAACTGTCTCTAATGTAAAATTGAAGCTACTTTTTTTTACATTAGTATTAGTCATTCAAACTGATAAAAAAACACTGATAATTTGTTCCTCGAGATACAGTGTTTTGACAATAAGTTTCATTGATCACATCAACGTAGGACTAATTCTGAATGTTGCGTTTAACATTGCCATATGAATAAGGATTAACGTATCTCAATAAAAAAATGGTTCTATAAGTCTATACTGAAAATACTTCATACCAATAAAAGTTCTTTTTAGGCATACTTTTAGGACATACAGAAAACCAGAAACAAAACGCACCCCGATATGACAACAACCCTCATGTGGCGCCCGGCTCCAGCTGCCACCTAGTGGCGAGCGGCGACAACACATTGTCAGCTTAGAGAAGGGGAACATCATTTACTTTGGTGGTAATGATGTTTCACAGCAAACAAAGGGCGCATTTGTATCTGAATCAGCTGACTGGGGACACTGAGCTAAGTGAGCAGTCTGTGGGCGGAGCCAGACGACAAGCGGCCAATGAGAGCGCGGCTGGCGGCCAACGGCGGCTGTCAGTCTACTGCGCGCGGCGAATAGCAGACGAGAATGACGCGAGCGGCCCGGCTAAGTACGCACACTGGTCTATGCATTACGCATAAGGCAGAAAGGCATTTTGAAAGTAAGATCAGACAGACCACGAGTGGATGCCGAGTGCTTTACCGGACTATCTCTTTACACCGCCAGCGCTCATGACTCTCTTGTAGTAGTAGGCAACTGTGTTGTTGGGATTGTTTGTTTGTTTAGTGGTGACAGTGAAAGGAAGTGAGTTGTTTGTTTGTTTTTATCGTGTGGGACTACACCAACCGGCAAGATTTTGGACCTAAGTTACAACATGGCTGCCACCACCACGGGGGCCAACCCCTACTTGGTGGTGAGCACGCCAAACTCCATGGGCGGCCACGGGGTCGGTCACGGCGAGAACGGGGGTGGCATTAACATAGCCGCCGACATGCAGAGCCTGGGCGGCATGGTGTCTAGCATGGCGGCCCAGCAGCACTACCGGGAGTTGCCCGAGATGAAGTACATGCCTCCGCAGCCGCAGCACCAGAACGGGCACGTCCTGGGAGGCCATCACGCGGCCCACAACCAGTGGCTGGGGCTCGGGGGAGGTCACGCCGACAACCCGTGGGGGCCTCCGAGTGGGGGCATGGCCACGCCGCCGCTTCCACCCCACCAGGCGCCCCATGATGTGGTGAAGGACTACACCAAGCCGATTGAGGAAGAGCACCTGGACCAGCTGCACAGGAGCCAGCAGCAGTTCCACCAGGGAGGTGGCTGGGGCAACCCCACGCCGCACTTGCAGATGGCCAACCACCCGCAGCACATGCAGCACTGGATGAACGGCATGCTGTCGCCAAACCAGAACCCGTACGGCCTCGGCGGCGGCAGAGACGGCCTGGGAGGCCCCGAGCCCAGCATGGAGTCCCACCACGGCGACCCGGCCTCGGACGAGGACGCCCCCACCAGCGACGACCTCGAGGCGTTCGCCAAGTCGTTCAAGCAGCGTCGCATCAAGCTGGGCTTCACGCAGGCGGACGTGGGACTGGCGCTGGGCACGCTCTACGGCAACGTCTTCTCGCAGACGACAATCTGCCGCTTCGAGGCGCTGCAGCTGAGCTTCAAGAACATGTGCAAGCTGAAGCCGCTGCTTCAGAAGTGGTTGGAGGAGGCGGACTCGACGAGCGGCTCGCCCACCAGCATCGACAAGATCGCGGCGCAGGGCAGGAAGAGGAAGAAGAGGACGTCAATCGAGGTGACGGTGAAGGGGGCGCTCGAGCAGCATTTCATCAAGCAGCCCAAGCCCTCGGCGCCCGAGATCACGGCGCTCGCGGACCAGCTGCAGCTGGAGAAAGAGGTGGTGCGGGTCTGGTTCTGCAACCGCCGCCAGAAGGAGAAGCGCATGACGCCGCCCATAGGCACGATCGGCCCCAACGGCGAGATCATCATGAGCCAGGAGCCGGACAGTCCGAGCGAGATGGGCGGCCACGGCAGCCCGCTCACCAGCTGCAGCAGCCCCATGCACCCCCAGGGCTCCCCGCTCATGCAGCAGCCGCTAACGCCCAACCCGCAACAACAACAGCAGCAACAGCAACAACAGCAGCAGCAGCAACAGCAGCAGCAACAGCATCTCGACAGCGGGTCCGGCTCCTACCCTCCGCCTCACTCCAGCCACCACAGCGCCATCGTGCAGAACTCGTCGCTGTCGGCGATGTCTTCGGCCGCGGCGGGACTTTCTCAGTATTTGAGCGGAGGCGGCGGGGGCGGGGGCCTCCAGGGCCACCCCGGCGTGCACCACTCCCACCCGCACCTCCAGCAGCAGCAGCAGTCGCCGCCGTCGTACCACACACAACACTCGCCGTGCAACCAGTGACTTGACGAGGTTCGCAGTTAACAACAACTTGGGTGATGATGACTGCGTCGTTGATGTCGTCGACGACGTAAAGTGCGTGTGCGTGTGTTGCGCGTGTGCAAATCAAAGGGTGCGTGAGTAATCAACAAGGACTGAAAAGTTCCACCCCGAAGTTGTGAGGTAGCACAGCGAAGTGTGAGGCAGTGCAGAGACAGCGCCGTCAGATAAGTAGATGATACTTATTACCCGTGTCCATCTGATGACCACTGACTGACCACTGTCCGAGCTGTCGCCCCACGGTGGGTCCCCTGGTGACCACAAGGGGTCAGTTCGCAGAGACACGCCGGCCAACGCCGCAAAAATAATGTGATTTCACTTATAAACACAATTGATTGATCTCCACGAACTTAGATGAACTTATAGGCTAAGATTCAAACCACTGAAAATTACTTCACAAGAAAACTTTTGAGATATTACATTAATATAATCATAGGACCAATATTCTAGCACGTCGTTTTGATGAGGATGAAGTTATTGTGATTACAAATTATTACACTCGTTGATTATAATAATAACAATACTACGGAATTACAGACGATTGTATATTGATTGTGAATAGGGAATATTTATAAACGTTTTACAGACAGTAGCTATATGATAAACCACACTCTTAAAACGTGAGATGTGTCTGCTAGGGCTTGGAAAAAAATCTCTGGTTATTGTGTACATAGAGATATGTTGTTAAAACTGTTTTATTTTTGGGAACATCTTCCCCCGTCCTGTCATTCTCCTTTGTATAAGTTGATTTATCGCCTCCTCGCCACCGAAACCCCTTATTTAATTTATTGCATTTTTTTTTAACTGAAACTGAACCTCTGTGTAATGCCTTTTCTACGAAAAGAGACAGAGTCTACTGGACCGTTCAGTGATATAACTATTTCATAATAGTGGAAAAAAATAAGATGGAAGCAAAATGGTCCTTGTTTTTTATAAGAAAAGAAAAAATTCACACGGTGAGGCTGATTTGAAAACTATTTATTCAAGAGAGAATGCAGAACTTTTACCAAATTGTTACAATTAAATTATATAATGAGATTTTTAGTGCTGTTTTGCCGTGGCCTCGGCACGTTTTAACCATTATTGCACGGACTACCATGTAGCAGTGTTTAATTTATTTCACAAACTCGTGGTTGTTTTATTTTGTTGTATATTGCATTTCCTCCTATTTATAAATCGAATCAAAATGTTTTTGTTTAGTACCAAGTGGGAAAGTGTTAAGAAGAGACTGGTTGAGAGGTTGGTTGCATATGTTATTGAGAGGGTGCCTGCTATGAATGCGTGTTGTTCCTGTACAGTGGTCAATTAATTCTAATATCTGCTCATTCTACTTTTTTAATTTTGTGGGCAATTTTGCATAATTGTATAAATGTCGATTTTGATTCATGTCATTTAACTAAGTCATTATTATAAATTAAGAACTAGCATGTAGTTATTATAAAATATATTGTTATTGAATGATATGAATGAACCGTTTGAAACAATAAACATCAAATTTGTAAAAAATACAAAACTTTGCTGTTAACCTTTTAAATCTCTCAAAATGTTAAACTTTTTTAATCTGCCTAAAACTTACTGATAATTACCAATGACATAACTTTGCTTGTGCAGTGCAATGACTACAATATTAAGACACAAAAACTTAGTATCAATACTTTACCAACCATTTTGTCCACTTGAATCAGTGTTTTCACAAATACATGTACACCTAACTGTGTGCGTTCGGTGCAAAGCATAACCACATTTATTGCTCGGACCGGTTCCTGTTGACAATTGTGTATTTGTTGAATTATTTTACGTTTATATGACATTAGCGTTCGCCAGTACGCTGTGGTTTACCGTTAGTTAGCCTGATCATAGAAGTTCTTACACAGTTTTATTACTTCGTAACAAGATCAATCTTGTTCAGAAGATTTACCATGCCATTTTATTTGATTTGACCTTTGACAAATGTTGTGCGTAATGACAGTGATCATGTGGAAAGCCAATGTTCCTCATACTTCTGTTCTTTCACGTAGGTTATTATATTTTGAAGATAAGTTAATGGAATTAATGGTAGATTAACGTATTGGACTATAAAACATGTGGTTTTTGCTAGTGGTGTGTTCATTTTAACAGTTAGATCGTGTAAACCAAGTAGATACTCACACAAACTGTCGATATAGCATTTTGAAGGATATTTCACAAAGTTTTAAACACAGTGTGAATCATGAGTTTCACATGGATCTCCACAAAATACAATAACAACATTTCACATGTGTAAGACGTGATGAAAGAGGAAGTCTGGTCGATGCACGAGCATGCTCGCCATGTTGGGTATGTTTGTCACAATTTGCGGTTGCATTTATGGGTGTCATATCTAATGATATTCCAGTAATAGCCAATTTTACTATGATGGCGAATTCTTACGCCATAATAACCTTGGTGCTAGTGATTGCTGTGGGTCTCATTACACCATGGGTCTCAGTACACCACGCACTGGTGGTTTTCTACCTAGGTAGTAAATCCCAGTGAAAAAATTAATATTGGTTGAAGGTTTATCTGAGCACAGAAAACAACATATAGCTTCTGGAGAACTTGTTACATTCTGATCGTAAAATCACGACGCAATATGTGTTTGTGTTTTCTATACCTTTTGCCCCATGCCTTTTATTTGTCAATTATAATGAAGGATATTGTTAACAAAAATAAGCATGTACTTTAAACTGTAACAAAAGTTCCGCAAACCACCTTGTTGTACTGAACTTATAGTAGTCAAACTTAATGATGCAACCAGCAGGCAAAATGATGGAGTGTCACATGTAATGGCATCATTTGCACTTCCCTTCAATGTCTTTAGGCCATTACTTGGCGTAGAAAAAGGTAGACCTTGCTTATTAAAGCATAGCCCATTCTTCTAAATGGCAATTCACATGTACTGCAGTAACTGCACAACTTCACTTTTATTCCCAACAAGTATAAGCAGTACCATTGCAAGATACTATCTGTGGCATGGGTACAGTTGTGACATCAAATCTCTGTTTGCAGACGAGCTAAATGTAAACATTAGCACAATCAATCTACCTACTACTCCACCATAGTGGCTTCTCACTGCTTGGCAATATTTTATCACCTCCTATTTTTGCCGGAGGCATCGCAGACGACAAAAGTGAACGACGATTTAGTGGCGGTCCCACCCCGCCCCCCGCCCCACTCCAGCTGCTCGAGAAACCTGCCAGTTGGTGACCTCACAAAAGTCGTTTGAAAAGTCACATCGCTGCTGCGCGCTGCTCTCTTCCTCGCTAAAGAAACTCTTTTGCCCTTCACAACTTGCTCCAAATTTGTCAGTGATTAATAGAAAACTGACAGCACTGAGCGCGCATGAATCACGGCGAATCACGTGGGACCCGAGAGACACTTTTCTTGCGTTTTCTTTAAGCTTAACCCTTCGGATACCAGCGGCGCTCGCTAAAATAATTAGGACATGACTCGGAGAGCTAAATTGTTTGGCGTGTGTCAATTACTTAAAGTAAGATACCTCTTTAAGTTGGTTAAAGCCACCGTCAACAAGGTTTGTCATCGGGGCCAGGGCCTTTGCTGGGCTGTGTGGGTTTGTTTGAGCCCAAGATCTGTTCATATTTGACGAGTACGTTGACACGGGTGCCTGCAAGACGGGAGTGCTTGTCCACTTGTTCAGTCGCCAGACCTCATCCTAAATATTTACCAAATCTGACAGCGTTGTACTTCTACGTCCACAGGCACCGAATTGCTCTGCTTGTATAGGCGACCGAAAAGACTTTGTCAAACACACACACCACAGTTCGTTCGTCTAATTTGGGACGGATACTTCAAGAAGCAATCGAATTCATACGGAACTGGGGTAGATGTTATAAGTTTAGAAAATAATAATGATTTTTCTTTCACAATGACTATGTTCATTTTTTGCTGGTTGGAGCCTGTTTGTTTAAGTCTCCCTGAAGACGGCACATAGCTTTTTAAATGTTATCATATTCTATGATTAATGACAGTAATTTCCTTGTGCCCTGGGAACATCATATTAATGACACCCACATCCACTGATGCATCACAAGTCTCAAACCTTTCCCATAAAAATGCTCTCTTTTGAAGAGGATGCCTTGCTATGATAAACTAACAAATGTCATTTATCAATCTTACTGGGTGAGGCATCCTTTTCAAAGCCAACCGAGATAATATCATTGTGTAGAGTTACACTAGAGGTCTCTCCTTATGTAACAGCATCAATAGAATGGAAAAGAACGCACATTTTATAATAAAAAGACTTTAAATACACCAGCATTGAATAACGATAATTAAACATACATTATGAACACCTTCTGGTTTCATGAAGATATCATTAGAGAATTTTTTTCTGCATTTTTTGTCTAAAGTTGGTGGTCTGAACATTGATGGCTAAACATTGGAATTCAAACACTAAAGTGGTTAACACTATCTACTATACTCATCTTGTCGCCTGTTTTGATATAAGTTTGATATATCTTTGATATATCTCTTTGATATCTTTGGGGAATTCGACAAGAATTTCTCTGCACGTATAATGTGTTGACTTGTAATAGAAAAAGTAAGACACACATCTGGGTACAGGTCTCCCATATGTCTTATGACACAAATGGTTTGAATGATATGTTACTGAAAGTGCTTAAATCTTCACCCTTTTGATATAGATATTTGTGTCTAGAATTGTTTTAAATCATGCACCCAGACAAAAGTTGATGTCATGACCGACTGAAGTGTTGGTGAAATAAAAGATTGATTAAAGCAACATATTTAGGATAACTGTAAAATTGACGAACAATAGTTTTGACTTATAGAATAATAAGCAGTAAAAAGTAACCCTGTCACATTTATATTTATGAAAGTAAAATACTTGTTAAAGCATGTTGCGATTTGGAAAGGAGATGCAATCATAAGAATTAAATTGGTGTCTTCTTATAACCCAGAAAACCTACAACTATATCAGTTAACACATTAGTTTGTATTTAAAACTGTCACATCTGAATAAAAAGAATATTGCTGGGGTTAGATTATAAATGAAATTTACAATGTCGACAACAATATCTGTGTGGTGAAGATAAATTTCTAACACTGTGTTTGCCGCTATGTCTATAAACGCGATGGTTCAAAACCTTTTATGGTGTGGTAATGGTTTAAAACTTTATCTTACGAGGTTGAAGGTTTGTTTATGTAACACCACATTAGGAAAATTCAATCCCATGAAGAGCTACTTCGAATATTATGATTGACAAGTACATTCACTTGGATGAAACAGAACTATGTATGAAAATCGAGGAATCAGTAGTATTTATATATCTTGTCACCTCTGTATATTGAAACCAAAACATTGCTGTTATTTTTAATGTAAGTATAAGCAGATATTTTGTATTATTATTGTTTGCCATAATGATATTGAATAAAATCAATCTCAATCTCAATCTCAATCTCAATCAATAACAAAGAGAAGTTTCAAGTATTATTTTTTTGCAAGGAAAAAACCCTCGTCAGCGCTTGACAAGGTAAAAGTGTCTGTCTATAGACACGAGAAAAGGTGTTTTTCGTGCATGAATACATGTTTTGACACACAGTTACTAAAGATCACAAATAAGGAAATAAATCTAAAAGCACAATAATTAATCTACAAGTGCAACAAGGTTTTGTAAATAGCACACTGAGAAAACAATAATTGTCCATTTACATGTTCAACATGCCTAATAAATAGAAGTCATTGACATAACATCACATTAGCTGAACTCCCATTGTTCTTAAAATGATTATTATAACAAAAAGCCAAGATTATTTATTATAAGTGATTACAAAACAACCGATGCAATAAATAACATAATTGGATGCTGATGTAACTCTTTCACTTGATTCATAATCGTACAGTATCCTCTATTTCAAAGTCTTGAAACTGTGACAAACACACTCAACTATCATATAACTCATAAGACTAAACGCCAATACTCATCCATTGTTGCATGGTAGTTAATTATTTACACCCAGCACTCTAACGTGTCTTGTAATGACATAATGACAGAGTAATTTAGCTGAAAATATATTGACCCATCTCCTTCCCTGCTTTCACGGTAGCTCAAAAAACTTAGAGGCACTGTAATATTAATTACTGCCCATTAGCAGTGACAGTCTGACCTACAGGATAAAGCAGATCTGACTGTGTATGCTTTATGCTCCACTGCCCTTTGTGTATGCATTTGTGTGTACACGTGCGTATCGTAATATTGCAATTAACAAATTAATTGATCATCTCTAATCTTATCCCGTTACCAGCGCTCTTGATTAAGCCCCAGTCAGACAGTCACGATTGTTCAACGACGATTCTGTTTTACTGTGCGGTACGATACGATATAAGTATGTCTGGGTGGGGGTGGGGATTGGGGTTGGGGGTATGCTCTACCTTTTAAAAAATACGCCTGTGGTGTAACCATTTGCTAATTACCCTCTCTTAAAATACCATGACTGATTCGACTCCAATATTCGGCTCACATATTCTGGACTGTCTGACACCAACCATCAGGTACAGTCCAATCACACTGTATATAGCGGAAGACCTAACAACACCTACGTCACTACATTCAGTAGGGGGTGTGGGTTGGGGGGTTGGGGGTGGTGGGGGGGTGGGGGGCGAACTCAGTGATGTCACGAGACTGCAACGCAGGCTACAATTATCAATACCAGGACTGAAGCTGCTCCAATATTCGGGATTGTCTGACACAGGCGTTACAAACAAATGTCAATGTCCCGGGTGATCTTTATGATATGCGCATGAGAACGCCTAGAAGTGGGCCTAGGAACATTGAAAGATACCTTTTTCCCCAGACATCAGAGTTGGTATTCTTCAAATGTTACCGTAGAAAGTAAGCATAGCCCACTGTCAGGCTAAATTAACTAATATTTACAAATACAATTAGGTTAGTTTATTAGTGATAAATGTCTGAGGTTTTATAATTCACAACCCAAATGAAGAATTTGAAGAGTTCAATACAGTAGAACCTCTAAAAACCACCCGCTGGACTGGCCTCAAATGGTGTTAATAGAGGAATAGAAAGGTGGTCCCTTTATGTTGGTTCGCATCGATATCGTATAAATGATTGAGTCAGTGGCAAATGGTCTTATTATAGAAGTGGTCGTAATATCAGATTCTACCTTTTTATTTCAATATTATCATGTTTATTAGTAATAAAAGTCAACATCCAAATGAAGACATTGGAGAGTGCAGGTAGAGAGGTGGTCTCTATATAAAGGTGGTCTGCATATAGGCAGATTTTACTTTCCAATTGCTTGCATGTGACTTTAGACAGTTGTCACATCGAATAGTCACCCCAAGACAAAATCTTCAGCACGCCAAGTGTGTGATGCCCAAAAAGACAATGTCGTCTTGTGACAAAGAAATGGAACCTAAAAAGCCAGAGATCATCAAACATGGATGTGCGTGTCAATTCATGAATAACCCAGCAGCAGCTTGTATGAGGACATGCTCATACACAGGCACAGAGGATACGTCCTCTTGTGGAGTCTTCGCACGTGCATACTACTCAATGTATTGCCAGTGTTTTTAGATAGGGTGCAGGGGGGTATAAATTATTGTTTTGTGTAACAAACTTGAATATTTATATATTACTATGAATCTTTGAGTTATGTAATTAGAACTTGTGTCAGGAGCATGGATCAAATGACACAGTAAATGGATGGCACAAGGAGGGATAATGGCAATGTATGATCTAAAACTTACACTATTAATAAAATTCACCGCTTTACTTTCACTTTGAAATACACGTTTGTACAAAATGTATAAAAATGTCCATGTATGTGTAATGAAATAAATTTCATGGGCAAATAACAAATGCCAGGAGGTTATCACCCTTTGATTATAGTATAGTGCATATGAAGACCACCTCTCTAAAGAGATCCTCTCTGTATTTATAAGATCATATATCAAGGTCCCAAACCTTTATAAAGAGATCTCGGTAAACTTCCCTAAATAGACCAACCCTTGATAGGAAACAGGAGCCTCGTCCCTGTGATGTTCATAATAGAGATGTTCTCACTGAACCAATCGGCAGGTGCTCATTTTACGCAGGTTAAACAACCCACACGCTGTCTGTATCATCTCAGTCTGCTTAACCCAAAAGAGAACAGCAACATTTACTGAGTTATTGGCGCTATTCGGGAGAAAACATTAAAGGTGTGTGACCTTGCTCGACCCAGCAGACGTAATTAATTTAGCTCTGCTGTAAAATGCCAATTAGGCGAACGTGAAAATATGTCACCAGTGCCTAATGACGGGAATGAGTCCTGGGAGTCTCGGCGTCGTGCCGGCAGCGAGCTCACGCGGGGGCTGGCGGTGGTGGCCATTTTATTCTGACAATGAACATGCTTGCACTATATAAGAACCAGTATTCTTCTGTTAAAATGTTTAATTTTATTTGTGAATATCTTCGACTATTCCAGTGATTTTCAAACACTATGTATATATGGTAAACACATTTCAACAGTAGCCTACTTTGTATTGTTTTCAAATGTTTATTTTTTTCACTGAACTTAAGATGAAGTGTAGTGTCACGGTTGATAAAAAAAGTACATAAGTCAATTATAAATAAGATGTGAAAGAGAGAGAGAGAGAGAGAGAGAGAGAGAGAGAGAGAGAGAGAGAGAGAGAGAGATTTAGAGACAGAGAGTTGGCAATATTTAGCGACATATACCATTTCAATGTAATTACAATAATAGGCATCCGGTGTCATGTTTAAAACCCCTTTTTTACATTTTTGTCGACATGTCAATTGTAGTTATATATCTACACGTAGCATGCACATATTTTGTCATTCAGTCAATTCTCTGGACTTACCGGGCACATAGTCTGTAGTCTCTCTATGACATTTTACACGTAGAAAGAGCTCCTTTTATACCCTACAATGAGCGATCACGTGCTCAAAGCCTGTCACGTCACATGAAAACATTTCATTAGCTGCAGAAAAACAAAACAAAAACAAAACAACCGAAACCAACAGCACCAGACGACAATAAAAATGCACTTTGAGTCGTTAATGGCCGCCTCCCTGCGGGGAAAGTGGGCTAATACGTTTGAGTTGAGTCTTCCTCGTCACCCGGACAATACACATTTACTAATGGAGTGAGTTTTCGCAAAATACGCGCCGTTCATAAATTTGCGAGTAGCGCTTTCTTCCGTCACTCGTTCGTCACGTGACGTCATATGTGGAAGGGAAATGACGTCATCAATTACCTATGAGGTGTGTGTAGGATTTTCGTATGAATGTTTGGATTTTTTTTCCAGGGGAAAGACTTATTTCATTTGTTATATGACTGTCTTGGTTGACCATTGTTATGTAGGGAGTGAAATGTTTTGCATTCAGTTTCACTTTAATATAGACCCTTGCGTTTGAAGCGTCACTTGATTTTCAGGGCAGAGCAGCCTGAATACACACAAATGACAGTTTGTCTCCTAAAAATAGTGTTCGAACATATCTATCTTACAGCCATCCATGCACTGCACATAGGCAGATTCACAGCGGAACCTTTTCTTCATCAGAATATTTCATCTCCACAGAATTTTGTTTACATATGTGCTATCTATCGTGTGTTTGAAACCACTGAGATCCCTGTCCATATAGTGCACTACAACATCTTCATGAGGTCTAGTCGAAAACTTAAATACCCCAAAAGGTTCAGTTTAATTCATAAGTCTTCATCTCCATCTATGCAAGAGTCCTGAACGAACAAGTAGAATCTACGTACATTTGCGCAAAGCACACATTCACCCACTACACAAAATACGCCGTAGTCATGTCAATAATCCCAATATAGCAATCGACCCACCACGTGCCTTACGACCCACAGACGCGCAGAGGACAACCTCTCTATCAAGACCACCCAGAGCGCTGCCATGAAAGGGTCACAACAGAGAGGTGATCTCGCTTTGGAGGTCTCCAGATTTATCTTGCATTGGGACCAAGATAAATGATCTTACTAAAGATGTGGTCTCTTTGGAGAAGTGTCCTGATCGGGGAGTTCTCCTGTATCTTCTGCTGCCGCCATGAGTGATTTCACGTTGCCGTGTAAGCGGAGTGCGGAACAAAGAGCACACGATTCTGGATCTGGAATCTGGATCGCCGGACTACCTGCCATGGCTCGATCCAGATACGGCATGCCGCCATGTGTGGGGTCCACTACACCGGATCACCAGACCAACTAATATTCTACGTGCTTTTGACAAGAGCACAGTGGAAATTAGAACCATATTAGTGATTACAGGTGGTTAAAAAGCAGAGATTTAGTTGCTGTTATTTGTGCTAGCAGTGTGGTGTGGCACAGGTTATGGAGCCTGGTATAGTTTATGGAATTATTTGTTTAAATACCTGCTACATTATAATTTTACTCGACTATAATGCGGCTACATAGAAATTAACACCTATATATATATTGGCGTTCATGGCTACTTTCCTCACATGGTTTTTACCTACATAACCCCACAACATCTGCATAACCACAACAATGGCACTAAAACATGGATATAAAATCATAAGGATGCGACAAGCGTTAGTGTCCCATCCTCATCTATTTAGGGGTTGTTATTCAATGCAAAAGTTATTGAAAATTAATATTTGAGACATTGTAACTTTGATTTACTACATGCTGCATAAAAATAGATTCCGATGCAAGTGTCCATTTTTTACGAACTATATTATTTCGGCGGAGTATTCCGCGAGTCTGCGTAAATTGTCGTCTGCGCACATCCGGCGCGCAGGTCCATAACGCGCTAATGTGGGCGATAAAAGCGGCAGATCCCAGCATAAACGCGGCGGCTCCACTCGCCACGCGGTCGTTATCCACAGCGCACGTCTTTGCCTGGTTAAAAACGCGCTTCTTTGCAAGCAGGGGGCTTGTTATTTTCTTTGTTGTTGTTGTTGTTGTTGCTGCTGCTGCTGCTGCTGCTGCTGCTGCTGCTGCTGCTGCTGCTGCTGTTTCGCATGATTCAAAATCCACCATATTATTGTCTGCTGTATACAATTCCCATACTACACCCAACATTAGTGTCCGAGGCAAGTGACTCTTGTCCAGGTCAAATAACTTTTTACTGTTACTTGCCCTGACGCCAGGCAACTTTTTGCCACGAATTTCCAACACTGCCACACACCATACATGTACTACACAAATGCTTCAGCTACCAAATCATATAATACCCACTGCAAACAAAACCCAGAAAGCATCTCAAATGTCTCCTCTGTTGCATAAGCACACTATTTGATATTCCAGTCCACGCAAAAACACTCACTGATTCTTCCTATGACCTTCACCTCTTTTTTCCTCTCGATTCCCACCCCCGAATGTTGTGAATAAACTGAGCCAGACCCACATTGCTGCACTGGAGAAAACGTATATATTAGCATATTAAGTGAGACCCTCTTCCTCCTCCACCAGAAATTAACCTAGTTCTCTCTCTGAAACGCGCATGCACAAAGTTGCAAGCAGCAGCCGCTGCCGATATTGATCGACCGAGAGCCCATGAAATATTAATACGCCTACTTCGACGAGACTGATCATCAAAATTCCTTCCCCCATCTTGTTCATTTCAATTGCAAATGCGTTAAATCCTCTTGCAAGTCAGGCACATGGCATTACCATAACGGTAAATATCGAGAGGGCCTAGGCGGGCGGCCGCAGTCGGGGTCTGTCTGTCGCGCAGACGGCTGTGCTTCTCTCGGCAGGCTCATCGCAGGATTTGGAAAACGAATTTAATGGATATCTTTTTCAATGTATTTGTTCTCTCTTGCTAGTTGAAGTCATTTGTTTGCTGCAGGAGTTCTGTGTCTCTTCGGATATACGTTTTTTCATTGACGGAGCGGGAAAATGATACCACGTGTTTTGAGGATCAATGTGAAGGTCGCCCATCCCGAGGGTCACTTCCGGATAGCTGTTGCGCTCGTCCACATATAGCAAGGTGCGTGCTTTTGTCTTGTGTTTGTCTAATCGATTGTGTTAATGTCATGTTCAAAACATAACCATGATGTACTGCCATCACCAAACCCCCCATATCTGCCCATAAAGTCCAATTCTGTCCGGGTATGCAACGCATTAGCCCGCAATCTGGCCAATAATTAAAAGCATGTCTCCGCGCGTATCTCACTCGGCGTAACTCACGAACGGCCAAGTCGCTTAATGGCAGTAAATTACGAGTAGCGTGCTAAATGTCAGTCATTGCGCTGTTGACACTTCGCCGGCAACAGTAAAATCAATCAGGCTAATCAAATTCAGCCAAGCGGGAGCACGTGGCGTTGTTGTAACGCTAGCAACAACACCCAACCACCAAGCGACAACGCTAGCGACTCCTCAACTCGATATAGCTCGAGGCGAAATCGGCCAAATTGGTCACATTTGCCTGTTATGGGCCAGATAACCGCTCAGGTGGCTTTTTATTCACGCGGGTCCGCTTTACTGTGATCAGAGGCGCGCTGGCGGGGCATTTTGCCTGATTTCAGCCAGCTTTTATGAATGTCAGATGTCGTATGCCATTTTTGTTCCTGCTTGCTGGCTGGTTGTAGCTGCTGCTGCTGCTGCGTTATATGGTTTTATCTTCATCGAGTGTTGTTTCTTTGTAAATTCTGCTGCTCTGGCTGCTGAGATTATCTTGTATATGGTATTGATTTAGACGAACTGTAGAGAGCTGATATCAGCTGAGCGTTTCCACATGTGAAGCCCGTGTTTTATAGCCCTCGGCGCTCGTAACTCCATTGCGGGAATCAAGATTAACGTGTTATGCGAACAACAACCACCGCAGCGCCACCAATCCGAAAAGCAAATAAAATTGCATAATGCACACACAAGAGGAACAGTACCAGAGTCAATGTTTAATAAGTACAGTAAAGAAACAAACAATGCTTTGCTCCTTCATGGGGTTAAGATCTGACCCTCAAATCGACTGGCTGCTTCTCCAGTTACAGACTGGTACACACGACAATCGATGGAGTCGACTTTGACATTCATTACTATTGTCAATATGGAAATGTAACACTTAATTTGACAGAGTTTGCAGTACATGCGCTTGTGGGGTCACGGTCGTCCTGCTTTGTATTGCACAATCAGCTTTATACAAGTGCTGTAGGGATTTTATGGAGTGATTCTTTTTTATTATTCTAATACAAACCATGTTGAAAATGTCAGGTTACCGTTTATTGTAGCTGATTGGTGCAATGAATAAATGAAGATAACAAAATGTTTCAGTACTGCATTATTGGTTACGGGAGTTAAATTGAAGCCGGTCTGAATATAATTATGATATCAAAGTACCGTGTAGCAGTTTAAATTTGGAAAATAACTTTATAAAGAAGACTCCCTGTAGAGAATGATACCTACAAGTTTAGAGAACACGCCAGGCAGGCACAAAAAGAATGATGACTTTAAAACACATGCAGTTGATTCCTGTCTTGATTGGCGTCTGTGATTGTAAGGATGATGCATGAGAGTGTGATGCTCTGATTCAGAGATCTAATTGATATGCAGAAATTTGTAAAATGTAAGTGTACTTTCAGGAGAAATTTAGTTTAAATAATTATGTAGTTTTGTCGAGCAAAAAATATTTTACCCCTGCACGCTGGTCTACATTTATTTAGGATGTAACCATTTTGAGAATAAAGTTAACGGTTCCGTACACAAAAGTCAGTAACTGTGTTGTTATGGTTAAAATGCTCTAAATTGCATTCTTTAGACATGTAGACTACCTTGTGAAACTTCCTTTGGGCAAATCTTATGAGGAGAACTGTCTTCATTTAAATTCCATAGAACTCAGTATGATTATATGAATGTATGCTTATAAGTGTTAGAAACTGCAACTGGACATTAATAGGCATGTTATCACAGGGTATTCACGTGTGCACCCCCATACAAAAGTTTTGGCCTGTGGTTTAACTGTTCCAGTGGCCGTCATTGAGTGACCTTGCTCGCCATGTGAGCATTGATGGATGCCTCGCTCACCATGCTCTTTGGGGCAGCAAAAAGGCACGTGCTTTGAAAATTAATACCTCCCTATAATTAAGTGCCTGCAATAGGCTTATAAACAGTTGGTTCTTGCCCTGAAATCAATACAACGTGTATTATATTTTATCAGGATCAAGACTTTCGTGTTGTAGTGTAACGGTGTGTCTTAAATATATACAGTTAAGTCAAAATGCCCGATATTTTAATAGTCTTGTTCTATTAAACTAGAAAGCTATTTTTAATTGTCCTTTGTCATTTATGGCTGAAGAAAAATCATAAATATTGTTAATCTCTTAAGAGACACATGATAGAGTAGAACACAGCTGCGCACTGTGTAAATAGTGTATAGAGTACTCGTCTGTTTATTCAGTATAATTATTCACTTAGAATCAATCAAAATCCAATCAGTTGATGCATCGATGTTTATACACACAAACCGGCATTTCAACGCTATATTTAAACCCAGTGTAACTTTCAAAATGGGAGTAACCATTTTCACCACTCCAATATATCTATTAAACATTCATTCATAGATTTACTGTCTAAGTTATAAGAACACAGACCCGCGGCCTCTTGAAAATCACCTACAAGCGGCAGTAAAATTTCATTGGTACCCGGCACTAAATTAACACATAAAGTCCCAGTCAGACATTTACGAATGTCACTCCACGACATTTTAACCCACAGCAGATGATAAAACACGAATAACTTAGTGGAAACCTCCCTTTTAAGGACACCTGCCTTATATAGACACTTTTTTAATTACACTGTTTTTTTATGTTTCTATGTATCATATATAAATAAGGACACCTGTCTTGTATGGACACGTTTCATTACTCCCCCATGTGTCCATATAAGACAGGTTCCAATGTAAGCAGCAAACATAATCATAGAAATTTAAACCCACCCCCACCACACCACACCCATTATAAGACGTTCACAAAGAGACAACCACTAATGAATAAAACACCAAATATAGTAAATGAGAAGAATTTACATATCCCTGACAATACAAAGATTATACGTCGACTTCATTTTTCCTTAATGTGAGACCGCAGCCTTGCGTTCAATTGCGTTTTATAACAAATATTTTATGCTGTCACCAAATCCGTCGTCCACATATTGACATTCCCCGTCCACGGCCGAGACGCCCTGTGGCTCGCGTTTGGAGCCTTCACATTTTAAAAGCCACGAGTGTTTGAAAACATTTGGTTAAGACGCATAAAGAGAGGCGCTTTGGCGGGCAAAGATCACCATTTAGCGCTGGCTTTACAACTTCAGCACAAAGGCGGGTGTTTAGCAACTGGCTTCTTAACTTGAGAACAACAGGATGTGCGCCACTTTCACACGCCTTGGCGCTATTACGATGGCTGCAAAGTTATGATTGTTGTTTTTCCAGCTTTGGAAAGAAAGTGTAACACTTGAATGGCTGGTTGTTTATGGGTGATACCTACTATTGGAGTCTAGAATAGAGCGTCAAGTAAGTTGAATTTGCCAAGATGGGTGGGTGCATGATTTTTCACCCGAACGAAGTGAGGGTGGATTATACATACATTTTGCTAAATTTGAACTTATACTAGGCTTTTTCTAGGCTGTATAGAAAGTAGTGCCATTTTCTACTGCCGCCACTAGAGGGTTAAAAATTATAAAGGCGAAGAAAGTTTTTCTTTGAAATATATTCATTTTTTTCTCTCCAAACACCATTGTTTTTCTGTAATCTTAGGATTGTTTGGGTGTTAATAAACTAACTGAAATGTTATCATTCTTGAATGAGTTTCTCACACATATATGAAATCTATAGAAATAATTTATCATCGTGCATAATCAGTCACTAACAATGCACTAATAACTGATGATAATGATGCCCAACAACATGATATGACAACAACACCCCCCCCCCCCCCCCACACACACACGACCCCCACCCTATGGCTCCCCCGGCGAGTTTCCTGTAACCGCCACCAACTCCTGCCAATACCGGGCGGTGATAAATTATAAGCAATGACGTAATTGCGTGAGAGGATTATATCAAGCACAAACAATGTCCTGGCGGCGGCAGCGGCGCCACCTCTATTGTCGTCTGCTTTTAGCTTCTACCTGCCGTCACAGATCTCAAACCACGTGACCTCCTCACACACCCAGACGACAGACAACACACGCTCCAGATCCAACCCTCACGAAACCCAGACGATATCAGACGAGAACTTCCAAGTACAATCTGATTTCCTGGTTGAGTCATTAAGCGTCTTTCAGCTGGAAATCAGGGTACTTGTTGTGGTGTACTGCCGAGCCCGGGCGTTCCTCTGCCGGAGGCCGCCGTATAATGACCGTAGATTGGGCGGTACAATGATATTACCGCGTCAAGTGCCCCGTTCCCGGCTCTCGCGTTACTGCCTCGCTCTCGTCGCCGGCGTGATGCAATCAGGCGACCTTCCCCCGCGCCATCAGATGCACTAGCCCCGTACGGCCGCCTCCCAGAGAGTGCCCTAATGAGCTCAACTTCAACCCGCCCGATTGACTCACAAGCTCCCGACAACTTATCTAATGCAGCCTTCAAATTGCGCCCGCCAAAGGCGCTGATTGAAGCTGATCGCACGCTCACTTAGGCGATCTTTTGTGGCCAGACGACAAGTCCACCGCGCGGGCCGTTCTTCGCGTCCAGCGGGCTGGAATAACCCAATAAGCGGGGTTTTACACACCGGCTCAAAGGCGAGGTTAGACGGGCCAGCGATTGGCAAAACAGTGATTACAGGGGATTGTGATTTTAAATAGACGTTTCACGCACCTACGCTGGAGAATAAGGCACAATTGTAGCGTTTGTTTCCTGGTGTTAAGACGAGGACAAATCTGGGTATGGTGCTTGGGTGGCGATGGTGGTGATGGGAAGGAAATTTGTTTGGACTCTTTTGTACACCTAACAAACAGTGATGAAGAATGGAATGTCTATACGGGCGAATGCCGGAATTCATACTGTTTGAGCAATGTAGAGAGTATTAGGCTCGCAGCTAGAGCTGAAATTCTTTAAATGGTACAATTGGCATATTGGGAAGATTCCACCGTACATTATATGATCATTCTTTGGTACCCAGAGTGGATGTCAGCTTACAACGTGGTTCGCTTCTTTTTTTACAGGGGCTATTGCACTAATCGAGAACAAGGTGCGCGTGCTTGAAGAGATCTGTATTTGTGCACAGGGCTTTGTGCAAACTTCATGTAATTTACCCGTATTTTCATTTTCATTTTGTATTTTGAAATTATGATTCTACAGCAATCCAAACAACATATGCATAGACTCTAATAAAAATCACATTTCCCTCACACCGAAAAACAACACAGACCAACACTAACCATCACAAGTCAAACTTTCACCCTTCAAAGTCTCTACCGCAGTGAGTCTCAACAAAACCGGTCATACTACTACTACTGACTCAAAAAGCTGCACGCTAAAACACAAACGCGCACAGAGAAACTTGTAGTTGCCCTCAGTTTACACAAGCAAATGTCATGATCTTGATCTGGCCATCATCTGTGCTCTACCTCGCCGTATTGACACAACTCATTAAAGCATCACGATAAAAGACGCGCCTTGACAGCGCCGCAAACACTGGCGGGGGCCGTGGCGCCGGCTCGCAGCCCGCGTGCCGAGCTGTGCCGTAACCGAACCTAACCAGGCGGCTTGTAGGCCAAATATCGCCCACCCCGCAATGGGGCTGTGCGTGTGGGTAAAAGTGACTGGGCGACACGGTCGTTTTTTGAAGTTATTTTAACCTGTATACACTTGACACATTTGAAAAGTAAAATACCTATGGACAGGAGATGCGCTCACGTTTCTTCTACATAGAAATCGTGCTAAAAAGTGAGACAGGCACTTCTTGGTAAGTCTTATAAATGCAGCGGCGTGCCTAGCGGGTTGGCCGGGTAGGGCATTGGCCAACAACTTTTAAAGCAGAATGTTGCCTTTTTCAATCCTATCCTCACCTTGCAAATCCAGAAATCATCGTCCCATATCGATAATGAAATCGTCATTGGTGCGCAACTAGATTTCTACATGCCATGTATATACTAGTGACAAACCCTGAAAGCGACACACGAACTTCTGCTAATGTTTCAATTACAAACATAGACACAGAGACACGTCACTCATTCCCAGGCCCCGTGTAGGGCCCCGCAATAGTTTTACCTCGGCATCGACCCGCGGCGAGCCGGGGCCGTCACGCCGGCGCGCCCGTGTTTGCTGTGTGCCGGCCGGATCGTTAGTTTGGGAGCCGCGGGGCTGAGGCGGCATCGATCTGCGGCCGGGGGAGAGAGCGGCCACGGCGCTCAGGATGTGTGGCGTACGCGTAAAAAAGTGCACGCCGTAGTGAGATACTGATATTCACTTTTACCTGGTACTGTAGAACCTGCAAAGAGAACCACAGTTATGAACTCGGAGAGCAGTAGGAAGACCATATTTCGTGGTATTGATGAATAGACCGATATGAACCTTCACAAAGAGACCAACTTCCATCGAAACAAGTTAGCTGCATGGTCTGCATAGAGAGGTTCTAGTGTCTTATATTTACTGGGGGGCTGGCATATAGGCAGGGATCCAGATGTGTGAAGGGATAAGTTGAGAGATGACTGTTGGAGTTAGAGAATGATGTGGAGACGATAGAGTGGGAGAGTAGATGTATAGAGTAATATACTGAGTTGATGCAGGGAATTATTCTCAATTAATGGTCATGTGTAAACCGTTGTACGAATGTCAAAATCAGCTGTGATTAATTTAGCTCTGATGAAATAAATTGAACAAAACAACGTAAAATATTTAGAGCTACCACATCAAAGAAAGTATTGGCCATTTTCTAATTGCCTGTATGGGCAACATCATATTTCACTTGGCCTACAGGAAGAAAAGCCACCCTTTTAAATGATGGATATTTCTAAAATAGTTCTCTATTGAAACCCACAATAAACAATGTGCATAAAAATTGTCTTTGTTTCAACTTTCTATGTGTTTCCGGAACCTTCTGGGGATTTGGAAGTTTATGCCCAGTTTTCACGTAACGTTGCTTTCTCACGTTTCAAAACACCCACAATGCTTTCCCTGCTTTATTGAAGCTTTCCCACTTGTTTATAGTTTCCTCTAGCCAAAGATCACATTCGATAGAATTTTAGTGGTTAGTTATGGCATTTTTCTTACATTGTACTTTAACACAGAATCAGTTCACTCAAAATCATAACACACGTAGCTTGCACATGCGTCATAGTTATGTACATGTACAAGAAAAATCTCAGTTTCCTAAAGTCATAAGGTAATCAGTTGCGCCCTTACGGATTAGAATACTGGCAGATCCATGACAGATTCAGGTGGGGAGTAAGAGGTGCCGCCTTTTCCAAATGCCTGGACACACCAGTATGCATCCCTCTAGCAACACAGTGACCCCCTTCTATAGTGTTCGCGATCTTCAGACACGTCTGTGCTGTGCATTTCATGGAATTCTTTCTGACACAGCCTGCTATCAGCATCGGCTCCCGTCCATATCTGATCGCTATATCCAGGATCATCCCCAAGACCCGCCTCCAGATGCCAACTTCCCAGAACACGCTCCCTGGAGTGAGGGGCACATACGCACAGACCGGACACACAGTTTATCTGGTGCTGGTGAAAGTGTCATCGATGTGTACTATTGCAGGTTAGAATGGAGCCTAAAATAAGCTAGAGTTTGGCAGTTTGATGTCTGATATGCCATCACTAGCTGTGTTTGTGCAAATCAGATATACATTTAGATAAATTTGAACTTATTTTAGGCTTTATTATAGACTGCAATATTGTCACTTCTGCATGAGTAAATGATCAAATGTGTCTACTGCCATATTATAAAGAATGGTGTAAATATGCATGTGTGGTGTCTAGTCTTTGCTATTGTCTTGTTAGTCGAATGGGCACATGATTTACACCAGTACAACCGTATTGGCATATATATCTAGTATAGGGGATGTGTGTACGTATATGTGTAAGGGTGTGTGTGTGGGGGGGGGGGCATAGGTGGCGCACGTCCCACTTTTGCACCCCATAAATTTCATGTAGTGGTTTTTTTTCATATTATTCCTGAGCTTTCACGGGTTTGAACCCAACCACCCACCCACTCTTTCGAAATACCATATCTGCCAGTGACATGCATAATTGTACCAGACAAACACAAAGACATACTATGTCAACAAAATTCAAATTCAAACTCCTACCAGACTCTTCTACGAGAGTAGTAACCGCTATCAAGGAAGAATCTCACATCCATTAACCCTCCCGCCGCCATTATTTGCCATCACGATTAGCGCATGCGCAGTGGAGCAGAACGCGCGATGTTTGCGCGTGTATCGGGAATCGATGCCTCGGCGGCGACGGGCGACTGACCGTCCCCGCCCGCCACCCCCGCCCCCGGATATTGACTGGTTTTTACCTGGCCCCGGCATGCCATGTTTTGATTGGCTGGCTTATTGTTATTACCCACAAGGCAATTAAAGTTGTCCATGTGTATTTCCGCTATGCAAATGAGGGCTGACGGTAATGGCGTCTGATTGGTTTCCAGATAGTGCGATTGCGAGGCTCGGATCAGAGTTTGGCACAATATTATTGTTGTTACGGTTGTAATGTTTGTGGATATTGGTGAAGAGCTGTTTGGTGAGCAGCAAAAGTCAATGGTATTGAATTACCATGTTTTTGTTTAATTATGTAGCTGACAGTGTTTTTCTTCTTCTTAATTTAAACAATTAGGGCCCACTCAATCAAACAATAAAAGCAAAGATTGTCTATTGAGTTTCAGTTCTATAGAATTAGAAAATCATTGCTAAAAGCAAGAAAAGTAATGCTTACACATTTTCATACTGTTGAACTAGGATAAAAGCAACAAAATCTGTAATCTACAAATTTCCACGGTGAACTAGGCCCTACATTCCTCCTAAAAGAATGTGACCTACATGAACTAATTACTAATCAAACAGTTTTAACAGATAGCGTCATTATCTGCCAGTATGCACAACGCCTGTCACGATAAAACTGGTTACATTTTATAGCAGCTCTGGCGACCTACTAACATCAAAATGTTGCACAATTTACGGCCGGTTCACCCGCACCCCGTCCATAAATAGGTCACAGGGCTGCAATTAGCAGGGAGAGCCCACTGTCATCAATCATGGCTTCTAAAGCAGATCGCCACCAGTGTGTCTGTAGATCTTCGTGACAGTTTCACGAACATCACAGAGACAAAGATGACGCCGTAGTGGCTCGTGTGTAAGTCACTTCAGGACCAGCCAGTACAGCAGACCATCTCTGTTGTCGCCACATAGCAAAGTTGAGTTTCTCTTTGCTAGATGCTCATGTGATCGAGGTACTGTCAGTGATTCTCTTGTTTTACACCAGCTTTTGAGCAATGTTATATACGCGATAATGTCACACCTATACCCCAGTCTACAGTGTCCTTTATTTTTGGTGCGCAGCGAAGTGATGTGACGACCTCACCTTTGGTTGGGAGGTCACACCTTTGACAGATGGTGATCTGACATCGATTTATGAAGGTTTGGTACACCGCGAGAAATGATCTTATTATAGAAAAGGTCTCAACAGAAAGGTCATAATTTGCGGTTCTGCTCTTGTTTCATTTACGGCAGTCTATGAGAGTCTTCACCAGAGCTTTCACTGGAAGAATTGATGTGGAAATTGAAGAAGTTGCGCTTTGTGTATTTGTTCTTTCTTTTTACACATGTACCTACAGTCGCTAGCAGATTCAGGGGGAGCCGAGGGGTTATTTACCTAATTGTCCTTTAAAACTACTATTGTCATGAATGTATTGGCATCCCTGGGAGCTTTCACGCATACAAAACCATGAAACAGCCTGGGTGAGCTCTGAACCCACTCACACTTTCCCAAACCTGAATCTACCAGTATAGTGTGCCGTGTCTTTGCAAAGTGACTATTTGACATTTGACTTTATTTGAATAGCAGGTTATCTCCCTCTGTCATGCGGCTTATTCTTACACCCATACGGCCTTTTGCCAAAGAAATTATGAATTCAAATCACGCTCTGCACAAAAAATAATTGCATATATTATGCGCATTAATTTACATATTTTGGGTAGCTATGACCTACGAAGAATGGCGATCTTGTTTCATCTTCCCAGTCTAGCCAGAGCCAAGAAAACGTGACACAATTACGTTAAATGACGAAATGAATTATTATGACGTTTTGTCTCAGAACAGACCCTAGACGCCTGCAAAAACCTATAGCACACAAAGCAGACAAACTGTTGATTTAAAACTGCAAAAATTTGGATTTACCACTTAACAAAACGCCCAGTGCTATATTGTATTGAAGTCATGTGGTACAATGTAATTAACCGAATAAAACCAGAAGTACCCACCCTAATAAGTCCAGACTTGAGGTGCCACGTGCCCGTTACGTCACAGACACTATCTCGTCTGCTGCACAACTGGTCTGAGGTCTCACCCCTCAATAAACAAGAGATACGATCTAGAACAGTGCCTTGTTTCCCTGGCACTTCCGACACGTCTATCAATACAAAAGGTGAGAACATCAGGCACCGTGTACTAATTACTTAACGAGCTCGCCTGACCCCTGCTAGTTCACAGTCTGCGTAATCGCCCGAGGGTGCCAGTCGGAGGGTAGTGCGAGGGTGGCAACCCCCCGGGCCTCATGTCAGAGCTTATCATAACCAGACCCCGCAATTATAACCGGCTGCCGTCGTTTAACTCCTAGTACAGGGCGTCATTAAAATATTGTTTTAATACGCGGTTAACCCGGCTGGCTGTCAGTGACGGTGAAGTGGCCTCTTTGTCTGCCCAGAGCGCTCTGACTCCCTCTATGGGCCATAATGGGTGGTTTTACGGCAAGCGAAGGTACAATTATGTGATAGGGCTGAATGACGACACGCAAAATGGGCGATTGTCTCCCAGATTCCAACTGAGCTTATGACACGTGCTACAATGGTCTGTGTTGTTACTGGAGGCGAAAACGCAACTTTTTGCAATTAAAACCACTGTTTGAAAATCTACCCTTTCTTCCTTCTATGTACGAGCATGCGAGGGTTTGCCATCATGGACATTGGGTTGAGTAAATGTGTATCATTAGAATACATAGACGCGTAATGTATATTTTTACACTTGCAGTGCACTTTTAAAAGGCTGTAAAATGATAGGAATATGAGCTGTTTAAAATGGCGGGAACATTTAACTACACAATAAATTTTAAATGATACATTTAATTTCAAACTAAAAGTAAACTTACATGACAGGCGCAAATTATACACCTTTCAAGATTCATTTGCCCATTAAACACATAGTTTAGCTGGTTATTAGCTTTCTTGTAGTTACATCTGAAATATGTAGATGCAGTTTGTATTAAAATAACTGCTTTGATCTGGGTGCCCATTGCTTTTATTTATTTCACTGAAATTAGTGCAATAAACAAGGGAAGACAAAGAGCCAGAACCTCGGTGTAAACTATCCCCTTTAGAAAGCAGCATCGATGCAACTTAACAAGGTATGAAGTATGATGTTAATATGAATTTATGAAATTATACAATTGCGACAGCTGACCCCAAAGTGGTAAAGCTGCCTCCTAAGTTCCAGGTGCCACACTGCACACTGGCATAGTTTCCCCACTCTGAAGTTCAGTGTCTGTTTTATGTGATCTACATATTTGTCGTCAGACAAATGATGTATGGACCTGTAGATGTGGGCTACTCTCGTGAAATTGGTTAATTTTTGGCCCTGATAGTCCTCCCTATCATCGTTAAGCTTTCATGAGAGATAATCATAGAACTATCTAGTGTTTCTGTGTTAAACATTGTATTTTTAATGATATTTTTTCTGTCCCAAAAGTAAGAGCTTTCTCCGGCAAGGTGACAGTGTGATTAGAAGGACGTCAATTGACTATTAATGAGGTCGTTCTATAATTTGGAAGACTGGGGGGGGGGGGGTTGCACCCGCCCTCAACCCTTGGTTCCATGTCGTAGTAGAAAGACATACTGCCATACTTATTGCTCCGTGCATGTATCTTTTTCATTGTTAATCAGAATATACAATGTCATAAATTGCAACATAAACTGTGGATGATTAGCAAGCAAAATTCACTTTGCTTATTGTAGCCTATGAACAAAATTCACATCTATTGTTGTTGCCAACCAATACCAATATAAAAAGCCATTATCGTATATTTTGCATAGAACGCTGCAAGCATTTTGAAAGGAAACCTTTCCTTTGGCAACTTAAAATTTTCATTAATCATAAAACCTAAACAGCAATGCTGGTATTTAGCTAGAAGTGCTCGAGTCCAACTATAGAGCTAACTTGAAATTAATCAAAAGGTCACAATAGTGGTGTTTATGTTGAGATTTGTGCTTTTGTCTGTTTCCCTGAATGTGTCTCCCACGCCAAAGGCAACGTAAAATTGACTGAAAGAAACGTCGCTGTCATTATACGTGCTATTTTCACGCCATTCGAGGCTTATTTATTGAATGTTTCCGAGGAACAATACACAATATTAATGTATTTTCGCACGGTGCTACTAATACTCTTGATGTGCCCCAAGTATACAGTCTCAACTCGTAATTTGTAGCAAAAGAATCTGGACTGGTCACTTACTGTCATGTACATGTACTTTGATGTTTCTGTGGTTGCTTGTATATGCACATTGGCACACATATTATGTATGTCTGTTTTAATTGATATTTAAGGCCGTTCTAAATCCAACCAACAATGGAAACACCCTCTGAAGTTGACTCCAATTCTGAAATAACGGA
Source organism: Streblospio benedicti (assembly GCA_019095985.1). Classification (NCBI taxonomy): domain Eukaryota; kingdom Metazoa; phylum Annelida; class Polychaeta; order Spionida; family Spionidae; genus Streblospio; species Streblospio benedicti. The sequence continues at coordinate 53,492,231 of CM032666.1, read as the reverse complement.
TGATGTACATTTTGTCACGATCCGTAAAAGTGGAACAATTTTCTCATTTTTCTTGACACCAAAAACAAATATAAACAATGATATTTAATGTATACATAATATGACACCAATATAAAAATTACATGATAAAAATAATAAGACTATCAATCACAATTCACGGATGATTGGGTGAAAGATTTATAAATTGTCTTATATTTTGATCTCTAATACCATATTATACCATAAATAGCAAATAGATGAACCATGATATGAAAATTTTCAGCACATGGGAAAATTGTAGCGCGCGCGAAAACCTCTAGGAACCACAAAAAAGTGAAATATCAGAAACTTGACCGAAATCCTCGACTCCTCCCCCTAAGTGGAACATTGTTCCACTTTTGAGGAGCGTGACAAAATGTGAAACCTGTTACCCCAGGCCAGGGAAAACGTGGTTGGCACGTCGCCCACCCGCCCCACCCAATGGTGTCAGGTCAATAACTTGGTCCATAATAATCGCAAAAGTAGACTCATAACTCATAAGTAAATTGTAGTTTTCACATGGGCTAGATTTAGGGGAAATGTGATTTGGGGTAAATTGCTCTAATAATTTCTTAAGCATTTGTCAGCGAGAGGTAAATTAATGTGTAAATCAGATAATAAAAACAAAACAGGCCATGGTTGTCTTAACAAAGTTTGTCTTTATTATTTTTTTGTTTTACAAACTTTTTTTCCATTTCACAGATGTAAGACGTGGAAATATGGACCAAAATATATATGGCTGTCACAAAGCAAAGTATTTTTTTTTCATTACTAAATTTTAGGGCTAGCTCATTACGCTGGTGTCATTGTAAGACCATATTCAACCGATTTAGCTGCAAAGTGTCAATAAACACACCGAAATATAGTATTTCCAGTCTGGAATTTCCACAAAACATAGTATTATAATTCTGGAATTTCCACAGCCCCAACACCGTTAAAAATAGGACCTACACACTAGTCACACACATTAAAAGCTCCAGCAGAAAGAATACACCAGGATAATCTCCTAAAGTCGGGTATTTATGATCCGTGTTGGGCAAACAAAACTTACTACCCTGGCGAGGTCGAGTTTTCGATAAGAGACGACGCTGACAAGTGGCCAATCGAACGTGGACAGATTACGCCGGCCATAAGTAGCTATTACTCCGCGTTGTAAAACTTCAAAACTCCAACATCAAATAGTGCAAGATTTCATCCTATTTGGCCAAGTAATGTCAATGAGTTTAACGCAATAAATCAATCTATTGTTTGTGATAGAGTAATTTTGTGTCTAGTGTACAGTGAAAGTAGATTTCATTTAAATTTGGACATGGACTTCGTTAATACAGTTTCGTCTTTATTTTCTATATTAACAACATAATGTGACGTGTTTTACATACTTTGGCTCACACGTGTTTACATGATATGAGAAATTTAGATCAGTCATAAAAAAGCATCTGTAAATATTAAAGCAATCAAATTGCTACAAAAACCATGCATGCTACCCTGTAGCATACGTATGCATTATCGTTCTAATTATTTAGTTTAAACTAGAAAAAATACCATTCAAAATAAACTGAGTCTAAAAGAAACTTCAAAAGAAAACAAACAAACACCCACAATACAAATCAATTACTATGAAAGGCAAACGACATTCTCAATGCCACGTCCATCTACTTTCTGCAGTACAAGACACAAACAACAAGTCAGGAGCCTCACGGCGTTAACAACTCACAGGTCATTGGGAGCGTCAGCAGTGCCGCGGGTCGGTAAAAGGAAGAGGTCATAAAGAGCGTCATCTCGCGGCGAGGTATATTTCGAAAATTGAGTGGAGTCGACGCTTAATGGTTGAAGAACGTGCCTCGCCCCGCGTGCCCGCTGGCCCTTTATGGCCCGCGGTAACCAGCCTAATGTCGCCGCCCGCGTCTGCGGCCCATACCACCTGTTAACACGATTAGCCTCGTGTCGTAATCACGTGCTTTACGCCTCATAAAAACGACGTTAAAACGCGCTAAAACCGCGTCATTACGACGCCGTGAGTGATTGGACCAGGGTCTGCTCTATACGCTGACGACAGGGGACTTATACGGGAGAGTCCAGCCGCGACCCCCCCCCCCCGAGTGGCCTCTAAGAAGGAGCGTAGTGAGGATCTCTTTGATGTGGTGTGAGGTTATCAATAACAGACCGGCGCACTACTTCACGTGTAGTGCGCATTTATTGGTGGCGGTGATAAGGATTCGTGTCGTCGCAACTACTGCTGTGCTGATTAAAGAGACGTCTCCGCAAATACTCGTCAAAGGGCACTCGAGGGGCGTGTGTGGCGGAATGTAGAGGTGTTTGTGTGGATCCAGGTGATCTTTGGTTGGTTTTCAGAGTGGGCTGGCATGTTTTAAATGTCTAACATGTCAGAAAAGGGTTTTAATCCTGATAGAGATACAGGCGTGGAGGCAACAAGCCAGCTAGCCAGTCACACATAAACCAGTCAGCCAGCCAGCCAGCCAGCCAGCTAGCCGGCCAGCCACACAACCAACAAACCGAACGCCCTACCCACGCTTGAGAGGCATACCAACTGACTGCCGGGCAGTTACTGACTGTAATTGAAATACCCTGTCATGATCCCTCTACATCAAATTAGCCAGCAAAGCAAGTTGCCACTAAAGAAGCAATTCCAGCGTGTACGATAATCACGAGCCAAGGTTCCTCACAGGGAGGCAGGCTCCCCTCACGCCCGGTATTTGTAGCAAATAGGTACCGCCGCGCGAAGGTCCCGTCTAATTGTTTTGGGACACGGCAGACGAGAATTGACAAGCGGTCAGTGGACAGTGAGTACTGGGGTCCCGGGGGAGGCAGGGAGGAGGAGGTGGTGGTAGTATGTAACACAGTACTGCCGAGGCTGGGGTTTATGGATTTGTATTGGAGTGTCGTGGGTTTGGTTGTATTTGTTTGTATTCGATGTATTAGTATTGGTGTGTGATTTTATTTCAGAATGATTGGACTAAACATGTTGATACGTTTGAGTATTTTCCTTCTCATGTTTAGGCCTACTACTATGCCCATGTCATTTATGGACTTTATAAAGTTTATTGACTTGAAATTTTAAGAAACTAGCCATGTTCACGCACTTAATATAACTGGCCTCTGCATCAAAGAAGCAACACATTTACAAAGGCTATAAACTGGTGTGACAAACACCATCACTGTAAGAACTGCAAAGGAGCACTATCATGCTATACACTTCCTAGATCATTTCAAAACTGTTATCATTTTTCATTTAATACACTCATATTGTAGCTGTAAATTCAATATAACCGAAAACATTGACAAGGCAAAAGTAAAAAAAAAATATTCCAAATATATATATGATCCATCATCAAAAAAGACCAATAAGAATCTGGAGCCATATATGTAAATACCATTCTTATTTTTACTCCAAAGAGGAGAATTGATGAACGTGTGGATTTTTTTAACCACAACAATGCCAAGTGTTGTTTGGTGTGCGGATGAGGCCGCCAGATGGACACAGGGGAAGGTCGACCATCTGGCACTGACCACCCCCACACACGGTCACCATGGTGATCTAGGTTACACTCTTTCTTTTTCAATTAACGATGAAAATGTTAAAGCAACCAACCCCCTTGCCATGTGAAGAAGCATCTTTTGAGGCTAACTTGAAGTATGAAGAAAAGAAGATACCTAGCTGCTGTCTTTTCCTTAAGAATGCACGTTGATGACTTTATGAGATGTTTGAAATCGAAGATTTATGTGCAACGATGATTCGAAATTAATGGGTTTAGTGGTGACACTGCTACTTTTCTAGTCGTGGACTGTCATCTAGCAAATTGCGTCTCTACATGTATAGATTTCATTCATAGAAATTTAAAATTTTGAGTGATACTATATGTATATTTTATCTTGATATTATCCTACGCTAAAATCATATTGTTGTTGTTATTAAGACTTCTGTAATAATAATCTCTAATGTTCTAGTTCGTAATAGAAATGGTTCCTTTGTCATCAAGACCATCCCGTTCTTGAAAGGATCACATTCAACATACATGTATTAAATTTATTGCTTAGACTGTTAATTTCTTAAGCATGTGCAAGACCCCTTTGTAATCAGAAAAAATAAATAAAACGTCTAATAAGTGCATGTTGTCGATCCACAAAACAAGTCTCCCGGGCATTTAAGAAGCAGTAATTCCATGACAACTGTACAAATTTTGAAAGAACAACCCAATAACAACACAATAAACAAGCAATGAAACTGCAATGAAATTCCACCCCACGCCAAGCTATAACTCGCAGTGCAGTATTTTTTTCTCTCTCTCAAAGAATAATGACTATCAATTAAGTTTGCTTAATTCCGGCAGGACTGTGCCCTAAAAAGGCAACAGAAGTTGACACTTCCAGGCATAAAGCCCCCTCGGCACCAGCCAGGAATAATGACCCTGGTCTCCGCTCTTAACTTCGCCCACTTTGCCGTTTCTCTCGCTCTCCGGGCAGAGGCATCAGTCGTGTCTCGGCTGAAGTGGCTAATTCTCGGCTCAGCATGTTTTATGGGGTGGGAGAGCGCGGGCGACATTTTGTCGTCACGTGACGGTCTATTACGCGGCACGTAAGCGTCAGAGACAGACGACAAGGGTGGCTGGTCTGGGGCGGTAGGGGCTTTTAGGGGCAGGGACTCAATAAACTCATTTCCAGCAATATGGGGGATTATTAAACCTGAGAAGAAAAAAAACTTGCAAACGCACGTAAATGTTAGGTCTTCAAGTCACTTAAATTTTATCTGTTTTATATGTTTTGAGAAACGGCATAGACCATCGAATGGATAGCACACAAAACGCACAAAACAATAAAAGTTGTTTCAAAAGGGTATAAACAGAACCAATTATTCAAGGCCATTTACATGAATCAGTCAGTTATCAGTTATATGTCTGTTAAATGATGATGTATTGTACCTAATTGCCAAGGTCGTTATATAGCAATACCCCATTCAAGAAGGCCACCGCTTTAAATAGACAGTCTGTCCAAAAATATATAAAAACACTTTAATTTTTTAGTCAGTTGGGACGCCGAAACATATTCTTTATTAAACTGACCCCTTTATTATGTTTTTCCTTGTATTGGTGAGAGACCCAAAGCTTGTCTCTTTAGCACAATGAACTGTCTACACTCCACATCGACTGGTCGGGTGTCTGGCACCATGCTAGGGCAATAACCTTACCCCCAGGCCAGAATGTATGTCATTTCCCCCCTTTCCTTTGTAATTTTGGCAGCGTCAATGCCACAAACCTGTTCGTAGTTACGTGTAAATTTATGTGTCTCTGTAATATCTGTCTGACAGGGTGTGTCAAACTAGTCGGAGCTTTAAACTATCTTTCTGGGTCATTTTGACTCGAGTTGGTCGTGTGCTGACACACATTAGAACTGCTTTGAGTATGTGTGTTTTAATTTCTACATGTCTCTTGATCACGATTTAACCATTTTAATGGCGTTACCTGTTTGCCAAAACCAATATAGCCTGGTGTTTTTAACACTTGCAGTTGGACCGAAGGAAATTGTCATAAAATTCAGGTGGTCTCTCAATAGAAGTGATCCTAAAACTGGACCGGCCATACTGTATTATATCTCGCATTAAGCATAAAATGGACAATCATGGTAGGCAATGCTGAAATGTTAGAATGATAGTTTATGACCAGATCTAGTGCACGACTCTCCTCCCACTCCTGAGTTTGCATGCTCGCATGCACGCTCGCATAGCTGAAAGCCTCGAACCAGTACAAAAATACAGCCTGATCTCTACCAGTCTGCCAGCCATGAAGGTTCATTGTCGATTTTTAAAGTGCACTAAGAAATTAGAAATAGGTGTAGGAATAGATGATTCTACCCATAAAACACATACGAATATTGAGCTTTGAAGTGATTATGGCTTCAATACCACGACGGATCCTACTTTAATATTAGCCTGTCTCACTCTAGCTCTTGCACCAGTGCAAAGGTTACAAATGGCTATACAAGATTTGTCTTATAAGTGTGCTTTATCATTGCGTGAGAAGATTCAAATATCATGAAGAATTTATGCACTGAGAATTACAATGTGCAAATCCCACTTAAAGTGATTAATATTATAGCAAGCTTTGATGTACAAGACGCATATATCTGTTTCATTTCCTTTTTGTGGAACACCAAGAAGTGCTTTACTTTAAATCATCTTTATTCTTCAGTTTTCCCCACCTACGCTGGCGCCATCTATTTGCAACCATTTCATGAATTCCGTTTAAAAGGAGGGGAATTAAAAGCCCTCCTTGTTCAATGGCATCATATTGACTAATTTGATTGTTGGTGAAATTTATCATCGACGTAAAAAGTCATTTACACGAAAAGGCTATTATGGTTGTTTTGTTCGCCCTCTGCCTTCTCATTATCACGCTGAATAGCTTGACCGTATTACCGCCAAACGACATATAAAACACGTGCTTTTTTGACACAAGTGTTGATTCTCTACTCTCACTGACTGCCAGGAACTGCTGGAAACCAGAAGACAGAGACACTCCCCCGGGCTACAAGGGCATAAGCTCTTGATCGCCTTTGATATCCGCCTCAACATCAAATCACTATCTCCTTCAATTGGCATTTTAATAGTTTTAAATGCCCATCGCAATCAAGCAACAATGGCAAGCACCTATCTGCCCCCAACACGCATTCCTGCAAAGTGTTTATAATGTGCAGCCATCACGGTCGCTGCTGTAGTGGCACATCATTTGAATTTCAAATGAGGAGGTTTGAGGAGGAGGGTAAAAAAATGAACAACAGATCAGAAGAGTTGGTCCACAATAGAGAGGTCGCGTATTGAGCTATAGCGTCGGTGTCGGCGTCGGCAGCCATTGTAACACGGCGTATTCAGCCCGATCTCGTCCAATCCTCGAGCCTTTTTAATGGCTCGGGATACCGCGAGAAATCGATGTTCTCCTGCCATTGGAAGCTTAGAGGCGGCGGCTGCTTTTCTGTTTTCAATGTCCGGGCTGCAAGAGAGACAGAGGGGAGTAGTGGGCCAAGTGTGGTCTTTACTCAGTCATCCATGCCTATGATTTGAGCCCAGAAAAAGCCTAAAATACGCTCAAATTGAGCAAAAATGGATGTCTTATTTATGTACCCTTGCCTATCCACTAAACAGTTAGACAAACTCAAGCATTTGTACTTTGTTGTCAATTTGAGCTTCGTTTAGTCTTTATTCTAGGCTGCAATAGCAGCACCATGGCACTCCGTACTTTCGCCACTATTTTAAACGGGCACTTTTATGATGTTCTCCAACTTCAAAGATGTGAAAGTTCGCACTTTCAATGACGGAGCGTCAATTGTGGTCAAGATGCAGGTTTGATAGCAGCTAAGTGATGCTAATGTGGGCGATAATAGAGGTCGGCACTGCCACCTGCAGCAGACGACCGGGAGACGGGCTGGGAGGCGCCGTCATGGGGGCCCTACACGGGGTCCAAAAGAAGTGTCGTGTCTCTGTATCTATTTTTAGGTACTTAAAAAAGTTCATGTGCCACTTTTTTTTATTGTGATGTCAGTATAGAGAAGAAATACGCGCGTTTCATGTCGGTAGATACAGATTCAAATGTATCAGTTTTACGTGTAAAAGTAGCTGGAAAACGGCCATGTCACCGAGACATTTTAGCCCATGCAGCGCCCTATTACGGGCCGGCCTTGCCTCGCCGGATGACGACGATGATAAGGCAACGGCAGAGAGGCACGGAGCCGAAATTGAATTCCTCCTAAATGCTTTATCCCCCCAGGGAGGCCCGGGGTGCGGGTAGCGGCCCTCCCCTCTCGCGCCCAAACGGCTATTTGCTCCCCAGATTAATGCGCAGACAGAAGTCAATTTGCGAAAATTAATAGCCATTTGGTGGGTGCTATCTATATACTTAGCTCGTCTAAACGTGTCTCTATCGTCGATATGGGGACTAACGATGTGTCTGGTTAAAATTGAAATACACACTTTTACAAGAGGTTAACAAGGAGGCATTTTGTGCAGGGTGATTATTTGTGCTCGTTTCTCTTGTAACAAGAAGGCCAAGGTCAGAGAGTTATTGGACTTTTTCAAAATTTTCTAATTTGCATATGTAAACATGGGCTGGAATATTGTTGACCTAGTAGTGTGGCAAGTACAACTCAATGGGAGAAACATGGAAATGAAAAATATTTAGGACAAAATTTGCAACACTGACTTGTATTGAGATATAAATATATATCAATCATTCACATCTATCACCCCGAAAAAATAAAGTGGGAAGGATATAAATCAGAAATGTAATCAGAAATGGCATATATCATCCAACTACCAAAAAACCATCACATTCTTTCCTTTTCAAAAGCAGTACTACGGCCATCCCATCAAATGCAGTACCAAATGACCAAGGGTCCACTTAATCTCCCCTGCTTGCAAGCAACACCCTAGAATTACAAAAGAAAGCAGTGAGACGGCAGAATCAACGCGCATTAATCCGCGAGGCATGAAGGTCACGTGTCTCCTGCCGCTAATTAGCGCCGTGAGATTTGTCGTCTGTCTCGCCCTTTCACGTCCCGCCAACTCGAGACTTTCCGAACAGACGGCGACGTAATGTAGTCCGGCGGGACGTGCACATTCTGATAAGTACTGCACTTTAAAGTTTTGTACTGTTTTGGTAATATAAACTATAGTAGGCCTACTGCCCCTCCAAATAAGATCCCCTCTCTATTGAGACCACCTCTATGATACTGAAAACAATCCTCGCTCTTCCAAACCTTCACAAATGGACAGACACGAACCTCCAAAAAGAGACCACTTCTCTATCCACACCACTTACAGCCAGTCCTTGTGTATGAGGGTCTTATAACGTAAAACATTTTAAAACTTCATGCGATTTTTAAGGATACTGTATTGTATTGTAACGGTTCGTGGGTGATAGTAGGCCTACACTTGAATTCAGTACACAAGCTAGCAGGTGCCCGTGATATCACCGGGATCATCCAGTTATTCACATACTGTAATTCGTCACACTTTATAGTACACTATGACGACACCGACACACGCGTTATCTCAACAGCAGACGACACGTCGCGTCTTTTGTTGTTGACGTCATGACGTCGTCGTCGGGCACGTGGTCGGATGACGGCCCTGGGCGGGGACGCGGCGGCGGCGGCGAGGTCTCGCGGGATCAGCAGCCAATTTGCTCACGTCGTCTGCTCCCTTCACAGCTAAAACTTTCATGACTGACAGTCTTCTGGGGGGAAAGTCATCTGGCGCGGCCGCCGACAGCGGCCCTCTCGTGTGATGGCAGCATGTAATTTTGATCACCCTCGTGGTAATGGCAGACGAGAGCCGCGCGTGGGCGATCGCTCGCCTCATCCGACCCGGCGGGGCGTGTGTGTAACGGCCACCCGAGCCGCGGGGTCGCTGTCAACAGGGTGGCTATGGCGAGGACGCGCGCAGGAGATGTTGTTGTACAGAAGGGATGTTCAGAAAAAGACGTTGTTATTATTACAGTAAGAGACGTCCCAGAGGTGTTGGTGTAGAGATGGATGGCAATTAGTTTTGAAGATAATCATATTGATGCAGTGGGTTCAGCTTCTTTCAGCAGGACCACCCATAAGAGACACAGATATATGTGCCAGGCAGGGCACACTTGTTGGTAGTAGTCGTTCTTTGGAGTTGTATGGATTGCTATTCTATAGGTCTGTAGATATTTTTTCATGAACGGCTGCTTGTAAAAAGCTGATGTCAGTGTGAAACTGTACATGTACTGTTCAAACAGGCCAGTTATAAAAAGAAGCATGTACTTATGTTTTATACATCTGTTAATCTCTATAATCTAGGTCTATTCACTGCCTTTAAACAATAAATGATAAAATATACCTAGTGTAATTATGATTTTGATATTCAACTAACATCCCCATTCCCCATTGATTTGATTTCTTTTCTCTTATCCCAAGTTTTGTTTTTCCACCGTTTCTCTTTATCTTGGATGTCAAAGCCCATAATCTTTAAACACCGTGCACTTGGCAATCGTGCCAATTCTCAAATATTTTCTCTCCTCTTCTCTTCTAAAAACAGCAATTGACAGAATAGAAGTCATAAAACACAACCACATTCGTATTTCTTTGACTCTTATTTGATACATCAACGGTTTCTGGCTTTAGTAATGGTGCAATACTGTATATGATTTGAATATTTCAATACGCAATAAGGCACCCACCATAGCCCCGAGTGCGCGTGGTTATCGGCACTATTCGGTTACATGTCGTAACTGTCCGTGGATATGTCACCTATTGAGGGGCAAGGTCCAACACGACCGTATTTCATGGCACAGGATAATGCGCGCATATCATTAACTGTTTAACCCTTTATTAGGCGTTGATGTCTACTGTGGCAGACTAGAAAGGACTAGTAAAAGCAAAGACATTTACTATGGGCAAATTCGAGCTCATTCCCTTTATTCTAGATGACAAGAGTTTAGTAGCCACTTAAGTTTTGATTATGATGATCCCTCAATTCATAAGCAGTAAAACATTGGTGGGATGAGGGGAATGTGATCCCTTTACTGAGGTGTATCAATTTGTGGAGCATCCTTAGTAACATGATATAGAAAGCGGGAGAATGGAAAGTTGCCCCTTATTTTGAGGTTTCCCTCTTTGTGAGGCGTTCCCATAGCGATCGAGGTCTTACATGCTCATTTGAAAAAAAATATTTCTCGTTTCACAAGCCAAATAACCAGGCAAACGTTTCTCCACTGCCATCTTCCTAACTACCTTATAATTTGTATATTTTTCAGTTGACCATACATTTCATGTGCTTCCCACTTACCCAAAAGATGGTCTCCACCATCGTGCTGTACCTCGCACCTGGGACAATATTTTCACAATATAAATCTCGCATTACGGGGCCCGGGGTGTTCGCTTCTGACCCCGGGCCCGCTCTCGCGCAACACGGCCAAATTGGGGCACAAAAGCCGACGCCATCCAAGTAGAAGGCGTTCTCTTTACTGGTTAGTGGAGCTCATGATGCCGTACAGAGAACACAATGGCGAGTTCTGAAAACAAACGTCACCACACTTTGTATAGCGGGACACACATGTGGCTGCCATGATCTGTTTGCTTATACCCGGTTAACTCTTGACTGGCGGTGTTAGGCGTTGATGCCTACTAGTGGAGCCTAGAATGAAGCCTAAAGCATGCTCAAATTTACCCAGATTGGTGTCTTTTTACCCCATTGAACGCGGTGAGGGTCAATCAAACATCCAATGCGAATGTGGTAAGTTTGAGTTTATTGTAGCTGTGTTTGTTGACTGCAACAGTAGCACTGTGTTACTGCAGCCGCTAAAGAGTTAAATGAAGTTTAGCATTTGGACATTGTGAATCGTTGTGTTGTTGTGTTTTTTTTTGTAGTTTAATAACAATTTATCAGACATAATTTTGTATTTCTGTATGTTTTGGAAACTGGCACAGGCATTTGCATTTGTGTCAAAACTTACAAATTGCTTATGATTGAAACGGAGTGAGGTAACGTAGTGTTTTTTTTACAAGAGATGCAGACTACAGCAACCAACTAGACACCAGTATGCGCATCTACCAACAGAAGAATCAGCAGCAGACGTAGAAGTAGAAACACTGCAAGCAGAAGCAGAACGAGAAGCAGAGATAGAGGGCGATACAGAAACAACAGCATCAGAGGCAGCAACAAAAGCAGCAGAATCACATAATAGCCCCCCTCTCCCACCCGCAGAGCCACCAGTTGTTGAACCAGGAGGATCTGGCATTACCGGACTGAGCCGGGAACGAGCGGAACTAAGCCGGCCCATCACGCCTCACCGCCGTACGTCATTGTCGTCTGCGCTACTTCACCTTCTTTCCGCTACTGCTCAATGATTGGTGGCTCTCGGCGGCAGGTGAGTTTGTACGCTCGTCACGTGACCACTGGCAGAGGGTGCGCGCGCATACAGATGAGAGATTACGTCTGCTGAGACGAATACGGCGATAACCGTATCAGCGGCTCGGCAAACACCCTCCCATTTCAACCCTTTACTCACCTGTAGTTACAATTGAAGCCTACATTAGAGCTTAAAATACGCGTAAAACGTTACCAATATGGGTCTACTATATGTCACTCCCATTTCGTATGCACCAGATATCCATCTTGGTAAATTTGAGCTTGTTTTAGGCTTTACTCTAAGCTGAAATACTAATGCCTTTTAGCCACTGAAGGGTTGATGGCAGCGTGTACACTTTTCTACCTGTTTCTTCACCTGTGACGAGGCACACGATGGCGATTGGTTGTGGCTTCTTTTTTTTACTTTGTTTATCGTGATGTTGGTGCTGTCACTGAACATTTGCGGTGTATCATTTTCATTGATGGGGGTCTATTTGCAGACGTGCAATGATAGCTGCGTAGACAATGACAATTATATTCGTGAGCATGACTAAAGACACATCATGAGCCATTTACAGAGGCGTCACTAACTGATGGGTCCAATGGCCTCGTTCCCAACCACTTTAATTTGCATAATTTTGTCCTTTTGTGCCCTTTTTCAGTTTCAAAAGTTTAGAAATTATAGCCCTACAGTGAAATTGTAGGTGGATCCAACCACTTTTATACGTGTAAACATGTGATCAGACTCACAGAGTCTGACAGTCACATGCGTTTTCATTTTATTGCGTGGTATGAAATGAGAATACATAATAGAAATAATAGTATGGGAAAATATTATTCTGCTTTTTAAACATACGTGTGGGATATCATTTTCAAATTGTTCAAGGGACGAAGTCTTCTCATATCAATTTGCTGAGAAGAAATGCGATAACTTATGGCAGTAGCAGCCAAAACGTCGTTTAAATGGTTCTTGAAATACAAAATCCATACTCTAGCGACAACGACACAGGTGCACAGCCCCGGGGTACGTTCTGTATGAATATTTATATATCAATTACTGTGAATACTAATGTCATTAAGTCTTAGCACTTTTAATGCATCTTGCCACTTGGTGGAGCTAAAGTCGTTCAACGTGCACGCTAAATAAGAAGGTCAGAATAATAGGCGAGCACAGAAGGTTTTAACCAGTAATACAAACATGGCGATTCATTAGAATAAATGATCCTCGAATAATCCTCGCCAGCTCGTGTTTGCTCAATATATTGGCTTATGAATATCTATGGCCCGTGGCGGCGGCTGTGGAAAGTCAGTGGATCTTGAAGCATTCAGACACAACAATAGTATCCCCTTCAGGCGTAGCCTAAATGGCTTGAGCTATACCTGGGCTGTGCTAGGCTTAACACTGTGCTGTAGGATTAGTAATTTGTTGTCATAATGTCTACTGTTCTAGTCTAGAATTAAGCATAAAATACACTAAAATTCAACAAGATCAATGTTTGATTCGCTCAAACGCAATACAAGACAACTGTGGTAAATTTACGTCTGTGTTATCCTTTATTCTAGGCTGAAATAGTAGCACTATATACTACGCAGTAGGCCCTCTGAATTTAAGACATCCAGTGGCGACCTCAAGACTTCTCAACCGAGATGCATTCCCTCCATGTGGGTTCATGTATGTCTTATCATGGAGATTAGAAACCAAAAGAAATTACCGCATTCTAGAGGTGGTCTCAATAGAGAAGTGGTCTTCATTGGAGGGTCAGCTGTACATTAGCAGCTATAGGGCCCATTGGTGCCTCTCACACACAGATCTATACCCCGTGATCGCTGGAGTGCACATCAGCGTACAAGGCAAACAGCAAAGTTTGTCGTGCTCCTTGAAGCTGTCTAGATTGGAGCCCCGTCAGCCCAGAGTCACCAACACGCTGACGTTCACGGTTATTTGTAATGTGATCTTCCACACTAGAGTCATGATTTTTTGAAGATGAAGAAGAAGGGGAAATAATCGTCGTGGGATTGTTTTGGTGGTTGGGAGTGTGTGGGGGGGGGGGGGGGCCTCCGGCAGTTCCTGTACTTTCTATTGGCGAGTTACCTGCGTGGCTGACTTCTGTTAGTTCACCTGGCTTCTTGAAACTTCTTCCAAACTTGACTTGACTTTATTAAACTACTTTTGAGTTAATTAAGTGGTATATCATGAAAAACGTTTGCAGTTTTTTGTATGCTCAAGCACTAAGTGTGCGTGCGTGCGTGCGTGTGGTACTATACTGGCGCTGTTCTATATAATTGTGTGCGTGCGTTAGTGAGTCTGTATATCTTTGATGTGTGATAACTGTGTATTCTCCTAGGTTGAAGTGGAATCAGTATGCATATTAGCCAGCCAGATGCATGTCAAGTTATTCAAATAGACAAACAATATTGCTCTTGCATATTTCATACAAATTAACCTAATGTGTGCATATATATAGTCACACCACACATAGAATTTGTTGCGAAGTTAGTTGCTGGGAATTTTGTTTATAAAAGACCAGACATTTTGCTAATTCTACAGAATTAAAACATTATTTTGGTTTTAGTCGTTCGACGTCCGGTCGACCACGTGGTGCAATCGTCTGATGTGTAACACTATGTTATAACTTATAAGGTGTCATTTCCGGATGAAATATTGTACTTTAAATAACAGGAACAATATTACTGTTTTATTGTTAGCTAGAATACAGAAAGCAAATGTGATATTACAATTGGATACTGTGTGTCGCAGATGCTGAGATAGAGAAGAAGTATCACCACCGGCTTATTGACACAAGAACTACCGGGATACTTGTGCCCTCTAAGAACTTGCCACACCCGTAAGTTATTGTGTACTATGAAAGGCCCCTCACAAGTATATGTGTATGAATCACGTTTTGGCTGAGTTGGTACGTATCTCTGGGGCATGAGTGGAATAAACTCTGCGATGGTTGCTATTACAATGTTGCTAATAGAGAGTTGTGTATTCCCCACCGAGATACTGGAAAAGTACAATCTGAGTAACAATCAACTACAAGTACACTGCAAAGTTGAGAAAAACTACAATTATGTTGCCATATGTACCTTACGTGCAAATTTTTGCACCTGCAATAAAACAATAAGTGTTCTATAACCCATTCAAATACATTATACGTCAAAGAATGTAAACTTCCAGCATCCTGGGTTCCGTCATTCATGATTTTATACAAAGATTTAAAAGCTACCTTTAGGAACTAAACTACCTGTCATTTATACATGTTTTAAAAAGCACACGTACGTGATAGATAGAAAAGATAGAAGTCCTTCTTGCACAAATTGTACAGTGAGTTCAAATACCCCCGCTTCAACCATCATCACGTCTGCTCTCCCGACCACGTGGTCATAACTGACATTCCCCGGCGGGTCCGCCTGCGCCCCGGCTACCGAGCCAGTTCCTGCCCTCGAGAGCCCGCTCAAGTAGGTGAGAGCTGGCAGGAGAGGGCTCCACACTTCCCACAACAGCAGTGTTTTCATTTGGCCGGGCTGGAGAGGCAGGGGCTCGGTAATCACTGGCTGTCATCTCCTTCCGGTTCCTCTACTCTGAGGTGTGATCATATTTTAATGGCTGGGAGGAAGATCCCTGAAGTGTGGGCGGGTGGCGGGAGTCTGCTGGTGCATAAATGATGGCAATCGGGGCCAAGTTTCATATACAAATAGACTTATTGGAGTTTTGTTCGGGAAAATGTTAGGGATAAAAGCAAAAAATGTGTATTTCTGTACCACATTAATTAGCTTTCATGCATAAGTGCTTTGTCCAGGGAGTTGTTTGTCGAGCTTTAATTTTGCACTGGTTCTACTACTTCAGCAGTTGTTTATCTGGTGTATGATGAAGAAGTTTGTGACAATATTTGCTTTTAGAGTATGCACAGAATTCTCTGCGATATTGTGTTTTTCAATTATAGTGGTATGTCCCTCTTCTTATAGACTACTATGGAAAAATAAAAGTACTAACCAGCTTTTGAAATATAGTCTTTCAACTTGAATAGTGAAGTCAAATTTAAACTCTTGTCACCAAAGCGTTAACCCACAACCTAAGGAACATTTGAATTCTTCAATCCTCACAACACAGAAATAACTTCAAATTACTCTCAAACCAACTAAACGTAACTCAAACACCAATACAAATTAATATTAACGGTCACTCCCCAGCCAACAAAAAATTAAGCACCCACCATATTCAACCCAACGCCCGTCCCAGCTGACGGCGTACCCACCCGACACCCTCCGCACAGAACCACGTGCTCTTTGAGCTCCTCTTGGCGGGAAAGGCGAGCCAAAGCAAACTGGCGTCCTCTTTACCTGCTCGTCAAGCGCTGACAGGCGGCCTTGGGGGCTCCGGTGTCTACACACGGCGCGTCACGCGCGCCAACACTCGCCCAGCCATCCATCATCTCCCCGTGACAGCCTCATACCTGAGTACAGCTCCGCGACAACCACGTCCATGGCCAGGAATGTTCCAGACCTTCCCCTGCACGGTCGTTTAATGTTGAAAGTCGTCTGCCGTGGTGGCGGTGGTGGCAATAGATCCGAACCAACATTTGCCGTTCGGCTTAGTGCTGACAGGCGCTCGTTTGGGGTCTAAAGCTGCGAGGGGAGATCTAGAGAGAGGGAGAAGGGACCAGCACAGGCGAACAAACACTCTCCTTTCAGCGCTTAGCCGACTTTATAGGCTCACGCTTTTCACGAGTGTGTTGAAATCTGTGTCAATGGGCGAGTGAGACGGTTTCAAAGAGGATCGCCGATGACATGAATTGTTGTGATTTATGGGATCAGGGGATTAATGGAGGGAAAGTCAATGCATGTGGGGAGTGGTTTTTAGTGCAGGTCTACTGAGTATTTCAATAGGATGATGTTTGGTATTCTATTCACTGCTTTGTGTTCAATTAGCAAGCTGATGGCAATAGACTATAACGAGACCAATAACCTTCAAGTTAACTATCAGCTTCTAACGTAAAGACCAAGAATTTTTATATTTCCTCATATGTTATTCATGATTTGTGAACTCTCTTCTCTCGGGTCAAGTTTGTCTACTATTAGATTGTTATACATCCTCTGTTTTCATAGCAGAATCAGTAGATATAGCCGATTCTTCAAATAGAATGCAACTGCTTTCTTCCAAGTATTCATCTGTGTTAATCTGAACTACATTCGTATTATAAATGGGACATGAAATAAAACTTCCATTCATCTGTCTTTCATGGTGATGTTATTTTTGTAACAAAGAATCTCACAACAAACGTAGCCCCCACCCAACAAGCAATGTCATCATTTTGAAGCATGTCAAAATCGTCCGGGCCTTCTCTCAGAAACCTCATTTACACAGAACATTTATAGACATACGCCTGGAAGAAAAATCTTATTTTTGTCGCCCATAAACAAAGAAGAGGGCAATAGGCCCATCGACGAAAACGTATGGATTTTGGGCTGAGTCATCTTAATAGAACATAAAGTTGGCG
Source organism: Streblospio benedicti (assembly GCA_019095985.1). Classification (NCBI taxonomy): domain Eukaryota; kingdom Metazoa; phylum Annelida; class Polychaeta; order Spionida; family Spionidae; genus Streblospio; species Streblospio benedicti. The sequence continues at coordinate 53,474,828 of CM032666.1, read as the reverse complement.
AACTCGATACGAGGGAAGGAAATTGAGGGAATGGATCATGATAATCGAGCAGAACTAGACAAGCAAATTGTGCCCTTTTTCGGCTGCAACGCTCCAATTACAACTAAAACCACCACCGCCAGGGGCGCTACGGGCGTGATTACAGTAATCCACTGGCTTCTTCAAAGATTTAACAACGTTAATCTGGAGATCAGTGCTAATTGAGAGTGTTGAAAGTGCTCTTTGGTATTGTAGGTGATTTATGGAAGTCATGTACATGTAGTCTGAAGAGTGGAAAATGTTTTTCCTCACTGGTTCCCCGAATAAAAGGCATTGAAACCTGTATAGAACCCATCAATCAAAGTCATTGGTAGCCCTGCAACAATCTGTTGTCACCAAATGCAAATGAGTATTTAGAAATATTGAAAAAGAAAACAAAACAGTGCTCGAGTCCACGTCGTGTCGTTTGCTGCGCGTCCTTTCCGCCTCACTGCGCATGCTCCGTCTCGGCGGACTCCCAGGGGGCGCTGTTTACTTTCACGGTGATAATTTATGCTGACACCTGGCTCCAAACACCGCGAGATATTGCTGAGAGGCCCTTGGACGGCTGAATTATTAACACTACTGGTTGATGCACAAGAGCTGGCAGAGGGGACCGTGTTTACAAGAAACCACCCACTGCCAAAACGACTTGGCCGGCGCTACAGCGTCTTAGTTTAGTTAGGTTACGGCACGACTTGGACTACCACCGGCCATAGATAACGTGAGCTGGCTATTCAGGCGATCCTGCGACAAAGTCCCGCTGAGAGAGGAGCCTTGCCCCTGCCCTTGCAATGACACGTTATGGGCCCAGCACTAACAAATGGGTTTGTTCGAACGTGTGTGGAAAACAGAGTGGTACTTACGGCGCAGGGTACGTTATAGTGAATGTTTTTGGCCTTTGAAAATGAAAATACATGACTTTGTTAACGTGGTTTTGATCAAGCTTGACAATATACAGTGTTCGTTTGGAGTAAATGGAGACATTGCTCAATGCTTACATGTGCAATTTCGTGAATTTTAATTTAAAGTTCAGAGCTAAGAGAGACATTTGTTCTTGACTAGCCATATCCCACTACCTTGAATAAAACAGATTAATATAGGTACCATCGACTTCATTACTTCATAATGCCAGAGACAACGTTCTTTATACATTCCCCTATAACCACACCTATAATGAACACCTCAGTAACTCTATAGTGACCATGATGGTCAATGTTTTCAAACCCTCACCTCAAGAGACTCTGACGTCTACTGTTTACGTTGCTATGTGTAACGAATAGTGAGATGTTTTAATTGAAATTTGCAGGTTATGCAACTGATCTCAATATGTCACTTGCTTGAGTGTTCTCCATGCTTCTTTGGCACACAATGATCCTCTCCTTGCACATGTCACTCTGGCGGGTGCTTTGTTTATGTCTGGGGCTTGTCTGTTTATTAGGGGAGCAATGTTGTATGGGCAGCTTCATTGATGGCTGGAATTCAGGTTTATTTATCAAGGGGACGGCTGCTTGCACAATAAATCAGAAACGGGCACACCTCTATATTTGGGCTATAATCGACAATACTAAATAAATGAAATGTTCATTAGCCCTAGAAGTCCAGGTTAATATGACATACAAGAATGCCTCTGAATACGACTTGTGGCAATTATGGAAATGATAGATCTACACAGCACAAACTGATTATCAATTTATTCATTTTCATACTATAAATAGGGTTTTGCAATGGAAGTACATTATACACACAAAGTGGGAAAATCTATTAACATAAAGTATTCTTTCTCGAAGTATGTAACGTCCATTATAAATGCACTATATCTGAGAAAAATCTATGCCATCCTATCCTTGTTTGCGCCTACACTTGACAGCCTGAGTTTTCGAGTGTGGACCTCGTAGTGACCATTGATGACCGCGGTCACCGGCCGTCATCTCGTTACGTCACGCCAACGGAGTCCAGGGAAAACACGTCTGCGCCACTCAAGACACGTGACAACATGACGTCACAGGCGTCACGGAGCTTCACTTTGAGTTAACCGTCTGCGTGTTTGTTGAACGAGTCATTGATGCATACTGTGGTGAAAGTACTAATCATCCTCAGTCGACTTGACACTATTTACACCATGTCATTGGCATCCTTGTCACACACTATATTGCCTTGCTCAACTCCACGGAGAGCATACAGCAACTATATTGGGGTGGTCTACATTGAAGGTTCTACCCAAATTTAATGCCCAAATCAGCTCCACATCACACACACAATATCGACCCCGAACCCCACATAATCAGATCCTTGTGGGGGTGCAGAAGCCCCCCACCCCACCCCCACCCCTTTGCACCACAAAGTTTTCATGGTTTAATTTTTTATCTTCGCTAGTTTTCGTGTGTAGGCCCATGAAACCTGTGTGTGCGTCTCCCAACCCTTTTACAAAATCCTGACTCTGCCAGTGCCCCCTACCCCCTTACCCCTACCCCCACCCCCACCCCCCACCCACACACGGCCGGCAACCAAAAGGCGCCAAATTAAAACCTGTTAATCCTCCCGCCGCCGCCGTACGTCAGACGTGACGCGCGGCGCGCGCGGGGCGTTTACGGGGGATTTTCCGGATCAGGCGTCGGCGCGAAGCCCTCGTGATGGATCCAGACTCGGGGCCGCTAATCCCGCCGAATGGGGGGCGCGTAATCCGTGAAGAAAGGCGGCGGCGGCGGCGCCATCCGTCATCATTAAGCCAGGGCCGTTGTTGATAGATGCGCCAAATGACGGTTTGTTGTGTATTAACGTGAGATGCTGCCGCCACTGAGGGGTGGGTGGTTACTGAGTCTGGGGGATTAAGTAATTTGTACTAATCTGTTTAGTAGTTTGTGTTGGGTGTTCATTTGCTCGAGTTTTCATTCATACCAGGTTTTGAATTAGATATTTATAGTATTTTTAGCAGAAGCTCATCTGTCGCTTTCGATCAACGACATGTCCTTTGTCAACTTTAGTGTGTCCAGTTTTTTAAAGCAGTTTGCCTATTTAAGATGTATACCATGACCTGTTTGTAATGTCGACAGGGTGTGGCTCGTGTGGTGTTATCTCACATTTTTGTATGGAAATTTAGTTCTATGAGAACATGATGTGTACATTGTAGTTCTATCAATGAGCTCATTATTGGTGCAAAGGGACCCATTTTAGCCGGGTGGGGTTGTTGTTGTTTGTTTTTTGTTTTTGTTTTGTAATGAATCCTGTGATTTAAATCTTAATGCACTGCAAAACTGCATCCTTGTAGCCAAACACCATAGTAAACACCACAATCATAAAGAAATACTGACATTTTGATTCCAAACTCCATACAGCCGACTCCAAACCGCGTACATAAGTCTGTGGTCGCATTCACAGCTTTGCCAGAGTCACGTGGAAGACGGATGAATATTTGAAATCCCCAAACGAGGCGCAATTTGTCGCCTGCGACGCCTGACGTATGAGCCTCCGCGGATGTTTAATAACGTCGTGAGCCGGAATCATTGTGGGGTGAGTGGGGGGGGCTTATCTAGCACCATCAGCGGTACTCCGCCTGTGGCTCTCGAAGATGGAAGTTTTCTCCCTTTGAGCCGAGACCATATTACGATACTAAGGTTTCCCATTGATCCGGCGTCAAGTGCATGGTCTCAATAGAGAGGTGGTCTTCAATAGCCCAGGGGAGATACGCTTGGTAGATGGTCTACAAGAAACTATATATACACTTAAAATCTTACATTCACATTGCCACCATCAACACCTAAAAACACACATACACACATCTACTACAATACACCAATACACGTCCACCACCACCAGCAGCCTGACCCCCTGACCCCGCCGCCGCCGCGCCGCCCGCGGTGTTGCCACCCGTCCATCCTGGGCCCCGAGGTCGTGTCAGCCTCGGCCTCGGCCGCGAGACCAGGCACGGAGGGCCCCGGCAGCCGCGAGGGGGCGTCTTCAGGCCGTGGCTTGCCTGGTGGCGTGTAGCTGCCGAAGACGTCGCCCGCGGTGGTGACTTAGCGGCAGCACCGCGGCAGAGACGGCAGTAGCTGTAGGAAGGACGCCTCGGGCTGACTTTTATTGCCAAGACCTACATGTACAAGCGAAGTTTCTTCTAGGTATGTGCGACCATTAATCATGTTCGTACGCTGCATTAGAAAATTATAGTGTTGATGTTTTCCAGATCTTGCAGATTTCATCGTCGGGCGTGGATTGATATACTAGATCAGGAGAATTTCAAGAGACAAGTTTCTAGTGGGTTTATGCCATATTAATAAGTTTTCACGTACGCTGCGTATAAAAAGAGCCGCGGGCGGGGCTTTTTTATAGCCAAAATCAAGATGTATCAGAGCTGGATGATTGATCATCGCGTAGATCAAGTTTTGGCCGCGGTGGCGGGAATTCTCCACACACAATCACTCGCTACGTCAGACGTCCAGATTAAGTGGTTGATGGCTGCCGAGTGGTGGACATGAACATGATGTATGCTCAATTGTAATTAGTAGTTTTCCTTCTATGGTTTGCTTCACTTACTGCAAGAGAATTCCTAAATGCTTTTTGCTACAAATTATAGGCGCTCCAACGGGCACTTACTGCCCTTGGATATTCACACAACTATGTTTTCCCATACCTGGTTTGAAATGTTTGTTTCACTTTATGGAAGAGAATTCCTCAACGTCTTCTTGCTACAATGTTGCTGTCCCCCATTACTATGATAGAAACACTGTCTTTACAGCTTAATTCATGTAGACCACATGGCTAACAAAGATATATAAATTTGAAGAGAACATAACAGTTCTACGTGCCTCCCAGGGACCTGACGAGTAAAGAACCATGGTGGAGCAATGCCTGGTGTTACTGTGAATTTGTTTGAGTATTAATGATCTAGTAGATTTTACACTATACAGTAGAGCATTCCTATAAACACCACACAAGATACTGACCTCAAGTGGTCTCAATACATAGATGCTTTCTTTATGAAGGTTGTTCATAGTCATTTTATGAAGGTTCAGGGCCACCAGTAGAGATGGTCTCAATAGAGAGGTGGTTTAAATTGGAGCTTCCATAGACGTATGCCGTCAACAAATATTTTCTCTACATACACCTCGTTTCGAAATGTCTGGGCATGCCTTCACAGTATAGTCACACAATTTACAAATTACTCATTTCCCTTCTAAGAAACAACAGCGAGTCCCTCTGCGTGACGTCACGGCTTCCATCGGGCGCCATGTTGCGTTAATAGTGAACCAGCTGTGGATGACAGATCCACGGCCGAAACGTGAGAAACCCGCCAGGAGTTGGGTGTCGTCTGCACAACAGCGAACAAGGCGTAATGTCACGGTGCGTACACACACGCTCCTTCGGCACTTTACACGCTGGACACTAGAGATGTGTGCCACATTGTAATGGCGGCACATAGTCTACAGATAGTAGCACAAATGACTTTATGGAGCCTCTTTTAGGCGAGCGTGTGAGATTCAATGGAGCTTGTAGGAGCCAAACACCATCACAAGAGATTGCTAGTGGTGCTATAAGCACAAACCTGCAATTTAGTCTGTAGTATTTTAGGTTGGTGAAAGGGCAACATAATGTGTCAGGATGTTTCATCCATGGCATTGCTCTATTTCGATGTAAACGGCTTGTTTCTATTAACCTTCAAACCATAAGATAAAGTCGGTTCGCGAGAATCTCTTCAACACTACAACATGACAGTTCTACACTATGTGTATACTGTTTAAATAACCCGTGAATTGAAAATAACCGCGAAATAGATATAAGCATGCCCGTGAGATAGAAATTTTTTTCATTTTCAATTATCCATGCTGCCAACAAAGTGGGATTTCTATCGGCCTGAAGTTGCTTGTCCCTGGGAACGGCCCAATGTGTTACGGATCTTGGACATGTGCAAATTTGGCCAAGTCTCTCCAGATCGCAGAACGCAAATAGCGATGGGCGAGCGAATGTCCACAGCGCGGGACTACTATGTTTAAGATTATATTTGCTCTACTTCACATTATAGCCAGTGTTTTGTCAGGATTTCTGGTGTAATATTGCGTATAGCTGCCTTGAGAGCTGGATACGAGCTACACTGAGGAAACCTGTGTGTTGTTTGTTATTAGATTTAGTCTGGTTTGTTGTGTTTCGTGTGACAGATTATAAAATAAGTCTCTACAATCAACTTAATTATTATCTGTTTTAAAAACTACGGGTACTAATAGTATGGAGATACTGTTTTCAAAAAGTGGTAGTCATAAGTGGTTCCATAGTAAAACCAAATATTTTGTCGCAAGTTCATGAGTGCACAAACCTTTCTCTAGATGGTCATGTGACTTTCTTTTAAAACCCTGATGTCATTTGAACATACGTACGCACCAAATTACACTGCACTGTACACCAACCATCATAAGTCAGAACAAAACCAATCTTATACACACTTTGTTCAACAAATTTTGCCTCTGGGTAAATTTGCTGAGCACACAGCGGAGATTCTGCGATAAGTACTGTCGGTCAGGGTTTTGTTTGCGTGGCACGATTTCATTTGCTCCTTCCCGTGATGCTGGTGGCAGACAGCGGTGGTGCCTAGTGCATCATATACAGAGACGGATCCGGGGTTTTGTGGCTGCGGAACAGAATTTGTTATCGTGGTGTCTTTTGCAAGACGTGGTTACAGTTTTTGTCTCTTCAAAATGGACTGTGCACGTGGAGTCCCCTTAATCCCACATTGATAGTATGTGTATAAATTAGGATTTGTGTAATTTGTATGGCGCAAATTTGCAGTTTTGTGCGAAAATGTGTGAATAGTACATTTGTAGTCTTTGTCATGAACTGCTAGTATACCTGCACACACGCTACATGTCTAGGTAAGCCATTCTAAACGCGTTAGGGTCCCATGGTATACCATATCCTCTGCTATTTTTTATTTATTTATTTCACAAGATTTTTGATTGACGTTTGATGCCTATGTCAACACACTCCATGAGCGATCTTCACAAATATATGATGCTCACTCGTGAAGACCTGACTCCACCCCGCACTTGATTCCCATCACGTGACCATGACGTCACCGTTTCATCAACTCCCGTCCTTCCTTAAATTCGTGTCAAAAACAAAACATCCCACCACCGCTCTAGTTGACAGAGCCACTGAAAAGGCTAAACCAAATATAATCCAACCCATTAATCTCGCCTGACAGCTAGAATCTGGCAGGCGAAGTCATAACGGCCTCCGCCACATTAGCGCGCCTTACGTGCGCTCATTCGCGCGGAAGTCACGTTCTCATTAAGCATGGCGCGGAGCGGACGCCAATATTGCGTCTTGCCGCCGCCGCCGCTTGCCGCTATATGAAAAATGCCGGAAACGTTACTGCGCCCATTTAATTACGTCCAACCGAATTCGGAAGTGCCGGGTATATGAAATCTCGTCCAAAAATAACTCAATTTACGCGGCCGCTGCGGCTACCGCAGTCTTAGCTGGGCACATGTGGCCTCCTTGGCCGGCCGGACTGGCGACTCTTGGGCTTGTTGAGGGCTCTGTGTCTGGGCTAAACGTTAAACTGGTTTTCCCCACACTATCTACTGGCGGGTGAGCTGGTGGTGGACAGAATAAAGCCTAAAATAAGCTAAAATTGTCCAGATACTCTCTGATGAATCAGACATCCATCTTGGAAAATTCAGTTAGCTTATTTTATGTTTTATTCTACGCTTAAATAGTAACTCTATCTGCTACTTCAGCCACTAGAGGGCTGTGTTGATTATAAATATGTGTCAATTCAAACCAACACATTGTATAAGCTACATAAAGATACATTGTATTTGTTTTCATTTCACAAGTCTTTGGTCTGTTACAACCATTTTCATTTTGTGTTCCACACTATTGTCCATCAACATATTCCACTTACAACTTTCCCTTGTATAAATGAACTCTGCGCGTAAACACACTCTTGAACACATTTCCACATTCATGCTATCACTCTGCGTGTGAAATAGAATACTAGTGTGACTGCTTAAAAGGCTATATTATAAGAGATGATATGTGTCTTGAGCAAATTCAGTATTATAGCTCTGCTCAAATGTCCATTACAGCAGGTGTGATTTCTTATTATGTTTAAATAGTGAGATTTGTGTAACAAACTGTACCCCAGGCCATTGGCACGCAGAGCGATATAGTCATAGACACACACTGGGGAGTATTGTGTACTACTATTGAGGGTTAGAAGCTCAAAACTGTAGATTCATATAAACATGACCGTATTATGGGGGGAAAACAATAATAAGCATATAGACCTGAGCTATATTCATGAAAAACCTTACAGCATATAAGCGAGTAGCAGCCGATAACTGGCTAGTACCTGGTTTTATTCTGGTCACGTCACTTGCGGGCGCCCGCTGTATGTCTGTGAATAGCTGATCAGCAGCGCGGGTACTATATAATCCCACACACTCTGTACTGCATGATCCTATATACACTCTGGTCTACATAATCCTACACCATATACTTTATTGGTGAGTTCTTGCACTGTACTCAATGTGATTTATAAAGCTTTATATCAACTGAGTATATTTCATGGGTTATGATTATCAGTGGCACATGCACTTCTAGATGTAGATGAACACAATGCCGTTTGGGGCGTTCACAACCCGGGGGTCACAACCCAACACTTGCCGCATGTTTAAACCATTATTTTGTTGAACATTATACCTACATGGTTAGCTAAACAACCTAATTAGGCTTTATTTGGGCTACCCAATGCAGTATTCATTAAGCAGTAATACTACAGTACTACAGTGAATACATTACACTGTGATGTAAAAAGTATACACCTTTAAAATAAACACGGCCCATCATCACATACACCCTTCCTCTGCACTACACAAGCGGCTACATTAAACCCCCACATCAGCCGCCGTCCTCTCATTCTGGTCACGTCTGCGGGCGGGTAACAAGCCGCCGCCGGCCGCCGCTCATTCTCCTCACTTCTCGGCTGATGCGAGATAAAAACAAGCCGCTATAACGGACAGCACTTTAATGCTGGTCTCGCTGACAGCCGCTGCTGAAATGAAGTGGACAAGATTATGAGCTTCTTGGCTCTGGTTAGTTTCCTTGTGTGAGTTTTTTTTTCTCAAGATATTACTTAGAATTTTTAGCAAGTATTTGGCAAGTCAAATTTTTAGTTGATGGGAGTGTTGTGTGTGGGAGTGTTTTGTAAGGAGTTTGCAGTCGTAAAAATTGTTTGCTGGTTGCATGTGGGCTAGTGAAATTATGGTTCCATCAATATATTTTTGCAAGGCCATAGTGATGGTTTTGAACTGTACTCTGGAGAGAGCAAAAAATCATTTACATGTACAGTATTGATATTTTGTTTGGTACTACATTTTCATATTACAGAAATGTAAACCCCGTATGCAGTCCAAGGTGCACCTTAGTCTTCAGCATCCTGGTTCACGTGTACCTTCCACACAGCAAAACTAGGACTGATAAAGGACTAAGTACTGATAAATCAACGGTACAGTAAACTGGGGTTGTACATTCTAAATGTATATTGTTTAAACATTACACCGCATTTGGCCACGTTGACGATTTATGGCGGTCATTTTTCAGTAATGCCCATACGATTCTTATTTTTTTTTTGCTGAAAGGTTTGGGTGGGGTGGTCGTGGGATGGGGGATGAGGAACTGGGATGTGGCAGGAAAAGCTGGTAAGAGAGAGATGTGGGGAAACAGGCAAAAAATGGCATGTGTAAATTTCAAGTAGTGGGTGTAAAAGGGTGAAAATGTATATGTGAAAACGGCGATTTCTTAACGCCCCCTCCCCTCAATAAAAGGCCAAAATGCTGAAACAATTCCATTCGTTCAATCATGGCATTTAATTCTGCAAAATCACTAATAAAGTGATCAACAGCGTGCACAATTCAAACTGCACTCCAATCATTTCATAACAAAACAAACACTTTGTTCCACAGGTGATCTCTCAAGTACTAATTTCCCCAAATCGAGCCATTTTGACGTCTGCAATGACGAATACTAACATCTCGATGATCAATTGCAGTACTGTTTTAATCCAAAAAAGCACGTGACTGTCTTTGGAGGTTACACTTAGTATTTCTGTGCGTGTCAAAGGCAGAATACGAGTAGTTTTATGAGGTTCAGCTGCGAAGTACAAACGGACTGGGAATCGATGAGAATCGACCGCGTCTCAGGTCCCCTGACACAAACCTTAATACCACACGACAGCGCGCAGCAGATGTTGCAAAATCTGACGACTTCGTTTTGGGGGAACGCAGACGATGGAGCAAGTCGGTGCCGCCATTGTTTTGTGAGGCTCTAAAAGGTGTTACATTACTGCGCAATTATTTTAGTTAAACAAGCCATTGTGAGCTTTTATTTGTGTGTGTGTTTTTTCACGTTTGATCAATTTGGCTTATGTTTTATTGGCAGTTTTGCTATCGTTAGCGTTTTAAACGTTTTAGCCTGGGAGTTATTGACAGAGACTATAGGCATGCGCTCTAGGATGGTATTGTTTTGTGGTTCCTGTCAAGTCTGATGATGAATTGCACACGCTAATGCTAAAAATTATGATAGACTTGTGTAAGGATTAACGATCATTTCACATGTCTGATGATAACTTTTAAAAGATCTATAGAAAAATATCAAAAACATCATGAACCAGACTATATTAATATAAAAATCATACATGACTCAAATCACCAACCACTCATGCACAAAGCATATTCACATAAGCCAATTAAACACCCACGCATCTACTAAAACCTCCAAAGTCCCATTTCACATACAATACAAACACAATTATCAATACACATATAGACCATTTAACCCTATTAATTGGCACTTAATCCCGGCGCCCCTCATCAGTATACAATATCACCGATGACTTTGTACTACATCGAGCGTAAATTTATAATGGTTGTCATTGATTTGGAGTGCACGGATTATGTCACTGCTCGTGTAATACTATAATCTATTTGTGTAATACTATTCTTTGTGAGCCAAGACACTGTGATTGACAATTATCGTTTGTGTCGCCCTGTTCTTTCCCTGTGGCCACGGCAGTACGTGCCTGATTCTCACGCTCCCGACGTCATTTGCATAATCAAATAATTCAAGCGTTCACAGCCAATGGTACAATTACCCACGAGTTTGTGTCACCAGATATAAATACAAACTATTTTCACGTTCACTTGAAATTATAAGTGTTTGTTCTTGCTTCTTTATATTGGAAACAATGCAAAAATGACTTCTGCATGTGAATCCTGATATGGGGGTGGTGATTACCGGTATAATGCCCTGCATAGTAAGATGGACCAGCGTACTTCTATGGCTCCAGAATACAACAAACTTACAAGTTGTCCCATAGTTTTCTTCAAACAAAACTGATTTCAATAAAACGTTACATCGTTTGGTGCTATGGTAGAATACTAGCATAATAGTCCAGCGTGTATTATTAGTTTTTATTTTGGAAATTAATTACATAAAAATATCATACGTATTTATTGCTATTTTATGGCAGTAGTTCTAATGCTTCCTTTTATACTTTTGTATATGATGATCCTATATTGTGTTTAAAATATCTATGACAAATATTTATTCATTTTTATGTTATACTAAATTGTAATTTAATTTCCTTGCAAATGTTAGAGGCTCCCATACATTGTATGCGCTTAAATTCATTTAAACAAAACAAAGTCGTATAACATTGAGCTCATAAATCATTATATCATCAATTCATCATCACTCACAAACAAAATACCTAGCTCTTTAAACACTACCCACTACCTGGATGCCCACTCACACTCTTGCACAATACTGAAGATGTGTGCGGGGAAACAGATTCTAGTAGGTGAACTACCTAAAAGTACTTTATCCTCGTGGCCCCTCATTTCCATAAACAAACACGGGATTAATATTGGTCCTGTCCGCTCAGCCGACCGTATACAAACACTCTACTTGCTTTCTCAATACGAGAAATACAGTTGAACCTCTATTGAAAAACACCTCTCTATTGAGACCACCTCAATGAATGGCACATTTTCTCATAGTCCCAAACCGCCTTCAAAAGACCGCAGCAAACCCCACATTAAGTGACCACCCCATTACAGAGACCAGCCCCCGTGGTAGTCTCATTAGAGAGGTTCTGCTGTAGCCCCGTAAATGCTGCCATCTCGTGACAAGGCTCCATACGCCGGGTGCCCGGACAGGTAGCGGCGGCGGCGGCGTGACAGCCCCGTGTGAATGGAGCAGCCCATTTCAGGCATGGATTTCATAATTGACTTGTACCCGGTGATTCGCCAGAGAGTTACAGTAGAACCTCTGTATTCAGACCACACTTGGGGACATTTCAAATGGTCTCAATTGATAGGCAGTCTCTGTTTGGATGTTCGCAATATTGAGATTTGTTACTGTGAGAAATGGGCTATCTCATTAATAGAGGTGGTCTCAATAGGAAGGCGGTCTTCATTGGTGGTTCCACTGTCCGCTTGTTGTGCAGCATCCGCACGGGTGATGTTCATTGTTGGGTTGTTTGCTTTGAACGGCACTGCGGGGAACCACTTGCTATGCTGTAGTAGGTTTTATGGCACTATCCAATAGAAGCTAAAACGCTTTGTTTGCAGCAGATTTGATTTTTTTTCTTTTGGTCTTTAGTTGTTTTATCACCAATGGTGGATCTGGTGTGTTGTGGTCGTCATTTTATACGCATTTAGCATATACAAACAATATATGTTCAACTCCCCTGGTTTGCAAATACATGACAAGCACTGAACCAAGATTCCTTTCAAACGTACACCTCCAACCCCCTTCTTGACACATGGAAACACACTTTGTTCTTCTTCTTTTATAATCTTTTAAAAACATAGTAAACTCACTGACTGACGCACCGACCCACCCATCCACCCACACCTCACCTCACCATAAAACCAAGGTTGTAGCGTAGAACAACCACCAATAACGATGTCTACACTCATACAAAGCTACAAGTACAACAATGACAAATCTCGTGCCTGCTCTCTGATGCGCACCATATTCCTATAGTGCCCGCTGTTCATTTATTACGTCGTTCCCTCTGATCAATATGTGTTTGGCATGACTCGTCATTATCCTTGACACATACTCACCATCTGTATGGTTTGTACACGCTGATTACGGTTGCACGGTGTAATGCAGTCTCTGTCTCCTGTTGCAATGACACTATCATCAATATCGCGTTGCGCCATGTTGAGTTAGTCAATTCAATTTCATATTTGATTAATTGGCATGGTTTCATATCAATTTATTGGCATTTTGGCCATTATTAAAACACACACACTCATGCTTTCCTAATTGGGATACATTCAACATTTAACACGAGTTCACCATTCACCCCCTTCCTTCCTACCATATACCAGATCCCAAGAACAATACTCCATGTAGCAACTTCAAACAAGAGGAACAGATCTAGAGGGTGAATAAATAAAAATGCTTCGTCTCAAGGCGTCTCTCCTCTTTGCAGCTTGCAGCTTGTGTATCTAGGTTAAATAAATGAATAGCATCACATCAGTATGTGCACTGTTGGTCATTATGTAAGCAGCACCCTCAATATATTCAGCAGGCTGCCTGATTATCGTGGTTCGGGGGGAGGCTGGGCTGGTGGCGGCCGCGGTGGCTGCTTTTTCACAAGGAAGACGCGGGCTGCCACGACCTGCTTAGTAAAACAGTTGGCTCATTGCATTCGGTGCTGGCGGAGGAATATCAGCGTAGTAATAGCCACTTATGGATGCATTGCAATCGGGATGATGTCTGTTGTGGCTGGGTTTTTTCATCCTGTTTGTTATTCTGGCGGCTTCTGAGGGACACGCATTGACGCTGGCGGGGTGATTGGCGAGGCTCAGTCGGTGGCTGGCTGGCCTCGGGAACGGACGTGTGAGTGTGGATGGTGGTGGAGGGGGTACGCGAGCGGATACGCCTATGAAGTTTCTTACGAGGATATGTATTGTAGTTGTGTCGGTATTTAGCACGTGTTGTTCACCAGTGATACTATAGTGATACTTATTCTGCAATACCCTGCAGTAGCACTACTGCAGAAATCGCCAAAATGTTACCACATGTGATACTATACTATAGAAATTCAGTATAAACCAACGAGTGTGCATTTCTGCAGTTTCTAACAACGCACGGATACAGTTAAAACCATAGCATTTCTGTGTAATACAAACCCGTGATACTGCACTGTACTCTATAATACCAATCAGTCAACCAGACCCAGTGATACTAACTACCCCAGTACCTCTGCAGTACACATCATCACCTCGTCGACGGTGCTATTTAGCAGCCACGCTGACCCCGCACACCCCTCCATGTGTTGCAGGTTCCGTCCCGCGGGGAGCTCGCCTCGGCCGGCCCCTACATGTCCCCGTCATTCCCGGGCGCGGCCCCGAGGGGCCCCCGCCCCGCCCCTCACGTCGGCACCCCTGCTGATATCTCAATATGGCGAGCGGGGGTTTCCATGGAGACATGCGCCCGGCTGAGGAAGGGGAGTGTGGGCGGATTACAGGCGCGTGCTGAGGTGAGTGTCGCTCATTATATCCGGCTCTGTATTTCATAGCCACGTGATTAGATCGACAGTTTGGGAGCCGGGACGGGGACGTCATATGCCGGGGATTTGCTGCATATCGCCAGCTGATGGGACGACATGATGGAAATCTCTCTGTTACAAGGTTCAGCGTATGTGTGGGTGTGTGATGAGTTATTATGGTGCTAGCTTGTGTATCAAATGTCATAGTAGTGGACCTTTCAATCTTTGACTTGACTACCACGTTTACAATGTAGAAACAACATGATTATATAATCTACTTAGGGGCCTACTTGTACATGTGTACTTTTCTATGTAGAAATACTGTTAACACTCTTTCACGTTTCCCTGTAAGTGCAGTTCTAGCATATTGCATGCCTATGGGACATCTTGCTATGTCTAGCTTCTCATATTAAATCCCAGTAGTAACAGTGTATACTCATGTTATAGGTATACTAGGCAATAATATGTGCATTATTTACACTCGTGTGAGTCACGTGTTATAGTATCGCCTTTCTACTCGTGAGTGGATTCAACATCTTTGTCCCTATACAATCCAATAGCCCGCAACGTTATGAGACTCCATTTTTCATTAAAAACACCCCACGTGCGTGCCCTGATTCACTGCCTCAACAGCCGAACTGTGACCGAGCAGCCATGCTGGATCTGACCGAGACCGAGGCTGCAGCATGCGAGAACCTAATTAGGCCCTATTAATCACAACAAACCGCCATTAATGATGTCAGCTCTATCCTGCTGCCACCTCCAATGCCTCGTCGCCGCTGTAGCCAACTGAGGAAGGCTTTTTGGAGCCTCACAATGGAAGAGGCAGACGAGAAAAACAAGGAACATTAGAAAGAGCCAGAAAGAGACTTCCGTCACGGTGGCTGCGCACCACTGACGCCCCCTTTATTGAGGTGGCAGCCTCGCCTGGCAGACTTCTTATGGCTATCAGTTTCAAGCACGCTCTTTATGGACGTGGAAGCATTGTTGAAAATTACGACCAGTTCCATTTGAAAATCAATACAGCGGAAGTGTTGAGAAATGGAATGATTTAGGAGCATGCGCGCGCCAGCCTCGCTATCGACTGCTGATTATGGGTCTCGAACCAACTAATAGCAGTTTTGATTAAATGTGCCTTGCGGGTCGGCCATCCTTCATGTTTAATGTTTATTACGTGCGCGCAATGTAGGATGGGGATTTGAGCTAATATGGTGTAAATGTAGATCGTCGGATGGTAATATGGAACACGTGCGCCCGCGATGCCGCCCTATTATCGTCTACAGGGTTTTTGTAGCGCCTGATTTTATGGGCAACTCAAGCTTTGTTCTGTGAGTTTGCTGTGTTGTTCTACACTCGTGTGTGTGGAGATTCTTGTGTTGTAGAATTTGAGTTCTGTTATGAAAACAACAACCTTCTTATAGTTTTGATAGTAAAAAAAACTCCGCTATAATCATGTAAGCTGCAATTTCTTCATCCATTCATTTCAATGTCTATTCCTGTTCAGTCCCTACCAGTTATTGCTCAAAGCTTTTAATATCTAGTGATGTCTACATCTATATTCTCGACAACACAGTCAGCAATATGAAACATACCACTGCAGTACTCCAATATCCTCACTACAACCATCGTCTCAATAACAAACACAGTTAAAACTGCATCTTCCTAAAAATCCCGTCTGCCTCTTTTGTGTGCGCGCGCACTCGCCTGTTGCAACACGCGCCACGTGCGGCGCACACAAAAGTCTCCCGCGGCCGGCAATAAGCCAAGTGACCAGCCTTCTGGAAAACTGCCTCCTTTCTACTGGCCACCGTCTAAATCACCTTAATTAAACATGGAGCTAGTTGGGCCAAGACCTATGGCTTCACAGACCATAGAGCGCCGACTAACTGACACTGCCGCTCGCCGCCCGCTGTTGCAGACGAAATTTACGAGTCTCTCCGGGTGCGCGGCGAGCTTCCCTCCCGGGGCCTTTATTAGCGGGGTCCCCGGTCGACAGGCCTCGGTGCAAGGACTAACTGGCCGTGCGGGGCGGCGAGGACGGATCCTCGGGGCTCGCGAGTCACAGAACGGGCCCTGGGGGTCCTTGTACTCTGATGTAGTATCGTATTGACATGCTATAAAACTGCGTGATGATGCTGTGGGTTTTATATTTGCTGCTATAGGCGTGGTGTTTATATTGTGTACAGTATTTTCTTCTTCTTGAACATTTACTCAAACATATTTGAAAATCATGGGTGTAGGTTATTTGCAAGTGATGCTACTCCACATTTCCTATAGCACATATATTTGCAATCGATAGATAAAAGCTGTACAAAGTGTATTTCTTGACACAGAAACACTCAGTATAGTTACAACTGCAGATGGACAAAATACCAAAGCTGGCTCTCATTTCTAGGCAGCCAAAACTCATCACCATTCTGTTGTACAGCATAAAACAACAGTTCTCATTACGTTTCATAAGTCTGTTTTCATGTGTACACGTCACAATAAAGCCATTCTTTCCGCAACACGTCAACTGCAATCGCCATTTTGGGCTTGAGCCAGTCAAAGCAGGCGATTTTTTCCACACTCCGGGCAGCGGCGAACTCGTGGGATGACGTCGAACTATCTGGTGTTGTCATCTGGCAGCTGGGAGGAGTGTGCTTTGTGTTATGACAACTTTTTGACGTGTTCAATGAGATAATCATGGAGGGGGCAGTTATAACAGATGCCTGTGAGCTCTTAATCGCTAATTGTTGATTACTGAGTTACTGCAGAGAATGCATGTGGATGCTTCCAGCTGTGCATGCTTATTTTGACAATTAATATTTGATTGTTGCAAACTTGTAATCTTTCAAGAGGTATAGTGTTACCTTACTAGATATAGCTTTTATGGCGTTGCTTGCATTTAGTAATGTTCACTCAAAATGCCATGGCTACAATACTGTATGTAAGCCACTGCATGGAACAATGTCCTGAATATGCATGTAAATACATTCAAGATTTCTCGTATGCCTCTACATTGGAAACCTGTATGAAATGCATATACACAGAAGATTTCTTCAGTTCAATCACCCCCAGCAACTAAATAAACAAAGATCAGACTTCTGATGACAAAAATATTGCCTCCGCAATGAAACAATCTATCAGTACAACACACAAATCTGAAGTACAACCACAACTGCATGTTGGTAAGCTCCAAAGTCCAAACACCAGTGCACATCACAACTAACGGTTTACTGAAGTAGACCCACACATACCCAAGCATGGAACAGCACAAACTAAACCCCAACATCAGCAGCGTAAATGAAAGAAATCTGCGGACACAATCTTATCAATAAAGCCTCCCCACAAGGTCAACACACCGAGTGAACTACACGCTCAATTTTCTCCCACTTCATTTGGGCTGCCGGGCTGCGAGCCGCGGCCTCTTCATCTGGCGTCCATCTAAAGCAATGATGACGTACGGCCGCGCCGCTAACGTGATGGGCCCGACTCAACATGCCATAAAGATAATGGCGGACTCACTGACCACCTACTGCGCATGCGCCGAGGAACTCCAGGCAGCAGACGATAGCTAGTTTTTTTGTTTTGTTTTTCATTTCTTTTTCTTCTTTTTTTTTCTTTTTTCTCTTTTTAATTGGAAGCGAGGCGGGCGTCTTGCAGGATATGTCATATGATCGGATATGCATATTTGTATTTTTGTGCTTTTGTTTGTGTGATTTTTATGTTTGTTTTTGTTTGTTGTTTTTCTCTTTCTTTCTTTCTTTTTTCTTTTCTTTTTTTTATATAAATAGAGGAATGGGTGGGGTGGGGACCAGGAGGGGTGGCTTGAGGGGTGACGGAAGGAGCTGTTATCCTAATCGTGAACCGAGAAAACTCCTTGTAGCGGGCCCTTACATTAGGTCCTTACTAGTACATGCAGGCACACAAGTTCGACACATCGAGAACTACCATATATGTAATTATGGTGTGGGGCTATGATACAATGGCGAGTTTTAGATCGAAATTACCACGGATATTTACAGGCTGCGCCTAAAAATGAACTCCAGGTTTTCAAGTCAAACCTCCACTCCACAAAAAAATCAATCTGATTTTTCAGCCCCACCCTTACCCCTAGTGGTTTCATACCCGTGAACAATGATAAATGCCAGCCCCTAAACATTTTGTGATACAAAAACTGGCTTGTGATCAAACCCTTAGTTTACCTTTATTATCATTTTATATTTGGATGGGAAAGATACAAGATCCTTTTTTTAATATGGCTTAAAGAGCGGTAGTGTGGCCGTTCATTTTGAAACCCCCGACAGTTCAACTGTCAACAGGCGGGTAGGGATTGGTGGCGGCGGGCGGGGCTCTCCCCGCAGTCCGCACTGATCCTCGCAGGGGCATAAACTAACGGCTTTCACACGGCGCCGCCGCCAAATCCGCGGCGGATCAGCGCAGTAATGACACGTGATCCCATCACGTGATTGTTGTTGCCACATACTTGCCGCTGCAGTACCAGGATTGCAGTACTTTTCTGTTTGCAGTAAAACCTGGTCCTCACTATTAGACGTACCTGGCAATTATGGACACTGTTTTTAGTCTAACGTTTGCTGTATATACTACTAAAATATTTCACGGATTGACGGAGAAACTTCCTAAACATACTTGCCGCAGTATACACAATGATTGCAGTTGACTATTTTCTGCATCCCGTAAAATCTAGTAACTGGGACAACTCATATGGATACATGATAATGAGGGGTCACTTTCATACTCCCGTTTGCTATATATTCTTACTAAAACATGTAGGTCTACACCTTTTTAACTATTTGCACTCGCAGCAACAATAACAACATTTACACACCGATATTGCCCAGCCATACACCAATTCCTGCCCCCCCCCCCCCACACACACCAGAACACCAGAAACGATCGTGTCTCTGCTATTTACAGTTTCAATTAGTCCAGCAGGCGATGACGTGACCTATGAGAAATTAGGCCGGTCGTCATCAGCAGTTTCCAGCTGCTCGCGCCAATTTCATCTGGGCCAAACTCGTCTGCCAACAATCGGGCTGTCCCCTCCGAGAAAAATGAACGCGGCGTCTTTTGTGCGAATACGTCGCCTCCCTTCCTCGCTTTTTGTGAGCGGCAACAAAAACACAATTGGCCGGGACACTTTGCGCGCCACTGATGCTGTTTGTCCTCAATGAAGAGACTCGAGACGCTTGATTTATCGTCTGCGAGACCTTTCCACGACCACTCACGCCTGCGCCTCTTGTATGAGCCGCTCATTTGAGGCTGTGGGCCACTTGAAGAACAAAGTTTGGCGAGAAGATGAGCATCAGGCTCATTGTCACCTGGCAGGGTTGTTATTGTAGGTGGTTATTATTAGCCGCTTGCATGCAGGCTTGTGTTCAATGAAAAGGATTAGTGTGATAAGGTTCACTTGGTTGGTGATCTTCAGAGCAGGCAGAGTTTTATCATCAATAATTTAGGCTGCTTTCCCCAAAAATAATTTCAATTGAAGTGCTTGTATTGAGTATGGATTTGATGTACATGTACAACCATGTAGGAGTTATGTATGTGTGCAACAAACATGCTAATTATGGACTAAAAATCAAATTATATCTAAGTAGATACATGAAAGATGCCTTATGAAGCCTTAAGTGCGCCCCTCCTCCTTTGCTCAGTTATAAACCCTATAGTTGCTGAAGTAGCCAACGTTGCTACTTTTGCAAAATTCCAAATTACCACATTGGATGTGCCGACTCACCCTCACTGCGTATGGTTCATCAGTGACTACTCACCCCGTACAGGCTTAACCGGTCGTGACATCCACAAACGCATGTTCCAACACGACATACAAGATCGCAAAACACCCAGAAGCTAAGACGGCGAGACGCCTAAATGTCCCTCTCCCCCACACCGCACGCATTTCATCAGGCGACTCAAAGAGATCAGCAAAAGAACTTGGCGTCCTTTATTTTTCCTCTGGTGGCCATTTGTGTAAACGAGCTCAAATCTGCCCGTGACTGCGGGCGGCTGGTGGGTCCCCAGACCCTCGCTCGCCCGCCCGCCTATAACTCTCCTTCTTTGTCCCGCGCCCGCCGTGGACGCCGTGATATCATCTAGCGCCGGCCCGTGATGGAAAATGGAATTATAGTGCTTGTAATTTCGCCGAGGCGGAGCCAGAATGGTCGATAATTGAGGAGCAGTATTGTTACGACACTGACACGCCAGGGTCGCATTTGTCAACAATGGGTCGTCTACTTGAGAGCCTCAACAATGTCGTCTGATTTATGCTGGACGCTGAATTAGGCCGATTCTTCTGGACGCTGTCACGTGGTGGTGGCGCAGACGACTTACTTCACGGAGGTTCCCTGCTGTTGGGAGTGTACAGTGGAACTTACAATTAAGACGGCCTCCATAAAGAGACTACCTTTGCAATAATGCAACTGTGTGTGGTACAAAATCTCTTTTGAAAGACACCCCCTCACCCCCCTCTCATTGAGACTACTTGAAGACATACTATCCCGAAGGTTCATATACTAGAGAGGTTCTAATGTATTGCCACTGATACCTGACCGTTGGATATTTCCAAGATTTTTGTGCTTCTTTTTAACACTAAACTTCGTATCCTGGATTCACTTTCACATTGTTGCATGCCCAGGTCTGAACTCCAGACTGACGTGAATGTGCTATTGTTCCTCAAGCTTCATGAATATCTATTGAAGATGATTGTTTGGTGGTTTTGTTTGTTTGGGTTTGTTGTTGTTTTTTGCACAAACACAAATCCAAAAGTGTGATAAAAAGTTTTGCTTTGAAGTGCATTGTATGAGTACGCCATTCTTTTAATGAGGACAATTTGTAATACCGTCCTTGTTATTTGTTTCTTTTTAATTACACACATATCTCCCACAGAGGCAGCCAGGCATAAAATATTCACGCTCGGGATGATCCACCAGCAATGAAGAAGTTATCTTTGTTTATTAAACGCCACATAAATCTTACTGGCGACCGCCGCTATTCGTCACTGCTGAATTAATGCAATTTGTCGAGAAATTAACGTTGACTATCGCTCGAATTATTAATAATTGAGGTGAGAAATCCAACTATGTGGAGCTTAAACTGATTAGGCACTTCAGAAGAGCTGGCTCGCCACGGGAGCGTGCTATAATCAGACCCCCTGTTTGATACACACTTTTCTTACAATTGCATTAGTTCTCCGTGTGGCCGTCAGGGTCGCGGCGTGTTTGTTCTAGAGTCGTCTGTGACGTGACGACGCGCAGGCGCACTCAATACGTGCTAATCACGTGATCGTGACTTCCGGACTGTCATTTAGGGTTTTGTCCGTGCGGGTCAGATACAATGGCTGGTTATTATGGACTCATATGCACTGTGCCTCTACTATGTCACGCGAGGATGTCCAGAGAGTCAACATGTGGGGCTTGGTTGGTGTCCACATCTTTTGTGTGATCGTGGTATTTCACTTGTTCTTTGGGGGTTCTGATGTTTTATAGTGATGCTTAGCCCATTCAATTGACAAATGTCAGTAGTAGAAGGGTTATACTTGTTACCTTGAACCTTGATAAGACAGTTAGTTTGGGTCAGTTTAGAAAACAATATATGGGGGTATAGTAAGCCTACGATATAGGCGAATAGAAACCGCTGACGCAGAACCACCTTCCATAACATCATGGTTTTCTCATGATGTCGCTTCATTTTTTTATTTTTTTTTACAAAAGCATCACTTCCATATATATTTTGGCAGGAAGACGGAAAAAAATAAAGCCCAGCCCCCATTCCACCCCTTGCTCTCACTCCGTGTGTTTTCGAGATATTTTTTGATAAAAATATAAACTATACTTAGTAGCCTATTCCCATCAAAGTTAATCATCTATGCTACATTTATTTTTAAAGGAAGGCAAAATCACTTGAACAAACTGAAGTCCAGCTACACTCAAGCACCCCCCTCTGCTCTCATCCCAGCACCCAATTTAGATAACCGCGCGCACGTGCACTGCATACAGACGACCGCTCCCTTCTGCTCGTGGAGTTTGCGGACTGATGGAGCAGACGATACTACGTCCAGTCTCTCAGAGCAGTAGATCTACGAACTTCTTCTCATTTAGAAAATTTTGTTAATTTTGTTATGAGATATACTTTTTAACTTCTTTTTTATCATGTGCACGTGTAGCTAGTGGTTGCATGTCTATTCCAGTTGTCTGTACACTCTAAAAGCAATTGTATTTTGATTCATTTAAAATTCTTTTGGCTTTCAAAAGCTTTAAGCGTGTAGCAAAGTGTAGGAATACAATGTCCCGATGCCAGCTAGAACATGGAATATTTACTTGCGAAACCTGTGGCGGTGATGGGTCATATTTACACCAATCATACGGAAAAATAGTTTAGGTGGTAAGTGTCATGGGCCTTGCCAAATATATTTGTATAAATATATTTATATTGTATAAATACATTAATGAGATCGAAAAGAAGAAGCAATATAGATATGCTATGATTGAAGTGTTTTAAGCCAGTATACATATATAAGCACACACCTCTTTCCTAGGCCTTGCTGACTCGTAGTGGCTTCTTTCCCGTCTTTGCTGTCTGACAGTCACGTATATATCTACCTATTTTTATGATATAGAGAAGTTTGAAAATATATTTTTCTTTAGATTGTAAGGGCCCGGATAATCTTCCAAAAATACTATAATCGGGGCGACGCATTTATGTACACAAACACCACTATAGCCACTGCAGCATATTGTTGGCATCTCTGCAAAAGTCAAGCTTACAACATCCATGACATTCTATTGGTGCGCCCCTCCTTTTCTAAAAGCCTGGATCTGCCAGTGATATAGGTTTACTTGAAAATACTCGCACACAAGTATTGGACTGTCGGATGGTGATTGCATTTCTCCCCAATACACTTAAGTTGTGATATAAAAATCCTATAACAAACTCGCAGATCTTCTATCCATCATATTGCAGCCCTGTTATAGGCCTCTGGAGCTTTCAGCCGGCCACCGATTCATCTCCTGCGTTTTAGTCACGTGCCTCGTCACGTGAGATGAAATAGATAGAGTGAGAGTTCCGTGCGTCAGAAACTGTCAAGATCTATTTAGACATGAGGAGAAAACAAATGTGCTCATATGGCTGCATATTTTATTATATTTGCTTTTTGTCTTAGTAATCTTACCCGCTCTATGCAAATTTTCAAAGCGTTCAAATGATCCTGGTTTTGATAATTAACGGCGTCAATACACTATGCTCTTGCTCTTCATAATAACAAATATAGTAATCATACATTATGTATCATGGGCTATATCTATAAGAAAGCCGGGTTTTCATTAATCGTATATATAGTGATTGTTTAGTTCTACTGTACACAATATATGATGCAAACGTCATTATTTCACACACATACAGCAACTCCCAACGAAAGAACTTACCCAATCTGCAGGAGACGTGACACCTTAAAACATTTCTATATGTCACCCAGTTCTAAATCTGCCCATGTTGGATAACGAGGCATCTCTCTTGAAGTTGGAGCGTGACTCCGCATATTTGGTGCGAGTTCAGAATATAGAGGTGTCCGTGTTAACGAAACTTCTGTGGTAACTCATTTGACTATATAGTTTGCATGTCACGTGTAGGTTTATGATTTTAAAAGTAAAATGTAAAATAATGCTCTGAAAAATTACAAATTTAGAAAAACATTGTATGTCTCTATAATATAAAGTAGCCTACAGGACGTCATCTTGAAAATAACCACATTTTTATAACAATTTTTCGTGGTTGCTCCTTCAAGTTATTACGACCAACCAGTGTCTGGTTTTCATGGAAACACTCACTTCTTATCACCCCACAACACAACCTGCACCTAGATTCTTAAAATCCCCGCAGTATCATTTTCACAAGCAACTCAACATGTTTTTTTGCTGGTTACCCCGCATATTCCAAATATAGAACCCCAGAGCTGCCTACTCAATATTCTCCACCATGACGCTGCTACGAGACCCAGCCAGGGGCGGTGGGCGAGGAGATTGCCTGGCCGCTCGTGTTTCAGGAGCGAGCTCGCCCGCGCGCCGCCCAGTCTCCGTCGTCGTCACCCGATCCCCGCTCGGGGACGGGCGCGTGCCTCGCGCGGCCCCCGAGACGGCCCTCTAGGCGGCCCCGGCCGGGGAAGTGTGCTTATGACGACGCTGTCATCTTCACGTTGTCGAGTCAGTGGTTATGAGAAGACGTGCTTTTGCATACGAACTGCGCGTTTTTGGTTGGAATTATGATGTAAAATCAACGGCAGTGGAAGAATGTGACTGAGTCACTGACGGATGTCGTTTGGTGGATTGTGAATTGTGATCGTGACGATTTGGGTTTGCACGTGTTTGAGAAGTATTTTGATGATTTCCAAAGAAGAGATTGATCCAAAGAGAGATTGATTGAATATTGAAGTTCAATATTGCACGTGATATTCTCTAAAATCGTGATCATGCATTCCATATTATAAGAGGGTAAACAATAGATATTGTTCATGTACTTTTTTCTTTTAGTGTCGCATGACTGGAACGAACCATTTCTGTGTCATCAGCCCCACTATAGTTGTTGCATACTAATTTTACGACATACACGCAGACATTAATCAATTCCAGCTTCCACCATAATCACACAAATACAGTATTCCCTTTCTACCAACACCACCGCCACCTTATCTCCAATGGTCTCAATAGAGAGGTGATCTTTTGTGGGAGCTGTGTTGATTTATTTTCAAAGAGCTGGAACTGCCAAAAAATGGCCTTATTTATAGAAATGGTTTCATCACAGAGATGGTCTTCATTGGGGGTCTCACTGTACCACTCCCCTCTCCGCATACACAAGTATAAACTCCGCACTCAGCAAAGCACGTGACTTGGTCGTAAACAAACCCCGCGTAATAACCCGCTCGCAGACGACATCACCAGCTGTGAATTCGCAATATCCGCCAGACGCAGCGCGCATGCGCGATGACCTAATTAGCGCCTCGGCTACGACTCAACCAGCCGTAACCAAAACGACTCACGAACGGCGCTTTTGATGTGACCGGAAGTGACAAAAGGCAGGGCCTGCGCACTTGTGACCAGGTTCATGCGAGGTCACGTGCCAATTGGCCACCTGCGCGGATCAAAGTCCGGACGCAGACGAGATTTTGACACGGTTATAAAATGTAGCGTTGTGGCGTGCTCGCGAAAGCCGGGATATGATTATGGGAGGGACGCGGGGGAGGGGGTAGCAAATGATTAGAGCAACGCACGATTGGTTAATTAACGTGTAAAATGCTTTTGTGACTTTTGTGATGTTGTTTATGAGGCTTTAGGGGCTGGTTTATTAAGGTGATACGTGTAAATGTGCATTGTTTGTGGGTGTGGCAATAGCAAAAATGTTCAGTTAGTGTTGGCTTTGGGTCTAATTGTTATATGATGACACCATAAACTTGATATGTAGGTTATGTTGGACAGAATTGGGGTGTGGGGAATGGCCACCTAAAACATTAAAAAAAGAGAAGCAACTTGACAAAAAGACAAATCCTCAAACACTGTTGCTAAGTAGGCAAATGTCATGTTGGCCTCGTTTTTTTTAATGTTTTTGTTCTTTCTATTTTCTTTTTGTCTTATCATATTGTTTGGGGTGTCAAAACAAGATTTCAGAAACACATATTCCATGGCGAATTCCACTGGCAGGCATTTGAATGCTGCCTCATTGCGCATGCGCGTCATACAGTGTGTGTAGAGGCCTCAGCGGCAGGCTCCCGGACATGATGGCGGGAGAGGATGGGAATGTTTTTTTGTTGTTGTTGTTTTTGTTTTTGTTTTTTTGTTGTTTTTTGTTTTGTTTTTTTGTTTTTGTTTTTTTTTTTGGGGGGGGGGAGTTAGGCTGGTTGTTGTTCACATACATGTGCAAGTTTAAATTTTAAGATTAAGGAACAAGACTTAGTAGGCTATACACTGAGTTTTTTTAATTTTCAATATGTGGTATATTCACGTGGGTTTTTTTGTGTTTTTTGTGGGGGGGGAGGGGGGCGGGGCGGCTGTGAATTTAAATATTTTTAAGATACATGGTCTGATCCAGGGGGTTTATGGGGTAACTTCTTTTCACTCCAAAAATTTCTTTTTTGTTGTTTTATTGCCATGTCTGTGAGGTGAGCTTTTGCGTGTACGTTTGATGAAATCCAGCAGTTTGTGAGCCCCCACTCCACCCAGAAACACATATGCACTTTCCTGAAAACTGGATTTGCTGGTGACGTACATGAAAGTGAAATTTTAGATGGATTGCTTAATAACTATACTCTGATATAATTTTTTTAGTTATTTGATTTCCTTATCCGGGATATTTTCATGTATTTGTGTCATGAACAAAGTAAATCAAAATCAAATTAAACAGCAGCATACGTGTGAATCGAAGTTTGCTTAAATTATTGATGCGTTTGACATTGAATGCACTTGTACATAAGTTCATATGCATTCTATTTTTCCTAATCTAATAAAATACCTAATACTTGCATAGATGCATCAGAGTCGAACATATATATCTCCCATATATATTGGTGAAAACAATGAGTTTGTTTTATACTGTTGCTATTTGAACCAAACATTCTGTGCCTCCATCCGTGGCCCATAATTATCCATCTACGACCCAAAGATGTAATATGGCTATGCTGACTACAAGGTTAACAGAGCTAGTTTCCACCACATACAGAGGAACCTCTCTATTAACACTAACAATAACACTAACCACAATGGTCCCATTAGAGAGGTGGTCTCTGCTGAGGTTCGAGTTGGTCTGTTTATGAAGGCTTGCAGGCCGCAAGAAAAAACTATAACCATTATAGAGGTGGTCTCAATTGAGATGTGGTCTAAATTGGAGGTTCTCCCGTGATACCGGAAGTCAGGGCCTATAAAGCGACGGTGCCTAATTGTCGGTGGCGTCTGATCCATAAGGCACGTTTCTAGAAGTTGCCAGGCGAGTCACGTGATGCCGTCACGTGCACCACCCACGCATGCGCCCTGCTCTTGTTTGCTCTGTAATAATGTGTGCTAGTGTTGTGCATGTGTAATATCAGAAAATGAGAATCGCGTGTGTTGGGTTGCTTAGAAAGTCATTCTTTTATCAACGAGAAACGTGTATCTTGATTCCAGAGGTGGCAATTTTCAAACACATATCTTCAATCCATTTTTTGCTGGTATGGTAATTAACTGGATATTCTTTTATCGATAGCCAAGACGGGCAAAAACCACTCCAAACCTAACACTATAGTAGGTCTACCATAATTAGCCCAACACCCACGATATCTAACCAGTGAAATGAATACAGAAGCATAGTGCAAGGATTACAAGCCAACTCCATTACCCAACCACAGAGACCTCGTGCTGCTGGCTCTGACCACCAGCAGCTCCCGTCTCCCCACTGAGCGCCCACCCCGGCCCCCACGCACCAGCTGTCACGATGATTTTGACAAATTCTCTGCTCACGTTGCGCAGGCCTTAATTTGCAGCTGGTCTTTAATAAGCGCTATTGGGAGCGGCGGCGGCGGCGGGCGGGCGGGGTGGGACGGGGGCGGCCGCCGTCTGTCTCTCTCGCCGTGATGACAACGTCAACCCCGCTGCCGCCGCCGCCGTCGCCGCGTGCAGGCCACGAGGGCTGTTAGTAGGAAATACAAGTGGTGGACATTTTACTTTGTTGTTTTTGTCTTGTGATTTTATATTGTTGTTGTTTGGTTGGTTTTTTGGTTGGTTGTTTGGTTGGTTGTTTGTTTGTTTGTTTGGTTGTTTGGTTGGTTGGTTGGTTGGCTGGTTGGCTAGCTGGTTTGCTAGCTAGATAGTTGTTGATTGTCTGTTTGGCTATTTGGATGGCTGTTTGATTGGCTGGTTGCATGACTGGTTGGTTATCTGGCACATGGTTGTCACAGTGTCCTAGTTCTTTGGAATCGGCCTCAGGGCATAATGGCTGAAGGTTCGATTCAAGGTTGTTTATTGTTGAGCAAACTCATCCTAAGTTCTCCAACAGCCTCCAGACACGGGTTCAGTTGGATAGATATATGGGGCATATATATGCCTCATTACAATCACAACCAAATAGACAGCAGATGATCTCAGTGGAGTTTTATAGAAAGAAAATCGGTTGCAAAAGGAAAGACATGTCTGTGTCATTTGCAAATAGTTCAGTATGTAAAATGTTCTGTAACATATTACTAAAAATAGACACCAGAGTGTCTGTTAGTGAATGGCTTGTAGCTACACTTGGATTTCTACATATGCTGCTTCCATCTGCACCCGAAACCATGATGTTTGTTTCAACTGTACACAAACGATAATCATTTCTAATTTGGTGATGATAAGGTTTGAGTCTCTTTTGATCACGTCTAATGACGAGAGGCTGTAACCGTGTAGTTTGGCCACTAATTAACCAATTGTCGTCTGTGTAAAGACACGTGATCAGCTGCTGGAGTGATCACTGTGAGAAAGCGAGTCTCGGGGCGGCCCGCGGCGCCACCAGAGGCCACGGCCAAGACAGGCTGGGAACAGGCCAGAGTGAGGCCGCGGTCCCACGCGCACGAATGTTACACTTTCTACAGTTTACCGTGGTGTTAGTGGATGTGTTTTAAGGTGGAGTCTGTACATCCATATTGCAGGTAAAATGGAAAAGAAAAGCTGTCGAACCGCCCATAGGAGCACATATATAACGAGACCATCTCTACAATATGATTCTTAGTATGGAGACCACTGTAAATCAGATAATACAGAGACCATATTTCTATTCAATCAACTCGGGACTAGCCTAAGGATGGTCTTAAGTCAAAGGTCCTATTGGAAAGTACAATAAGTGATGAGGTGTAATATGTATGTAGACTACGTGCAAAAACATCATGATCCTGCTTGGAAACTACACGGTTGTGAAGAAGAGACTTTGTAAATCGTCTACTATATATGAATACCACGGCTGAGCTGATTTTAATCGTCGACCACGTGAGACTCCAGCCCAAGATGGCGGCCGCACGTAATCGCAGAAACGAGGCCCAATTAAAGCGAGAAATACTGCAGTTGCTTGGAGACAACGATTGCTGCCAAGAGGCCCGCGGGCGCGCTGTAAGATCGCCCTCTAATCAAAAGCTTTGTCTTACAGCGGAGATGTGTCCTACACGATTAGCCCTTATTATTTCCAGTGATCGTTTGTGAGATAGCAGATGAGCTGAGAGAAGACGCTTAAGATCAGACGATATTCTGCCCCTGGGTTGTGGCTGGTAATGATCGGCTATCGACCCCTTTGTTTGACCATCTGAAGCTTGTCAGGAGGTCGTTAATCGCTGGTTGAGGTGCGATATGTGTGGTGTGATGGTTGTTTGGTGGCAGAGTCACTGTGTGGTTATTATACACGGTGATTCTGATGATGCAATGGTGTGAAGATATGTGCTTTTGACAAAGGGTGCATTCTGATAATCATTGCTATAGAGTACAGCCATATATTAAAGTAGACATTTGCTTATTAGGGTGTGATACATAATTACAACAGGGTAGTTGAAGGGTTGGCATCAGATACACGTAGTCTATTTGTCTATCTGGATTTGTGTCATTGCGTTTAAGAAGTTGACAACGAATTGACAATAGGTCTTGTTACAAGAGAATTACAATGTGTATATTGAGATATCTGGTTTGAAATCAGGCAAGTCACTACCAGACTGAATTAAAATGTAAATTAGGAAGACGATATCCGAATAGTCAGTAGTACAGTTTATAAATCCAGGACCTTTAATCTGAGACAAATATGAGTGTCATTGTTCTTGGAATTTTTCTTGACACATTTTATTTCAAATATGAAAAGAAAAATGATGAATTGTTTCACGTACGCTCTGACTTGAAGCAATAACTCAAACTATTAAACCGTGAACACCTGCAGAGGCCTGATTTCTGTACATGTGCACAGAGAAATGCCCTGAGGTGAAAAATGAAGATTGCTATATATCCGGTAATATCGCCCACAGCAATAACGTTTATTTCTATCTTGTTTTTCTTTTAAGATAGTAATAGCTGGGGTCATTAAAATTCAAATCTGTGGTTATAATTAAGTTATTAAGAAAAGCTTCTCTGAAATATTGGAAACTAGGTAATGGCTTTTAATTAAAAGCCTTCGAATGAACTTCAATCTTATACCCTGTATCAATTTTCTAATTACATATTTATAATAACAAGTTGTGGGGGGTTTATTGTTTCTTGGCCATCCTTTCTGGGCATAAAATGCGGTGAGCAGTTCAATGTTACTAGGCATATACGAGTCCACTTTCAATATGATAAGCACTGGAATTAAAACGTAATATAAAATATTCTTGAAGAACTCAGTTGGCCACCATACTTGAGAATGCACAGGCCCAACTAAAGTGCATCCATGTTACATACAATCGAACGACCCCATAACTGCACAGTAAGGCAGTGTCAGTTTTAGTCAGATTCAATTTAAGATTGCAGGGGTACAAAAACTAAAAGTACTTTTTACAGTGATAGGAAACAAACTTCAAATTTTTTTGTAAACGGCCGTACAGACCAGAAAAATTGAAAATACACCGTCGTTGGACTGGCTTGTTGTGATGTCAATGAAGAGGTGGTCTCTTTGTGGAGGTTTGTGACAGAATCTTCCTAGGTCCTGTTCAAAATCGTCGTTATCATAGAGGCACGGTCTCTGTATCTAGACGTGTACATATATTAATTGGGAATTCATCTGCACTTTATAGAGTCGTCCGTACTTTGGTGGTCTCCTGTACTCTACAGACGTGTCTGTAATTAGAGGTTGCTCTGCACTTCACTCGCAGCCGCCAATTAGGTTGATTACCGCGCGCGTGACGTCAGCAAAGGCGGCCGCGTTAGAGCAGGTCCCGCGGGCCGCGAGGCACGTCCCGGCGCCGTGCTGCTGGTGCGGGCAGGGGAGGGAGTTTAAAGGGGGTCTGTGGGAGTGGGTTGTGGGATAAAGATTTTTTTTTAATGTAGGATGTGGTGGAAATGGGCCACTTATGAAAAAGAAGAATGTGGGAAACAAGACCGTAAAGGAAGAGATTTGCGATTTCTGGACCTTTTAAATTCCACCTATCTATTTTAAAGTTTTCAAGATCTTTTTCGTCGGTGTGATGGTTATGGAACTATGGATTTAAATGAACTTCAGTAGAACCTCCCCTCCAGAGCACCTCTATAAAGAGACCGGCTCTATGATAAGACCAGTTTTATGGATTCAACCACCGTAATCAGACCACCTCTCCTTTAAGACCATTTGATGCTAGTCCCCCGGGTGGTTCTAATATAGACTTCCTACTTAATTCGCGGTCCTCCATACGATCCACTCACATGGTCTTTCATCTTTCCTGTGAGTATTTAGTTGCCACTGAGTGAGGTACTGCCTGTAGTCTGGTAATGGCTGAGGTTACTCAACCTTCTACGACAAGCAGCTAATTAAGTTATCTCACTATCAGGCTGATCCACTGTAGTCTGTGATCTTACCCACTCGCCCACTGCGCCACCCATTTCTGTGCTCTCTGCATGAATCCACACTACCCTTATCTTATTTGCTGGCAAAGTGAGTAAAGTGAATCCACACAATACAATACAATAAAGATGTGAACATCTTTTCTCTTACACCATTCATGTGAATATATTTTTAAAAAATCATAAAGGTGTTAATATGCGCCTACTTTAGTCGATTTTATCGGATATACACACTTGGCTTTCCAGCGCAGGCTGTGTAAAAAAAAGTAGAACCAAGACCATCTTTGTACTGACTTCGATCTTCTGCTGATGTCCATCAACTGCTCAAGGTCAGCGCTCTATCTCTACCACTCGTCTGGGCAAAGAGTTAATCTCTCCCTAATCTGTGCTCTAACTGCCCAAAACACTGACCACTCCGCCCTGTAGCCTGATCAATGAAGCGAGACGTTGCCCCCGAAACGGCGCTCCGACCTTAAAGACGTCGTTATTGAAAATTTATTGCTGGAAACCAATTTTCTTGTGCAGATTGTGATTGTATCTGGCTGTGATCTGGCCGTGGTGCGTGTCTCGTGCAGGCCAGTCAGCTGGCTGATCGGACAGTGTTTGTCAGGAGCGATGGACGATAACAGCCCCGCTTGATCAGTGGGTCCGTGGCTTTGGTTTATTTCCTTAGTGTTTCGTTATTTATTGACTTTGGTTTCGTGGTTTTGTCTCTGTCTTTGCTACCAGGCGATAGCTAATAGCAACTAAAAAAAACTTAAGATACCCAATGAGGGAGGGTTGACATCCGGGTGTGCACCATGTTTATTATTTTATTACTACTTTTGTGTGGTTGAGTTTGTTACATTTTTTTGTTTATTGATTACAAAATTATTCTGCGTGACATCACTTACGTTAGCGGGTGTATACTTGTGTTGAAATAAACAGAAGTGAAAGGTCATGTTCCTATTTTATCCTTCCTACAGAAACCACATTAATCCAATTCCTAACCATTTTCCCACTGCTCCCTATTTTCTAAATAACCCTACCAACATCAAATGAGAAAAGTCAACGTACCATAACAACAAACAAAGAAGCAGACAGGCAAACACTTTATTAACAAACATGCCAAGAACGCCAAATTTCACGGTCACCAAAGCCTGAAAAATTGTGCAATTACACCCACAAAACCACTCAATGATACGTCTGGCCACCTTCTAATGGAGACACTGTCCAGGTATATCACAGACGTGTGCTTACACTCATGCGTTCCCCTCCACCGCTCGCCCCTCGGGGCCTAGCTGTTTGCTGTTCCCTTGACGTCCCGTCCTCCCCACCCTCGGGCCAGACCAAAGCCATTCACCGAGTCATTGCTTCCATCGCGACACGAGGCGAAAAATCAAAAGTTTTGATTTGTTGTTAGAGCAGCGGAAAATGAGGGGGTAAAAGGGCCGAGGGCGGTTCCTTTCACAGCTGTGTGGACGGCGGGGGCAGTGGCGCGAGAAATGGAGAAGTGACGAGGCGACGATGACAGCTACGGGCGTGGGGGGAATCTGAGGGCGCGCAAATAGAGGTGTTTACACGACGCGTGTTTGCTTGTGAATCACAATGGAGCTGTTGTTCTCTCTATTGTTCTTCTTTCCATCTTGTATTTTGTCTGTGCTTTGTAAGTTTGTTTGTTTTATTTTGTTTTCTTTAGTTTTTTAGCCTGTGTGGCTATAATGAGACATGACAATGGTGTCCTTTCACTGGCTTGTTCTTCGCTCTAGACCTATAAGTTGTTGGTTTTCTTGCTTTGTTAAGCTTTATTGGGCTTACTATTCCCCCCACTCGAACGCTAATATTAATGAATTGTCTAGTATATAGCTCTACCAGTATCGTCGCTTTGCGTGATTCTCGTTCACACTGTGCAAATTATTTATTCCCAGTCAGTACAGTCAGATGTACAATAGCTTGTGGTTTGAATATAGTACGCCTGCAATACATGTATATGAGGATAATCCTACTGTTACTGGGGCAAGACTTTTCTGTGTTGTCTCTCTCAGCCAGCAGTCCACACTTGCATATCTCCAGTCAGTAGGCCCAATACTGACATACAGTAGAACCTCGCTATTGAAGACCACTCAGAGGATTGGTTTCAACAAGAGGTGATCTCTGTGGTCCATGGAGGTTCACACCCGTCGCCTCGATAACAGTGGTAACGATAACAGTGGTAACTGTTCCTGCGACGTATAAATCAAGAACAAGAAGAATTAATCTCATTATGAAAGCTCGCACCGCGAAAAATGGTTTTATGAAGGTGGTTTCAATATAGAGGATTAGAGGTAGTCTACTGTACCCACAAGCCATCTAGACCCTCGCTCCCACGGAGCCACGCAGTGTCCGCCACATTTGTATTTCCGTTACCATGTGAACACGTCATCATCCCGCGTCGTTACCACGGACGCTAATTTGCCGGGCAATAAAAGGGGGAGAGAGAGGGGCTCTTGCTGGGACGAGACCTGGACAGACGGGTGCGGGAGGGGCCGGCTCCAGAATTGGCGGCGGCAGGGACGGCGCCGAGGGAGGACTAATTAATGGGCGGCGGCGGGCGGACGTGCGTGAGGCGGCGTGCGCAGTGGCGGTGCGGGTTGTTAGAACTACAGTAGAACCACTTTATGAAGAACCCCCTGGGGGCTGCCATCACTCTGGTATCAATAGCGAGTTAAGTTGTTTGGAGGTTGATGTTACAATATTTTAACGGGAGTTTGAGAGATGGTCTTATAATAGTCTTTCAATAGATGTGGTCTCTTTATATAGGTGGTCTTAGTATAGGAGGTTCTGTACAGTACAAGGGTGTTCTATGAGGTTGCAAGTGTGGCTGGCATCTGGTTTTGGTTTGGTTTGTTTAGGGTTTTTTTCCAGTTTTGTTTGGTTTTTGTTGTGTATAATGAGGTTTCTATTCATTTACGTTGTTTCTTGCAGTAAAGGGGAGCCGATTATTAGGATTTGATGGTAAGATGTGGCCTACAGCTCACTGAAATGGTATTCA
The DNA here is from genome assembly GCA_019095985.1 of Streblospio benedicti. NCBI lineage: Eukaryota > Metazoa > Annelida > Polychaeta > Spionida > Spionidae > Streblospio > Streblospio benedicti. The sequence goes on along the minus strand of CM032666.1, from coordinate 53,439,769 downwards.
CAGACTGCTGACTACTCCCAAAGGACAAGGACCGCATATGGGAGATACACGTAAACCTGTGAATGTAAAGTTGCACACTGTAGTGATTTGTTTCAATACATTAATTCTTCAGTCAGCTTCGTGAATTCATATGCACGAAATATTGTCCTCCGCGTGAAGGCATGCAGGCATTCTATGATCGTGCCATTTCTCTTGAACAGAAACAACGTTATGCATGTTTTGAAGTTTGGTTTCCAGAGTTACCACTTCGTATTACACACTTTGATATCCTCTTTTGAAGACTGAAAAAAAAAACTTAACAAATATCTCTTACGTTGCCGCATTGTGAATGTAAATTCTACATGTAAAACCTTATTGAAATTATTTCAAACTACACACCCAAAATCCAGGGTGTGTTACGCAACTTCTCATCTCTTCTCAGCATAAATTCAAGGCTGCTGCTGCTGCGGTGTATTCGCTGACATTCTATAACAATAGCGTTTTTAAGCTGCTCAACACAAGAGGGAATTTGATCTGGGACTATGGAAAATATCATCAGTTATCTACTTTAAGCAAAACTGACAGTGGCGTGTGTGAGGCTGCGAGAGATGAGAGAGATTGTGGCGGGAAGACCCGCTGGATAGTGTCGCCAGAAATCACCAGATCCGCATCTAGTTGGGACAGAACAACATCGTTCAGTGTCGTTTGGTTTGCGTCGTGCAGTTTGGCATGTGTATGTATATATTTCTCATCTCTTATAATAGTAATTGGAGAATTGGGAGAATTAGTCATCGGCTTTGATGTGTTTCGTCAATTCACATAGAAACAGAACCAGCTGTTTTTGTGTATGCTGCATTCTAACTGCCCCATGTCAGTGGGATAAAATTTTATGTTATTTCTTCTGCAAATCAAACTAGTTCAATTTAACAAATTCTGTGAATGCTGATTTACAATGTATAATGTAACTGCATCTCATATTAATAAGTGATTCCTTTTAGCGTGTCAAAACACCGTCAAATTCAACATATAATGTTCTACAAATTCATGTAAGTGACTAAATACAGATCATATGCATCATTTAACCATGCCAGTGCGTGGACAGCAACGATCTAAAAATCCATCCTCATCTAGTTCGAGCTTATTATTAAATTCACGAGTAGAATTTACATAATTGGCAAAAATATGTATATTGACTGTTTATGAGTGGTATAGAGTAAAGATATTTCACTGAACCGACGATGCCTATAGAATCACCCATAATCGTTAATAATCGTACCTCAAACCTCCCTATACCCCCACCCCCTCCTCCCCTACATCCGAACCGAGTCCAGTATCAGCCGCCACCGCGTCCGGCCTTTTGTGCCGCCGACATTGAGCTAATAACGTTCATGACGACGGCGGCGGCGGCGGCGGCAGAACCGTGGAGCAGGCGGCTGTCAGTGACACAGAGTATGGGTGGAACGGTCTTGGACGGATTGGTGATGGTGGTGATGGTGTGTTCTGTCCATAGACCTTACAACAGCGAAGACTGCAGTGGGTCAGTGAAGTGGACGACAGAACCAAAGAAGCAAAAGCATTACTAAATCAGAAGCAGAAGCAGCAGAAGCAGCAGCAGCAGCAGCCGTAGCGACCGACCAAAATTAAACAGAAAAGGAGCAGCAACAGCTACAACAAAAACAGCACCAGCAATGACAATAGCAAGAACGTAAACAACAACATTAGCAACAAAAGCAAAAACCAATATGAATTACATGGGACAAAAAATAAAGATTATAGATACCGGATTGTATTCGGTAGTTCATGTGTGTGCCTTAGAACCATCGATAGTCTATGGATATGACATACAAAAACCAATGCAGTAACCGTCGCCTCAACCCCCACCCACCCCTCACCCCGGGACGCGCCCGTGGCTGCCGTCAAGTCACCATTGTCCTGCTCGCCTCATCCATCATCCCTCCGCCGACACGGCTCGCTGGCGCCCTCCCCCGGAGCCGGAAGGTGGCTGCGGGCAGGTGGCTGCGCGGTGTCGGCTGATTAATGAGCCGCCTCTTCCCGTGTTTTCAAAACAAACGCTAGAAGCACTCACGAGGAGCGGCCTAATCGCTTGTCGTCTGCGTCACGGCCGCGCAGACAATGCGCCGATGACTGATGACCTATTAGCGGGTTGTTGTTGCGACACGCGCGGAACGCACCTGCACTCTTCCGGTTACTCGGGGAAGCACATGAACCCAACTATAAACTATAGAAGAACTTCCTATTACGCCCATCTCTATAGAAGACGACCTTTACTGAAAAGAACATATTACCAAGCCTTCACAAAGAGACCACCGTGAGCCACAGTTTGAAAAGAGGCCACATCTCTGTCCCGACCATGCACTTGAGACCAGAATCCAGCGTTGCCTGAATATGGTGGTTCCGTTGTACAACCTTGTCGTGCACGTCTGTGTACGCTGGTTACTGTTTGTGTACACACGCGGAGACTTGATAAGCACGTGCACTAAACTCCAGCAGTCATTAGCCGTGAGCCGGCCGCGGATATACGAGCCGCTGACCTCACATCGTAATTGCGCGAGTCCCCGGGGGACGATAGACTTGCTCGTGCCCTCATTTACGGCCCGGGCTTGATCAATGTAGCCGTGGCTGCCGCCCGCCCGCCCGCCGCTACCCACCACAGCAGCAACAGTGCCGAGCCCAACCAAACCAGGCTGCTAACTCATTAGCATTCATTGGCGAGTATTGGCCATTTGGGGACTGCTAACTTCCGACTTGTCCTCTTTCACCACACCACGTCTCATCTTGTGCGTAAGTCTTCATTTTAGCTGGCCACCCTGTGGACAAGTTCAAATTAATTCCAATCGGAGGCGTTTGCGTCCAAATTCGCCTGCTTTCTTGCACTGATCAGCGCCGCCACTTTGCGCCTCTGTATCTCGGTGATAAATACCTCCCTTTTCTCGGGGTAGTCTTCTTTACGTCTCAGCCGTGCCTTTAATTGGTACGTACACGCTCCAAGCCTCGGCGGCTCGCCTTACAAGCGTGTACAATCAGCACCCACCACGTGCTTGCCATAGCAATGAGGCGGCCCCGTAGAGATGTCGTCTCCTGTGCGCTCTGCCGAGCCGACAAAGCCAGGGCGTGATCCAGAGGCGAGAACAGGGATCTCAGGGAGTCTTACGTGGTCTTGAAAGTTAGCTTTTTATAATAAAGGCTAAGTGGCAAGGGGGCGCCTAGGGGATGGGGAACATGATTTATCTTGAAATAAGAGGCTTGCTCTCTCACTCGCGCTGTTTATTATCAAGCCGCTTTTGTTCCAGGGATCTGAGTTTCTTATAAGGAAACTGAATCATGTGAGTTTCTTATGAGCAAAACTGAATCATGTATGAACCCCAGGGTGTGAACAAAGGAAGTTTCAAGGGGGCGTGTATGATATTAATATGGAAATGTGATGTGAAAGTAATAATTCGAACACTTTTTGGCCAAATATTGTAATTATGCACAGACAGAAGAGCAAAACTAAAATATTATGTGTTGTGTTGTGTGTGTTTCTTTTTTTTAACAAGCAAAGTGACTAAATTTGGCAACCACGCAGGATGAGAAATCCTATATTTTTGCCATACAAGCATTTTAGATGGAAGCCCCGCCGAGTGACTAGGCCTTCCTCCTTTACTAAGAGCTTCCACTACTGGCTGTTGCTAAAAATCTCAAACTCATAATTTATGTGACCATTTCAAACCATCTTTACAAGCTAAACATCAAAATAATGTGAGCATATACCACCCAAACCATGCAGAATCTATACTCGGCCTTCTCCCAAAGCTTATGTATTCACAACCATATTGAAGGCTGCATATTTTACAATAATTGACCGACCTTCTGTTTTCCAGATGCTCAGACGACACCGAGAGAGTGTGTGGCATTGACGAGCGCAGTGGCGCCATCTTCTGCTTGCAACTCACACCACATTGTAGGAGTCTCTTCAGCGGTTTATGGTAATTTACTGGCTTCTTTTTCTGAAACATATTCTGAAAGATAAGGTGTTAATTCATTTATACACTGTAAACGTTAAGTTTTATGGCTGTGAAATTATTGCCCCATGCTGTATCTATTTCTATACCTTGTCTTTGAGGATAATAGTAAAAATTGTTATAGATTCCATATATACAATTTTGAATACTCATTTTAAAATAACACGGAACCATCACCCAATAAAGAATTAGTTGATCATTATAAATAAATAAAACAAATGATTAACTTATAGGATATATATTACATAGGTGTGTGGAAAACATGAATATCAACCATTTCAATGATTAAAACATTAACTTAGTAGAGTTATGCCGTGCCATATGACTGACCAAGAATATAGCAACATTTGTCCAAATCAGACAATACCAAGTTGTAATCCATCAGCCTACAATAGTGGCTCCCCCAGCAAAATCTGATGCTGTCAATTTATTGTGTTTGTTTATAAAGATGATTAGCATAATAGCTGGAGGCTGAGAAAAGCGGATAATCATATTTGCGATTGCCAAGTTATAGGAGAGAAATCAGAAACATTGCTGCAATTGATCTGTGCTGGCTTCAATAGGCTCTGTGATTTATGATTCTCTGAAAATAAGTAATAACATATCATATACTTTTTTAAATCATAAAATGACGGATTCATTAGTCATTCAGTTTAAAACAATGTCATTTTGGAGGGACATTTAATGGATATACGTTTCTTCTTCGCTTTTTTCTTCTTTTTTTTCATTTTTCTTCCTCGTCGTCTTCTTCATCTTCTTCTTCATCTTCTTCAGCTTCTTCAGCTTCTTCAGCTTCTTCAGCTTCTGCTACTGCGTATGCTTATGCTTAAATAATAAACCCATGAAACCGACGGTGCTGCTTCTGGTTCTCTCTCTACTAATGAACAACATTCCACCTACTGTCTGTACCCTTACTGGGTCATCAGCATCTCCTCGAGATCTGGTTATCAACTATCCCATTTAAATTCCCATAAACAACTCTAGTTATTTTAACCTCCACTGCTATACAGCGACGTCTGCTCTTGTAAAAACACATAGACCACGTAAGAAAACACCAATTATGTCATCCCCACGCAGTGGCTTTCGCCATCGTCGCATCGCGCCGTGACCCGTGAGGACGTTTTGTTCGGTCTGACAGACGAGATGAGAACGTCACGTGCGATAAATGACTTTTACGTAACGCACAAATCATCTGCGCATCCCAAACGTCAACATCGATTTGCGCGACATCTGTCCTGTTTCTGCCAGAGAGAGGCTCTGTTTTCTTTTCCCAGTCTCGTCTGTTCCTCGGCGAGTTGTCATTTTGTCAACGTGCAAAGTTGACTTCAAATGACCTGCGCGAACTGATGACGTTTTTGTCTCGTCGTGCGCACGTTCTCACCAACACTTTGTAGTTCTTAATTGTTTCTTTTCAGCGCGTTGATTGTTTCTTCACTTGCTAGTAGAGAGGGTGAAACAATGTGCATTTTCGTTAATTTGTCAGTGACAGAACCGAATGCAATTATAACAATTACAAGTTCTGTGTCTGGAATTTCTTTTGTTTTGCTTTGTTGTGGGTGTATCTTTTTGGTCAGTGGAAAATCAACAAGAGAAATCATACGTGTGTTAGCTTCTATATCAAAACTTCTAAGTCAAATAAGATAACCTTAGATTTGTATTTTTTCAAAATCATTTTAGTATCATGTTATATTTAGTATAGAGTCTACAAATATGCTTGATAATAGCTATATATAGTCTTCACTTCTCTAGCATACAGTGGCCTCAACTCCTTTTCAATAATTACAATTACAATATCAACACAAATCTTCCTAGAGAACATTACCATGTGTACATTAGTGTACTACTAAAGTACTGGGGCCATTTCCACCCAGTATATGCCGTCTGGTCGCTTGATGAGTTGCCGAGTCATGTATCCGACAATTTCCATATTTGGCCAGTGGCTAAAATTGGTCTTTCGAGGCCTCCATAACATTGGGTAATGGCAGCGATGTTTGTCGCACTGAGGATATTAGCGACATGTCGGATGTGAACCATCAGAGTGCCACACGAACTCTCCACGTCCTGGGCTTGTAGCTTTAGCTTCAACACGCGCTCTCCTCTGGTAGCTACAGTACAACCTCCTATTCACAATACATGTACCTTTATATTGGGATTATCTCTACATCAAAACCATACCTCAAAGTACTATGTCTTTATGAAGAGACCAACATGAACCTCCATGAATAGACCACCTCTCTATTGAGACAACTTGATGCCAGTAGCTGGGTGGTTTAACTGAGAGGTTCTTTAACCGAATAGTCATTCAGAGAATGGGACATTAGTTTGGGTTTTTGCATGGGAATGGGGACAGTCGAGTCCACTTGAGCTAAAAAAAATCAAAACGGTATTAAATGGACATTATTACCACACGTCAATAATATATTGCTAAGAAGTAGATATAAATTAATGATATATGAGTCCGCAGACTGGCTTACTCAACCATTTACTAATCAGGGGGAATAACATACGGGTCTACTGCTCCACATTTTAAAAGAAGCCACACAAACAAGTCATCCACTTTATTATAAAAAAAAAGCTGCTGACATGGCAACCACTTAGGCAATATTCGCCAAAAACTACCCACGTTAACAGGTCCGTAATATTCCCTACTCACCTATAAACACAAGTACCATTTATGCTAATGCGCCCAGGCAATTTGGCATGCAACATCATACGGTCTTCCCTGTCACTGGCAATCAAACTTAATATGCACAAACGACCACTCTTGACCTTGTCTTATACATCTACGTTCTTTACCAGTTTGTCTTGGTTGTGTTGTTCTAACAACTAGCAGATGATTTAGTGCATTATGCAACACTTCCATTCATGTCAGCACGTGATAGAGAGTGGCTCTTGCCACTTCTGGAGTGTACACTAACTGCGTATCTGGCAATGTACAACGTCATTTTCGTTTGGTTTCTTTGCCAATGTGTGTTTTGTGTTTTGTTTCAAGTAGCTCGTTTGTATGCATATTATTCAGATATAAACTACGATAACAGTATTTAGCCATGTATAGGTATCAATTTTTATTGTTTATTTAGATAAAATGTGAATATAATTATATGAGTTCTGAGAACATTTAATGCTCCGGAATATTTTATATAGTTGTCTTCTATTTGCGGGTTGGGGGACGAGGATTTTTGTTGTGTGTTTTTTGTGTGTGTGTGTGTTTTTTGTTTGTTTTTTTTTTTTGTTTTTTTTTAAGTAATAGACATATTTCAGGACACTTAATGCTAGAGAACTTGATGTTCATAGTAGTTAAGATTCACAATTCTGAAAACTCCCCTTGACTATTAAATGCCGTGATACCTATAAATAACAGTATGAGTTTTATAATGTAAATCTCTGCGTTTTATAATCTACTATTCCAACAGACAAACACTCTCTACAGCAATTTCTTGTTGTCAGTTTTATACAAAGTTACATGCCTCACTGGCAAGTTCATGTTACATTTGTCGAGAAGGAAGAACGTTTGTGACTTGATTGATACGGGAGAAGGCTCGAGCGCGATTCGCCCCTAATAATTAGCAAAGCCCTGGGCGAGCGGGCGGGGATTACGGCCTTTCTTTAGAAATTAATCTTGATTTGTCCGATGTATTGAATTAATTTGTCAACTGGAAGCCTCAGACTCAACTTATAGGAGCTGAAGGCATCGAGCTTTCTGAATTAATCCCGCATATAGTTCGATTTTCACTGGATTTGTGTTCTCTTTTATCTTGGAGATTTCTTCCCTGGAAAAGGCGAGTGTGGATTTAGGTCCATAGATAGTGCTAATGTGGGATATAGTGCAGCTCTCAGCGAGTGTTTATTTCTTTGTCTAGAGATAGGTTTAATGTGGATTTTGCAGTGCATGAAGGATGTACGTGAATTGGATGGCCAATTATCCTCTCTAAAATACACTCAGCATTCGTTGTGGCCACATTATTTCTCGAAATAAAATAGCCTCACAACTGCCCGTTTTCCCATGCAAGCCCAGCAGCGGTCATCTAAACCCAATAGTGTTCAATACGTGTAAAATTCAGTGTTGAAATTGGCTGACCATGAATCCGATACAAGCTTCCGAACAAGCGGATGATATACGAGCAAAAAGCCACTCTGGGAGCGATATCAAAATGCCCGCTTTCGTGCGCCCGTTCCATCGATTTCGCCCATGACCGACCGATTCGCCAGGCAGGTCCCAATCAAAGGCGACGGTCCCTGATGAAAAGGTGTGCTGGCTGACCAGGGGTTGTGTTTGATGACCGTCACAAAATCGCCAATCGGTCGAGAAGCCACGTCCGTAACAATGGCCGCTCACTGGCCAAGGCTAAAGTCACAGCTTAATCGCATAATCGGCAAAACTTTCAGGGTGGCGCGTGAAATGCGATGATGTGGGAGCCGCTTAGCAAAAGTCGCCTGCAAATAAAGCACGTGGATTAGCCCGTGCGCATGCGCGCGCCGGTGGTGTCACCTGACGGTGATTAGTGGAACTGACCACACCTGGTCGTCTGCTGGTGACGCGACAAACGCAAACAAGGGGAAGACTGCTAATGGTTCTACCGCGTCGAGAAAGTTTGATTTATACGAGTGTTTGATAGTCGCCAAACGACTTTACGCTGGCCATTGTCACCTGCGCAATTCGGGAGTCAGTACCGAGACTAAAGACTGACAAAAGCTTCAAAAGGAAGAGTTCTGAAAAGATCGACGTCATAATGCAACAATGGGCCGATGATTGATAGAGAAGAGGGGAGATTAACAGCTCCAACCCTCCATTCTTGGTTTTTAAAAGAAAAGACCTTCTTCAATAGGTGGCGCTCTTCCTTTGGGAAGATTATCCAAGAGCAAACAGATAGGCCATACAACTGGGTAATTATTTCCACTGCATTCTGACTTCGTGACAAATAAAAATGTTAGGCCTATGCGATTAGTTGTGACCGGGACAGCTTTAAGTAATATCACGTGAGTTTTGGGTGGCTTTTAAAAAGAATTTCTTGTGAAGTCATACCTTATCATGCGATAAATAAATATTTTAGAAGTTATTTTTATATGAAAGTCTGAAGATGGTGCGCGATAATATAATGCAATACGACTGAAGAAAAAAAATGATTTCTTTTCATTGAAATTTCGGCCCAAAGTATACCCGATTCCGTACTAGTTTTATGGCTTAGTTACATTATCATCCCACCATAATTGCAACTGTAAATAACTAATATATTCGTTCACTTAATAGCAAAATAAATACAAACATTGCATTAAAAAGACAGCAGCAGACGATCACTGTGTCGTCTGTGCGCCTGCGCGGCCTCGGGCGCACCTCGTGTTCTTCCGGGTAGCGGGATTTGTTTTGGTGTCCGTCTAATAACCAGCCAAATTGTCCCCACAGGCGCCGCCGCCGCCGCCGCCGCCGTCATATGCTCGTCTAATTCAACGAAGACACACAATTGAGGGGGGGGGAGCTGAAGAGCTGAAGACTAGAAAGAACAATGTCAGATATAGGGCTACTAGGTCTACTATGGTTATATTACGTTACAAAAGCTATTGTAATAACTGATAACAATTTTGTAAAACCAGCTGTTAAAGCATAACACGACGATCGCATATGCCTACAAAATATTTGTGGTCATTTTAAAACAGATTATAACTCGATTACGATTTTTCTGTTTCATATTGTGGTCACACTGAAACATATTGTTAATTATTCTTCTGAAAGCTTTTTTCTTTCAAAATTCTTGTTTGGCTAAAGTTATGAGGATCATCGCCGTTATAACCATATCCTTGCAATTTTCGTAGCCTACATGAAAATTAATAATACCAACCGGAAGACAGCACAAGTGAGCAATTTCCTCTCAAGAAAGTACATGCAGATAAATCTAGATACTTTTAAACATTTGTATACCTTCCTTACTCATGTAACACAAATTATTTAAGTTCTGCAGTGGCAATAGTAGGGTTTATATTTCTCAACCAGAAAGCTGAACGACCGCAGATGGAAAACATCATCTTGAGGTCTGCAATATAGACCTATAGATTTTGTATAATTGGGAGTGGGGGAGGACGCCAATATAAGTGTCATTTTTACAAGTTGGAAATAAGTTTGGAATCACGTTTTAGGTTCTTCTTCTGTTGGGCCTCTGTGATGCATACAAACAATAGTCCCACTCTCCAGCTCACATTCACATCTTCACTATAGCCATGGATGGTGCAGCTCCTAGCTTCATGCTGCAACCTCCCAGCCATGGTAAAATGTGCGGGCAGACGGTAGGGCCCGGGCCGGGGCACCTTGCGGCTGCTTCTGTCGATGATTGCCAATTACTCAGGCGATAACCTAATTTGGAAGAGGCGTTATGTGGAGACACCTTGATATTTGTTTAATTTGTGATCGCCGACAATGGTATTTAGTCATGAATTGTAGATAATTCCTAGTGATAGATTTTGGGGAAATTTTGTGGAAATTGTGCAAGTGAAGATGTTACAGCAGTATGGAAAGAGAGTTTTTTCTGTAACTTTCCCGAATTTTCATTCTTGCATTTAGATTCATTTTAGATATAAAGACTTATTTTTATTGTTAATATTAACCAACACGGACACGTGTTACGAGCAGCCAAGATTTGATTTTAAAGGGAAAATTTTCATTAGCTTGTGAGTGCATCTGTCCGCAGTTGTTGTTGTTGTTTTTTCGCTCTGTCTCTCTGAAACCTTAAACTTTTGGAACTAGCCAACTAATGAATCCTTTTCATATAGTTCTCGAACCTTCGAATTCAAACATAGTCATAAAGACGAACGTTTAGTTATAGATTTATGTTTACAACACTGCAACATGATATTCATTAATCCCTCTTGAGCCTTTCGCAAAGTGGCGCCATTTTTTTTAGCTACGCAAACAACGCGGCATTTTCTGCCAATGACAGGACGCACAAAATGTTTGTCAGACGAGAATAAATGTTAGCGTTGTCAATACCGCGCAAACAGATATTACTTCTTGACACCATCTCTCGTTGCCTCGCTTCAAACGGGACTGATACGCCAGGAAATTCGATTGTTGGGGAGTAACCCGTTCTGAAATGAGCATATGGGTAAAAACTAACTGTCGTCTGTGACGCTGGCGTCAGTGTCTGGCGTGAGATTGGGTGCTGTTTCCGCGTCCGCCCGGCGCGCGCCACACGCGCTTTTTGTGTCTGGTGTCGGTTTTCGCGAGCGCACCTGTTTCTGTACCCGGATGCTGGTCACTTTCCCAGCTACTTGCCGCTAGCGAAATCCTAGGAACTCTTGTCAGGACATGCTACAAATGCTCAGTACAAATGTGTGTGTGTGGGGGGGGGGGTGATTCAAGTTACAGTTACAGTGTTCAACTCTCGTGGGCTAATAAATAAACAATTTGAAAGTTTGCTGCTGCTGCTGCTGCTGCTGCTGCTGCTGCTGCTGCTGCTGCTGCTGCTGCCTCTGCTGTTGCTGTAACACGTGGGTGGAGGTGGGGGTGGGGGTGTTGATGTCAATCTATTATTTTATTGTTGCTCTGTGGTAGCCACCAATCGAATTTTTTAATGGTATAAACATAATTCATCGACTTCTTTTTTCAGGTGTGCTCCGAACAGCAGAGAATTCATCACCATTTCGAGCGTCCATCCTACACACTACAACTGGACACCGCATTGTGTTGAAAGGATACGAGGAGGAACTGTGAACTACAACGATGTATAGAGTCTACATGTATTTTATGGTGCATCTGTTGAGGCTATAAACAGATAAACTAGTGTAGTGTGTTCAATTTCCTAATAGGGTTTAAACTTTAAACGAAACAAACTCTTTATCACAATTGCAATAATGCGTGTCACAAATCACTAATATGAACTAGCGTGCTACAATGTGTATATACATATGAGAAACTAACATTTTAAAAATAAATTCACTGTCCAACTGTGTCCCGTCTAGTGGTGAATCGAGCACAGCATGTTTTAACTCATGCTTTAAAGTATGTACTCTGAATATGGGTGTGCATAAAAGTATTGTAAAAAGTATGTCTGATGCCGGCTGTTCTGTGATGTGATGTGCAAGTGTGATGTGAACTTGGAGGTGCTGTATAGGCCTACATATATTTATGCGTGGTGGTAATCTAAGAATCTGAGTTTCATATTTACAAGAATGTACTTTGGTAATCAAAATATGGAATAATCATAAGTCTCGTTGTCAGCTGACAGGAATGTCTTTCACACTTCCTACGGGCATTCTTACAATATGTATATGTATTTTCAATAAATCGTGGATTGATTATGAATCTGGACAGATGAGGATGCATGATTCCATTTATATTTTTATGTATATGAATGGGTAGGCTACCGTATACTGTAGTGCGGTGCAGTATAACTGTTGATAATGCATGGGGTGTAAAAAGGGTTCTGGACAAATGTTTAATAAGACTATACATATATATTAAAAAACATTTGAATCTTTGATATATTGTATATTTTATAAAATTTGGTGTGATAATAAAATAAACAATTCCCACGAGTTTCTTTTCAATGTCTGCTTTACATTGATTTCAACCCGACTTTGTACATTTAGACTAAAACAAGGGCTAATGAAATAAACATAACTAGTGTGTATCTCTCTTAACGACCAAATATGTGTTTGTAGACCCCTTCACACTCGATAGCATTACTACAAAATTAGTTTATGGTTAGATTTTTTAAAAGTTCATTTACTCAACATTATTAGCTGGTACAGTAGTACCTGTTTATCGCAACCGCTGATCGCTCGATTGTAAGCCCAGTGCAACTAAACCTTTCTCTTGGTGTTATTTTACATTGTTAATAATTCTCACAACTCACAGTGCTGGATTATTCAAAATTGTAATTCACCAATTCCAAATTTGAGTTAAACGGGCTCAACGATATAAATAGGACTTGTTCATTTTCAAAGATCATATCATTCATGCAGTTGCCAATAGAAACTCCAAAAATATATATCACAACAACCCCAAAACTGCTTAGATTTTATATTTTTTATTGAATATCTTCAAGCTTTTGGGGCTGCTTACCAAACTAATAATATCATAATTATTGTTATTCTTCAGTTTTGGGTTGTTGTAATATATATTTTTGTACTCTCGGTTAGCAATTGTATTACAAAAATATAAACCTATGACCAAATGCAGCTTGCCTAACACATAGCACTTAAAAGAAGTTCCAAAGATTAACTGAGAACTTAAAGAGACATGCACAGCAAATGCCTGCTTAGAGAGGTGGAATTAATAATTTTGTCTTTATACACTTAACATGATGTCAATTATGATTTTACAAGCATTAGTATTTGTTTTGATAGAATATCAATATCCATAAGAAAGTGGACTGTCAATGTGATCTCCCCTGGAAAAAAAGAACCCTCTATGAAATTGCAGCCTCTATCACCCGTACGTTGAAATATTAAGCCAAAATTAGCTGCCCAGAAACATTTATTAATGCTGATAAGAAGTCAATGTTTATTGACATAATTTTGGGGTACAATTCATGAAACCCGTATAAAGAAAGGATTAATCATTACATGGTGAAATGGAACACTGCACAGATAAAATGAATATATTCAACTGGCTCTGCAAGCAGTATTTACGTGGAATTAAAGTAAGATATAACATGAAATCCAGTTTCAACACATTAACTACTGCAAATGTGGTGCCTCATCACCAAATGTTAATTCGTTCTTGTCATGATGAAACACGTTATATTCAAACACACTTGCTATCTGGATTTGTTATTATACCTTATGGGCAAAATACAATGCATACAATTGTCATTGAATACCGGAATTTGAATGTCGGCTGACAGTCTTTATTGTAAAATGGGTCCTGTTTTGCTGTCTCAAACTCAACTTCAACGGTCAAGTAATATTTATCTAAAGTTGGTAGAAATACATGAAATAACTTATTGAAAGCCACATGATATGATAGTACAAGACAAATATACACATATAAAACATCGTGCAGCACATTTCAGACACATACAATATACATAAAAGCAAGCATTATAGATGTGGATCTACACTCCGTGTATTTAAGAATTATACTGAAGTCATGTATCACAACACCACTAACACTATACACGAGCATTTATGCATGTAAAAAAGCAACTCGAATCCAAAGATACAAATGAATTTGTGTTCATGTTTGCTTTTTATCTACGCCATGCTGCAATTCAAATCAGATGAACTATTTACAAAATGAACATTTACAGTAATCTCCACCCTCCGACTTACGAATGAAATCACTAAACTGGTTCAATGACATATTCCCTCTATAATCGTTTGAGAGATGGTGAATGTTAAAAGTGCATGAGTGTTAAAAATTGTACTCCCTAGTTAATATTTGCTTATTGTTATAATATTTTCATTTCATTTTGCCTATGAAAATTGTTACAATACATACGAACATACAGCTATAATTGCAAAAGTTTACCCATGTAGCTATAACAATAATTACAAATTTTATATCCATCACTGAATTTTACTGTAAAAACGCACACATTGAAGGACTGAACACATGAGGAGGATTGCGTTTGGTCTTGGTAAGCGCCTAACCACCTATGAATAGAATAGCTGTCGGTCATAGATAAAACCAAACTATTTTTATTTTCTGTTTGGCTTTATTCTCATTATCCTAGGAGATCAGAAATTAAATGTAACAAAGCTTGCGCTATACATTGTATATGTTAAACGCAGCTTGCACTGAAAGACTGCAATTTCTGCTGCCGCCACAGTCAGTGGTCTGACACCTAAAATTGGAGCTCTCCATGTTATTGTCGAGGAGACAATAGCGGAAGTAGTAGAAGCAAGTTATAAATAATATTTGAAATAAACTAAATAATCTACAATGTCGTCGTTTAAAAATGCACAGAAAGCTAACCAGAGGCAACATAGGGAGAGGGCACAGGTATTTATTGTTTATAGTTGTTGGAAACCCTCATGTATGCCCAACATATTTGCAACTCGTGGGGAGATTGGACGATAATGTAAGAATTTGCCTTCACACCATTATTTCTTTTTAAATGTTCTTGATAGCTGCATCATTGCAAATAGTTATTGGCGACTTATGTCATGTATATATGCTATTTTAGATCCTCAGTAACACATGTTGCATTCTTATAGTGTTCATCCATACCAATGTTATATTGCTTAGTGCTAGTTCATCTTTTTCACACAACATATCCAGACAAAGAATGAGATGCTGTGTATTAAAATGACGAACGCTTGATTTAAAGAGATATATTCCCAGTTTCTAATAGTACTAGATTCTGAAATTATGTGAAGTAGATGACACCTGAGACATCACTCCAGGTGAATCGTATTTATTGTTGTGTGACAAAGAACCCTTTTAATGTTAATGTACATGTAGTCCTATTCATTGTTATGTAGAAAATTAAGGCAAAAAGATGTCTATTTTCTAATTAATTAGTAATATCAGTAGCACTTTAGGCTACTGAAAATTCTAAATCAAAATGTAAATGATAGCAGAAATTGAGATTCTTCAGGCAGATGGTTTTTACATGCCAGTTATTAGCAGGTCTAACCCCTTGGTTGGCCATGATTACAAACACAATGTTGTTTCTGGGAAGGGTATTTTCAAAAGTAATAGATCCATTTTGATAAAATATGTATCGTATATATTTAAATTCACCTGGAAGGAATGAGAATGTTTCATGAAAATAGGACAAGAAAATAGTAGCTAGTCTGCCAACCGAATGTGGGTGCCCCAAAAGTGGTGACGTCCTAGGTTGAAAATGTGTATTTTATTACTATTGTACATCACCTATGTACCAGAGTTGTTTCTAAAATATATCGCAAATCAAGTGGGCAACCATTATCTGAGTCTTTCTCACCCTGGCATGATATGTACGTACAAGATGACCCTTCTCAATACAGAGGGCGATCTGAGGACAACCCATTTTATGTTTTAGAGTCCTGAAATCTAGTATAGAATAATAGACGACTTGACATAACAGGTCATAACTATGTGTTCTAGGCAAGTCAATTCCTTCGAGCACGATAATTCATAATATTGCACACAATACGCTACTGAGCACATCATCTAAGATGGCACTTACGACTGACGAATAGATTGTGAATTATGAAATATAAACTACTGCATTCCCGCACATTGGATCCTAAATGATCCCAATTATTTGTCCATTGGCATATATTATCAAACACTCACCCCATCATCTATCACCGAAGAATATGTATTGGGTTGTGTAGAAATGTTTTTTCACCATGCCGTTTTATGTGTCGATAAATGGTATTTTACTAATAAGGTGGTCAATTTTAATTCTTTGTCTATTACAAAACAGCCATGAATCTTATGGGTTAAAATAAATGGCATTCACTGGTGTGATGTAAAATATCAATCTATTCTTACAAATTATTTCTTCTATAGCATTCTAATAAACATTAAAAAATAAAGTAATTCTTCAAATGATGATCGAATGTAGGTTAGTGACAGTAGGTAGATTCATAATAATAGTAAGTTTACCATTCTCTAATGTTTATATATGTGAAACATAACGTTTCGCCATGGTGTACTACATGGCTTCTTCAGACGTTGTTGTGTGAGTATCACAACGAGGCATCTACTTGACCACAAAAGATCAGTGGCCAGGACCCTCCTTCAAAGAGCAAAGGATATCGTCTCAGATCCAAAAGAAAAAAAGGAAGAGATTAGACACATCAAAGAAGTCCTAACCATCAATGGTTATAAACCTTGGGCCATTACCATACCCAAAAAGAATAAAACAGCAAAAAAAGATGAAAAAGAAGGAACAACAAGTAGCAACTCCTTCCCAATAGGAATTCCATATGTTCCAGGTCTGACAGAAAAACTTGGCAGAATTTTCAAGAGAAATGGAGTGAACACCTACATCAAGCCCACCAACACCATCAGGCAATACCTTGTACAACCGAAAGATAAGACCCCCAAAGAAGACCAATGCGGAGTAATTTACGAGATCACATGCAACACATGCCAAGAACAGTAAGTAGGTGAGACCAAAAGACAATTTAAGATCAGGTTCAAGGAACATACAGACATGAAACATCCAAATTCAGCCATCACAGAACACATCCAAGAGACAGGCCACACTTTCAATATAGACAACACCAAAATTCTGGGGAAAGAAGAAGGAAAAACAAGACGACAGATACTTGAAGCCCTCAAGATACACCAGAGGAACCCGGCCCTAAATAACAACAGAGGGAGGGAGGTACCGCGCGCACTGCTCCAGCTACTCCAGCCTCGTTGTGATGCTCACACAACAACGTGACAACGTCTGAAGAAGCCATGTAGTACACCATGGTGAAACGTTATGTTTCACATATATAAACAGTAGAGAATGGTAATCTTCAAATGATGTTGATTTTTTGGACTTGGAAATATATCATTATATCAAGTACTTAGACTCATGACTACAAGTCAGTTAGGGCCTCACTAGCATGACTGTTAACTATTAAAAGATACTAATCCTCCCCAAAAGTTAATCGTCCTGACAAGTTGCCAAACATGTTCTGGATCAAAACCATGCAGGACAAGTATATTGAATTTAGCACTAGTGTTCCCCAATGTCTACTCATCTGTACGAGCTTGGTCTCCCAGTTAAGCCCTCACTAGGTACTTCTCAGGAGGACTAGTAACTTTAAAAATGTACTAGTCCTCCCCAAAGTTTACTCGTCCTGACAAATTGCCAAACGTATTTTGGCTCCGCAGCTACTCGTATTCAGGACGAGTAAATTGAATTCAGCACTAGTCGTCCCCATATCCTACTAGTCTGGATGAGCAGACTAGTGACTAAATGGGAGACTGTGACTATCAGATAGCCTGTGATTTAGTCCTTATCAGACTTAGAGTCATGAGTCTAATGATTTTATTACATATGACGTAAAAATTGTTCAAACTATTATTGCCCAAAACTTGCTAGCATTTTTATAATATAAATACGGGATATATTCAGGTATCATTTTTAGTTTTGAGTACTTTTGGGTTTGTTTTTTTTTCAATTGGGGCATACATTTAACTGCTTATTTTATGGCAAAATCATTTTTATTCTTGGTTATATATATGTCCAATTGTCCATGGGGCTTTGAAAGCATGGATATGTAGAAAAACAATTACTTACTGACCACTATTTTGTTGTGTTAATTGATTAGAAACTACATAGCTGGGTTCTCACAAGTACTTCCGGTACATGATGACTCGTCCTTCAGGGCAATCTGGAAAATTAGGGGAAATCTGTCCTGTCCCAGTTCATTCACAACTACATGCCACATGGTCATCACATAGGATGGTTGAAACCTAACATAGGTTTATGTGGTCATTTTGAAATATAAATAATCTTAGCTAAAAATCAAAGTAGAACTTTACATATCGTACTTTAGTCAATGTTGAAATGATATTATTTCATGCATAGATACCTTAGTCTGAAGCATCCAAAATGTACACGAGGGTAATCAGAACATAATGGGGCACATTGTATTCCCTGCTTGTCTTGCTGTTCTGCAAACTACATTATTTGAAATCACATTTGCCGAGATTTCGGGAATAGGAATCGTGAGCGAAACAGAAAAATAAAGTTGTGTTGCATCACAGCTTAATCCAACAAAAAGTAAAATAGATTACAGTGTGAAGAGCAGGTTAGAGGGGTGCTAAACGCCTGCGTCTCCACCGAATACTAATCACAATCGGGTGCATTGGAACTGGAAGCAGCAGAACTACTTACGGAGGCGAGGCACATCTCTGTGTTAAGTGGTTGGGCTTTGTGTGGTGACATTGGCAAGCATGGCACACACCTAGTCACCCAATTGCCCATTTGCCTGCAACCCACTCCCACCGGCATATTAACAAATAGCTTTCGGGGAGAGGATTTTGACAGAATTTTAGGGAATGTCTGCGAGCACATTTTGGTAATGGCCAGAGTGATGGTGAGCGGGAGGTGCATAGTGATGGGCACATGGACATGTATAATTTATTGGTCTCGGACATTGATAACCTAAAGTACAATATAATGATCAAAGCTACTTTTGATTGTACCCATTGTCCTCTGATGAAAAGACAAATATCACGTTTGTTTCCTATCATTGTTACAGAGATTTGGAGATGGTTGTAGTGTCTATTTATACATATATCCCCTTTGATTACCCATTGACTAGCATATGATTGAAAGCTTCATTAAGTTCCTACAGGTCAATGAGACCACCATAACATTCCATTCCTTACGAGCAACAATGCGTACCTGTTACAATGTTTACCAGTGATCAATCTTCTTGTTAGTCTTTTTATGAAATATGAGGCAGGGTTAAGATTATAAATCTGTCACAAATGTGGCAATGCCCAAATGCATGCGTCTCTCACTCTCCAACCTACAGATGAATACCTCTCACAGATTATGCAAAACCATCCCATTCGTTTCAAAACCTACACACCAATTTATCAATTGAGTGGAAATTTATCATTTCTCTGTGGGCCCTAAATCATGTTGGATTATATGTGTCTGACAAATTGTTGAAAACTTCTACTGCAAAATATCATCAGAACTAGAAGCATCATGCTGGATCATAATGGGGGGGAAACAGAAAGTTTTTACTGTGCAAAGCAGAATGAGACTTTAACTTCATCAATATGCAATTGTCAATGTCCTTACAATTGTTTAGAGAAAACTCTAACATTTAGGCACGTTGCTAACAGTTGTGTCAGACATCCCAGCATAATTTGAGCTATTTCTGTTCACATGTTCACAAGTAAATGTGTCTAAAGAGGAGCCAACACTATGCATACGGATGAGCTTGTCTCATGTTGAAGTAAACAGGCGATAACAAAACACGGTTTTTCTATTTTGGTTAGATTATAAATACGTTTTATATGTATACAATTATACATATAGTAAACCATTTTTTTTTTTTTTTTTAAATTATAGGAAAGGGTTATTTGATATAGTTGTTTGACGAACTTGTAATTATGTATTTTACAGCCTGCTGCCAGAGCGAACTATGGCCTACTGGAAAAGAAGAAAGACTACAAACAAAGAGCCACGTATGTATTCGTATTTAACTTTTATTTATTAGTAATTGGGCTATCCATTGTTAATATGTGCGATATATGTGGGTGGGTGGGTGTTATGTTCAGAATACATTCGTAGTTCATAAAGTAATCTTTAATGATGATGGAAATTGTTTTCAGATTTTTTACTTCCGAGCCCTGAGGGCTCTTCCACAGTCGGGTTGGGTCAGCATGATAACCCCCAATTTTGAGAAGGCAAAATACCTAAGATCCCGTATTTCTTGGCAGTCAAACCCCAAAGACCCATAAATTTTCTAAATC
The DNA here is from genome assembly GCA_019095985.1 of Streblospio benedicti. NCBI lineage: Eukaryota > Metazoa > Annelida > Polychaeta > Spionida > Spionidae > Streblospio > Streblospio benedicti. The sequence continues at coordinate 53,419,402 of CM032666.1, read as the reverse complement.
TCAAAGTCAAAGCAAAGACCCCCAAGGTGGGGTGTGGGCGGGGCTCTTCCACAGTCGGGTTTGGTATATATGCCTTGTTACCTTCAAGTTTCATATAGATTCAATGTGTTGTTTTATATACTAATATAAAAGACCCCCTATTCTGGCATAAGCCATTTTTAAGACACCTCGGTTTACAAACATTTACTGTAGTTTGTGTCATACCATCATATAGTTAGTTTCTATTTGTGGTGCATCTTTTAATCCCAAATTCATCCAAATAAAGTTTTCGTTTAGAAGAATGAGAAATGAAACAATATAGTTGAAATAGAACCTTACTGTGTAATAATTTGCAATAATATGTGGTCTCAGAAATAAGAATAATTAGTGGACATCAAATGAAGAACGCTGTGAAACAACAATTCCTTGTGTAGTGTACATATATATTAAAGAAAAGGTCAAGTTGTTATAAAGGTTTCTTAAATATCAAAGTCAAAGCCATAGCCTAATAGAGATAATATCCCAAGTATTTTATGGGGTAAAAGAGCTTAGAATTCCCTCAAGTGGTGCATTCTATTCCCAAATCCCCTAGTCTAAAACAAAAGATTCTGTTCATCCAGTAAGAGAAAAATGGTTATAGACAAGGTTAATCTGATTGCGAGCTGCAGATTCAATTTCCAGTCTCCGTTCTGACGATAAAGAACATGGCTGTCGATCAACCAATGGGAGCGATAACACGAGTATTCTGAAAGTCAGTTTGTTCCCACAGATTTATTTTTGTTAAAATTTATTAACAACAATCATCATGTGACTATACCAATAACCATGAGTGCAGTTCGTGATCCTACTTCTTTAGCACGTTCATTTCTGCATATTAATAGCTCATTGCATGTGCGTCGCAAAACCTCGGATCTCCGTTATGGCAATGTTCTGTATTAGCTTCTGGGTCAAGCGGTACATTGTGACCTCAGGTGTAGAGGATAATGTGATCACCGTCCTCGCTTTTGTGTTAAAAATAAAGTTTGTTGTTGTTTTTCAGAGACCACCAGAAAAAGCAGAACACTCTCACCGCACTGAAAAGAAAGGTGCTTGATAAAAATCCTGATGAATTTTATTTCAAGATGGTGAAGACTAAAATGGAGGTGAGAAGCTCGTTTCTGATTTAGTCTCAACATTAGACCTTTGTTCGATTCCATTGATATTGCCTCTATTCATCATGTGTGCATTTGATGGAGCGCATGACAAAATGTGTCCATTTAATTACGCTTTTTTCTGACCATAGCATCTGAGGAAATCTTGCGATTGTGAGGCAAAACACATTTATGTGACATTCATTGAGGAGATAAATCAAGCATTTGACAAAAATAATCCTGTTATCCATTGATGCTTTGGACCATAACTCAAATTGGACCAACCTTGGCAATTACCGAGGTCCAGCGTGTGAGCTACAAATGGTGCTCAGTTGGTGTGCTGGTGACCGGCGGTCACTCGGCGACGTGACTCAGGGTCACACGCTGACAGCCACAACAAATACACCAACATATCTGTATTTCAAATTTTCAAATTGTGGATTTTCATTTCTGTGATCAGTTTGAAGTTTTAGTGCTAAGGTCAAAGCAGGTGTATTTAGGCTGAAATTTCAATTGTTCTGTTCCGTTGGTAAGGCATTTATGCTAATGATTTATATTATGGTAATAATAAGTTTTATTGATAGCATTTTTGTACATTTAGGATTTATGACTTTAATATGTTGATTTCCCAGCATTATATTAATGAAAAAAAGCCTGTAGGTTAATCTTTGTCATTTTGTCGTTTGGCTTAGTTCCATGAAGATGCGCGGTCACGATTGCTGCATGTCTCTGCCTTGTTGCAGCACAGATACATGAGACCGTAGCATCCAGTGGTGGTTTGTCATGATCGAGCATCAATTGATGCCGATTTAATTCCTGGCGCCTGACTGATCATCAGTCATACTATTTTCACCATGGAATGTGCAATAAAAAAGGAGATAATTTCTATAGACATTACTAATCAGAAAAAAATTTTGCATTCCAATTATATTTTTATCACACCATCCGCAAGATTGTTTTTGTTTTTTCTATGCTATAAACGCCCCTTGTCAATTTAGGCAAAATCAGAGAAATCCATTTCCACAGCGTTTCATGAGCTGTTTTATTGCGGCCCAGGTGTGGGGCTGATGGTCAGTTTGTGGCCAGTTTGTCCATAGTCGGGGTCAATGAGGTTAATAGCAAACTTGTGGCTGCGGCAGGATGCAAAGTCTGTTATTGATGGTCATTTAGTGTCGCGCCAAAACCACGTTGATCATAACTGCCCCGTTAGTCGCAGCTCGGGCGGTGGCAGAGCCTATTATGCTAATACTGGTTTGTGGACGGGCAAAAATAACTGCAATTAAGATTTACGGTAAACATCCATTCAAGGTCCGGGCTAATGTGAAAGGCCCACCTCAAAAATGGGTTATATAAAATCTCTGCGCGATTCGACTTCATGTTTATGTCCGCACATGTAAACACAAGCACTTTCTCACACACTTTGTATTGTTCATTGCTCAACCTAAAAGCGTGGGTCTTTTTGCACAAGTGTTGCTATAACTTTGAACAGCATCGCTCAGCATGCATGTTGATTGGACGAGTATTTCATGTTAATCTTTATTTACAATAAAATGTCAGTAGTAGAATGAGTATGTGGAGCACTTGCTTCAGAAAAATGAAAAATACTAATATAGACTAAATAGGCACTCTGATCTGTGACCAATTTTTATTTGCTACAGAATTTTTAGAAGGCTAACATCCTACAGAATTTTTACCATCCTACCGATAATGCTTATTGATTAGAAAACAGACAACTTCCTGCAATCTCGTTAAAAATAAAAAAGGACAACATAATATTTACGAAAGTGCTTCGGTTTAGTTCGTAAACAAAACAGCCACTCGTTAGCATACGCATGACGTGAATGCTTTACTTACGATGTTTAAACGTTGTACGTTGATTTAAGATGTACGTCACACGCATGCTCTGCCAACAAATCCTTTCAGATGGGCTTAGTTTTGGAGGTTGTACACTGCCATGCACGTTGATACATAATTTTATTTCACACATTTATCCAGCCATGATATGATTGGTATCATCACTTCCACTACAGAAGTCGCTAACATTATGAATACTCCATATTTTCATGATCTAAAACAACAAATGCCAAATTGAAGACTATATCTCTCTGTATACTTATAATTGATTGAATATCTTAATTACTCCCTTTTTGGTCTAAAATGAATTTTATTTTACTATAGACAGATATTACAATTCCCTGATAAAAGTAACAGTTACATCATATTGCACTTAAGATATACAAAAATGCAAGATATGAGATTTCAGTGACAAAAAATCGTATTTTATCCTATTTTAATCTTTATCATAATGACCTCAACCAACGTCCTCATGTAATGTACCTAAGACAACTTGTGAATTATGTTTCTTACAGATTGTGTGTATGCAAGTATGTATCTGTCTAGTTACATAAGTAAATAAAACTTTCAGTTCACTTTGACATACATTTTAAATTAACTGTGTTTATATATTTTTTTCAACTGTACAAGAAGAAACATTTGTGGACAGCATTCTTTTTTAATTATTCAATGATAGTGATGCATTAAAAAATTATAATGAAGTTCAGTATGAGTCTCTATATCAATCTAATTATTTAGACAAAGGATATGAGATAATAATGTACATAATGTATCATAATTTGATAGTATATGTTTTTGGATGAATTTATAACAGTCATAGATATGCTGGTTTAAAAGTTTTTCAGTAGTTTAGAGATTTTGAAAGAGAACACAACAACATTTGTACATAAGTACCTTTTATTGGTCAAAATATTTTTTTTATCTAAAAGACATACGCACTTGTATAACAGCACACCCCCAGCCTTGTGACATCGAATTGAATATTCTCTAACATAAATCCGTGAGCAAACCTGTTAGGTAAAAGACCTAGAAAATTATCACACTTTGTTTGGAATTCAGCTACCCTGCTTAGAGGATACAGGATAATCCCTAATGGAAGATCTGGAAAGGAAACCCACAGTAGTTCACAACTGCTTACTAGATATATACAAATTAGAATTAGAATGACATACCCATTATTCCCCAAAAATTTTTACATGACCATCCTACATCTATGTTGTTGGCATTAGATTGCAGGTATGGCTTTCTAAACATGGCTAAAGTAAATATCTATTGCCCATGAGTCAACATTAAAATGGTAACTGTGCTCTACAGCACTTTTATTTTAACCGAGGGGTATGGCAATTCGACATGATTCGATTATTTTTCTGGTGATACAATTTGAATGACATGGATCTAATTTTTCTGAAATATTGGTTTTGATTTGACTCATGATTAATTGTTTGTTTCAAAATATATAAATTACATTTATGTGGGCAGTATACATAATATTATGCCAGTGGTTTTACAAAATTGTTATGACAATTAGATCTACAAGTCTGCAGATAAAATAGAAGAAGAAAATACCTAAACAAGACAAGAATTAACAGACTGTGCATTTGAAATAATGAATTTCTGAATACTCGAAGACTTGCACACGTAGATTTCTAGAAATAACATTACAAAGGGTCTGAAATGTTTTTAAAAATATATCCCGATTGTCATGACAAAGTCTAGCTGTAGTTCAAAATCTACATTTCATTATTTTTATATCGTAGGTCCACGAAGATAAATCACACAGCTTGTGTTGATACAGCATGTATTGGTAATTATGACAAGATTTTTGTGCGGCGTTTTCGCTAATTGCTGTTCTGATGTAGAAGATTTGGGTTGCTATGTGAGTGCAGCAGCTCATCAATACTGCGTCACCGATGTCTCCGATTGATGAGTGCCGCCTCCGCCGCTACAATCGTGACACTCACTAATCACGGCTGATTGTGACACAATAATCCGTGCGTAATACAGGGGATTCCCCCCAATCAGACTGTGCCCGCCCGACAGTCACCCCAATTACATGTACACCGAGATAACCAGCCGTGTCTTTAGCGACGCACTTCCACCTGACTACTCCGCACACAGCTCGGTGGTGTGGACTCGAAGTGCTGCTTTTTCGCGAGAATGCCAATTTATTGACTTGGAGGATTGCTTTTATTAGAATTCTCAATTCGCTCTTTTATTTGTTACAAAATATCTTATATTTGGTTGTCTTCCCAAATGGTTGTCGCTGTCAATCTGTTAACAGTGTGAGACCATGTGGTTATTCGCCTGGTCTGATTTGAATGATTTTGCAATGAAGTTTCACTATTTTTGTAGATAATCTATTAGAGAGTAGCCTCAATAAAAATAACAGATTTTCCACTGTATTTACTGTGTATTGATCATGTGATTATCTGTTAACGAATGACGAAAGTAGAATTCCTCTCTTGCGGGTAAATTGGTTGATTTATCCACAATGGTACAATAAACTCGACTAGACATTGAGTTTTTCATCCATTGCACAATGTTTTGACAAGTGTAACTAAGAGAACTAAATGATTTCCATGTGCAAGGACCCTCCACATCAGCAGCAGCACTGGTGAAGCTCATTCCAGAATTACAAGTCCAGATGATGTGTTTTTCAGTGCTGAAGGAAATCACATTGAGTGGAGGTGTAACCAATCACAGGGTTCGCGACCTGCTCGTCAGCGTGCTTTGTTCGCCAACAATACCCAATAAAACTGTGAAAAAACCTCTTCAATGCCAGGCCCAGCTCGGTGGGGGCTCTGTGCTACTGGTGCCAATCAGTGCCTGTGGGTTTGACATTTTTCAATTGATGAAATTTGTCAATTTCTTGTAATTCGGATCATTCATAATACCTTGTTCAATTCTATTCACGCTATTGTGAGATTTTTATCAAATTGTTTCTCCTCTTCGAGATTTCGGACATATTGTTTGATCCATGTAGTCGGAACATTAACAATATAATATTTTAATTTGTAAAGTAAGTGAAGACCTGTCAATCTCAAGCAGTGTTACTGGCATGTGGTTTTCTTAACTCTTCGTTTCCAATGCACAAAATAATTGAGGAATTCAAAGAATGACTATATGATTAACTATAGGACTATGTAGAAAATGATTGTCCAATCATTGTGTGTCATCAACATATATTTTGGACATTTAATTCCAAGTAACTGGAAGAAAAACACTCTTTTGGAGTTTGTGTTTATGCTGCAAGTCATATCAAGACATGACCCTAACTGAAGGCTGAGTGAACAAAATTTAACACTCTTGTATTTTCATCTATCCTTCACATAAAAAATAGCCTCCAATAACAGCAACCGTTCGTACTTACGTGGTCAAAGCTTACAGATCATACACTTTTAGTCTACAACGAAGGTTTTGAATCGGCAAAGGTTTTCCAATGTAAATAAATCCATAAATTTAAGGGTATATATTGAAACAATTGATATAAGTATATTGTGAAAGAAGTTCATATTGATGACATTCACTGTAGACTTTTAAAATCCTGCGTGTGGCTGGCATTTGGCTGCTGGGCGTGGACACTCGGACGCCACTCACTGGTTTCAAAGCACTTCTGAGTGGGTTGTGAATTAATCAAATAACAGGAGGGCGCACAAGAGGATTTTTTGATGAGTTTGTCACAAGGTTAGCTACAGGGACGTCCACCATGGTGCTGCATTCTATAGTTGATCAAAACCAAGAAATTTTTTTTAAGAATCTATTACTAGAGATTTGGAAAACCAATTGAAAAATGTTCTTTCAGTTGAGGTGTAAAGTGTCTTAGTTTTCTCTTCTTTTATTTTCATGCTACTCATTGTCTATTTTATTGATTCATATGCATCTTCCAAGTCTATACTTTTGGTAGGTCAAGAGCATCATACCCTACATGCAGTGCTTTGAAATTGTTTTGAAAGTGTTAATTGGGAAAATTGCACTTCTTGGTTTTTGGATGTATCAAAAATCCAAATCATTCAAACAACTCTGTGTGTTCAATTGATCAATAATAGTATCTAAAATTTCTCACTTTCAAGGCCTTCCTTAATTTTGAGATTCTCGGATATTTCCTTGTTTATTACTGAAGGCTTTACTGGCATGTAGATGGCTGATTGGCAGTGAATGACATATAGAAAATTAATCCACTGTCAGGAAAATCTGTATTGGTGACACAGGACCTATTTGTTACTGCTCAAACTGTCAATGTTTAACCATATATGCTAACAAACAATTGACACAAGCGTTTATATTTCCTTCATGGCAAGTACCATGATATTATATGAATTTTGCCTCACTGTTGTTTCTCCTGATTTTAATGCTTCCGTGGTTTGGGAAGATGAATCGCTCTCAACTTAAAACATTTTTACACAAACCCACTCAAAAGGAAGAAGCTGCACAGCAGAACAAAAACAAAGTTCCTCAAGCATTAAAAATTATCAAAGTGTGTAACAAAATCTAGTAGCAGCCGTGTGGTTTGAGCGATCAGAAGTCTCCATCTGCCTCGTAATTACGTCTGCTGTTTGTGTCTATTGTGTGCGGTGGCCACTAGGTGTCAGCACGGCCGTGTCCGCGTGATAGATGCGTGCCGTGACAGGCGTGAACTGCTCATCGCGAGCCTCCCCACTCATCACGCGTATCTGCGACATCAGACAGCCACCATCACACCTCGCCTGATTGCCGGCCCCCGGTTCACACATGATTGCAGCTCCCCAAAGACCCTCGCACAATGATTACTATATCATGTTTTTCCGACATTTAAAGTTCACTGCATCTACAACAATGGTTGGAATTGTTGGTGGACTTGATGAGTTTATTGTTGTATTGCAGCGTCTTGGTTTTATGTGAGGGATTATTTAAAAATTTAGTTGTTATAGTAGAGTGATTGAAAATAGTAAAGTGATTGAAACCTTTTCTTATTTGCATATTTGTATGGCTGAGAACTTATTATAAAAATGTCTTTACACTGATATGGTGGGGTATGTTTCCATGCAATGTAAAATGGCGGTGTGAACATAACTGTTGGTAAACAAGCCAACACATATGAAAAATAGATAAAACTTGGCTGTTGCTTTGTGAGAAAGTTCACAGCCGCCCTAAAACGTGCTTCGTTAGTAAGCTCCATCACACGTCTATATAATTAGGCAGCCACCTCCGATCACGGTGCAAATCTGGCAAGGATATTGGTGTCCATGTTTGGTATGTAAAGCTGGGAAGCTGATCCGGGCCAGTGTCATCCCAACCGACCTCACTGACCCCAGGTGTGCCATGGAAAATATTTGTGGCTTCATTAGGAATGCATCCCAATTTACGGATGGGAAATGGAATTTTTAATGGTAATAAGCTAGGATTTTAAGAGTTCTATGGCACAAAATATCTAATGACTATGACTTTTATCATTTGACCATTTCCCTATAGAGCTTTCTAACATTTTTCAAAATTCAAAGACTATATCATGAACATGCATACTTAGATAATAGATATTAACTATTAAATAGTAGTTTTTTTTAAACTATTATGAACATAGAGCAATAACTAGTCCCAAGAGAGTTACAATGAAACCTAGAATGTATTAGTTAGTGATCCGTAGTAAATTGTAACATTTGATATTAACACTAAGTGGCTGACGCAGTAAGTGATGCTATTATTGCACGCAAGAATAAAGCCTAAAATAAGCTGTAATTTACTTCATGAATGTCTGCTTCATTGTCACTGTATGCAAGTAAATCAATCATCCATCTTCGTAAATCTGAGCTTTTTTTAACAATTATTCTGGACTGCAAACATAGACATTTGTGAAAAAGTTAATATTTGGAAAAGGCGTTGTTAGATAACGTTATGTGGCTGTTGTAGGACGGGGTGCATCAGAGTGAGGCTGTGGTTCCCGAGTACACAGACGAGCAGCTCAAGCTGATGCAGACGCAGGATCTCAAGTACATCAACTACCGGCGCAGCCTCGAACACAATGTACGCACGACAGTGTCACCTCTATACAGAGAATCTCGATAAAACAATTTTCATAGTTGTAAGCCTTCAAAAAGAGAATGTGGATTATTTGATAGCTGAATTACTATGATTACTTTAAAGTGATAGGAAGTCCATCAATAATTTTATGTGAACTATTCATTGACAGAAAATCGAGAAGATGAAGTCCACACTACACATGCTGGACGACGTAGCGGACAAACCCAAAAACAAGCACATCGTGTTCGTCGACTCAAAGAAACAAGGTGAGCTGCTTTCTCAGGAATTGTGATTTCTTATATTGTTTTTACAGGCTTCAATCTTTGCCCATCCCATATTTCACAGTTAGCGCATTTGAATTTGATATTATTACACAGAGTTGCCATTCCACTCAAACTTGGCAGAAAATAAACACAATTTTTCTAATTTTGAGTGATCAGAATGACTTTTATACTCAAGTAACATGAAGAGAACCATCTTCCCGTGATCAGGAGTCATATATATTCAGAGTACAAATGATAGATGGCAGCTTGCTATGGCATGATGCAAGAGAACTTATGCTAGTTTGAGATAAACATGTTGTAATATCCACCATAATCTATATAGAAAAGTTATAAAAAAATAACTAAACTTGCGGATATTGCTCTGATAATTAGTGGAGGCTATGACACGGCCTGGCTGGCTGTCAGGCTGGTAATAAGTGGATGTGCGGGGACGCGGCCGCTGCGGACACCACGTGGCATTTATCAGACTCTTTGATAATCCATGCTCACTAATGACTATCTGTCTTGTCGTCTGCTCTCCCTCGTGACTTCACCAATCTCATTTATGTCATCTGTTGTTGCTTGGATCTATAATTGAGCACAAATCATTAAATTTAACGATCATTTTATTTTAAAGTGACGTGGTCATCATTAGCTAAAAAGAATGCAACAGCATATCACAGTGGTGTAGATATTCGCATGACAACAACTATATGTGTGGTTGAAATGTGGATTAAATTTCTTCATGGTCCCAGACTAGATTTACCAGGAATTGCACTCTTCATAGGTACTGGGGTAATATCGTAATACACTAAATACAGTAAAGCAAACTTCTCAAAAGCGTGTGTACGGGAGCAGGCGGCTGTCCCACCCTGCTGCTTGTCACATGCCCGTGTTGGTCTCTAATGCCTATATAAATCCGCGTCAGCTGGTTGAGTTGTGGTCGGGGACTGTGATGTATTGGCTGACCTCGGGGACACATTTGAAAAGAACAGACGCAGGTTTTGGCTTCAAAGTGACATAGTAACTCAAGGTCATGCACAGCTACTGTTTCCTTCAGCTATTCATTTCCAGAAAGAAATTGATTCATAAGTATTACGAAATTACACATTTTTACAGAACAGTGAGAATGAAAGAATAACCCTTAATATAAGTTTATTTATAAGTATAAGTTTAGTGATTGCTCCACTATGTGCACACACTCAAAACACTGCACAAGCCACTGCTAAACTAGACAGAAGTTTTTTTATACATGATACACTAAAAGAAGTTTCCATGCTAGACCATGTCCACCATATGGTGGTGTCCACATGGACAGGCTCCACACAATTGCTTGACTTGCTTCTTAATTACATGCAGCATGGCGATGACAGTTCAGTCGCCTGACATCTCACTTTTGTAACACAGGTATACGCAAAATGTCTCCATCTTCACTATCCAGACTTACTTGATAATGTAAAGGGATTGCGCAAGCTCTGTAACACTTATCCACCCAAATTGGGCAGCACTCGGAAACATTTGTAGAAACCCCCACGAGTCAATCCTTGGGCCCAACAGATGAGTTTTAAACAGTGATACATGTTTCTCTGAGTGCATGGTGTTTCTGCAAAGTAATTGGTGAATTCGTCTTGTTGGTGAGCGAGTTTTAGTGGTGTTTATGGGCTGGGAGCTGCTCTTGGCCACGTGCTGATGGATGAACAGTGAAAGTGGTTAGGGACAATCCAATGCTGGCGAATTACTTGATGCAAATGAGCCAGCCACATATTCCGCTACAATTGTAGTGTCCGACAAGATAATGTATCATCCGACTTATATCTTATATACTAGAAACATTCGTACTGGAACAGCGGCATTTGGTTTGGGATAGTTGTCAATGTTGGTAATAAGGGAGTAAACTTTTTTCTTGCAATTTCAATATTGACAACTGATATTTGGGTTTGGGCCCTTGAATCGATAAGGATGTTATGTCCTTATTTATTGGTATCTAATGTACAATTTTTCTCCTTCAGCTAAACAGTTTGATGCAGCCAAATACTTTGATACGCATCCTGCATTAGTGGGTCGAACATTTAATCGTCCTCGGATGGAAACGTTGAAGAAATCGTCCTTGCCAGAAGTAGATGATAAAACATTGGCTGTGAGTATTGTTGTATCTCATATGTTTAATCTTTATGAATATAACTCTCATCTATTTAGCCGATCTACTACTCAAGTGAATGAAAGTTCTGTTACTATTTAACTTGAAGTTGTAAATACGTGTAGAAAGTTTTTGAAGAAATATGTATTATTGATGTTGTTTTCGCTAATTGCCCGGATGAGACTTATTTATACAAAATGCTATTTTTTCCAGGAGATGACTGTAGAAAGAAGGAAAAAGTACAGCGAACTTTCCAGTCGGATAGACAGAGAGAAACAGCTACACATTGTGGCGCAGAAGATGGAAATGAAGCGGCATCTTATGGTCAGTGGAACATGTATATCATACACAATCATGCAACAACCCAAAGGCTAATATTTTGATAAACATAGTTAACAATTTACAATTGAGAACATCCAGATGTATATATTGATGAATAAGAAAAAGCATAATAGTTTAGTTGTTTTGATTACAAATGCAATCCATGTTAAGGAGTGGGCTTTTGAATGAGTAAGTGGTTTTGCCTGGATGTTTAGTGCACTTTGGAAGCGGCATCCAACAGTGTCCTTACATACAGCTGCAGTGTCCTTAATCTACAGGAGCTCATTTCTTCTGTGCATTGTGCAGCCATATTTTCCTGTTGCCTTCGGTTTATGTTAAGTTTTACCCTCCTTGGGTATTTGGTTATTTGTCAGCGAAGCCTTGAGGTCCAAGACAGTCCAAATTGGGCGTGTCCCTGCGATGTGGGGTCGTGGTAATCTCTCCCCCAACAGTGATTGGGAAGATGTCGTATGTTTTGTCATTTATACTGTGGGAAATGGGGCGCCCGCGAGGGGCATACGTCATTTTCTCAGTCTGTTCAAACTGTTTGTGAAATAGAACTGACAGTGTTTTCCTCAGGTTTTCATATAGTATAACATAGTTATTATTACTGTTTATCACCATCGATTGAAACATTTGAAGCATGTGGTCATGCAAGGTTTTCTAATATGCCTGTCAAATAATATTGCCATTGTGATGGTGGTTAGGAGTTCGAATCCTGACAGAGGTTATGAGATACCTACTGGTGCATAGAAGTTAGAGAACTTGTATATTTATTACAAAGGTTAATTTGTACTTTCCATATTCAGTAGAAATGATAAGCCCTTAATCTTCAGTTTTTCAGTATCACTTTCAAAAATTTGTAAGTCCAGGTTTACTAAATAGGCGTCTTATCCAGCTGGACCGAAATGGACTTTTCCCCACTGCTGATTAAACCAGGCTGCATAAAATATAGGCCAATACCATAAAATAAATGAAGAAAACCCAGATATAAGATGAACCAATTGAGATTGGAATAATCAATAGAGCATTAAAGCTTCTGTGTGTTTGGTTCACTGTGAGATGCTTAACACTAATAGTATCATGCTCCACTCTATAAATCATATAAACTGTATTTTAATTCAATTCTACTCTCACTGTTCTTATATACATGTATTTTAATTATTCTGGTCATTTTGTTTTTACTTAAATATCAAATTAAGGCACTTTAATGATGTATTAAAATTATTCTTACTTTTAAGCATTTGTATATGAGGAAGTATTATTTTAATTCCATGATATTTGGTGTGTTAAGTCACCTAATATTGTATATGGCAATGATGGAACATCACTTCAGTACTTGTCAAATTTGCGAATTTTTGACCAAATTTCCTGGACCCAATAGCGTTGGTGTCCAGGTGTAAGTGCTGCCCCGTCAGCTCTCCACCCCACGCCGCCCACCATATATCCTCATTCTCCTATTATCCTGTTCACCAGCCAGGTAATAAAATCGCCGATCTGCATTTCACCGCAGTACAACAAATCTCACTTACCACCGGATTGACATGAATTTGGGAAGAGAAATGGCCCAACTAGGGCGGGAGAGAAAGCAGGAAGGAGAGAGAGAGCAAACCACACATCATGATCAGCTGTAATTTATGCAAAATTATCCTGTGTAACTAAATATTCTTATTACTTTGTGATTGAAAATGGTTACACTTGGTAATTAATACAGCAATATAACGTCAATCATGCTGCATTCATTAACTGTTTTGTGTGAGTAGAAGTCACAGACCTGAAGTAGTTAGATATTATCAGAAATTTGTGTTGAAACAAAAATTAATGACACAATGCCTTGACATGCCACTTAATGGTCAAAATGATGAATTGTTTAATGGCTGAATGATAGTATATGATCTTCACGTAGTTTCATATACTGAATACTGGTATGGTATGCACAGCTCGGTTATTGTACCCTAAAAATCTAATATACATGTGTGTCGAAAATAAAAGAAGACTATCGAATTTGATGTTCACAAAAAATATATTTCCTGAAATGCTGAAGAAAATCTATGAGAAGCACAAGGTTGCCAATTTAAAGTTGCTTAAGGTGCGTTTGTCCCGCGGGGGCGGCAAATCACCCCCGCCATTGATTGCCGCCAACTAAACTTCCCCGGCCACTTTTTATAGTACTGTTAATGGAAACTTATCTTGTTTGTCTGTGGTGTTTGTGGCCCGCACTTTGTTTGGGGCAACAAGAGAAGTCACATTTGTGTCTTTCATGAGGATTTGCTGCTTGATTTGTAACATCAAACTGAATAATTTATCTTGGGTCGCGCACTCATTATGCTCTTGTTATTTTCAATTTGTAATAATTTTCTGTCATACAAGATTCGATTGCATGTTTTTTTCTGGTTGTTCAAAGGGTATCAAAAAGATTTGCTTTTCACTGCAATTTAAATGTAGCGCGTTTTAATTTTGTGAATTTAACAAATAAATTTAAAATTAGTTTTTAACTAGTATATACAGTTCTACGAAGGGAGCTGTTAGTATTTCCAATCTACCAACTGATAGACTTCAGCAGAAGCCCTTCAAACTATTCCGAAGCAATATTCCACCTCAGCAACAAGCCGTGTGCGATTGTGATCTTGTTTTTGTGCGACCCTGGCAGCAGCAGAGGTTATTGATTATAGTTTAATCTGCCAGCAGCGGCAGTAAAGTTATCTCATCGGCTGAGCATTGGCCCCAATCAGCGGCGACTACCGATTGACCACTGGTGCATCCATCACGCTCACAATGAGGCTGCGCGGCCTCTATGACACATTAACCCGCCCAATCAGCCGCTGCTGAACAGTGGACTGACACAGGCGCGCCATTTATCACCTTTATCCTGCTCCTCAAGCTCCCTATTTGGAGATACCATCTGATCATAACTAGAAAGAGATGCACTCGCCAAGCACGCAGAGGAACCTTTTATTTCACTGTGTTCTTTTTTTAGGGCTAATATCTTTCAAAGTTTATAACTATTAATGTTTTTTGAATGGAATTTAAACTTTGTTTTGTTTCTTCAGAATTATCGTAAAGAAGTACCAAACACTTAAAATCCCTTGGCTTTTATTATTTCTTTGTTTTAGCATGTTACTTAATTATGTTTGTTGAAATATATTTTGAAACAAAATGTGCAAAACTCATTCATAATTTCTTTTTAAATCTTTTCAGGATAAGAAGGCCAAGAAAAAGAAAATAAAGGGTGCAACCAAAGACAGTGCACCCATCTACAAGTGGGTTGCGCAACGGAAGAAATAGAAATTGATATTTAATAGATTTTCCCCTTAAATACTTTATATCACTACTTCGTAAAGACTATGAGCCTAATTACATGTATGTGTTCTGTTATTTAAATGAGGGAGAGTGAATGCTGGCCACATACACTCTGCCGTCTCTGTGATACGGGGTATACAAGTCTCGCTTTTCCCCAGATAAAGTGAAGATTGAAGGGGTGTGAGGTCTCCCGACACCGCCAAAATGGAGGGGGGTGTTCTGCCAACTGAGTCAGTCATACATGGTTAGTAATCACTCTCCAGGGATACATTAGAGACTTCTAAACAGACAAGGGAACTCTTGGGGGATTCATTTGGGATAAGGAGCTATTCCTAAGACTGATCCATTAGCAAGTGTCCAGTGGCTATGCAAATAAGAGAGTGTTGTAGTAAAATTCTTACAAATACGCTATGAAAGTTTTATTGTAGTAGATAACTTCCAAGATATTTTGTAATTCTATTGCGTATTGTTTATTTGAAGTCATACATTGCGTGAAATAAATTTCTTTTCTTTTTTTTTCCACCTAATTTTTTTTTATTTTGTTTTTTTATTGATTGTTACAGAGAATGTATTTATGTAAATTATCAAAGTACTCTTATTAAGGATTAATGGTAAAGATTATATTAGATATTTTACATTAATTGAGGCTTGTTCTGCCATCAAGAATCTCTTGTTTGTTATGAAATTAATTTTTTCTGTCCTCTAAACTAGTTTGTAAATATCTGGTAAATATGATTTGTAATGTGGTGAATCAATTTACAAAATGGAAATTGTGATGTTACCATAATAAAGTAGCTACATTGTAGCTGTTATAGAAAATGGAAATGGTGTTTAATGAATGAGTGTGACAAGTACGAATAATGACATAAATTGAGTGATGGAATTGTATTTTCAAAAATCTTGATACAAAGTATCTCATGTGTAACAAATTGTAGCAATAAAATATGGAAATACAAGTTATATTTATATACCTGTATAGAGATCATTTGCAAGATTTTCACATGACAAATACAATTACGTAGGCCCAATTTTAATACATTCATCACAACCAAATCTCATGTTCTCTTGACTATCTGCACGAAAACATCGCTACACTGTAACTCTCTTTGCAAGGGCTCTTCATTGTAAGTTCATTTTGTATAGCAGGCTGCCAATCTGCTGCCACCAATCACTTGGTATCAATAACAAACCACCCTTCCACTGTTCTCCCAAGGTATCAATAACATACCAGTCCCTCGGCTGCTTGTTATTCATATATGGAGATGTGCGATGTTGTGGTTGAGTGAAGAAGCAGTGATACACGCCTCGTATCCCCTCATCCCCAGCCACACACGGGGGAAACTGCTTTTCTCACATGTCCCCAGGGAATTCCAAAGAAGCTTCTCGCTACTGGCGAGTTAAAGTTTAGATGACACAGTGTACGGCTTGTTGTATGATGTATGCTTCAGGCCGGTCTATAGTGCTGCTTTAAACATATTTCACTCGATTGATTTGGCTTTTGTTTTATAGACTACAAACATTGTAGAGACTAAAGATACTGTGAATGTATTGACTTGGGTTCTTTGATGGATGCAGGATATTTAAATTTTGATACATCACATTTTTAAATGTGCATTATGCATCATTGCACCCTCTTTTATTTGAAAGTGATTGTTGTCATGTAGACCACAAGGAAACGTTTGTGCATGGTACGCTTCCCGTACTATCAAATCCTTGTTAGCAATCCCCTGCCGCTGTCTACTACACAGCACCCCGCCAGGTTACAAACAACCTCCCCCAACACCAGGGGCCCCAAAATAGGCATTATCACTGTCCATGTGGGCAGAACCTGCAAGGCCTCCCAACAGCCGGCCGCACATTACCAAATGCTACCTTGTCATTAACTTATTAAACTTGAATTTACATTCCATTTGGGGATCTCTGATTGATTTTAGACAAATAGCAGATTGAAAGATGTATGAATTGAATCAAGGGGAGATGACATCTTCCGACAGTGTTTGATCGATTCACTTTCAATATTTATGCCACCTATTTAGAGGAAAGTCGCCTTAAGGCTTAATATTAACAGGTTGGTGACCTTGACAGTTGTAAAATTTCAGACAATAGTTACCATTGCGGGAAGTTTCCATAGAGTCCCTAGCTATTAAATGATGCTTGAACAGAATGGAAATTTAGAAGGCAACTTTCGAGTGTTCCATCAGGTTAGTTGAGTGATATTCAGTTTATAAAGCCTTTTAAAGCATTTGTAATAATGAGTGAAGTTCACTCGTTGAACTATTCCATAAATCAACATTATTTTTAAAGTATGGATTTTCAAGGTGGTGAACCATTTGGGACCATCTCGGTTCAAAAGGATCCTCTTGGTTCGAAATAGGATCCTCTTGGTTTGAAAAACATAACATTTTAACATGACAGACAATAAAATTGATTTTTTCACACCTTTGAATAGGTAAGTTTACAAAAATAATATCCCTATTGAGCATTATAGTAATAACAGAATGATATTTTGTAGACGTAATATCTTATATAGCTGGCATGATTGTAAAATCCCTGTTACAAAATAACAAACTGATTTTGTTTCCCTAAAATCCAATATGGATTTAACGTTACACTGTCTACAGAAAATTTATTAACTACCATATACGACTGTCCAAAAGCCCACCCCCATGTAAAGGCCCACTCAAACTTTTAGACCAATCTAAACCATGTATATTCAAATTAAATTGCTTCATTTTCAAGTTGAAGACCATGGGCATTTGGGTTGTTTTATACAATACATGCATTATCCAGCAGTACCTACACAACAAATTGTTTCAGATCAGAAAATTCTCAACAAGTATTTCATTGACTCAAGAGAAAAAGTCAGCTTGCCTTGATTCAAAGTCTTTAAAACTGTCTAATATTCTTGTAGATCTGTAGTTTGGTTTAAAAGACGTGCCTCGTGAATACACTCCAACATTTACAATTGTGTTATTTCATTTGAGTTTTTAAAATACAATCTTGTTTTTCGTCAAAACTAATTGTGTACAATTTACTTTTTTCTCATAATTAAAGTATCTGCAAAAAAATTACAAAAAGTAAAAAGTGCTTTCCTGTTAAACGTATGGCATGAATATATGTTAAAAAATAAATGGTTGGAACACCAGAATATGAATAATCTCTCAATACAAGTCAAGTGAAAAATGTGAACAAAATAAGAGCAACCATATTTGTTAAACCAAAATCTATGGTGTAAAGCTAGGATTTTTCATTAAGATGCTGCCACCTACTGGTGGTCTACATAAAGTAGACATTGAAATGGAAATGCTTTGTGCATTGCATAATAAACATTTTCTACTGTTAGTAAGAATATTTGCTAGGAACCACATATATGCAATTTAACAAATAAACCATTATAGAAGGTGTATCAGGGTATGAAAAGGGGCCTAACCGGTGGCCTGGTGCCTGCTGAATTTTGCCCGGGCTGACTGGTTTAAAATGTTCACAACTCAGTGGATAGGCTACATTTTGTGAGTCAATATTAACATATTTTTAAGCAAGACTATAAACTAGCGGAAGTATTAAAAAACTACTGTTCTACAAAATAAAACAAAAGCTTTATTATGTAAGTTTCATACAACTTTGGGGAAAAAGCCTTCTTTTGCAGGTAATTCCAAGAGACACAGTACATTGTTTGTTAATCAGGTTGTGCTCTTAGTATTTCTTTGGAGATTTAATCTATTCGTGTGCACCACAAAGCAGCCATGTTAAATTTGCGAGGACCGAGGACAGGGATGTACGGTTCAGTGTGGTGGCGTCCTCTGACACTGATGAGTAGAGGCAAGCAGCATACTGATGGGCTGATTCCTATGCAACTTTCGCCGCCACTAATTTGGCGGGGAGCGCTTTGACTTAGGGTCATCAGCTCTGCCAAGTGGAAGGGTCAATCAGGGCATTAGTGGCGCGCATCAGCTTTAATTAAACTGGATTAATCCTCTCAGTTGAGAACACTTAGGAACAATAGGTCATTAGCACGACTCTCTTGACAGTGCCACACTTAAGTTTAGGAACAAAGGGAACTTTAAAATCGTGATTGCTTGGCTTTACTTTTTATGGTTATGTGAGAATCAAGTTTTAATTGGCAGATGATTAAAAACAACAGACAAAGCAACGAATAACAGTGACGTATTTGTAATTTTTATTCAACATGCAACACAAGCCACATTTCTGATATATGGCTGTAAGTTTAAAGATATATAGTAAGTTTAAAGATATAATAGTGCTTAGTCAAAACCATACCAGTATGTGGTGTGTAAAATCCAGGATCAATTAACAATGTATTTTTTTTCGTATTTTTCACGTGTAATATTTATTACACCTATAAAAATACCATAATGTCTTGTTAGCTAAAACACACGCCCACATGAAGTTATATCATCAAATGATTTTCGCCAGATGTACTGTGCATTCCCAATGGCAGACGTCACATTTAACATTGGGAAGATAGCGCGGCTTCTTACCTTCACTGTAAACCTATGTCTGTCGAAAATCATTCGATCTCATCAACACGTGTTCTGATGGGTTTCTAGTCGGCTTTTTATGGTGTGGTATTTAAATTGCTCTAAACATTCTAGTATGCTGTTTAAATGAGAGAAACTTCAAAATGCACAAACAACATCATAATGTTTTTGTCCAAGCTTACTTGTTCGGCCACTGAGCATAACCTTTAAATATTGTATTAATACATAGATGTTTATTCCTTATTGATTTCAAGCAGGCAATAGATTATATTCTTATATTCTTATTTGTCTGCAGAATAGGTGATCTTAATTTTTTTGGAGCGGAATGTGTGTTTGGGGGGGGAGCGGGGGGGGGAGGGGGGGTGAAAGGAGGGGAGGGGGCGGGCGAAGAAAAGTTGATGTCATGTGAAATAGATCTTCCATTTCTAGAACAATGGCAAAAAAATAACTTCATATTGGATTCTTATATTGTTTTAGTTGAAACAATTTTGTTGTATGTATGTAAACACAAGTTAAACAACTCATGCAAGAGGTTATAGTGTCTTCACCTGATCTGTCAATTTTGAATCCACCAAGTGATGTATCTTTGTATTTTCTTCTAACGTGCATTAATAATGTTGGTGTGAACCATAAACACAGTTAATCAACACACCCGATCCATCAACAAAGTCAATTTTACATTTTCACTCAGATTTAGCTCAATATATGCACTTTAACATATCGATGTATATCATGTATGCACCACCCTCAAAGAGCCTTCACCCATGTAAATCATGTGATCGGACTATTGCATTTTTTGTGTTAACACAAAGGTAGCATCAGCATATGCAAGTGCATAGGGCTTTTAAATGTCAACATGATTTTTAGTGTTCAACTTTTTTTTAACATAAGTGTAAAATTTCAAAATATTTCTCTTAAAATACAATGTACAATGTATGAGAATTCTTGATTTTCATCACATGAATATGATAGAAATCAGTAAGTGTGTAATTTTCAATATATATAAAATAAATTAGTGATTATATTGAACACTTGATTAAATTACATCACAATGCACTTTGTATGGCTTTTTAAAAGTGTAGCTACATCCCTCAGTCTTAGCATCTGCTGTGGTAAAACACCCACACTTTTTTACCAAGCCTTTTCTTTGGATGTTACGCCTAATGATAGAAAAAATAAAATATGGTACTATGCTATTCAGTGAGACTTCGCCAGCTGACCAACTAATAACCTCATCTGACTGTCATGACGTTACCACGAGCCACGAACTCTGACCTCTTGGTAATTGACCTCTCACCTTTCCCCACACCATGTCCAGAGCAGGCGAGAATTGACTTCCAGGAAGAGGAGCGGCCAAATACCGGGTCAGGGGCACAATTGGTCGGGTCAGCCGCTGATGAAGTCAGTTAATCAACAACCACAAATATAACCAAACAATAAACAAAGAAATACCATGTTTGGGGCCCCGTCTTTGCTTGTACAATGAACACGTAGTGTAAGGGGTCTTTTGTGAATTAACATTGTCCATACAATACAATGCTTTTTAAGGTGTTCAAGGTCACCTCTATGGAAGATACAATGGGTAACACTGAGTATTATCAAAAAATATATACAAGTAACAATTTATATTTTATTTTATTGTAAAAGACTATATTTAGCTACACATTCATTTCACTCTCAATCATTGTTCATAATTGTTGCCATAGCACTCCAGAAAAAGATCACATATTGTTTCCATTGCCGAAGAAGAGGGGCTATCTCTTTTTCCTGAAAAAAAAGAGATGTGTGGTAAGTATTTTATAGAGAATTATCAAATACAATAATCATATACGTTATAAAATGTCACTTTCAATTTCATCTACATATTTATTATTTTATATTAAAATCTTGAAAGAAGTTCCTTCAAGGAACCCTACTCATTTTACAAACAGCTCACTTATTCTATTACTTTTCTCAAAATATTTTTTATCAAATTACTGATTAGATGTTAAAATTGAAATCACAAAAATCCCCAAAGTAAGGATAAATTGTCATAATTAAGTGTTCATCCAATTAATCAATGTGTGATTGTAAAAATGTAACTGCATGATCTAAACACTGGCAAATGCTTAAAAGCGAGAGCTGCACTTTGTTTAAAAAGCATCTGCCGGGAATTCACACCGGCGGGTTGTTAGCCTCTGACCTGCCTACTTTGTCCTGCCAGCGCATCACAAAGCTTAAGTCACCTCTCTTTTCACCTCGCACAACTGGACATTTCAAACAACCTTTCAATGAACGTATAATGTTTGGATAAATGCTGCTCTCATGAAAACTTGGAATCTGTGAGACATTAATGCCTTTTTGTTCAATGACAAAAGTCAGTGTTAGCACTTTTTTCAGCAAATTCAATTGCAACGGATTTCAAAGGCATTACCTGAATTGAGAAGTTATATCTTAATAAACTATGGACTTGCAAGCTTGTTAACAACAAAAACCAATTCTACGAAAAAGTATTAATGATTTTTGTATTGTAGTCTTTAAAATGTTTAAAAGGATATTTTTACAACTATATACATATTTAGCGGCTTAGTCCATGAATGAACCATGGCATGATATAAACTGAGTGACTAGAGTGCAATATCCCACAACACAAATGCCTATGTAAATAAGGACCTTTGTGGTGTCTCCCGGCGAGCAAGAAATCCCTCCCCACAAGCCAAAGATTCCTCCTTTTCCTTGCTTATCACCAAGACAAATTTTCATTATGCCAGGAAGCTCCATTTTGGCACTTGTTGACTGTCATTGTTCTAATATGAATATTCATAAAAGTAAGAATCAACATCCTGGAACAATCCGAGGTATGAAAGGAGGAAAAGGCGCAGTGTTGGGAAGCTTGTTCGCGTGTTACTGAATATTCAATTAAGATGAGACACGCTAAATATTTGGTAGGAGGTTAGGCGACAACAAAAAAGAACATCCTCTTCCAGTTTTTCTGGAGCCACATGTATTGTGACTTCACCTGTCTGTGAGAGAAACTTGACAACCACAACAACAGTTGGACTTTGATGTCTGCTTATGAATATTCAGACTTCTCGTCATCCTTGTTGCGTCAACAGCTGTCCATCAAACTGACACCACCATCTCATGGACGGGATTAATTCTGAGACACGGATGACATCACTTGCAGGTGGAAACTGGTCTAAACCAAGGCAAATACTAATGGATTTCTCTTTGTACGAGACCAAAACTACACAATTTAATTGTAATTGAGTACTGATTAAAAGAATAAAAGATGATTCCCCATGTACATTGTACATGATATTGCATTCAGATGGAAAACATTGCAGCAAATGGCAAAAACACTTAGAATGAATAGTACGGTACATAAGCATGAAAAGAACATAGTTCTAATACACATAACAAAGCTACCCATATACACAGTGAGTCGTAAAAGCCCCACTTATTAAATAGAACTATATTCTAATGAAATGTACAATTCTACTAGTACATTCAAAATGTTGAACAAATGAGCACAATGGCATAAAGTAATAAAGAAATGGTTTGGGGCACTTGATTACCAAGTAGATTAAATGCTAAAGGTATCCAATCTGTCGTGAGGCTACAGGAATCACACAGTAACAGTGGTTCACTACCAAGACGCAGGCAGCCGGGGGATTAGCATATATATTTGATGTGGAATGGAGAGATATATTGTTGTCACAATGCTGAGATCAGATGACAGGATGGATGGTAAATGTATGTAGATACAGGCGGCGTTGGTAGCAAGAAATTGGCGCATATTTGTGCAGCACAGCAACTGCCTGGCGAGACATGCCCACTATTGGTGGAGCAGCTATTGACATTTAAACCCACCACGGATCCATCAAAGTAATTACAACCCAAGTTTCTAGCAAGCCCTCCAATTTCATAGTTGATATGATTTTTCCACCAGTGTACATGAAATTAAAGTGTGTGGTATGGTAATGTAAAATACCCAGTACAAAATACATCTATGTACGAGTTTATTAACTTGAGAAAATTCTGTTCTGAGAGTAGCGAAAATGTAAAATCAACAAACAATTTCCAATGGCAACTGACATCATTATCACAGAACACATACATATAAATTTGCAAACTGATATGTAGCACTGTCTACCTTAAGGATTTCTAGAAACGTCATTATTTGGGTATAACATTGATAGGGTATACATATGTCATCATTTTTTGATAAAGATGACATGTTTATGGCATTGAAATTTCTAATTTCCCGTGTTTGTTTGTTGTGCGTAACTTTGTAGGAGGGCCTACAGTACTGACCATGTGAACTTCCTGCGCGCGCCCTCCTGACCGTACTTCTTGCGCTCCCGCCGACGAGGATCATTCGTCAACAAACCAGCTGAAGATAAATACCCATTAATACAGATATTTCAAATATTTAGTGAAACAATTATGTACTAATGATGAACCCAGACAGCATTGCTTTAAAATGTAGTATTGCATTAATCTTTCAATTACCGGTAATGTGCATTTGGATTATTCTGACATTTAAATAGATGCCTTGGGTGATTATATATATTGAACAAAATCGTTCAATCTGATACTTTCTTGCTTTATAAGTTTCTCTAGGAAGGTTCTTTTATATTAGTGCATATGAAGGTAGATGTAGTAAATACTATTAGACTTCAGACACAAACTCATATATAGGACTACATGTAGATAGATTACTCTCTAGTGGGATTCACAATCAAAAACTATTTCCTGATTTGTCTTTTCTATCATTTCATGACTAGAATAATGTCACATAACAGCTATATGAGGTTTTCAGCTTCTAACCACAATCAGATAACAAATCTCACTTCTTTCCAATTAATGCAACCAAAACAGGCTAATCTATTTTTTGATTTCAACTCAGACATTTCTCATCACGTTTCATCTTTCCTTTCTTGTCATCAAAAATGATATCTAACATATTCAATTCAATACCGACGGTAATTCAACAAAGACCATTATCTTAGCAAATCTCAATACCCTTTCCTATCTTCCCAATTCTCATTTATTCTTCCATCTCTGCCAAAACACTATTGTACCAAAACTCTCATTGCTTTCTACAAAAAAAAAACATCATCTTACCGAGTCTCATTTTCTCGAGCATGTCCCTGTCCACGAAGCTGGCGAGCGCGCGTGCGGTGGCGAGGCGCACGGCGCCGGCCTGCGCGGACCGGCCGGCGCCCTGCTCCGGCGCTGTCACCGCGGCGCTCACGTCCACCTCCCCCAGCACGCCGGCCAGCTGCAGCGGGAACAGCAGCTGCTGCCTACAACATGACAACGCCAACACTTTCATTTCAAGTAAAACATTATCCAATATATCAATACACTAACGTTTTATTACGAGCACGGAAACTGTATATTTACGTTGCTACTTTTCAAGGGCACAACGTAGCAACGTAAATATTCATTTTCTGTGCTCCTAACAAAATGTTAGTGCATTAATATGTTGAATCCAGAAACTATAAAACATCTTCTAGATGATAAACATTATCAAGTTCGTTTTTTTTCATCTCTTATTATTTTATGAGCGCTCCAACGCGTCATTTCATTCAACAAAGACAATTGTTATGTGCACAGAGCAGCCGACCACATCTGTACCATGTTTCATAGTACCGGTAAAAGTTGTGCTCATTCAACGTCCGTTTTTCCCCCGATTAATCATAATTTTGGAAAACTACAAAAAAGGTGTTTGCCTAAGCCCATAACCCGCATATCATATTGCGCTGACCCCGTGTTAGCGAGCCTCCCGCACCCAGACCTCCTGACCCATCTGTCATACTAATCCAATTGGCCCTCACAGGAGCCCAGCGAGCGCTCCACATGGACACATGATCCGCTTGTCTCCTCTTCCCCCCAACAGCAGTTTATTCCTCACTGAGAACTGCCTCTGGACAATGAGCTGCTAGTTTATTCATTGTTTAGTGTTTGTATATAAAGTATTCCAGTATAGGGTAATAACTATCATCAATCATTGGTCTGCTTCCCAGGGAGCATAACAACAGTAAATTATGAGTGTAAATTAGCACCTGCACGTATGAAACAATGTCAAATCTTAAAATACACCTATTCTCATACTTTAACAGTATTGTTCAAATAATGATTGTCATGTCTTCACTGTTAAAGAAAAAGTTCCTAGTATTTCTTCTTCTTTTTTAACATCTAACTGCACCTTCAAAAATTGTAAAATATCATGAGTAAGGTTTGGCACCTAGACGTAATTGCATATCAAACATTACCTGTCTAAAATACAAGGAAATGCAGTGAGGATGTTGGTGTTGTTCACAGTGAACGAGCCTGTTCCTTTGCCCCACACGGTCACATTGGCAATGCAGGTTTTTCGTTTTCCTAATAAGCAAAGAACTTGATATAACATAACAGTAAAAAAATCATGTCTTAAATGTTTGGTGTTTGTGACTGATCAATTCACACCTTACCATTTACTTAAAATATTACATCAACAAGACTGTCCAACATTTTTATTAGAATGTGTAAAGTGGTTAACTCTTAGCATGATAATTAAAAAGTAAACTACTTCTTTTTACTCATTACGTATACAGAATTCCTATAAAACAATATTCACCTTCTCCTGTCATGTACGGTCGACCAGTTTCTGTATATTTCAACTAAAAATACAACATAGAATAAAGAATCAAATACTATAAATATGACAAACTATTCTCAGTATAAGTAGGTATGTTTCTGAGACTCATATAGTAAGTTTGCGTCATCGGTTTGTTAAAAATAACTGGTTTGTGATTTTTCATGAAATAATACACATAATTGGAAGTAACTAATTAAACTGGAGATCAAAACTGATGATGCAAATACAGGAATAAATATCAATAAAGGTGCTGATCTAGACATAGGCCAAGGGGGTGCTTAAGGGGGCTCTGGATTTTTTTCTAAATTTTAGAGGTGTTAGAGAAAGTGAGGTTTAAAAACCCCAAGCCCAATCCTAAACCTCCCATTCCAGCCCCAAGTAATCTGGAATAATCTTTTAAAGCATAAAATCATCAGATTGTTTATTTCCATTTACTCACAGGTAAAACTTCAACCAACGCGGCTCTCGATTGTAAGTGGAATCGGTACTTGAAGATTTCGTCTTTGATCTGATATGCGAAGGGCTCCTCCGCCACTCGCGCCATGAGCCGCACAAACTGGTCGTACTGAAACACACAACTTTCTTTTCAGTTTACGGATCTGATCATGCTTGATTCTGATTGGCTAAAAGCCATGAAGGATAAGCGTATATCAGTATATAACTTCTTTATGAATCAGCTTATACTTACTCTCTAACCTCAGTTCAAATGGAGAGAATTCAAGGCAAAAAAAAGATCAATGGTTTGTACAATGTATGGTATGCCACACTTGTTACAATGTCTATCACACTTTCAATGCACTTGCATGCCATTTGCCTGCACTCGTTCATTACGTAATAATCAAGCATGCAAATAAAGCACTTGTGCATATATTTTGTGAGTGCACTAGTCAAACATACATGTACCATTACTCTTATATCACATCCAAATATGCTCGTCCTTAAACTACAAAATACCTAGAGGTAAAAGATAGAAAACTGTATGCAACAGCATACTACCTCTTACAGTACTATTTTGGTTCAGGGTCCGTCTCCTAAGTTCAAGATTAGCATTTCAATGAGTTTCGCACTTGCATGTTTTTCAACGGTTTGTAGCAAAATAACATTTCTCATTCCAGAGCAGTTGCATTGATTCCTTTTTCCTTACCTGAGATTGGGAAATGTCCTCTTGCATTATCTTCTCAAAATCTACTTTAGATATCCACCGACTACCAGCTAACAACCTGTACAATAAAACAAAAAGATTTTAAGGACTATAAAGGCTTTTGTAAAAAGTAGATGTTTGAACTAAAGATAGAATCAAAATTACGGTGGACTAGAAGGCACTCACAGTTTCCTGTCCGCGTCGGGCGTCACGCCAGCAACAGACATCTGGTCAGAGTGTCGCTTCAGCTGGTCCAACTTCTCACCCATCTCCTACAGGTCGAGCATACGGTAAATTAGCCATAGATGATGTGCAATGAAACCTTACTATGTAAATATCACTCATTAGGAAATATTGTTTATCTCAAGTCAATCTTATTTTCCCTTCAAAAACACTACAAATAGAAAAAAATGTGTTATGTTGAGTTGTTTATCCAAAACTTGTTGCTTATCTCAAGTACATATCCATTTCCCTCAAGGCTTTAAACATGGTTATCTCAGGATATTCTTCTGTAATACTGACTACTAGAATACTGTCTTATTATCCAGAATAAAGTTTTCTTCGCCTCCCTTGAACTACGAGATAAACAATATCAACTGTATTTGCTCTTCAATTGAAACAAAGTTATATTTTGTCCATGAGAAACTCTAACAGAGCTTATGAGATGCAGTTCAAACAAGTAGTCGTCGGGAACGCTGTAAATCTCCACTTCCCTGATCAGGCCATTTCCCCGATCAGGCCATTTTTGAAAAGAAGCCCAAAGTACTCAAATATCAAATCACATGAGGAGAGTGACATAGTCATACAAAATGTCAAGTTTGGTGATGTTAGGTAATAAAGTCTTCCCAGGAGACAGATAAACACAAATTCGTAATAATTTGTTTTAAAAACACATCGTAATTTCATCAAAAGTAGGCCAAAGTACACCAAAATCTAATCAGCTCTGGAGAGTAGCACATCGAAGCTAGATATGAAGTTTGGTGACCATAGGTCAAATACTTCTCCCTGTATAGTGTTAACAAGGTTTATTATGTAACACTCGTAAGTTCAAAAGTAGGCCAAAGTACACCAATATCAAATCACGTGAGGAGAGTGATAAAGAAATACCAAATGTCAAGTTTGGTGATGATACGTCATCAACTGTTCCCAGGAGACAGATAAACACAATTACGTAATAATTTGTTTTTGAAAACACATCGTAACTTCATCAAAAGTGGGACAAAGTACACCAAAATCTAATCAGCTCTGGAGAGTAGTACAACGAAGCTAAATATGAAGTTTGGTGACCATAGGTCAAATACTTCTCCCTGTAGAGTGTTAACAAGGTTTATTACGTAACGCTCATAAGTTTAAAAGTAGGCCAAAGTACACCAATATCAAATCACGTGAGGAGAGTGACATATACATACCAAATGTCAAGTTTGGTGATGATACGTCATAAACGGTTCCCAGGAGACAGATAAACACAATTACGTAATAATTTGTTTTTAAAAACACATCGTAGCTTCATCAAAAGTAGGCCAAAGTACACCAAAATCTAATCAGCTCTGGAGAGTAGTACAACGAAGCTAAATGCGAAGTTTGGTGACCATAAGTCAAATACTTCTCCCAGTAGAGTGTTAACAAGGTTTATTACGTAACGCTCGTAAGTTTGTCAAAAGTAGGCCAAAGTACAAACAAAATTTTTTGAGAGGTACTTTTTTCCTCAAACAAGACATATTCAATTTGCAAATCAGTAGCTCAAGTAGTCTTTGAATTATCAGCCTGTTTATTTCGGACGCACGCACGCACGCACAGACAGACAGAAGCAAAGCAAGAAATCCCCCTTCGGACTTCGTCCGGGTAGATTTAATTGTTACTAGTGAACAATTTTCTTTAATTACAGACAGGGGTTTTTATATATTTAACTCATTGACAGTAGTAAATAAAACCTTCTTATCTGACAAAGTTACCTGCATGATATGATAAAATCTTGGTTTTCCAGTATAAAAGAGATGATGAAATGGTCGTCCGTCAACCCCAAACTGAGCTGCTTTTCTCGGTGGAAGCACGTCAACAGGATGCTATGGCAAAAGTACAACATTACCTATATTTATTCTGTTCTATATCAAACATAATAATCTTACTTTTTCACTCATAGCTTAAATTTTTACCCCCATGGATTACCCTTTTAAAAATGTCACTAAGTTATGTGTGCAAAACCAGTAAAACGGACATGTACATTAATAATATACATTTGCACACATACTGTTTGCAAATTCCTGACTTGATCACTGCACACTGTGAATCCATGCCCTACAGCTTGCACTATATACACAGAACCACAAATCCTACTAGGAAAAGTACCATCGGCTGATTTGCCATTGAAATTTATGAGGATGGAGATAGAAATCACATTGCAGTCATTGCAGAGTTGAAAGTACTGCTCACATTTAGATAGTAAAAGGTTCCACCAATAACCATTTACCACCCTTTTTCCTAAGCTTGATTAACTTCCACTTAAAACCATCAAGGTATAAAAAACAAAAAACAAAAAAAAACTAAACATGTGCGCTTTGCAATAATAAATATAGTTTATCAACAACATTGTTACCTACTGGTCATGTCAATTACATATATATAGCATTTGGATTTAGATGAATTACTTTATCAAACAAATATCAGACAGGATATTTGATTAAAACATGGATTGGTAGAAATTATTCTATGCTTTTCTTAATATGATTAATGCTAATAATTTGTAGAGCCAATAACTTTAATTAGAAGATTCATACAAAATATTTCCCAGTATGAAACATAATGCAACCTACATCAAATTAAAATGTTGGTAAAACATAATGCAATCTTATACATAATCATACAAATATAAGGTGAATCAATAATTCTCGTGGACATCAATGTTAAATTGTAGCAAGTAAATAATGAAAAGTGTGAAAATGAAGAACATTATGTTTTGTAATGAACCTTTTATCAACAATAGCTTTCCAATTATAACACATTTTGTGGATACCAGCCTGTAGGAACAAAAAGTGACTCAATCATTGCTGGCCTATTATCTCTGAACTTATATAGGATAAATAGCCAATTGTCAAGATTTTAATGTTTATCATACTACCGGGGTATAACTAATAAAGAACAAGATATGTTTGAAATGAACCTTATATCATAAAAGTTTTCCTGTTTTGATAAATCTTATTCACACCAACCATCCCACTAGTACATATATTCGGTAGTGACGTTTAACATTTAAAGGACTACATCTAAAGACTAAATTTGTGAAGTTAGTAAATGTTTCATACCAAATTTTTCTTAAGCCGTGAAACATTACATACCTTCATTTGTGGTCTGGCTTTTTTATCGTAGAGACCAGATGGCAGAAGATACTCTATGGCTCTCTGAAAACATCAAATTAGTGTCTACATCTACATAGTTAACTTCAGCACAGGCAGCAAACATGTATGAATCTGATTGAATCATTAATATAATTAATATATACATATATCCTACTTGCGATGTAAAAAAAATGGAACTATTTGTTATATAATCATACTTACATCAATATCATCTTGTGTGATTGAATCTGGATCTAAACTCATTATATTTGCTAAGTGCCTCTTTCCAATTTCATATTCTTGAACTTCTCCTTTCATGTATTCATCTAAACAATGAGTAAAACATGAGAATATGGCATCACGAGAATATGAAGTCATATATGAAGAATATAAAGAAGAGAAACTATTTAAAAAAATAACATACATGAAATTTTCCCACACAAGTCACTGTCATGAATATATTTATTATTGAATTGTTTTATACATTTCTTGAAAAAAAATCATATATCTACCATGTGCTGTTGCCTTTTCTAAATATGCTTTCATAGCCAAACTAATTTCCTTTGCCTTTCCGGAGTCAGCTGTGCTGTGTACATCTCTTTTCATGCCACTCCAAGACATGCATTTTAATCCCTGACATAAATAATCATATAGCATTTGATAAACATAAAATAATTTTATTGTTGAGCTTAATACAGTTCATTTCATAATTTGTCACCTACAAAACTGTTATTGCTATTCATCAAAGATCACAAAAAAATCATCTGACATATTATTAAATAAAAAATCAAGATATAAACAAGAAATTAAGTAATAGTATATCGTCCCGGGTATATCGTACAACCAAGTTATATATCTATAGCCTAGATAGGTAGGATGATGGAAGTGTAATACTCTGAGTCTGCGTACAACCAAAATAAACACGTGGAAGATTACTGCTGCTTCGCCACATTATACACTTAATAGAGAGTGTGGTCAGTAGATGGTTCATTTAAAATTATTTTTGTTTATGGCCTTCTATACCGTACCCACATTTTGATATCAATCCTGAAGAAGTCCTACATCAATCCCACAATGACAGAATGCTATCACTATTTAATCATTTAGTCTATTATGTACAACAACCTGCATTTGACTTAAAGCAAATTAACATTACTCCAAATGCAGGTAGATTAACTACAACATTTCTGCTAACTTCAACTGATCGGTTGACTGCGAAAATTCCATCAAATTGGTTATTGGACTAACTCGTAACTGCATGTAAAAATGTAACGCTCAATAAGTCTTGTGACAGAAATAGATGCCTCCAACTCATTCATACTAATTTCTATACCGACACGTTATAAAATTGTGTGGTACCCAAATATTAAAACTTGTGTCGGAATGACGACGACCACTACTATAGATATCTATGTATACATGTCATCACCAAGTCAATCAACTGAGCACAGACAGGTTCTTTAGCCAAGTTTCAGTCCCTCTAGGTCACAAAACATGCTCACAATAAGTGACAACGACAGTGTAGATATAATATTTTCAGTATAAATGTCAACTTGAGCGATAATACAAGACGTTTCTACGATGATATTAATTTCTAACACATTTGCAAATAATCGAACCATCATTTTTTTTTAAATATGCAACAGTGTTAATCAAGAAGTAATTAAACTGGTATTTACGGTTCGTTTTCCAGCACAATCTAAAGAATAGCGCAAAATATTTGATAGAAGTCGTCCCCGTGTCAAACAAATGGGCGCAGACATCTTGTTTACAGAAGTTTCAGACACACTCCACGATGAACTGGTGCCCGTAGCGAGGAAATAATCTAAGCAAATAAATTTAGAAAAAATCTTACTTAAACTTTTAAATTTCATCGAAGATTTTCTATTTCCTGTTATAAATATTGGTTTCAAACACTTTGTTGTATATTGGGCACGTAGATAATCTATTTAGAGCCTTGTCTGGTATGTGATTGTGATGCATATGGACTTAGGTCTATGAATAGACTGCTACCGCTACCAAAATCACTCTGGTTTCACAAGAAGAAATTATGTTATGTATCTATTTTAAGAACTAATTTAGTTTATTTCATGTGGTACTGGCCTGTTGTTTGTGTTAGTATTATTAATATGGATGTTGTCGTCATAGTGAATTTCAATGACATTCCTTTTATTGATGCTATATAGTCTTTTTGTTGTCACATTTGAGCGATAATTAATAAATGTAGATCCAATTGACCCCTTGAGAGCACAGGAGCAATTTATAGAGAGATATGTTGCTGTTTTACTTGTGCAATCAAAATATGAACCGAAGGTTTAGGTTTGATTGCACATATGTAAAACGTCTAAATATCTATAAATTGCTCCTGTGCTTGAGGGTATATCCTGAGACCGACATACCTCCTTGTGCATTCTGATTATGATTATGAATCGGCTATTTCCCTGGTGGGACATCCCGCCGATGATGGTGTGTATGGTTCATGGTTAGGGCAGCCAGTCCTTGAATATGTTCAAGGATGCGCTCTCAGCCACCTCCTTCTTCAGGTTATTCCATTCCGGTATTGTTCGGGGAAAGAAGGAGTGTTTGTATTGCGTGATGGCTGTTGTTATACTCTGGAACTTAAATGCGTGGTTCGCTCTGGTCCTGGTGTCTGCTGGTTTTAACGATGATGCCGGCACTGCCACAAGTCCCTGTACAATCTTGTACATCATCGTAAGCCTCTGGTTAGTTCGTCGATGCTCCAGGGTCGGCCATTCTAGTTTCTGAAGCAGATCAGAGGCACTGCGTTGACGATCATATGTGTTTGTCACGAAGCGCGCTGCTCTTCTATTTACTTTCTCCAGTTGGTCTTTGTCTTTCTGGAGATGTGGGTCCCATATCGCACTGCTGGAAATCAATAGTTTTAAGAACAATCCCGGAGTGGAACTGTCAATGCCGACTCTATTACCACTTTCAAGAGTTGGCTATCTGCCAACCCTTAGGCAGAACGTACCCTCTCTCCATTTACGCGTGGCCTCATTAGAGGAGGCCAGTCTCTTATCTAAGACTGGCTAATTTGTGAATTATCTATCCAGATCCTGCTGTATTCGATGGTGGAACGCACTAACGCCAGGTACGCAGTCTCCTTGGCTTTTCTAGGATAGTAGCGAAGGTTACACAGGAGAAAGCTGAGGGTGTTGCTAGCCTTCTTCGTCACATTGGTGATGTGCTTGCTCCATTCGAGGTTGTTGCTGATGGTCACTCCTAAATATTTAGCAGCATCCACCTCCTCCAGTGTGACTCCACACAGTTCGTACAGCTTGGCAATGACCTGCTTGCTCCTTGAAATCCTCATGAAGTTGCATTTCACGGGATTGAAACGTATGCCCCACCTCTTTGCCCAGTTGTCTAGTGCTGTTAAGTCTCGCTGCAGGCATTCCTGGTCTTCTACTGTACTGATGTTCCTGTACACTAGGCAATCGTCTGCGAAGAGACGCACTCTGGTGCCTGGCGAGACTTGTTGGGATAGATCGTTAATAAAGATCAGGAACAACAGGGGTCCTAACACTGTCCCCTCGGGTACCCCTGAGGCGACACGTTCTTTCGGCGAGGTCTCCATCTATGGCAACCCACATGCGGCGGTCAGTCAAGAATGATCTCACCCATTCTTTGATCACTCCTCTGATGCCATAGAACTCTAGCTTGCCGAGCAACCGTTCATGTGGAACAGTGTCAAAAGCCCTGGAGAAGTCCAGGATGGCGAGGTCGGTCTGGGCGGTGCTGTCAAACGCTTTCATCAGATCATCTACTGTGATTAGGAGCTGAGTCTCACACGATGACCACTTTGAAAGCCATGTTGGAGTGTGGTCAGGATACTATGCCGCTCTAGGTGTTTTACTACATGTTTGCAGATGATATGCTCCATGTGCATCTTGTACTTTTCTTATGGCAACTCATACCCTCTTGTCCTGGTTTTGAGGAGTGGTGTATAAAAGCCACTTATCATTTAGTAGTAGTAGCCTGTGTTTTGCGTTTAATGTAAAGGCAGTCATGTAACCCCGGCCAGTGGAGTCCGCTGTAGGGGCCACACGATACCAGCTTGTACAATATAAATCTAATACGACACAAAAATTTTCAGCTTTTACAACACTAAATGTGAAGAGGTCGTTTTGTGAATCAAAAAGTTCAACGATTTATTGATGATTATTTTTATACGATTTATGTATCATTTTGAGTTCTTTCTTTATAAAATATGCCTAAATTCCAAAATTAAAACCATATAATTACTAAATATATCTAAAAATTAGAAAAAAATAAACATATTTAGAAATTATTTATTTTTAAAATTATTTATATGATTTGCAATGGTTAGTGTGATTTTATTAGAGCATCAATCGCACTGTACGGCCATACACACTATCCGTGAATTATTCCTTGCCAATCAATACAAAACCGTTGATAATTCTTAACCAAATAAAAAAGAAAATCCTTAGGTTTTTCTCAGAAGGCATATCCATATATGTAACTTCAAGAAAATTGACATTTGGTAACACTCGATTTCACAGTTAAATAGAAATTTGGAAGAGGGTCTACCAAACATTCATTAACTGCAAAAATTTAGTTTTGAGATATTGGCCTTAACATTAAACATCACTATATATTATTACTAGTTGACCATAAAATGGATCACATTAGGAAAATTATTGATGTTTAAAAAGTATGTCCTTCTTTATTGTTTATAGTAATAAAATTTCCCATTTTTAATGTTAGAGATGTGAAATTTTATTATTGTTCCCATATAATCTCAAAGGCCTGGCGAGAAGGAGTCACTATTTGTTCCTACAGAATGGTGTCCACAAAATGTGTTATAATAGGAAAACTATTGATGATAAAAATCCTGTATATAAATATGTGCAATCATTTTTTTCTACACAATATCTATGTATAATTAACATGTGTTTTTAAATTTCAGACACACACACAACATGATCAGCCTCAGATCTGCTCAGTGTGTTGCCTGTCATACCAATTCTTTGATACCAAGGCAAAGTTTCCTAACATCTATTCAGCCATCAATTGTGTCCCAATTTTGGAAGGATTTTTACCATTCAAATCAAGTGTTGATACCCAAACGATGTGCTAGTTCATGGAAGAAAAAAATCCTGAAGCAGGAAAAAATGAAGAATGTTGTTATACAATATGCTGGTAAAAACACCAAACGGGCCAGGCGGGTTTATGTTTGGGGATATGCTGCAACAGGTGCATTAGGTAACAGCTTTCATTCTATAATACACTGTATACACTTTACAACCCCCTCTTCCCTTTTACTATTCTGCGAGGAAATTACATGGTTTAAAGTTAATCGCAATTGTATGCGCTATTGTTTTTTATGATGAGATTGGTCCAATGTGTTCTTATTATTTTGTCTCTTTTTTTATAAGACTTGGTAAATAACTACATGTATTTTTGTTTAGTTTTCAATTCTCTACTGTTATAAAAAAAAATCGATTATATATTGTGTATCCCATCAATATTCTAAAAAGACATGTCCAACATACATTCATATTTGCTTCAATCTAGAATCAAAATTTAGTATTGCGTGATATATCTTGCTTTTTCTTGACAGGTGTTAGGCGATTTGTAAAACCAGAGAAACATGAAATAAATAGATTCATGTGTTTATTTGCTTCAATCTAGAATCAAAATTTAGTATTGCGTGATATATCTTGCTTTTTCTTGACAGGTGTTAGGCGATTTGTAAAACCAGAGAAACATGAAATAAATAGATTTCGCCAGTTAGGACCTCACAGGCTGGACTTTTTCAACAATTTACAATTGAAGGTTTGAGTATTTATTATGAGTATACCTCCATGTTCTCAAATGATGTTTTAAGATGAGGAAACAAATAACAGCAAACATGGGTCAAAAGGATTATTGTATTGTGATTTAGGTTCACCATGCTAGCTGTGGTTATGGGTTTTCAGTATTTGCTTGCAAAGGAAACGATGGCACAAGTGTTTATGGCACTGGAATAAACACAGACTCACAACTAGGATATGTTGAATATCCTAAGAATTCAGGTAAAATGGCCTTTCAACTTCATATAATTACAGTGTGTACTTATTATTTGTATATAGAGCATCAGTAGCACAGTTCGGCCGTACACACAATCTGTGAATTTTACGCTTGACGTTAACTCCCCGTTATAGAGGTCACTAAATTTCTCGTCATTCGTATTTATAATTCACGGTTTATGTGTATGGCCGGTTTTAGCGATTGGTGCTTCTACATGTATTTCTAATAATATGGCTTATTTTATGTGAAAACATAACTAAAAAGACGTGAGAGAGAAGTTTGAAAATGCATAATGTATCATTTTCTGACATTTACAATTGAATGTGTCCTAACAAAGGTCGTATTCTGGACTATGTGATTGAGCCTGTGCGCATTGTTCTGCCTCTGCTATATCCGACCTCTACCAAGGTTACTGCACTCTCTGCAGGGCGCGCTCACACAGTGGTCGCCACAGATAATGAAGGCAGTAAGTGGGATGGTATCAGTGATGCACGGTTTCATCATAACTTTTATATGTAATAGTACATGTATATGTGTAGAGGTAGAAGGCAGATTTGTTAATCATTATATTTCCAGAGAAGGAAACTGTTAGTATAAAGCATTATTGGCTGCTTAAATATCCTTTGATATTTTTCAAAGAAGCACGTATTAATTAATAATGAATTTATTAGTTTACAGCCTTGGAAACAATGCCTATGGGCAATGTGGACGAACAATTGTGCCAGACGAAATACACCGGTAATTCTTTTCTTTATTTGATAGACATTTTCTAAAATTGATGTAGGTGGAATATTGATGATTATGTCTTTTGCTTACAGAGGTAACAAGGTAATCAACAAAATCTCTTTAGATGGCAAGATCAAACAAATTGTATGCGGTCAAGATCACACCCTTTTTTTAACTGAAAGTGGAGAAGTCTATTCCTGCGGGCTGGGTACAGATGGCCAAACAGGTACACAGCCCAACAATTGTAACGTTGTGATAAAAGAATAATTCAACAGCAATGTTTTCTCAATAATAGATTATATAATTTTCTTTCAAAACATTATAGTTTATTTGACATCGGAGGATATAAGTGTTTTAGAAATGTTCTCAAGTTTCTTGTATTTTGAGGTTTTATTTTTATGGGATTAGGTCTTGGGCATTTTGAAGTTTGTGATCGACCAGCACTTGTTCAAGGAGATATTAAAGGAGAAAAGATCTGCTATGTTACCTCAAAGGCTGACTGTGTGCTAGCTGTAAATGGTAAAAATAGTTATAAAATGGAAATATGTATTATTTAAGGATATTGAAATTATGAAAGTGCATATTGTCTATTCAGAATGTCGTTGTTTGCATGAATTATTATGGGTGAGGAACTTGTTAAAAAGTCACTGGTTTCTGGTTGGGTTAAAGAAATTATCTTCAGTAGTCTCGGAATCAATTTATCAAAATATTTTTTGCCACATCATGGGTGACCCAGTGAGTCCTTTAATGTACCATGATTCAGGACTATAGTGGTTGATGAGGAGATTTGCATGAAATAGTTTTTTGAAGACTTGTGCTATTTTTGCATAAGTTTATGTTGTTTTCAACATTTTAGATAAGGGACAAGTTTTTGGTTGGGGAAATACAGAGTATGACCAGTTAGCAGCAGCTGATCCTTCAAGTACTCAGATCTCGACTCCCATTCACTTGCCTTTCAACAGTGTCGGCAAGGTAGTGCGTGTGGCAACTGCTGGATCCATGTGTGCTTTATTGAATGGTAAACAGATGTTTTATTGGCAATCAAACATATGCTTTGGTTAGGGAATCAGAGAAAAGTCAAAAGATTTTGTTTTCTGTATAAATGAAAAACTTGTGGTATCCAGAACACATTAAAAATCTTGTACAAGAGTGAATATATCTGATAAATGTTGTACAGATATTTGCAAATAACCTTAGTTTATTTTTATATTTCTATGTTTGCAGAAAATGGAGAGGTTTTTGTTTGGGGATATGGGATTTTAGGGAAAGGTCCAAAGCTCGAGCGAACACTGACACCATCACTGATACCACCAACGGTATTTGGGAAAAATGAATTTAATACTGATGAGAAAGTTAGTGATATTCAGGCTGGTATGAACTACTTTGCTGCTGTTACAAGTAAGTTGATTGATGGTCATAAGAAATGTCCACCAGCATTATCTGCAATAGATGTAAATGATAACAAAATAATTTGCCTGTTTCATTCATATAGTAGAGGGAAGAATATACCCTACCCCATTTAATTCTCAAGTCTCAGCAGACATCCAGGCCAAATCTCACTCATTTTTTAACCATTCTCATTTCACAATTTCTAAATTTTTCAATTTCTCACAGTTCTCAAAGGAAATTCACCCCCATTCTCATTTATCATAAAAAAAAATCAAGGACCATTCTCGCATCTCAAAATAGGTATATTTCCCCCTCATAGTACATATATTCGTCGTCTTTGAAGTTCAAAACATCTTATTATTTAGATATGGGCAACTTGTATACCTGGGGAAGAAACAAACAAGCAAGTTTGGGACTTGGAAATAAGCTGGATCACTTTTTTCCATTAAAGGCAAGTTTGTATTATATTAACAGAAACGAAAGAGAATATAAATAATAAAACTACTATCAATATTTTACATGGTTTGATTATCATACACATTTTAATGAATGGAATTCTCACATTTCAATAACACAGCCTAAAAAGTAAGTGTTGTAACCTGATTTTATGTAATCTTTTTACATTGTAGGTGCAAGTTCCAGCTGAAGTTTTACAAGTTTTTTGTGGTGTTGATCATACAATTGCAATAAGTAGGGCATATGCCTAATAAATATGCATATAGTCCAAATCTTAGTTTTGGTTCACTTTTTTACAATTATTAAACAAATCCAGTTATATATCATTTATTTAATTAATATAAATAGTATATAATAAACACGCTTTCATTTGCTTCATTTACATAATCCAAAAATCTTAAATCTAGTCTGCATTATGATGAATCACGTGACGTGTCTGAAAAAAACTCCGAATTCTTATTTTGTACATTCCACTTTCAAATAAAAAACACTTCAAACTACCAAGTCTATAACTATGGTATAGTCAACTTCCATGCAATTCTTACTTTCATAAATGTATAAGAACAAGCTCACCTACATACCAGTCAAATATTTAACAAATCACATACAGTACTGTATAATATTAAAAAATTATTTGCTATGATGTCCTTTAGTAAAGTACAGTTTAACTATTTGGAGATAAGAAATAGGTTAAAAAGTCTTTCAATAGCTGTCCATGTTCAGACATCAAACAAATAAGTACCTTTATTCTTTTCTTACACCACCACATTATTTAGCAACTTCAGGAATATTTCAGCTACAGAGGATGTTCTAGTAAAGATCAAGTATCGAATACTAGCATTTAAAATGTTGAACAGATCCTTAACACAAAATCAATTCATGAAACATTTTTAGATTTGTATTTTATGTCCTACTGAGTATTGATTCTGTTATTTGTTGATTCCGTTTGACATCCGGCTCATCGCCGTGAAGGGGAAGAAAAGTCACTAAGCCTCGTCCAAGTATTTGTGAAGCATCTTGGCTTTGAAGATGATGTAACTGGAAAAGAACAATCAATACATTCATGTTTTTGTAGCTTATATTCAGTTTGAATTTCATTCTCATTACTACTTATTTATTAATTGCCTATTTAGACAGCTAAAGTGGTACAAAACAAAATTGTTTTAAGATCAGAAACCTTGACAATAGAAATTGATTTAATAATAAAATTAAAAAATATTAGATACCAGTTCGTCAATTTTGATAATCGTAACATTTGTACAAAAATAGACTCATTTGAAGAAGAAAAATACTTGCTTAGACTTAGCTCTTATTTAAAGAAACTTTTATCACTTCTTCAACATTATGCTTTACCTGTTTTCTGACATAATGCACCATTAATTCTAGCTGACGTGGGTCTTTGTAAGATCTCTGGAAGAAGGTTCTCCACAGCGCACCAGCCAACACTCGATCATCACTTAACATACCCTGTAGGAATTAGAATTCAAACAATCATTTAATGGAGTCTGTAATTCTTTAGTAATTACATAGCCACATGTAGAAGATACATTATAATAAGTATACAACTACATTGTATCTGGCTTCACGTACAAGTGAAATGAGTATGTGATGATATGATACGTAAGATTAAGCTATATACAAACACAATGTCCATAAATGTGTCAAATATCTGGCTTCACGTACAAGTGAAATGAGTATGTGATGATATGATATGTAAGATTAAGCTATATACAAACTGTTTAACACAATGTCCATAAATGTGTCAAATATCCTACAGTATTGTAGACATCAGAATTT
Organism: Streblospio benedicti; assembly: GCA_019095985.1. Taxonomy (NCBI): domain Eukaryota; kingdom Metazoa; phylum Annelida; class Polychaeta; order Spionida; family Spionidae; genus Streblospio; species Streblospio benedicti. The sequence goes on along the minus strand of CM032666.1, from coordinate 53,378,402 downwards.
TTTTTTGACTACATACTACATATAAATACACATTGGAAAGGTAAACAAACCTCATCATATGCAAATATTCCTGCCTTGAATTCTTCCGACAGTTGCTGAATACCATCACGTCTGGCTTGTGACGCTCCTGCCTAAAAAGTTGAAATACAAGTTGTAAACCTTGCACAAGACCTCATATGAATGGCTAATAAAATTATGAGAAATACACTTACTCCTAATTTCTTTGATCTCTTGTCAACATCTTTCCACATATGCTCTACTAGACTGTTTCGAGTCAGTTTCCCTTCCATTCTTTCCTCTGATAAACGTACCATAGTCATCCTTGGTTAAAAAAAAAATCTTCATGAAAACAGGAACATTTTAAATAAAATGAACATACACATCCAAATCAAGATGTAATGCATTTGACTATATGTGATTAGGTCATCAGAAATTAGATGTGAATGAGTAAATTATCTGCTTATTTTGCAATACACTGAATACAAAATTTTGAAATAAATTTTGCTTATTCTTTTTTTTACAATGTGAGTTGTAAAAATAAAAATTCAGTATCAAATATATATATTTGTATAATTTGAAATATTCTTTGAATGAGCATTTGAATTCTACTTCATTATTTCGATATCAATAGATGAAATCACTTATACAATTAGTATGCATAAATAATATCCATACCAAATATGCAATTCCATAACACGAAACCACGAGTTAAATGTGTCGTCTAGCTCTAAATCTGTAAACACAAAATTCTGATCAATAGTAATAAATGATCTTTTTGACACTGCAGCTTCGGTCGCAGAGCCTTTAAAGTGGTGAGAGACAAGATGGTGAATTATTAGGTGGCACTTCATCCGAAGTGGCGTTCCTGTCAGACGACAGTTTGAGGAGCGTCGCAGGTGGATGGTATTGGCTATTGTCCTAGTTGAGGTTGAGCTTGGGATTACTTTGGTGGATTTTCAGGGCTTCGACTAACTTGCTATGGTGGGTAGTTTCCTCTATGCCAATGATTTTGACATCACCATGTTGTAACTAGTCACTAATTAATGGCTTTGCTATGGAAATCACAATGTTTAGCAGATCATAGTACACGAATGTGACTACTGTTAGTTGTCTCAAAATTAAAAAACCTATGGATATTGCAATGATTAGTAACAATCTTCTTGGGGATAAGCAAATGTCATGTTAATCTAACTTGATTGCTTGATATGAACAATACAGCTTGACTAGTAAAATATTCCATTAAATGTTTACACTTTATAAAAACTTCAAATCGTCAATATGCTATGAAATCTTAAAGATTATAATGTACATTTTATGGTTTACCTTTCATAATTTGTGGATAGTCAACCAATTCTGCACAACAAAGGTACAATCTAATTCCAGAGTGATACAGAATCTGAAATACAAAGCACATTTTAGCACTGAAATTTTGCGTTATTTCAAGTACATGTCGGTCATGTACATATAACTGAAATATTGGCATTATAAACAAGAAATATAAACAAGAAATATTTTTCTTACTTTCTTCTTATATCGGAGTTTGCCATAAAAGCCAAGGGAATTTCTTATTCGACCAAGTAAACTTGTCTCTTCTATTCCAATTGTGCTTTGCTGGAATTGGAAAATGGAAATACAGTTTACAATTAGTTATCAATCACAAAAAATATTCTTAAAAATAAATGTATAAGTTCATTACAATAATATTAAAAAAAACAAAAACAATTAAGAATTTATTTTAGGATGGACACTTCACACTTACCTTTGAAATTTGGTTGTAATGGGGATTGTGTGCATATAATTTTGTCATAACATTCACACCAGACAGCGAAGCAAAAGAGCATCCACCATGATTCATCTGTAATATTTAAAACCAATTCAAATGAATATAATACAACCGATCACATTTGAAACAATATAATGATGTTTACGGTGTCTGTTTTGTGACAAAAGAGGATAAATTCTGCAAATTTTGCAACATCAAGGTGCTCACATGAAATGACTCATTTTAAAGTAGGTATCTGAACAGTACATCAGATAAAAATATTTCTATTTATGGGCCTATATATACACAAGCCGTTCTTGTAGTCACAAAATGAAATTTCAGGGTGTTTATATTGTTCTGGTTTTTGTACATAAATTACGAACTTTTAAAGTATAGACCTTACTTGATGTGCCAACCATTAGTCAGTTTGACCTATCATTAGAGCACTTCACACACATCCCGTGTATTTTTTTGTTTAAACCATCGTAGCACAGCTATTAATGAACCAACAATAATTTTTGAGATGTCAAAATAAAGCTACTTACTTATATTTTCATAAGATAAATACTACTTTTCATTTTCGTAAAATAAATACTACTTTTATGATTTGCTGAAATTACATGGTTCTATGGTGCATTTTGTTATGAAATAACATATTCACACACATCCTGTATGTGGGGTTAATATGCGATTTGAACACGTTTATTTATATTTTTTCTTACTAGAAATTTTCTTTTTACACTTTGGCAGTAAGAAAATGCTATTCTCACGTAAACCCTGCATCACACGTCACGTGATCACACACCCACTAGGGGAAAACATTGACACGTGACCATATAAATGCACGAGAAAGTGTCCGTTTTCGGCGTTATTTTTCTGTACTTAAAGTTGCTATATTTTGTTAGTTTTGAATTAAATTCATTACATATGTATCATTGTATAACATACTGGACAGTGTTTAGAGCAGAGGCTGCTAATTAAAAAGTTTCCTGGGGCTTTAACATTGCCGACATTAATACAGCAAATATCGGTTATATGCCAGACAATCACAATGCACATGTGAAACGCTGTACGCTAAGCTCTGCTCTTCTCATTGTCGAAAAGTATGCTACACGTTCCAAACGTTTTCTTGTTTATATTCAATATAGCACACGTACGTTTGCTGTCACTGCGTAGACCCTTGTAGACAGGAGACGAAAGAGCTAGAGGGTTTTCTTGAGAATATATTTTTTCAAAAATATATACGGGATGTGTGACTTACAGGCCCTGTTACCCTGTGTGAAATGTCTGGTTTTGTTCATATTGCAATTTTTTTTAATGTGGAAGATGGTAATTGGTACCCAAAACTGGTTTATTCAAACTGGTAATGTGAAGATTTTGGATTCCATTTGAAGATTAATTTGATGTGGTCATAGCCTATAATGCGGTGGCAGACAACCCTTTCACAACTTTAACACTGCATAACATATAATAGAGCTATAATCTTCTATTATCGCCCAGTATCTAGTCAGAATACACATCATCTGGTAAATTAATACACAGTATACTAAATATTTCTGCTATAATACTTCACTCACGAATTTATTTTGGATCACATCATAAAGGACAGTTTGACGTCGCGTCAATCGAGCTAAAATACCAATATTCATTGTTTTTGTCCTTACTAACGTTTCATAACAGTAAGTGAGTAAATTACATAATCCTGCCGAAACAATTAAAATAAATAATTACAAAATCTTATATTTACTATACAAAAAGCTTTACAAAAAACACATCACTCAAACCTGGGACATAACTACATAGTTGCTATATACTGAACTCATCAAACAGTAAAACAAAACATTATTTTTCCCCTTTTTTATTTAATTTATATGCGGTATCAATACCTACAAAAGCTCAAAGATCAGCTGGTATGATCCATCACATCTATTTATTCTGTATTTAACCAAGCTATAGGTGACCAAAGTTGACAGAAAGGGTATGTTTATATAAAATCTATTACTTTTCATTCATAAAGTGGACTACTTAAAGATATACCTCTTTTTAATTACCATTTGATGTAAAGCTTACTGAAGGGATTGACCCTCTTACACTATGACTTCCTATGTTCCATGTTCCACTATTTTGTTACCCCTATGTTCCATGTTCCACTATTTTTTTCACCCATGTTCCATGTTCCACTATCCTGTGTCACCGCCTCTATAGTGGGGTTGGGACCGTTGGGCTTATAAGGCATGTGTAAGAGTTGCTGATTTTCCATCTTTTTTTTGCCTCTCTCTCTCTCTCTCTCTCCCATCATCTCAAAAAAAAATTCTTGCCTCTCTCCCGTCTCCCACTTTTTTCAGGGTAATTCCCATCTCCCCTTATATTCTTTGGGTCAGAAACAATCCGATTAACTTTATCATATTATCATTTTTAGTGGATTATGAAGTCGACCAATAGCGTGGGCAATATTTCCCCAAGACCTGAGCATATTATTGTCGGAGGTTTTCCCACTTATGTGGTGAAAACAGGTCACTCAAGAAATGGGAACATTCTTGCATTGATCATACCAGGTAATTATTGTTTTTAGTTGGCACAATTTTTATTTTACTGTTAAACTTATTAAAAATTACTGTTTAATCTAGCATGATGTACAAAATCCTAAATTAACAAATTTAAAATTCATGTTTTGGTAGGTAACCCTGGAATAGCTGATTATTACAATGAATACATGGTGAAATTGGTTGAGCAAAGCAAAAATAACCTTCCAGTTTGGTGTGTGTCACATGCTGGTCATGTTTCACTTCCCAAAGATTTTGCAGGTACTTTTCAGTGTAGATGCGCACGCCACCATATTGACATACGTCAGAAGATTGTCTTGTCACTAAAATGTACGTGTGGCGATTTGCTAACGTACGTCGAGGTGCTGGCGAGTGCATCTACTGTATATAGGAAAGTGTTGCTTTTATTTTTCTTGTCTCATTTAAAAAAGAAAAAGAAGTCATTTATTCTCATCCTAACTACTAATTTTTTATTTTATTTTTTATCTAAATATCTAAAACTACATACACATACTTAAAATTTGTTGAGTAAGGTTCATAGCATATTGGAAACCATGTATCATTTTGAGTTCTTTCTTTATAAAATATGCCTAAATTCTAAAATTAAAACCATATAATTACTAAATAAATCTAAAAATTATTTATTTAACTGTTTTCAACTGTTGTCCTCGTCAGAATACATACACATACAGATGAAACTTTCGCATGATGCAATTTAGCAATGTTGTAGTAATTTAGCATCATAAACTTGAAATCTAGCGAGATCTACTGAAATAACTATTAACTAAATTTCATTTAATAAACATTTACGATTTTTGCAGCAGCAGAAGCAGCAGCAGCAAATACTGACTTCACTTCTCTGGAAGGCCAGATAAAGCACAAAGTTCAGTTCATAATGGAACACATTCCACAATCAACCAAATTAATCCTAATAGGACATTCCATAGGAGCATATATAATTCTTCACATGCTGAAAGAATTACCCGAGGAACAGGTAGTAAAATGCCAGTTATTATTTCCAACAGTTGAGAGACTTGCACTTTCCAGCCAGGGAAAAGTAGCTACCCCAATGCTTCGATATCTTCGTTGGTTAGCCCCAATAGGAATTTACCCTTTTTCTTTTCTCTCTGACAGTATTATAGACAAAGTTCTTCGATGGTACTTTGGCAAAAAGAATGTACCAGATTGTACAATTGAAGCTACAAAAAGATTGATATGTCCCCGAACTATCAGGTGCATCACGGACATGGCCAACGAAGAAATGCAAAAAGTTATTACAGCAGATTATCATCTAATTGAAAAATATCTGGAAAAATTGATGTTTTACTATGGAGCAAGTGACCATTGGTGTCCCATAGAATATTTTGAAGACATGAAAGCACAATATCCGAATGGCAATATTATTCTATGTCAGAAAGGTTTTGATCATGCATTTGTTTTAGAATCAAGTGAAAATATGGCTCATATATCATGGAAATGGTTAGCTGAAGATATAGCAAATATAGAGTAATGAATATTTCAAATTCGTCAGTATCTCTAATGAAACACTGTATAGAGCCATTATATCCACATCTATTAACGTGTGCAAAATAAAGAGGGTGATGATAGTTAATGAAGCATATATTGATCAATTTTTCACTATTAGAACAGTAAAAGGCCTTTTAGTTTTACATGTGAAAAAGAATGCTCCATCAAAGCATCTAATGAAATCAAAGAAGTAAATAGTACAGTCAACAGATAATAGTATATTTGTAAAGAGATTCATTGGATTTCTTTTGTATATCAACAAGTATCACTAATTTTGTGCTAAATCTGTGTGGAGTCATACTGGAGGAGGTGGCTGCTGCCAAATACTTAGGTGTGACCATTAGCAACAACCTCGAATGGAGCAAGCACATCGCCATTGTGACGAAGAAGGCCAGTAACACCCTCAGCTTTCTCCGGCGTAACCTCCGCTACTGTCCCAGAAAGGCCAAGGAGACCGCGTACCTGGCTTTAGTGCGTTCCACCATTGAATACAGCAGTGTGATATGGGACCCAGATCTCCAGAAAGACAAAGACCAACTGGAGAAGGTTAACAGAAGAGCAGCTCGCTTCGTGACAAACACATATGATCGCCAACGCAGTGCCTCCGATCTGCTTCAGAAGCTAGAATGGCCGACCCTGGAGCACCGACGATCTAACCAGAGGCTTACAATGATGTATAAGGTTGTGCAGGGACTTGTGGCAGTGCTGGCTTCATCGTTAGAACCAGCAGACACCAGGACCAGAGCGAACCACGCATTTAAGTTCCAGAATATAACAACAGCCACGACACAATATAAACACTCCTTCTTTCCCCGAACAATTCCGGAATGGAATGGTCTGAAGAAGGAGGTGGCTGAGAGTGGATCCTTGAACATGTTCAGGGACCGGCTGCCCTAGCCATGTGGCACACACACTGTCATCGGCGGGATGTCCCACCAGGGAATTAGCCGATTATTGAATAGAAAGATAGATAGAAATCCATTTAAACTTACAATAATTGTCTTAATATTTTCGGACATTTTCAATGTCCATCGTCTGAGACTTTTCCGTCACCAGGTGGCAGCACGTGACAGAAGTGCGCGCACCCTCGACCACACCCCAACAACAAACACTGACTTGACTTCCACTTCTGTCACGTGCTGCCACCTTGTGACAGAAGTCTCAGACAATGGACAATGAAAATGTCCGAAAATATTAAGACAATTATTGTAAGTTTAAATAGATTTAGCACAAAATTAGTGTTACTTGTTGATAACAGATAATAGTAGTCTCTTTTCCATATCTGTGATGAATTTATAATGTGTTATGTTTATGTATTTATTATTTATATTCGTGGCCAATGTTTCTTGGTGCTATAATTGAAGGTCCACTATGGAAATAAGAATATACATTTACATGTATGTACAAACTTTTTAGTGCTCCTTATTTATTGCAGTGTATAAGGTTTTGTTTGTAATGTATCTGTGATAACATATTTTCAAATCAAATTCAAATTTAAGATTTTTCATAATCGAAATCTGTTTTACCATTTGTTCATACTACTAGGTATATTTTTTATCACACAATTGCATTGCTTCTAAATGGGACACATCAAAATCATGAACATCTTTTTTCTTTGTGCATAAATATTCCACATAACGTTCCATGAAGATGTAGATATTCATATGGAGTCTTGTTAATTTTCTATATCTGCTCATTTATGCACATATCTATCACGAATAATTCTCATTGTTTTATCTGTAAATGAATGAATTTATGGTACTTTGAGGAAGTATATATCATATATATCTTTATATTTCATAGTTGTTGTAAAAATGAAACAATAAGTTCTAATTTGAAAAAAAAAAACAGAATTGTTACTTTAAATTTTATTGCAAATGGCTTTATAGACATCTACAGAAAAAGTGCACATATTATTATGGCATAGTCGTGCTTTATTTTAACCTAGCAATGCACATTAACAAGTATGCACAGCATAACTCCTAGCATAGACACTAGATATTAATATGTTCTTTACTATCTTTTATGAAAGTCTATAATTCTTCTTGCACACTGCATATTTTCACACCGGATCTCACACAAACACCATACAAAGTTATGCAAATAGTTGACAAATATTTTACAACGCAATTCAATACAGTAAATTGAATGGGACAAAAATAATGAGATGGGATGAACAGATGATGAGGCTATATCAAAAACCAAAATCATACAATAGAAATATGTGAACACAGTTTTGAAAAATCTTCATTCAGCACTGAAAAGAATGTTGCAATGTTGCTTAGTACTATATCCAAAATTGTTCCGTCTAATTTATTGCTCCAGTTTTACTCGAACTAATAGTGGACATCGGCATTGTATTAACCACAATAAACAAACTTAGCACCTCAATAACATTTATTACCTCAGAAATTATAACCTTAATATAACACTTTAATATGTAGATCTAATATACTATGATGCAACGTGTGGTGATGCAAGTTTACCACATGTATGAATGAAATATTAGTTTGACTCAATTTATACTATAATTAATAAATCATGATGGAAGAATAGTAAAGAACTTTAAATGCTGAAAAGCTTCAATACTAATATAAAGCAAAATCTATTTGTAAACTCTCAATATTAAAACTTCAATAAATACATTTAAAAAAATGTTAGCTTTCTCAGGTAAAGCTAATGCAAAAGGGTATAGTTGAATGTGTTAAACTACCATTGAACTTAAAAAAATTGTTTTGTACAAAACACATTCACATCAGCAATACAAGGCAATAAATATGTCATCATTAAAATATACAAATAAACATTATTTGAAAGGGATATATATCATTCATCACAATCTTCGCAATTTTGTTTGTAATTTCTTCCACTATTAAAACTTCTTTATCTGTATAAAACATTTAGGATTTGCACTTCACCACTTTTCAAGACTTATACTTGGATTTCGGCACTGTTCCTGAAAAATCTCACTTTGGAATCATCACACAAAGGGTTGTTGACCAGAACGATGTTCACTTTCAACATTAACTACAGTAACGCAAAATACATTATCCATCACGTATCCCTTTGGTGTTATGTTCCTCGTTTCACCTACTAAGCGAGTGAGAGCGGTTGTCTCTGTCACCACCTATCATGGTGGAGCCTCCCGCTGCTCGGGGGGTCAGTTTGTTGAAAAACGGGTGGCTGATGGCCTCGTGTAGGGTGATACGGTGGGTCGGGTCGTACTCTAGCATCTTCTCGATCAGGTCAAACAGCTGCCGATGCTCATCAGAATCCTTCTGCATATAGCGCTAGAAGAATAAAAGTTACAAAGTTTTAAACCTTTTCCATCATTTCATGAAGGAATAGTCAGTCTCATTTCTCGAAACAAATTGCACAAAATTTATCTCTGGGAAATGCTTTAATTGAATACTAAACAATGTGCTTTTTCCCAAATTTGTTGTGGATACAATTATATTGTTCTATATATAAGAATAAATGAATAAAAAGAAAATTCACAAGAATCGACACACATTAAAACTATTTTAGAAAATTGAAGTTTCATAATATGAAGTAAGGTTTGCAGTATATGGTTTGTCAAATTGTTACATTGTATTTAACATATTAAATAATAACGTTGAAAGAACTGAAACATATACAAGTGTTCAACATGGTAAGTCTTTAAACACATTCAAAGTACGAAGGTAATTACAACACTCACGACACGGAACACAATCTACAGTTAAAAGTACAAGAGGCGAGTCACGTGATGATCCATACCTTGAGGGGTTTGCAGTTTTCCATCACATACTTGCCAGCAGAGCTCCGCTCATCCCAGTCTAATCTATTTCTTCTGAAGTACTTGGTTTTTCTACACAGAAGCAACCAAAAACACACATTGAGTATCATGCATTTTAGTAATTGAGGCAATCTGTTAGAGATATGCGGAAGAGGAACACTAATGCAATTTACTAAGGAGGTCTTGTATATACAAATTTAACTCCTCCAATGTAAAATGCATAAGTATAAACTTTAGCATGTATTAGTTTTGACATGTCCCAATGCAAAGTCTGTGGATAAAGAAATGAAGAAAAAAAGTGAATGATTAACTTGTTCACTAAATGAAGGTAAAAGTTCATACAGGAGTTTACATCCAACTTCAATTAGAGAGCAGTTAAATGGGATTATGTGCAACAAAAACAAAATATAGAAAGTCTGCCCTGGAAATCTATTGACACATTCCACATTCGTCCAATTTTCATTAAAATCAAGACAATCCAAACTAAACAAGCAACTCCGCTTCAAGCTCATGTAAATCTTCATGCAGACTTCAGTACTTGGACGCCAACGCCACTCACATGGAACGGTTTGCACTGTTCACGAACATAGCGCCCAGCAAGGCTGTGCGGGTCCCAGTCAAGGCGGCCATGCCAGAAATAACCGCACCTAAACACGCAGAATCAAGCATCACACAACATCTAGGTCAGTAGACAGCAGTGAGAGGAGAGGAGGAAGGACATTTGGATCCTGTCTCCTCGCATTCAAGCCATGACAGCAGCAGTCAGCAAGGGGTATAACATGGTAGGGTGACTCACATATAGCTGTCTACATTGCTCCCGCACGTATCTGCCCGCCACAGAAGTTGGGTCCCAAATGAGCCGCCCACGCCAGAAGTACTGGTCCCCTCTATGGCGGAGACAGGCAGACAAGACAAGGTTAGGAGACAAAATGAATCGTGATGATGTCAAAGTCATGTTCCAATGGCAAAAATATTCTTCCCTGTCTTGTCTTAATGTATATTAATATGGCACAAACATATCGAGGGTGGTAGTGGATTTCACCTCAAAAGTACTATGGGTTTTGTTTGGTATAGAGGTAATGAAATAAACTGCAAATTTGAAGGGAATCAAGGGAAAGTGATAGGGTTACCAAGAGGACACTCTCACTTATCACACACTCACTAGGAGTAGCCTACACTGGTCATGGACGAATCTGCCGCTGACACTGTACTTGTCCCAATCTAATCGTCCGTGCCAGAAAAATCCCGTGCTATGAGCAGATAGGCAGAACTGACATTAGTATGAGAACCTACCTTTTCTACACATCTGCACCAAATACTACCCTTCCTTGATGATCCATCTCGGATATCAATACTCAAATGATTGGGAGGTCCAAGTTGATACATGTAAAGCCATGAACACAGGTGTATGTTTTACAGTGTCAACGAGGAAAACAATACAGGGGAATTAACTTAGATTTCAATGTGGACTCACATGAAGAGGTTTAGACATTTCTGAGACATATCTACCCTCGACAGAGAGTGGGTCCCAGTCAAGCCGACGTCGCACAAAGTATTCCGGTCTATACAGAGATAGAGCAAGTAGAAAAAATTGTCAACAGGCTGATTTCAACCATTTTTGAGAAAAAAACATGCACCTAAGTGACTTTTCACTTACTTTCGGTGTTTTATAATGTGAAGATCAAAACAAAAAAAATCTCCACCCTATCAACCTCCCAAGTTTGCCGCATCACAATTTAGAAAAGGGTAGACTGACATAGACGTCTTCATGAGAGATTTCTCGTAAATGCACTTTCCAACTCACATAAAGCATTGTGCATGATCCCTGCACATAGCGTCCAGCGGATGAATAGTAGTCCCATTTTAGACGGCAATCTTTGTCAAAGAACCCTGTTGCTATGCTACCAAGCAGCATTACATTATTATGATCATGACACATTTACAGAATGATGTTTAGTCCTCTCTTGTACTCTCCTTCTCTATTAATCTCATAAGTTGTATAATCTTCATTGTGAAAATTACGATGTTTAAAGATATGAAAAGAAAAACTTCCTATTGATTCAGATTTTATAAGTGGTTGGGTATCAATATACCAAATGCATTTGCTATATAAAATATTGGATCATCAAATCACATAATTCAAAGAATAATGTGTTGATGCCAAAACCTGTTTTAAAGAATGTATGTATTCAGAAAACATAGTGTTTTATTTCTAACTACTAGGAATTACTCAATTTTGCTTCTTTTTCCCCCCCGCATATATGTTTACGCTGAACTTTATCTCTGTTTCAGCCTATAATGCAATGAATATCTGAGCTGAAGACAGCTTTCTTATCTTATCTTTCCAAAGGACCCACACAAAATGTCTGCCGCACAACATCAAAATACAATTGTCTCGAGTGCTCTGCACATAAAATAAATTCTTCTGCTCATTACTTGTGACCAAAAAAACTATATTAGTTATCTTATTGATACCCAACTAAGAGTTTCATAAGTGTATGCATCTATCTATGTAATTAACTTACTTGGATTTTTTCGCCATGGTATAAGGAATAGTTCCTAAAATTCGCTCCATCATTGCCAAATGTTCCCGATTGTCATGGGTCTAAAAAGGAGAATTTAAAGCATGAAAGATAAACACAGTCACAAAACCTTTTGTAACCACATTCATAAACTTCATATCACTTATTTCTCAGTCAAGCATATTTCTCTTAAATTAGGATTCAGATAGACTATTGCTTAAGTTACCAGAAGTTTTTAACTTGCATTTGCAAGCAGTGAGGAACATGTATAATATGTATAATCAGTATGATTATATTAGTACTTTAAGAACATTTATAGTGTAGGTTTAAAGTAAAAGCTCACCTGAAAGAGCGTGTACCCTGTGTAGAGTTCAAACATGATACACCCAACACTCCACACGTCACATGGTTGTGCCCATCCCAATTCTGAAAAATAATGCCCTTATATTTTTACTTATTTATGAAAGGAACAACCAAAACTAATACTATTGAATCAGAGAACAAAATAGGCCCTAACCCTCCATTCCACTATCGTAACCAGCATCAAAACCAAGTTAAGACTTGTCAAATTTTCATGGTCTTTACCTGATCGAGACCTTCACGGGACCATGCCGAGTTCTAGTCCTTTTCTAGTCTAGTCAGGAGCTAGAACTGTTTCGGTCCTGGCAAAAAGTAGCCGGGTATACACGACTTGTGCCACAACAAACTGGTTGGACTGACAAGCAATCCAACTAAAAAAGTCATGAGTGTTTCGACCCAGACTAAAAAATCAATAGTTTGTCGTGACCATGTCAATAGCATATCTGTAACTAGTTCAACTAGTCTTGTTGGTCTTGACCATGTCAGGACCTTGTCTCCATTCTCTGTTAGCTCAAGACTAGGTCATGACTTGGTATGGATCCCCAAAACCAGGTTATGACCTGTCAAATTTTCTTGGTCCTTACCTTGTCACCATGGTTGGTCGGGATCATGTCTCGTCAATGTCTTAACCTTATCGAGATCAAGATGTACCCCAGTCTGGACTTGTCATCTGATTTAGTCTGGACCTAGTCGTTATCACATCTTGACCATGTTGGATAATGGAATGGGAATATTTTTGTATGCCAAGACTTTGGTTATTTGTCATGACCTTGTCTTGAACATCCACGACTTTTCAAGTACAAGATGTGGTTAAGACTAGGTCCAGATAATGGAATGGAGTGGTAACTGACGGCCCTTTGCAGGCTGACTTTGGTTAGGGCCAATAGCTTTAAGAAGTACATGGTGCGATGGGCAAGCTACTTTCTAGGGCTCTCACTATTAATGGCTAGACACTTTTGTAAAGCCCAGCTACTTTTTAAAGTTGCTGGCCCTGTGGTTAATGAGCAAATTTTCATGAGTTTGGTAGCGAAGACTATCTTTCTTAGAAAAATAATGTTGAAACATTGAAAAAATAATTTCCTCTTGACCCTATGAATCGGTTCCAAGCAGCGCTACTCACCAAGTATCACTTCAGGTGCCCGATAATGTCGCGTTGACACAATCGTGCTGTGATGCTCATGATCAAAGGTCGCTGAGCCAAAGTCAATGAGCTTGATGTCGGAGCATTTCACTCTCCTGATGTCTTTTTTCTGCAAACATAAAATGCCCTGACAGTTAATCATTGAAACAGAACAGTGTTAGAAAAGATGAGTATCTTATTTATATGCATAAACTATATCACTTAGAAGTTGGCTGAGGAAGTCACTGGCAAAATCCTACACCAGACCCCAGGGAATTCAATTTTTACAACTAACTGCTGGGCATCAATATACTACATGCGTATTGTCTTTGCATGCACATGAGCGTATTTAGGTTTGTAGACACCTCTCTTGTAGATTGACGTTAAGACTACCAACAGTGTAAAAGAACATTGCAAAAAAGATGCGGACAGAGAGGAGTCTTTCGTATTAGTTTAGCTATAACGTCCTCAGCCTACACCTAGCATGCCACGATGATGTTTGTCTTATGTAAGTAAATAAATTACAATAGCTATTAAAAATCCAACATGAAACACACAAGTATGTGCAATCTACCTAAAACAAACAAGTGACAGCCTACCTTTTTAGGGTTATACGTAACATCAAAATCGGAATCAGCAAAGAGAATATTTTCAGGTTTGAGGTCCGTATGTGTAAGATGATTTACATGCATGACTGAAAATATTAGTGAACACTATTAGTATATAATTGTCATCAAGCACACACTAGGATTTAAATATGCAATTTGTAGTGATGTGAGGAGGATCCACACTGGGCGAAGCAATCGCATGATGCAGGGATGCCACCCGAGAACAACTAAGAACAACACGAGTATTTTGGACGCCATCCAATCAATCCGTAGTTCACACTGAAAACACAAATTTCATGCCGCAAGCACTTGCATCCAATAAAACGTACCCGGCCTTTACTTGAGGGTATGCTATCACTTTCTGAACTGATAAACAAGATATTCTCAGGTTTCAGATCAGTGTGTGTCAATTTGTTTGCATGTAAAACTGAAAGAACACAACAAAATGGTTCAAATATTAGTCACTAAACACACTTGTATATATATATATATATATATATGAATCTAGATAATCTTCCTTTATATTTGATTATTATGAAGTTATACATCGAAGATGACGTAATTACCTAGGCTTGAATGGCAAATATTTTGGTCCCAGACAGAAGCAAAGCTAGAATGCTCCCTCCAGAACAAGGAAGAGATAACAAGTGTAACATATTGACCCGACAGAAACAACATATTTGATTTGTAATGATGGAAAGATTTTTACTTACATTTGACTGATTTGATGAGTTGATATGATATGTGCCTGACTTGGTCCATGGGGTAGGGGTGATAGTTGTTATCTTTCTATAAGTGAAGATGACAAATTATGAATTAAAAAAAAATCATCTCCATTATTGACCATGTAATATGTTCAAAAAAAGTACTTCACATTGAATGTGTATGTTTGTGTATATTTGAAAACACTGATCAAGAATACCAATGAAGTAGTGTCAAGGAAGTGTCTTTTTACTTGTTGCCTTAGATGTTACTTTAGATTGAAATCTAACCACATGGATTACTTACCAAGAAGTCAAACACGCTGAGGCCGAGCATGTCAAAGGACAGACACATGTGGCCGTGATAGTCGAACCAATCAAGCATCCGCACACACAAACTGAAACATTGACACATGATGTTTTGACACATTTTAAAGAGCCAGATTATATTTACCTTTTAAATTCAAACAGGTGCTAAACAGATAGCAGTAATATACAGATTTTGTACTGTGAGTCGTACTCACTTTTCCCCCTTAGGGTCAGCGTCATTGATTTTCTCGAGCACAGCAATTTCCAGTTTAGCAGCTTCACGGTACTTCTCCACATTCTTGATGATCTTCAGAGCGATGTATTCACAATTCCTGGAGAAAAAACATGGATTTTTAATTGCAATATTTTGACAGACTGGTATATAAACATAATTAGCATACAAATATAAGAGGCTCATGCTCTATGTCTAATTAGAACTACTACATCTCATGCCCTCAGCTGGGAATTAAACCCTGTGCGACAAAAATTAACATCTACATGTAGTACTTCAGCATTTGTAAAACATTGGACATGCCATCAAATGAAATCAACAATAAAATACAGCATTATTTAAAGTGTATTAACTACTTTAATCAAGATTGCGGAATAGAATATACTATCACACAGGATTTTTTAAAAAAGAACTTGCAAAAGTAGTTTATCAAGATTGCAAATCACATACATGAACTGTATGCGCATTAAGCACACAAAACCGGTCAAATACACTTTCTCAACAAGATCAAATCAGTCTACTGAAGGTCAAACGAACATTTCACACACAAAAGATGCTGAGTCAATCATCCACCAAGTGATGGAGACATTTCATTGCTGCAGCGAGGCTTTTTTCTTCTCTTTGTCCAATCTTCTGACTGACATAACTCATAAATATGATAAATGAGAAACTATTTTTAATATCTTAAATAACTTCTTAAAAATAGAGCAGCTGGCATGTCACAGTCAAGGGTTGTCAAACACATTTAGTAGATGACCAACGTTCAACTTGTGAATGCTGGTTGACTACTAGCTCTCAGAAGGTTAAACACAAAGATATAGGTGTGCAATCCAGCAAAAAATAGACAGTCCAAGTCAATACGTCCATAGCCTTATAATATTGCTGCTCATTGTTCACGTTTTACAATTGGATTTCGGTGTAAAACATCTTAATATTATATATGTTAGTATGCAGGTAGTCTTATATTTGAATAACTAAACATATAAGAATATGGGAAATTAACCCTCTTAAGACTGAAAAAAAAAAAATAATTCTTGTGTTATTGTTGATATATTGTTGATATATGTTGATCTTACATCTGGTATTCGTAACACATGTTTACAATACACTAAACAAAAATTATCTGCACAACGGCTAGTGATATTGTCCTGAACAGAGCAGTGCTAAAAGCATGAATTATTCAAGGGTATGTTCACACAACACATAAATCTAGAAGCACTCAATCCCTAAACGGAGGTCAACTCACTTGACTTTATCGTCAGGAAGATCATATTTACTATAAGCCCGTTTCTTTCTTCGAACGTAAGTCTCCAGCTCTGTCTTTGTCATATTAGCACTAAAGAAACCAAATAAACCAACAAACAAATGAAAAGACCAATTTGCAGTTTCACTATTAGAAAAATATCTTTATTACAAATTGAAGCTTCTAAAAAAATCAAAACCAAAATAATCAAAATAATATTGTTGAACTATTCTAATAAAACAATGACACACTCAAAAGTAATGATACTCAAACTGTTAGAATAAATTATCTGCAATTATGTACTGTAAAACGTGACTGATGATGCAAACATACAAGAAAAAGCAGTGTTTTTTTTAATTTACATGAAATTATATAGAGTATTGTTGTGCCGGCATAGCTATTTTTTGGTAGACTCTTGTACTAAGAGTTGGTAACTTATCATGGCTACACCCTCTCACTTTTGTACCTTCAAATATGATAGGCACAGATCCCAGTGATTGAAAGACCACATAATTAGCTCAAAGACCTGGGACCAACGTGGTTGCTAACTAGCAGTGCCTGGACTTTGTTTTAAAGTCGAGTATGCTGAACAACTAATGCAGATTGTAAAGCTGTTCAGACAACCAATCCAAAGATAACTTTCATTTTCAAGCGAAAATATTTACATTCATTCATGTTCTTGCTCTTCACAGAACCAAGTATTTTAACAAGTCACAACAAACATCATTAATGTAGCTATTCTACCTACCACAACCAGAACAATTAGCACAAGAATAAAAAATTGGCGCTCAACACATCAAAAGCTAACACTTTCATGGTAGGGCATCATAACTTGGTTCCCTTATGTTGTGTGTTGACCGCTATTCTATAGTTTCAATATGATACTATTCATTTTGTATATCCATAGGTAATTATTTGCACCTTTTCCTCACACATTTCCCAAGTTTTAACAAGTTATTCAAGTACTAAAATCAATTTTGGAAAGGAGATACTCCACCAACAATGACAAATCGAATATGAAAGATAAGTAATGTTCACATGATAATATTGAAGATAATTTCAAACTGTCAAAGAAAAAGAAACTTTCATTTAATTTGAGGACACAACTATTGAACCTTTTCAATTCTAAACCCATCCCTGCATGAAAGAGTTAAGTTTTGTGAGTACGTCATTTGTAACAGATACCTTTTCATAAATTATTAAACATCTACATTTATAGTTCAAAGACATTATACTGATCAAACTAAAAATGAAATATCACTGAACAAAGTGCACAAAAATACAATAACACATTTCTGAGTAGTGCTTAGAACATAACGCAAATGATCAAAAATAACACCAACCAAACAATAAAATATGGATTATGAATTGACAATGCCTACCTTTGTAAATCTTTACACTGCACAACCTTGCCAAAAGTTCCTTCACCCAAAGTCCTGATGACTTCATCTGAAACAGGAGAGCACAAATAGGATGAGTAAACGCATATGGTAAAAGTTCGCACAACACGTAATGTAATATCTGAAGGAATTCCTGATTTAGTAGACATATGCTAATAGTCAGGAAATTAATGATCTTCCTCAAATATCACATCACTGTTATACCAAAAGTTAATCTCAATTTACAAAGCTTAAAAAGAATGTTCCTTTGTAAAAAAATCCATTAATTCTAAACATATTAATTTAGTTCCATTATGCTAATTACAATCTTTCAATTAAAAAACATGTTCCATGATCCAAATGCAATATGAGAAGATGGTTCATTTAAAAAAATAAAAAAATTGAACTGCTGGATCTTCATCATTTTCATGACCACGATAATACCACCCTTTTCAGGGCAAAATCAGTGGGTGAACATTTTAATCCTATCACAAAATGAGAGAAGTACGAGTGAATATTTTAGCTCTACCATAACAGGACAGGGAGAGCATTTTGGGAGTTTTGGTTTAGAGAAACATTACGAAATGTGTGTACATCTTGCTTGTAGGATGTCGCCCTCTTTGTATATCAAATGCCCTTCTTCGTCATCTTCTATACTGGCCGCGCGTTCACTCTCTTGCCTCTGCTGAGCCTGTTCCCGTCAACCGCAACATCACAGCAAGACAGCATCAAACACCCGCAATGAGTTGACATCATCGAAGCACATTTCAGGACGGATTCGGGGTTCGTTTGATAGACAAGGGGAAAAGCACGCCCACGTCAACAAGTGAACATGGCAAAAATAGTGTACATGGCATGGCGATGATGATAAAAAAAAGTATGTCAAATTGTTAATCATTTAGATATTACTTGTCTACAGCCAGTTTATTTACTTTAATTAAAATCATATTCTACTAGGACAGAAGCAATTGTTTATTCAAGGCTAGCTAACTTTCTAACATTCTTTTTTAAATAGCCAGTTTTATTTTCATGTTCAAGTTCAACAATACTCACAAAATTAGAAATCTGCATTAAGGAAGTCAAAATATTCCTGTGACCTATTTAAGGTAGTTCCAGAGTAATAAACTAAGAACTGTTGCTTATACATGAATTATCACGTAATAATGCTATTTTCACAAAGAAAGAAGAACAAAGCAAGACATATAAACAATTTTTTGAAACCTCTGGATCAACCTTAAATTGTTCGCCATAAACCTGTGCCTTTAAATATTATTAGCAACTAGATTTCAATTTTCTCCAGAATCTCACTATTTTCCACTACAACTCGAGGGATGTCTGTATTTTGGCTGAGGAAGCAATATCACAAGAAAAGTATGCATTTAAAGAGTAAAGAAATACTAATGTTAGTATGCATCATTGCTATTTAGTCCACACAGTGAGCCATACATAGTATTCCCGACAAGTTCAGGATTCATTCCAACTATAACCTGCATCTCCATCTATTTAGTGTAGACAAAATAATCCATGGCTATCATGGTTTCCACAAACTGCGTCATCAATTCTCACATTGGTTCAGTCAACAATATTTTGCCATCTAAAGCAGAGTTGTTACAAGAAAATATGTTACTTTTCTGGAGCAACAAATCAGTACGATACTTAAAACTACGCGTCAATTAAACGGTTAACTCAGTAATGCTTTTGGTCATATTCACTTGTCAGCCAGAGCTTTAATCATCTCTTACATAGTGACTGAACAAACATAGATTTTGGATTTTTGTACTCATTGTTTTCAGTCAAATTTTGACT
The DNA here is from genome assembly GCA_019095985.1 of Streblospio benedicti. Lineage (NCBI taxonomy): Eukaryota > Metazoa > Annelida > Polychaeta > Spionida > Spionidae > Streblospio > Streblospio benedicti. The sequence goes on along the minus strand of CM032666.1, from coordinate 53,358,512 downwards.
TCAAATATACCAATTTTGATTACATTTGATATAGCTCTTCTAAATCAGTTTCCCTAGGTCAATAAATCATACGTAAATAGAGGATTTTTATACTTAGGTATATTGTATACAGTTTTAAGCTGATAGTGGCACAGAAAGAAATGATAAAACTTAACTAAATAATGCAGAAGGATGAGCCACAAACTCTGTAAACATTCCATGGGGAGTGTCGAGTGCCACAAAGTTAAGATGGATTGCAGTTTGTATTGGTGTTGGTCATGCAGGTAGGTCTGGGATTCTTCACCTTCCCACCCAGGTTTGCATGCATGCATGTCAGACTTACCTTACTACTGTTCCCATGTCTGACAATGTAATAGGATAGGTGATTCTGGAGCAAGGCATTGATTGCTATGTTAGTCAACTTAATTAAGCATGATTACAATAGTAACTAACTTAATCAGATATTACAACACTGACAACATGAACTGGTTTGTAACATAAATTTTCAATAGACTTAACCAACTCAAAACTACCTACAAATTAAATCATAACAAACTATCTTCACGGAGATTATTATTGTCAGTATATGAAATAATAAGAGAACAGGTTTCTTTTACAAGCAACGGCCAATGTTAATGCATGTTACAACCAAAAACAATAATAACAGTAAGGCTAAGCAAACAAAAAGTAAATTTGGAAAAAAAAAAAATTATTTGCTTATTTGCACTTTCTTTTATTGTGATATGCTGTAAGATGTAATAACCTGTTGCGTTGCATGGAATGCAAGTGTGAAAATGGTATCATTTTGACAATGATTGGCAACCATTACCTTATCTTTCGAAGTGCCATTTAAACTAGATATCAATGCAGTCGATTCTGACTGCAAAGCCCCTGAAGAAGAATTATACTTGGATGATGCCCCGGACGACATGTTTGTCATTTCTGAGCTGCCAGGTGTTGCCTGAGATCCTGAGCTAGTAGCACCATTGACTTTGGCTTCACCACCTCCAAATTCTTCACCTTCAATTCTCATGGTCAGAACATAATCCAATCCAACAAATACTCTTCACACAAGGAGATATGGAAAGAAAAATAGATGCCATCAGCTAAATTTAAACACCGGTTTCAAAATTGAACACATTTTTTCAATTTATGAAGAATCCAAATACCTTAAGTTCTGTATCACAATCGATCACAACAACTAATAGGAAACTGCTATCACATGAATGGAATAACTAACTATGACTAAATGGTGCTAACAAATTTTTGCTTTTGAGGTGATTAAATCTTCACTCTCGTATGTTTCCTGATATAACTGTTACTGATGTTGACTCGTGGCTTCATGCCCTAAGTAAATCGACATCAAAACACATTTGATCACGTATTGAGAGAATATTCATCCAAATTTCTTCACAGACAAACAGTTTCACTATACTATCCCAAAACTTATTCAGCTGCGCAATAGTATCAACTCCAGATGTTTCTCATTTGGAAATTTGACCTTCAAAATATTGATATATATGTACAAGTTTCCAAAAATCGGTTGGCAATATCAGACAAAACACCTCACAACTTTTTCTTTGAAAAGAGTATACCACAGCTATAAATATCACTATTTACCAGGCTTCAAATTTACAATAGCCACTAAAATATCCAGCCGGATTTTCTTGAGCTATGAACAAGTTTGTTAGCACCAATTATTATCAGTAACACTTCATCCATCTGCTGGCTGCTGTATCACAGCATTGTAGTAGGAGCCAGTACACAAAAACTAGCTGTTTCAAGATAAGAGTTTAGCTCCAGCAGCAGCTACAGCTGAGCTCTGACTAATAATAAATCCTTCTCACATCACCAGACGAATAATACCTGAAGACAACAACAAAGTTCGCCAACTTCTTGCCAACTAGTTCAGAGTAGTACTGCCTACTGAGTATGCACCAGCAGCATCCTAGAAATAGTGTTCACTAGTGAAGTCACAAGGGACACAACGGCTCAGTGAATAAGTGGTGTAGGTATGTATGACTGCCATTTTACCAAGATCTGCTTGAAAGAACAGGCATGATGCACTTGGCCCAAACAATAGACAAGATAGTGACAAGCCTGGACGATGATTTCATTTGCTTGATTTCTGACTACAAGAACCATAGATGATGACCATATTGGAATTGAAAATTACATTTTTCATTTCACAATAAATAAGTATTCCTTCAAAAGATGCAGAAACATATATTGAACAAGATAGCACAGACGGAATGTTACTGCTATTTCAAACAAAGCATTTACAAAAACTACTATGTTCAATACAACTATTCTTTTGCTAAACCTGACAATTGATCAACTTCTACTATCAAACGATAAATGCAAAAGACATGTTACATGAAATGGCAAACTGAACAAAATTCAATCCCTGTGCATCACTTGAAGAACAATGACAACTGTTATCAAAAGTGATATAATGAGTAAAGCTTGGAAGTAAGGAAAAACTCATTATTATTTATATAAGTTCTCTCCAATAGTACATTAAAAACATCTTCACAAGGCACAGGAATATTTTCACTATTCCATTTTGCAGGCTAAATTCAATATTTTTATTATTTTCAAACGTTCAGCTTCTTTTTGTTTTTACAATCCTACTACTTCTGCTAACAAAACTGACAACATCAAAAGGACAACACGCCATCTACGCCCAAACCGTGCCCGCTGCCACTTACCGCGGCGGGGCTGGCAGCTGTGTGTGTGTGTACCACCGTGGATGCCGTGTGGTGGCGCGTGTCTCGCACGGCCCCCGGCGCCCCCCCACGGGAGCGCCGCTTGCTGCGGCGGGGAGAGCGCCGGCCGCGGTGACGCCGACCCGCCACAAACACAATGCTGCACAAACTACACGTGGGACTGGCCACGCCGGTGCTGCCCCCGCGCCGCCCCCCACTGCTGCTGCTGCTGCCACCCGGGAACAGGCACCCCAGGTGCATTGTACACGCCGCTCATATTACCGCAACATAACATGATCAGGAGAATCCAAGAAGTTTATTCAGTTTCCGTTCTGTTTCCATGATGCACCTTTTCTAGTGAATGTACTTTACACGAACGAAAAATTGCTATCATTTATGTCCTATGTTATTATTTCTATAAGAAAAAAAAATCAATCACGTAGTATGCAGTTTATCCTTAGTGAGTATAATTTGCGCCTTCAATCTGGAAGATGTTGCAGATTAGATCAATGCAATGATTGTCCAGACACATAGACAAATGAATATTGACTTAAGAAAATATCTATTGAAGATTACTATAGTTGGAATATTATGACAAAATGTACAGCCTGAGTATCAACTACTTCAGTTTTTGGAGTTCCTCTGTAAATCAAGTACGATCATATGCCTTTATCAAACTTTTTTTCCACATACATAATTTATAACAATAACTGCATTTTGCCAAATAGCTGCATTGCATACTACATGTATACAGTATTAAAATTGTTTCAATCGAAGTCATTTACAATTTCTAAATAATAGTCTGTTCAGCACCACAAAGTTCATAATTTGAACTACAATTAAGCCAATTATACTGACATATTACATGCCTTCATAAGTTACTGTGTAACTGTTTTAAAAACAAATATCAGTGGACAGTATGAGTAATAACTCAATAAATAAAACATCCACTAATTTAATATAAGCAGACAGTTTAACATTTATCTTTCAAGCTAGAACCATTAAATCAAACTTCCAAAAATATATTCTTTTTAAATTTTATCAATTGAATATTTCAAAACGAATTTTGTAAGATGGAATTATTATTAAAAGTCTTTTAGTTCTTACAAGTTCTAAATAAGTTAAATACAAAAAGAATGTATTTAGATGACTAATTAAATTAATTCTAAATTGAAAATATATAAATATCAAGTGCTGTTATGTAGATTAACACAATGCTCATACAGTTCATCAATTAGTCCTTCTCAAAACATGTTCCACCAACTAGATAATCCAAAGTCAATAAAATTGTATATTGTTTGAGATATATCAACAAGTACAGATGCAACCACATTGAAAATCACTTGAACATGAAAATAACACAATTCAAAACACTATCAACTTTCAATAATATAAATCCATATTATCCTAAAAATGGCCAAGCCAAGTATAGTCTGTGTGGGAGCATGCGGCCAACTAACTGCAATCGCTTCTGCCCTTAGTGAGAATAAAGTAATGGGGCCTGTTACTTGCAGCAGCAAGCACCCAATATGGGGCTGCCTCGCTACTGCTGCCTGCCTACTCCTCACAGGGAGAAAAATCAATGTCGTGCTCCTACTTGCTGATAGTAGAAGAGAGGATTTGCAAGACGGAAATGTCCATTGTGACATGATCACATCAATAATCGTCAATTTCACTCATCATTATATGAGATATATATTGTGTTCTCTTACCAATAACTTCAACACAGGCAAATTCAAAATTAACACCGATTATACAGAGAATCAGGTTTAGTTCTAAAGCAATAGAAATTTCAATAGATACTTCTAATTTGGAACTTCAGAATTTTCATGCAAAAACAAGTTTTGCTTTCTACTTGAGCACAGCCATGCTTTACCCCAGGGGTTTACGTTTAGAGCACAAGGCCTTTGCATTATTCAGAGCACAATAATATGGTATATGCTTAGGAGACTGAAGGTCCATTTTGAGTAGCTCCAAACCTTACAACTAAATGTAGGAATTTGCTCATAAATTTTCATTTTATAGAACTTCAAGATCATGTAATTGGGTTGTGTTCTTTATGAGAACCATTGATCATCTTGCAGATCTCTCAGCAGATGTCTCCACCTGGTAGAGGCTTACACACAATCTCTGACATGGACATTATTAACTTACCCATTTTTTGTGATTTCAAGCGACGACTTACTGACTTGCATTAAAACCAGTCCAGATACTGTGTGATTTCTTTACCAGGTGAAAAATTATCTCCACAAATGAGACATTTCATTTTGAAACTTTTAACATCTAATTAATAAAAAAATCGGTAATTATTGCTAACCAAAACAAATTTAACATCTGTACACAGCACGTAGACACAGCGGCAAGATTTATTCACCCTGTGAATGACTTCAGACATTTCCTAAAGGGTTCCTACTACATGTTTTGTCATTATACCCACCTGACCATTGTGTTGCAAAAAAAATACATTACCTGTCCACAACTCGACTCTATACTAAACCGTTAGTCACCACCACCCCCCCTTTGGGAAACGCGGATCACACTTTCGAGATCAACGCGAGCAAGATACTAAGTGTGAGACACTTACCCAACTTGAGCTACGACTAGAGCGATCGGAATACCGATGCTGACGTCTCCTCCTCTTGCGGTGCGGCGGCCGGTGGCGCTTGCCACGCAGTCTTCTCACACGCAATTGCTGCTGACAAGACCGGCTTCTGTACGCATCCCCGCCGGCCACGCGCCGACTGCTGTATTCCCCTGCACCAGCTTCGTAGTAGTGATCAACGCCGCGACCAGGTCGCAGGTGCAACTCGCGCTCCGGTGTGAACTCACGATCTCTGATACGCGATGAGGGGTAGTGGGAAGAGTGCCATGGATCAAGGCTGGAAGGAAACCAATCACACGATCATAAACTGAAGAACTAAACGTGGGAGGTGCGTGGGGTGAAATTAGTCTTTCTTCTGACTTCAGAGGCCAAAAGGTGACAAGAGCATCTCTAGTACTTGAATACTGGAATTGTCTACTACAATAAAACAAAATCTGCACAATAAGTGTTGGATTTATTGACTTAGGGAATCCTAGTTCATGTGGTATGTGTAATAACAGGAATAGCATGCTGGTAATATGTTAACTATATAAACTACTTCAAATGTCATGCTATAAGTTGGGTTGGCTCACTATATGAGAGCTGGTAATCAAAAAATATCTACATAGTTGGAGGCTAAAGAAGGCCCTATCAAAACTTTTTTTATTTTATCTTTTTTTATTTATTTTTTGCTATTTATCATCATGGTGAACATATTCATACATGTATAGAATGAGAGTATATACTTTATGCATTAATATGGTATTATAGCAATGGTAGAGCCCCATCAAATCAAAATGTATATAATTTTAAAGATAAATGCTCACTGTACAAAACGAGACTCTGTGTTGGATGTTAAAAATAACTCTGCTCAGTGCTTACGAAGAGGCAGCAGCCGTATAAATTAGTGGACTGTGACTATTCACCCAGTTTGCAAGTCAAATAGCACTGCATCATTCATATATTTGTGAGCAAATTTTTACATACATAGTAAATAAGTGAGACGTAGTAAGTATTAAGTCAGTGATTACTGCTGAAACGAAAGACTAACAAAGCAATGTTGTATAATGATCAAATTTCTAGAGGCAATTTATAAAGTACAAAATTGCAGTTCTTCAAACATTTCTAAGAATATATGAAATTATTATTGTAAAAATACAAGTACATGCTTGTGTACAATGTTGGCATTTGTAATGTGAGCCAACAACATAAATACTTTTATTCATATTTAGACAAATTACCCACAGCTAAGACGTTGGTAAAGTCAGCAAAATCAACCTTTTCTCTCGAATTTTCACACAAATACACTAATTACTATATTTTCATCTAGGATATTATTGCAGTACACATTCAAGTAACCAGATTTCGGTTATATGAAAATCAGGATAAAGTTTAAAGTCCAGTTTTGCTTAAAGGACTTAGTCTTGGCTTATCACGACCAATTGGCATCATAATTCTCCACATGACTAATTTTCCATGAACAAGTTTTGTAAAAATACACGAGTAACATAATAATTGTGTATCAATACTTAAAAACTTCAACTATCAGACAGTTATAATGTTTTGTAGGTGGGAGTGAGAATTACGCTGCTGTATAGGTATTGCAATAAAACAATAGCGCCATCACATTTTCAAATCTAATTAAAGTCTTTATTGTGTGCGCTGCGTTGTAACAGATTCATAGCAGCGCTTGCTAAACGAGGTTTGTTGCATGGATCATTTATTATATATGTTTCAAACGAATAACAAGAATTAAGGTTCCTTTCAAAGGCAGCGTCAAGACAGTTCAACCAATGTACGACAAGCAAATGTTTTTTCGAATGGAAATAAGGGTCTTTGAGGGACTAAGTTTGAAGCAGGTCCTTTTCACTAAATAATTTCGCTAACCATGATCAATTAGACAAGTATTTTTTACCAATAATGCACGATGATTTCCAAGCAGCTTAAGTCGTCAGATTCACTAAGTGCTATTTCTTATACCAAATGATGTTCAAATGATGTTCAATCGATGTACATGTATTACAGGGATAAATTGAACAGAAAAAATGTATATCTAACTTAATTTCTGCTAAATGTCCATGGTCCAAATTCGGTATAGTTGCAATTAATTTTTTTGCAATATAATTCATCATATCCTTAGAATAATATGCTGAAGTTTAATTATAAATGGACATTTATAAATACATTTGCCATATGCTTGTGTAGTATATTATATTTTATATCCATGGACCTGCGCTGCTATGTTAGATCCGAGCACAATCACTCACAAGTTAGTTGGCACAGACGCCATGGCGCGGCACTATGTAAACACAAAAAATGACAGCGACTTCACCGTTGTCCAATATAAAAGCATCAAGCAAAATTTTGTAAAATATGTACGAATTTTAAATTATGTCATTTATCATTTTAAATTGATATGAACCCGGGGTGACACTGTGGTAGAATGAGAAACCAAGCATTCATTGCATCAGCAACTTGAGGCTTCTTACATCACTGCATTAACAATATATGTTGCAATAATACTATAATAAGTAAATAATGTAAATAAAATGAACATAAAAGACTCAATAACTGAAATACTGTATGTACGATCCTTGTTATAATACCGTAATTTCTTTCAGACATTCTTTGAAAATATCTATCACATAAACCTAAAACATTGGTTTTAGGACAGTAAATTGAATTTTGTGACTAGCCATTTACTTTAGACTTGCCTAATGCCTATTACATTAGAACACTGATAGGTATGTAGTTAAGAACGGATCTACTGTATATGATGATTGCTTAAAACTTAAGTATAGCCAAGTGATACTGTACCTGCTAGCATACTTGGTAGCCCTGAATTCATACCTATCATCATATCTGTCATCATATTTACTGTATCTCTCAGGAGATAAGCGGCGCCTCTTGGCACCATAACTGTCATGCGAATCACGACTTATTGACCTTCTTCGTCTTAGTCTTGGCATCTGAAAAAACAAAAGAGACCTTGAGTATTTTAACATCTATTAACATGTCAGACATGTTAAGACATGCCTGCCTGCCTAAGACCAGAAAAATTTGGCTGGGCTGTAGGATTAAGATTGGTAGACAGGTGAACCGTGACAGCTAGATTTCACGGTATGGTCGAGCACAAAATAAAAAACTGGTACCCGAATTGTCATGAAGTTATACATCACATCAATGATGGTGAATTTGTGAAAATGTGAATATTTTTCTACGCCTACTGATTACATGGCCCGGCTAGGTATAACGTACTTCGATTGAACGGCACACCACGAAACGAAACCACGCGGTCCGCCAGGATACAGCGAGTGCTGCTGTGGGTACAAAACAGAGCAGAGCGCTGATCAAGACTGACAACATGCATTTCATCTCTTCAAAGGAATCAATACTCGAATCATGCCGTGATAACAAGTGACTAGAGTAAACATGGCATTGAAGACGTATGCTGAGCTAAAAACTAACCATTGAAAATCAAACGCAAATCCTGCCATATTTGTTTACATATAAAAATATATGCAATGCAAAATTCAATTGTATTTTTTTTAATAATATTGTCAGGACATGGACAGGACAAACATCAACAACATGTTCAAATTTATAATATATGAGCTTAATAACAAAATGCAACAGACAATGAACCCAAAATTGTATTCATCTTACAAAAATACAAGTAGCTAGCTTGGTTTTTGTGCTACGTATGGTTTAAACAAAAATTTCACCAGCCAATGGTATTTTTGCATGGACAGGACAAACATCAACAACAGAAATTTATAATATATGAGCTTAAGCAAAAACAATCACCCAGCCACAGCTTGGTTTTTAATCCTTTCACCAGCCATTACACCCCTACTGGGCTGGTCGGATTTTAATAGTCTGCCCAAAAGCCAGAAGGGGCGTGGCCCTTTCCACTATATTGATTTAGTCTGATGTTAACAACCCGGCTGCTCCTGCAACCCAGTAAAATATTCATTATGATTCATAAATATCAAAAAATCATAACAAGATTCTGGAAAGACCCAATCCAAAACGAGTTCTTAATAACTAGGTCAGTACACCAGTCCCGTAATATACAATTTCATGACGATTAACATATACACCTTATGTATATGTAAACTGATGACAGTTTTCCTACTACCATTAACGAAACTTAAGGAATTAGACCCTGTGTAAAAATCATAACTCTACAAATATGATGAGAAAATTTTAACACATCCGTCAGAACAACGACATCCCATGTCATGAGCGGGATTTGAGGACAAACACACGCTAGCTTCACTCTCACACACGACGTTGAAAAGCAGCTACACATACATTCTACATTTAAGGTTATGATACATGAATTAAACTTTATCCTTACATTATTATATCTCGCTTCGTTCACGAAATTCCACAGAAAGTCTAATTTAACCGTCATGAACAACAGATTTTCATGCGAAGTATACAGAAATGGCTACCAGGGAGAAGTTAGTATGTGATGAATGACTAATGCAAAGAGTCTGCAGAACACGCTATGCAAATTTGAGAGACATGTTTAGGAACAAGAAAACCTTTTATTTCCCCCATTATCTCCCTCATCTTTTTAACTATCATGCGATTGGTCTATATAAAGATAAACTATCAAAAAATGAACTACATGTATTGTAATTTCTGGAATACTAAATCTTAAAAACTCGTACCAATGAATATGTTTAACATTAAAGAGATATGCATAGTTGAATTTCATATCACATAGATCTATAACTTTTAATATTGCCGCACACTTGCTGAGCCCAGGGCTGAGCCAGTTGAATATATACATTATCTATGTGCAGTGTTGCATTTTTTCATATTCAATCATTGCTCTTAACTGGTTCATGAAATGTAGAGCAGATGTTCCAGTTATGGTCACATCCTACGTAGGGTTGATTATGATGTATATCTTCACGGGCATGCAAATGTTTGACGTAAAAACAGGACATAGTCAGAGATAACAATCAGGAGATTAATTGGCTATACATTTGCTTAATGAAGCAATGAATTCTAATATACATATTTGCCCATGAACATTAGTAACTATAATTCAAGCAAACTGTTAAGTGGTGTTTGCCATCGGGGATACATTTTATGGTAGTCACAATGGCACCTTGTGACCTGCCCATAACCAGAGCAATGTTTTAAATGACAAATGTAAACAGGTGGAAACAATCACAAAAACAAAAATTACAAATTATAGTTGAGGAAAGTGTTCCAGTTATGGGCAGTGTTCCAGTTATGGGCACATTCTATGTAGGGTAGATTATTATGTATATATCCATGGGAACAGACTTGTTCGCTGCGCTCACTTGTACTGTTAACAACCCACACTTGGTGAGATATTGTGTGATATCTTATACCCACTCATATCCTACTATCAAAGTGCATGATAATAATTGATGTTAGGAGCAACATGTCATTTGTATGGAAAAAATATATTTATATATAATTCAATCTATCTAAGGAGGCGTTTGCTGTGCATGTTCCTTTAAATGTATTGGGATATGCCACTGGAGAAGGTGATAAGCATGCAATCACGTAATGGCACAGGGTCTGTTTTATGTCTTATGACAGGGCTCGTTTCCTGGGCCAATGTTTAGGACAGTGTCATTAAAGTTGTACAATCTCATAAGTATAGTAGTCTTTATATGCTGGTTTCTATAGTAATCTATATTTAGCTGCAGCTTCAAAATAAATTTAATATTATTAATACTATTAATGTATATTATGTATGTATCAGCATACGGCCAGTTTTAAGAGGTTATGTAGAACCTCTCATTCGTCTCTACACTGCACGTTGCAAAGTGTTGTGTTGCATTATTTTACATTACATTACATAACATAGGATATACTAGATTTGATTTAATGCTTTCGATCATAATTCTAAATGGACTAAGTTTGGTTAAATAGAAAGTAATGTTTTCCGACCAACTGATTGATACACTGCATTATAAATAAACGTTTGAGTGAGAATTCCACCACACATTCATAAGTGCCTCTATCCAATCTGATTAGCTATTGAATTATGTGATCCAATTCCAGGGAGCATGTTGCTAGTTTATACAGATTAACAGCTGTGATGCTGCTATGCTCAAAATGGCTTTGCCTCAGGGCCTTGCTGGCTTGCTGTGAGAATCTGATATAGGCTGATTATTCTATACTCTTCAATACACTGTGTCGTGTTGCATTATCTGGATCAAGTAATGTAGATCAAGGCATTTACATTTTAGTTATATTTTGTAGGCGTATCTTGATACCTGTCAATCATTTTCAAACTTTCAATTTTTTTCTTTTAATACAAAAATTGCAAATATCGTGACTATAATAAGTTGCCTGGGAACAAAATCCATGTATGTGTGTATCTATGTATTGGGTGTTCATGTACGAATACAGCACATAAAAATGGTGAGTCACATGTTGTGCCAAAGAAATTCAGATTTTAGTTTTCAGAATTAAAACTCAAGTCAAACAGCTGAGTTGTGATCAGATATTTTATGCCAACTTAAGATGGAAGCTGATTTAAATAGGTTTTATTTGGGCTATAAAATCACACCGGGAATCAAGAATCACTTCAATTTGACATTTCATTGCATTGTGTGCCTCCGTGGCCGAGTAGATAGGGAGTTGGACTCGTGACCAGAAAGTCGTGGGTTCGATTTCTGGTCGGGTCTGGTGGTGGGTGTTGAGCAAACTTACCTCCAACAGGTTGCACACTTCTTCCGTAGTACCTACGCGTTAAATAGGTACAGGTCAGGCGAGTGAACACATATGTGAGTGACTAGCATGTCTGCGCTACAGTAACAATATGCTGTATGCTCCCCAGGGAGTTCAGAAAGATATAGTGTGACAAAGATACCAATGACCTTATGTGAATGTAAAGTCGTGAGAGCACTAGAATCATGACTATAAACCTCCACATTTACATTTAGATCTACATTTACATTGCTTTGTGTTGTACTATGTCGTGTAACAAGTCAAGTCAAGTCAATCCACAATACAGGCATATATTATGTCTGTATGTCACAAGATAAGTTATTTACAAAGTGAACATTTACAGCCACCACCTCATTCCCACTTTCCAACAAGACTCCTAAACTAATTTAATGACAACAGTCACTCTACATTCATTTGGAAGTTCACTCGAAATTTTTGCCGCTGCATAGGGTAGTGAGTGCAAGCCATATTTTGTTGTTCTTATTTGTGCCACTTCTAATACGGCACATCACATCACTACATCACCACATTAAATCACATCACATCATATCACATTACATTACATTACATTACATCACATCACATCACATTACATCGCATATTTCATTTGGGGATCTGAACCCGGATTTACCGGTTCACCTAAAGCACGAAGCATTAAAATGGATAATTAATTACTAGATGGTCCCTTAACCGGAAACGTGAAAATGTCCTGGTCAGGAAATATTATCAAAAGAGCATTGGCAATTAACACCAAATTCATTAATTATAATGCTGTGAAGACAATTAAAATACAATTTGACCCCTTTCTAAAATCATCAGAATCATTACGGTATGACATTAGTTCAACTACCATTGCCATCTAATGAATGTTTAGGGTTTGTTCATGGCGATAATATGGTACTGCTAATACACTATGGCTTTTGTTTGCAACTCAACTCACGACAGTAACCTGTCTTCTGTTCTGAACTCGTATCCTCTTGACAGTAGCTGTCTTGTTTTTGCTCATGCAACTTCATAACTAGCCTGTTTTTCTTTGCGCATTGCTAAACCTGTTTGCCCGCACGGTGTGCAGCGATATAACTCACATGGTTACGGATATAAGCTTAGTCGGCAGAAAATCAAAAGGGCACCACATTTTCATAGACAGAAGGTCAAACGCCATGGTGTCGTTTTAGCCTACTTGTGATGTCAAAGGATTAATTGGGGTTAATAATGCGCTAACTGTCTTGTCTGGATCGGTTATGTCGCAAGATCGTTTTACTGATATTTAAGTGACGGGAGGCCACGACTATACTATTAGTTGGAATTGTTTACAATCGCCAAACAGACGAGCATGTTTTAATCACTCTCCAAACGTCCTTTATTATCGCAGTTGGCGATTTGGCGAGTGCTCGTGTCATTCGCTTCACGTGGGGTTGTTACATGGTCCTCCAGTGGCAGGTTAGATGACCAACTCAGCCTCGGTGGGGGGGGGGGAGGTGGGGATCATACTAGCTATTGTTTTTAAGCTAGGTGAGCTCTGTGTGCAGATGGGCGACTGTCCCATCAGGACCATTTACACGAGTGGTCCTCAGTAGCTCAGTGGTTAGAGCGTACAACTTGAAAACAGGAGTTGTTTGCGTCGTAAGTTCGCGGCCCGGTCATGGCAGACACAGTGTCGCCAAAACTGTTACATCGTGCGTCTGCCACTGAGTTGCTGATTTCCACCGAGCGCGTCGCCACCGTACAGTGTTACTGCTAGACGGTAGCGACGCCAAGTGGAGGTTCGGAAGCCTCGTTAAAAGGCGTGTCCCGTGTAGAGGAGAGCCACACGTCTGCACATAAAAGAACTCGCCTAGTTTGAAAAGTATAGCTAGTGTGATCCCCCCCCCCCCACCCACCCCTGAGGCTCAGTTGGCTACTTAGCCTGCCTCTGGAGGTCCATGTACCAACAACACGTGGCCTCCCTCTGCTATAAGCATCAGAAATTGATGGCTGCGGAGTACAAACAAACCCAACCAAACAAACGAAACAATATTAATGCTGCGTTAGTGTGGTTTTTCCAAACTCGTAAAGATATGAGCTTCCCATATGGAAAATTCACAATTCCCAGTTGTAATTCATGGTATTTACGAGTCGGAAGCTTAGTCTTCTAAAAATGTACTGAGTTCATGACTGGTACGTAGGGAGTGCCCATTCCAGTGAATTTACCATATGAGAAGCTTGTACATTGTATTTTCAAGTAGGGAAAAAGCACACAAACGCACCATTATAACAGTGTTGAATCAAAGGACTGAGAGTCCTGAAAAGCCGAGCTTGAGAATGTTATGCGGCTGGGAGTGCATAGTAAAATTAGTAAAATTTTCTTCAAATGCAGTCAGTAGAAATATAAAAACAGTTAGCAACACATTGTCTACCCCTAGATAGATGACTAAATACAAATTCATCCCCTTGATGATAGTCAGCACTCCATAACACTTTATAACCCATCCTATTTGTCTTTTTCCAGCTTATGGTGAGTCATAAGGCAAATACTAGTCTAGCACAATCATTTCATTTTCTCTAAAAATACTTCTTATCTGTGTACATAACTGTGTCAGGACATAATAAAGCAGAGTTCTTGTTGGTCTAAACTTGTAGTGGGACAATTGGCCCCTTGGTAAGGCAAATCAATGGGTCAATTCTGTACTTGATGGGCCAATATTTTTGCGGTAAATTTTGACCGTGAACAGTTTCAATAAATAATATTTAAAAAATAACTCCAGTGCTCACGTTTATGCTGAGTAACCATGACTTATAGTGAAATAAAGTACAATGGTTTAAGTAATGTTTTTCATATTTTATTTATTCACACATCATAAGGCGGCAGTAATATTTTATCAGCATTTCCAAATCATTGATCTTAAATCAAGAACATTTGTTTCATTTTGAATAATATTTAACATGCATAGGCAGAAGAAATAACATCAACATGCATCACTACAAATCTGTCTGCACATTGCAGAGTGGGTAAAACGATTATTTTTTATAACTGTAAGCGCATTAATGGCGGTTTTACCCGCTGTTGCTAACGCTTTAAACAAGACATGATATTATAAAACGCACACACTGCTTTAACAGCAGCTGAGAGCTGCTGGCTGGCTGCCAGTATTGATAAGGCGCTCAGCTGCAAGCTATAAATAGCACCGGCTTGGCTGTGTCTGCCTGAGAATCAATATTGCTCATAAACAGTAGTACACAAGATTAAGTTAACGGCGCCGGGAAAGTTGCGCAGAACGTCATGCGCAGTGGTATTTGCAGGTGCGCTAAACGTTCATCGCACAAAAAGCTACGATTTTTGGTCAACACGACATTGAATATTAAAAGGTTATTTTCAAGTATGTTTCGTCGTATTGTATACGTGAAAAGTAGTTTTCTAATAGAATTTTGAGTGAGGAATACGAATCTGTAATCGGATTTACATTACTATGAAAATTGACTGAGATATAAGGGAAATACTGATCGTAAACAAATATGACAGACGACCCGGTTCAGCAGAGAAACTTGGAAAACACAATATTCTGATGAATTCACGCCTCAAATAGACATTTTTGTATACATTTCCAAAGTTTATCAATGTGACAGCCACCAATTTTCCATACAATACCTTATATCCATGATCTGGCATGAAATATTTTTTCAAATGGGATTTTAACATGTACCGGAAGTCATATGGAACGTTTGTCGCAGCTAAAAATGAAAAAAAAAGACCACTGCGCATGACGTTCTGCGCAACTGGAAAGTGCTTTGAAGTGGATCAAAGACGGCTACTTAATTAATCCACTGCTTCATAAATCCCTTAAGCTACTATAATACCGAAATTAAAACTGACTAGATTTAAGTAATTTGAATAAAATTACTTTTTCTTTGTCATCAAAATCTTACTTAAAATGCATATTATGAAGTATCCAAGAACATTACACAAAACCCATGCAGTAAGTTTTAGATGCTCAAATCGACGTGACATTTGGCGCTGTTTCGATTTCATGTTGAATAAGCTGGTACTCCATGGTTACTGTTACCTATAAAATCCATGCCACACCCGTGCTCTTGTATGCAAGAAAGACTGTGCAGGGAAGGTGTTTGATTTAGAAGTAATGTGCTCAACAGTCATTCAAGTACTCAGCAGTCAATAGGCCCGCTCAACAGTGGCAACGTTTAAGTAATACTTCAGAAATTCTTCAATATTTGTTAAACTTTTTAAAATTTATGATTATCGTTCGAGCCTGTGATGGTTCTGTGGATTAAAACTCAATTAAAATACATTCCATGTTTTTTTTTAAATAATTCACTTATTTAGATTATGACTGGTAGCTGCGCTCGCCGCCAAACCAACACACGTTTTCAAACTGACACCTATGTAATTTAGTGACGTGTCTGTTTCCTGGTGAGTGCATCTATCAGTCATAATCTAAATCAGTGAATTATTTGCTGTTGCCTTAAAGCACATGGCTCAGTCGTTAGAGCACACAACCTGAAAACGTAATTTGGCTGCGTCGCAAGTTCGTGCCCCGGTCTTGGCAGACACAGTGTCGCCAAAACCGTTACGTCGTGCATCTGCCACTGAGTTGCTGATCTCTACCGAGCACGTTGCCACAGTACAGTGTTACTACTAGACAGTGGCGACGGCAAGCAGGAGGTTCGGAAGCCTCGTTAAAAGGCATATCCCGTGTAGAGGAGAGCTACCCCTCTGCACGCAAAAGAACTCACCTAGTTTGAAAACAATAGCTAGCGTGATCCCTCCACACACCCATGGCTCAGTTGGTTAACTAACCTGCCAAACAAACAAGGACCACATTGGAAATAAGCATGACATACATGTATATATGTATGCTTTCATGTGCTATCCTAGGAACATTAGTTCCTGAAGAATATCAAATCAAATCAGACAGTAACTGTCTGTCCAATGGTAGTGACTCAACATTTAGTGTGCCAGTCAATTGTTATTATCTGAATAAAAATCAAAATATGTATTATGAATGAATATGGATTACTAATGATTTTCTATATGATAGAATAGACTCACAATATCCACATTTCGTCCTCTTGATATTTGTTTTTGTTTTGCAGAGATGTCATGTATGTCCTCGCAGCTCCAAAATATCGAAGTACCAATTTAAACACTGGCTTAAAGATTGATGTAAAATGTGACAGATCACAGCCACTAATGGAAGTAAAATTTAGTGAGTATTCTTCTATCGTGGTCAAAAAACGTAAACTCTTATCAAAGTATACTTCATTATAACACTCTATCTGTGACATGTGACTATCCTGCATTCTGATTGGCTTAGAGCCAAATCAGCCAGTCACATATTTCTCCATAGAGAACGTGAGCAATAGTGCCCTCTAAAAGTGGGTCACACTTTCGGCATCTATTCAAATATGTAAATCAATATATAATCATATTGGCCATCTGTACACTCATTAAATGTATGCCAATGCTAAAGAATTGTGTGTACGTTGGATTTTCTGCAAAATTTACTTGCAAACAAAGCGTAGATGATTGAGACAAGAAAAAAAATTGCTTACTGTTTAGTGTTTACAACACGAAATAACAGAATATTTTCAAAGTTTTCTCAATAAACCTTCCGTGTCCGTTATACGTACATATTTCTAAGTAAGACTGACATGAAATAGTACGCCTGACATTATTTCTATACGAATGGCGTTTGTTGTACTACACACACATACGTAAGACGTTTATATCACATGGCGTCCTAACTGAAAAAGATATTCAAGTTCATTTGTTGTGAAATATTGACATCTTTGAGTATTTATCGTGTTATAATATATGTCATGGTTTTGTCGGTCACCATGTATGAATGCATGCCCTCATGTGGCAATATTCACCAAATTCAGGCATGCATTCATACATGGTGACCTCCAAACCATGACATATTTCTTCAATATACAAACCATCCTCATCTATTTTGGGCTTTATAAGTTATTACAAATAACCTCTCAAACAAAGGGCCCATTTGGTGTGGAACATTGCTGAAACTCTCACCCAATCAGAACATCAGGATTATTTAGGTTCAGCAATATCAATCAAACATACTGTCTTACATGGTTAAATAAGAAAATACTGTACGCACAAAGTACAAGAGATTTTGTAGACAAACCTAGAATATAAGTAGGCTATAAGGCATGCAAGAAAATGCCTGGTTGTATGAAATCAACAGGAATAGATTATCAATTTTCAAAAACATTTTAGCATTATCCTGATATTTAAGTGTTAAGATAAAATTTATTTACTAGACATAATACTATATGAATATATGTTGTAATTTCAGAAATGTGTGTCTTATGATCTTATTTGATATATTTTGTTAGTAAGTTTGTCATTCTTTTTCTTCTTTTTTACAGACGATGCCCACACAGCCCTATTCAAGACAGAACATTTATCAAGTGTTGAAATTGTTCAACAATTTAATAAACTCTGTAGGAATAGAGAAAATTTAATTGCAGAAAAATTACAAGCTAAGAAAAAGCGATAGTGTATGATATTCTTCTATAGATTTCAATTACATTGTTTTTTCATTTTCATTCTGTAGCTATGTTATTTATGTCCAATTCAACAGTAATTTAAATTATTGTTTCTTTGTTGTATATGACATATATTCATTGCAGTTATGCAAGGATTTTAAAAAATACTGACAAACACATTGCAAACTATTTTGTAATTTTGTTCATAAATCTTATGTAGATAAGTGTCATGAATGATATTAAATACACCGGTCTAGTATTTGTTATCATAAAAACTATTGAAAGTTTCAATTAATGAACATGTGACACTCGAAATGAAGAATTTTTTGTACTAAGCATGTGTACACATGATTGTTTTATAATGTCCATCAATTGCTATTTGAAATATCAATTAAATTTATCCTATGGATGAAATTTTTAGTGTTGTATGTGTTTATAATTATTAATTAAAGATAATGCAGTCAAAATATTTGTGCTCTGTAAAATCTAGGATCAATAAATGATGCCTTTTCCATTACAAGTGTAAGGAAAATAAGACTCCTATTCTTCACGTTAAATATTATATGAGAACCGTCATGGTGTTGTTCCACATTGTCTTTAAGTGGTTACTCCCACATATTGTACTATAACTTTTAAACAATTTAACATTTATAAGATTTAACGCTTTCCCCGTGTAAAAGACATATTTAGTAAGTGAATCACCTAAAATCATCCCGTTTACATTGCTCAAACAATTGTGACACCTATCTCAAATTTGTCACTTGTATTTTGGGGACAGATGGCATTACGTTACTCCCATACTTGGTTCTATATCAATAACTAATAATATAATTTCATATTTTTTTATGATAAGTCATGATATATTTTGGGTGGTAACATATCCTAATAATTTTTTTCCTCTAACAATTATTATTTGAGTTCACCTGTGGGTTACCCTCAACATTTCCTGTTACCACCACAATTACGCAAACAGAAGTAAAGCTTTTGAGGGTGGATTTGTGGTGTAAGTTGTATAGCAGTGCCACTGTGAAAAATACTTCTAAACCAATCCTCCTTTATATTTCATGGATAATATAATGGCCAATTTAAGAAAAATAAAATATCCAGTCACCCCCACCATCTGGTGGACATGTGGGTCAATCCTTCATGATAACACTACACCAAAATTTTCCTCTACATCAAATCCCTTGTCACAACTCTGACAACTACTGCTATGCACGGTTATCAGGCAAAAGATGTTTTCTAAAAAAATTTTCATGGCCTCATTTAGAAAAAATAAATCTGATTTTAACTTCTGTTCTGTTGGATTGCAGGTCACATGCACTGGATTCTTTTTATGTGTTGCATAGTTATTTTAATGTTTGTATTAAATGTGCAAAACCGTTTATGAAGTATGACTCAACATTTAGGCCGATGCAAGTCTTGTATATTTCATAATCACCAGTCTACTGTGACATTTATCAATTGGTACACAACACCGTAATGTGCTTGGGTGACTGTCACCTGATTAAGCAACAGGGTTGTGAAATATTGGGTTTTAATGGTTCACAACTTAATTTTTTTTTAATGTTTATAATCATGGTAAAAAATATTTCTATTAATAAAGATGAAAATTGTAAGTGAAATTCGACAAGGAAAAACGGTTTCACATTTTTATATTGAAAATAAGAAATAATTCTTTCAATATTTTGATCAGTCTAAGTCTTACAAATTTTTCATTCATTGTTCAACTATGTATTTTTGTTTGTATTTTCACTCTCTTCGCAATCTGTTGACCCGTCATAATCTACCAAGGTCACTGCTTCCTCCACTCCCAATTCCACATTGTCCTTTTCCTTAGCACTTGTGTCATCAGTCTTTTGTAACGCATCTTGCTTTTCAAGCATTTCTGCTTTCACCAATTTTGAAGATTCCTCTTTGTTAGGGCATTTTGAAAGGTCATCAACATTTTTATCAAGGCCTATTAATTCTTCAATTGTGCCAACTTCTTCATTTGAAGCTTCAACTAGAATTTTATCCTTTTTCTTTTTTACACCCGGGCATCGTTTTTTGACATGATGCATTTTCAATTGTTGTTTCATGTGAAATGTTTCTCCACATTTCTGACATTCATATGGTTTCTCACCAGTGTGAGTGTTCATATGATCTGCTAAATAATTTTTGTTACAAAATTTTCTATTACAAACGGTACAGCGAGTAGAATTGAGAATAGCTGTTTCTTTGTATGTTCTATGATAATTCTCATGTCTAATCAATTTTTCCTCTGAAGAAAATCCTTTCTGACAATAAGAGCATGAGAACGGCTTTCCATCAACTAAAGCATAGAACTCCTTCACTGGTTTCACTGGCTCTGTTTCAGTTTTCTCCTCAGCAGCTTGATTATAGTAATAAGGGTGATGAAGTTTTGTATGAAGACTAAGCTGTTCTTTGTAAATAGTTTTTAAGCAAATTTCACATTCAATCTTTTCATGTTTATTCTGGCGTTCCTTATATTTCTTTTTCTTCTTAGTAGGTTCTTCGCTAGTTATTATTGTCTTTCTGATCACAGGCTCAGGCGGTGGGATTATTACTGCACTTCCATCTTCTTTAATTTTCTATAAAAATATTGATGGGTAAATTAATGTAAATACATGGATCCATTAAATATTAATATATTTATAATAGAAAAAATATGAATCAAGAACTGCATCAAATGCATTCAACTAAATAATATCATACCTTTGGAGCAATTTCCTCAAATACAGTTGGGTCAACTGTACATGGTAGAGGATTTCTGACGTGATAATGGTACTTCATATGGTTTTCAAGGATATCTTTATCATGTGACACAAAATCACAAGAATCACACCTCAAGCGATTCTGTTCATCATATACAGCATGAGTAATCCAATGACGAGTCAGATCAGACACTTTGATGCATGCTTTTTTACACAATTTACAGATGAGACGACCTAGATGGAAATGTGCGTTGAATTAGTTTGATTTCAAAACATTGCATTACCATAATTTGCTACTTAATAGCTCCATCATAGTATAGACCCGTCATTTGAGAGCACATGTACATGTAAATATAAAATCATTCGATATCATATTACGACAGTGATGATTTGAGAGCTTGAACATATGGATTTTTGTCGCCAATTATCATGTTTATATTTTTATGTGTAAATGTTTATTCCAATATGAACAATTATGTACCCCTCTACCTATTTTCACAATATACATTCCTATTATAAATAATAAAACATAAATATGAATAGTAATAATAAAAGAAAAAAAAGAAAGTAATGTAAAAATAATAAGCATACCAATATTGTGTGCAGCCATATGTTGTGTGAACTTATTTTCGTAGTTAGTGCAATAATTACATTTTTCACACTGATAGGTTGCTTCAGGATTAATCCGTGGTGATAGAAAGTCATTATCTGGAATCGGCAAACCTTTGTTCTGTCCAGATTCATGAACTTCAATTACAGAGGAATTTGACATCTGAAAATGATTATAACATTCACCCAGGTGAATAGTATGCATGTTAATTTGATAACCTATTGCATATTATACAGTAAAGCTACTTGAGTTGACGATCTTTGCGACTGAGTCTTCTCATTACAGGCACTGTATAGTTCATATGAATATAAGCTTGAACATAATTTTAAGTTCTTAAAGTAAGACATTTTTGTTTGATAACATTGCACGTACATCTTCGTCCACGTTGCCCTGCACACTGGCGATGCGGAGCACCATGTCCTCGTTTTCTGGCGCGGTCACAGCTTCAGGTAACGTGGTCGGTAGCGCTGAGGTGCCGGGTTCTATCTTTGGTGTGATCAATCCCAATGTCTAGAGGGTAAAAATCATGCATTTTGTTTAAGGTTCTTTGTGTTTTGTTTTCAGATAACGCTTTGTTAAAGTTGCATTATGTTACAGTGTTGTCCTTGTGTACAATCTTTACATGTGTTAAGCAAATACTGGTATTTACTTTTTATCTCCATACTTGATACTACATGTATTTTCATGCAGTCAAAAAGGTATTTATCTAACATGACATAAAATAAAACAAGCATAAAATATAATGATCAAAGTTTTACCTGTGTGTTTGCAACAAAAGTATTTTCATTTATTTGCTGTGCATTTCCCAAAGAGAGAGACTGTTCAGTGACCATGGCTTCAGAAACTGCTGTTGGAAACTGGAGAATAAAATATTTTTGTCAAAAACTTAAAATCATCCTTTTATTTTAATATATATAGGAATCAGCATTTTTTAATTTGATATTTTAACTGTGAATATTTTCGACTAATTCTAGGCATTTTCAAATATAAGTATAATTGCTGCAGTTTTTCTTATTGCTTGTGAACATGCTTCCTGTTACTTACAGCTCCATCATTTAGACCTCTTTCGTGTGACATAGTATTCCTGCTGTTATTGGCAGTTAGGCCACGTTCATACCACCGCCGTTTGCTGCCTGGGGGCCGGCCGACCGCCCCACGACGCTTCAGGTATGGATGCGTCGGCCCAACCAGATCCGACACTCTTCCTCTCTGATAGCTAAAATTGAACAATTCAGTACCACTAAACTTAATTTACTCAGTTACTTTTTGAATCCTTGCATAAAATGAAGACATTTGTAAGATGTTTGAAACAATCTAGTCTTCCTAAAAGAACTGTCAATTATTACCTTGCAATAGTTTTCTCGATGGTGCGGCGGTAATTTGCATATTGATGATTGTAATGAGGATTATGAGTTGGTGGTGCGACTCCTTGTCGATCAGCCTCACTGTAAAGCGCGTCTACAACATAACATGACAAAACATGATGATTTATTGTAGGAAATAAAAATGAAACCTTTTTCATCAACTATGAGAGAGGTTACAAGTAGAGGTGGGACATTCGGTGGGTTTTAGCCTTCGAACAAACCTTCGAACGTTCGTTGATAAGTAGGCAAGAAAATAATGAACTTACAACACACAGTCTGCAATAAAATTGGAAATTGAAACATTGCGTAGTATATAGCCTACTGTTGTGTGTGCGATTACGCATGTAATACAAATAACAAAAGCAGACAGTCAAGCGGTCATTGACTCTGTAAACAATCAAACAATGTGAGCACTTCCCATCCTTACTACTTAGACAGAAGCTAACCACCAAGTGACCTATGTCCCTTGCCGGTATCTCTTTGATCTATTGTTTTCTTTGTCCTCTTGAGATCGAAATCGGCTGTTCTACTAACTTGCGTGACTTAACAAAGTGGTGATCTGTACAGACGTAATAGTATAAATGTTCTCCAGTTAACAATAACTTAATATTACAAGTATGAAAATGATTATCATGTTGATGGTAGTTGCGTAAGTAGAGACTTATTGTTGATCATTGCTTGAATGCTATGCAAGTTCAACTCCCAACTGACCTTAAATAACCGAAATGGCAGTTCACTTTAATGTGTGATCTGTGCCGCCCCTTTAACAATGCGTAAGTAATTCTTTGATTCATAGCTATTGTTTACTGTGGTCTCTACTTACAATTAAATGTACCTGTTAAATTATCAGTAACAACTCGCCACCTATAACCAGCCACTAGACTGTGAAAATAATTGTACCAGTCAGTTGATTACGTAACGATCGCTTGTCCTTAAAGGTGCCATGTTCAAATAATAGATAAAAGCAAATTAGCGTTACCCGAAGGTTCGGTTGTGACAGTTACCTTCGAAGGTATAGGTTGACGAACGAAGGTTCGAAGCTTCGAAGCTTCACCCCACCCCTAGTTACAAGTATAAATATCTTTAAAAGTTCCATATTATAGTGTGAAGAATGCCATGCAACATGGACTTGAACCTTCTTGTAAAACCATTATCCAAGAGTCAAATATCCTGCAGAATGAATAAGTGATTGGCATGTGTTTGCTTATTCCCTATATGTAGAATGGACAAAAATTGCGAGAACATCAAAATAGCTCATATTGTATCATATTTATTAACATACTTATCGCATTGAGGAAGTAGGACGGCTCTCGCTTTTTCCTCCTTTTGCCAACATATTCTGCTGGTGCTTCCACTGGTTGTGGTTGCCTGCTTTCTACTGTTGGGTTTACACTAAATGAACCACTTAATGATGAGTGCATCTTTTTCACAATGCTACAAGAGAAAATGCTAGTTATAAAATATTGTTTAGAATTAATGTAAATGCAGGGGCATTCTGACACATGCTTTTAGACTGGCATGCATACAACGATACTTTAGTGATGTCTGTCTAAAAACTGTGTGTCGGAATGCCGGGGTCTGCATCTACCATGTACCATTTTCATCAAATTAGCCCCTTCAACTTAAATATAATTGAAGCTACCTCAAAATCACTGGACAAGTTATTTTCTTACATATCGCCAGTATTACAACTTTTTCATGAATTAATTGATATTAATATTTACCTTGTAACATCTGTAAGGTTTGATACAGTTGGAACGGTGGATACATCACCCAAATCAGGAACATGAGCGTCAATGGTTATAGTGTTGTCATCTCCTACTTCCATATTCAGGATGTTTGTTGAGAGTAAACAGTTAGAAACATAAGCATCCAATCGCAAAACACCTTTGTCGCCAACAATTTTTGAAGTTGACGATTGTGAAGATATTGTAAATGTATTCTCATTTCTCGGTATTTCTTGTTCTGGTCGAAGGTCCCTATTTGACTGTCGTGCATTGGCTACAAAGAATGATTAATACCTATGATAAATAGTTGCCTTTAAGTAAAAATCATTTCATTTGTAAATTACCAAACATTCATATTTTTTACCTTGTTCAGTGAGGTGCAAAGCCGAATTGTTTTTGGCTGCTTGACTTTCGAATCTTGTGGAGTCATGTGTATTACGGTTCCCATTATTACCATTATCATTTGACAAGTCCTTATAAAATTCTTTATTTGTTCTGTCACTCTCATTTTCATATGTTTTGTCCAATACATAATTCACGGCTCCATGCATTGTAAATTTATGTTCTTGCAGCGAAGAGAGTTTATCATATGTTACTCCACACTGGTTACACTCATAGCTACGAATGCCCTGATGTTCCCTGCGCATATGCGTGCTAAACTCATGCAGATCTCTAGTACTAAAATTACATTCTTTACAATACTTGACAAGATTGACCTTTGCCTTTCCCCTCACAAGGAGAGCCTCATTTGGGGAGACTTGGGGACCTGGGGCACTGACACCCAACTGCTGTCTACTTTTTATATGCCGCTCCAAATGTCTTACAAGGTCTGATGGTCTTTCAAATGCTTTGCCACAGTATTTGCAAACCTGTTAAATAAATAATGTTTTAAAAAAGTAAAACTAAATTCATTTATAGATACACACTGTGTATTACACAGACATGCACACACATCTTATATTGCATAATGCCTACACTTCTATGATAATGTATGGTGAATGGCTTACCTTTCTGGCATTTGTATGTGCCTTGTAATGCTTTTCAAGATTTTTCACTGAACTGGCTGTATAATTACAGAGCTGGCATCTCAGCGACGCAACAGAAGAAATGCTCATTTCAAGGCCAAGATCTTCTTCTGAATCAACTTCTGATACTGCCTCTAAAGATTCAACCACAGCAGGTGATACTTGACACGATTCTAGTGCAGGTGTGGAGACTGTGGCAGTTGAATATGCAGACGGCTCCGGTAAAGATGACTCATGTGATGTGGTTATGGAGAAAGCTTCGCCAATTACAATAGGACTATAATCTGATGCAAGAGTGCTGCTATTGGTTGATCCATCGGCTGTTGGGTTGTCTTTAGAACTCTCTGTTGCATTTTTGTCTGCCTCTTTGTCTTCGTTGCTTGCAACTTCTGTGATTTTTCCTATGATATTCGTACTTTCTTTTGTCGCTTGTATTGGTTTTTCAGGAGTCATTCTTTTCAAAGTATTCGATGTGTTCAGCACATTTGTTATCAACTGTCCCACTTCAGCATGTAAGGATTTCTTCAGTTCATTTAACGATGCTGATGTTATCGGAGAAGATGTTGACATCACTGGTGTAGAGGCCGATGAGCCTTTTGTGACATTAGCAGTAGATGAGTTTTCTGTGGTTGCTGCTGCAATGGACATAGGTGGGGTGGCAGCTGAGGTGGCAGCAGCAGCAGCCGGCACGGACACAGAGCTACTCGCCTCAACACTCAGACCGGAAATGTCATAAACTGTGCTTTGGGGGGTTTCACTTGACCCGTCACCTGAAAAAACATGAATTCATGATACATTTACCATTGAGTAGTCTAGCCAGATTTGACATCTATTGTACAGTTGCATTCGCTTAAAGCTTTGCACATAAAATACTCACTACGAGGGGAGGCTTTACTTGCAGAAGCTGGTGAATTGTGCTTTTCTGTCTGACTGCAAATAAAGAATAAATTATTATTGATAATCATTTTTACATATTTGAGAATTACTCTGATAAAACACTTCCATGGGGATTGTATCGTCCATTAAAACTGATTGCAATACCATGAACCAGTCCTTTTTTTCTTGCTGTTAGATGCTTTTTTCAAATACAGCGCTATTTAAATTAAAATCATACAAAAAATATAACTTACACTGGTGATTGCCGCGATGATGTCGTCAACATATTACGATTCTCACTGTAGTTTTGCAGATTATCATCTGTATGAGGGAATTAAAATTTTATTAACTTTTATAGTTGTATCAATCAATATATTTCTAATCTCTAAATAGCGGTTTATTTAAAAATCATTTATCTTATTGACAAAAATCTGATAATAATCATATTTATTACAATATACTGATAAAAACATTTGTAACATTTAAGAAAATGCAACATGAATAAGAAACTGACAGACATAGAAAAAGCCAAAAATATAGTTCGCGTAATTGTAAAAAGTAAATGTAAGCAAAACAAAAACAAACCAAACATAAGCCACATGTAGATGTATTATTTTGTCATATAGTTACCCTCAGGATTTGAGTTTGTAATTTTGGGGGTATCTCTCTTTGTTTCAAAGCTATTGTCAGTCTGCGAGACATCGCTTGGAGACCCATGATTGTCAGTTTTGTTAGGAATATGTGGAGATTTACGATCACATGAGCTTTTATTAGCATCCTCCTCACCAGAATCAAATTCTTGCCCATCTTTCTTCTTCTTACGTGTGTAACTTTCACTATGAATAACCATGTGGCGATCCTTGTCACATTGCTAAAATACATAAACACATCTTTCAATATAAAAACATGCCATATATACATATCATATAAAATGTTAATACTTTAAAACATGTAAATATTACCAGCGTAAATATTTGATTTGTCTCGATACTGCTATCCACAAAGTATAACAGGTATGAGAAACAATGTGAATTTCTTAAAGATAGACTAAATTTCTTTCAATTACACATACATACCTTGATAAATGCTTTGCCGCATTCTTCACAGATAATTTTTCCATTATGAGCTTTTAGATGCTGCATTATCTTATCCAATCTATGCGTGGAATATACACACATATTGCAGGAGTATCGATCACCAGATAATGAATAGCAACTTTCATCAAACCTAAAAAGATATTAAAAATTCTATTTCATTCTAGTATTCAGTATTCAGATATTGAAAAGCAACTTTCATCAAACCTAAAAAGATATTAAAAATTCTATTTCATTCTAGTATGCTACTTGATAGATGTGAATAATAAATTTTAAAAGGAACCAGCATATTAATGTGACGCATTCACGTTTCTTCAAATTTACACAATATTTAGTTAACTATCAAATCTAAACAATATTAGTTAACTATAAATAGCAACTGAAGAAACAAAGAAAATAATTCAACAAAACAAAAGTAACAAATACAAATTTACAACAGTTCTCTGCAATACTTATTAAAACCTTGGACCTGATTTCAGCTTTAATTGTTAGATATGTGGACCATCAAGAAAGAAGCTGACAAGAGCACATCCCGCCAATCAAGGCACAACAAATGTAGTATTAATAGCTCAATATATTGCTTAGTTGAAAAAAAAGTAGTGGTAAAATAATGATTTTTAATGTGTACACCAGGTGTACACATGTGATTTTGCATACGAATCACTCTCCCCATGCTTCACAACACCGTAGGCTAGTTCTTGCTGGAATAGCTATCCGAATATCCCCTCAACCTAATTTATAAAGTACATGCAGTTTTTTTCTGTAGTCTTATTAATAATAATCTTTTAAAGTTACCAAACCAACAATTTTCTTGAAACAGAAAATTAAAGAAGAGTTACCCTAATGAAATCAATGTCTCTTTCGGTATAGCTTCACCGTCTCCTAGGTTTTTACTATCCCTGTAAGGCAAACACTGTTGGTGCTTTATTTCTAAACATCAAATATGATAATACTAAAATCGAAATAAAAACACAATGAAAACACTTTTCAATATGTTATAAAATGCGCTTAATTTTACCCATTTTCAATAGATAATTCTGGATCTTCTACTTGTCCCTCAGTAACCAAGACACTGTCATTATCGTCGTCTTGAAGAATGTCATCTTTGTTTGCCCCTGTGGCCTCCGGAGATTTTCTCATTCCAGTGTCAGTTTCCTTTTGTTCCTCTGCCTGGGATTCTATTATAAAAATAAGTATCAGGTTTTTAAAATTCTATGAATAACCTTTGTGCTAAATATGTTGGATTTGTTGCTATTCATTTCATTTCTATAGTAGGCCTACAATTACACCTTCTCTAATATCACTCCACTTAATCAAAATATTTGAATTGCAAATATAATTTTGCAAGGATTTGACTACTATTGTGTGTTCAGAAAATATACAGTATTTTTCACTTTATCTTAGTCATCGATTAGTTGATGACAGACCTTAATGTTAATACTTACCGGATTGCTGCAACAGAGTAACATCTATAATTGGTTTGGTGGCAGATGTACCAGCAATTATTACTGGAGTTTCTGTAGTACTTGCAGATAAGGGTGAACTCGCGACTATTGGTGAAGATCTCAGGCTTGTTGATGGTGCTGTTGATAATGGAGGTGGTTCACTACCAGAACCACTTGGTGGTTTATGTGGTCCAGACAACATTGGTGGTTTTCTGATTGGCTCAGCAAAAGTAACTGGCAGACTCCGAGAGACACTTGGCAATGGTGACAGCATGCTAGTGCCAACGCTTCCTTCCGGTTGAATATAAAGTGGGGATGGTGTCATATTTGGAGAAACGTTCAATGAAAAAGCTTCATTTATATTGTGTTCTGTAGATGCAGGAGGGAGAAAAGCTGATGACCCATAGTCTGTAGCATGACCAGGCTGCATAAAAGAAAACCATCCAGATTTATGTATACTTTACATTGTTGGAGTTTCAAAGAAGCCTTGATGCATGTCAGACAGGGAAATTTCTTCCATTACTTAACAGATGAGGAAACTTTGAAATATATACATCATAACATTTCATAGGTAATCAAGTAAGTGCATATCAGAAATGTTTTTTTTTATGAAATTGTCAATCAATAAAATGAGATTTTACTTCAAATACCTTTCGTAACTTTTTTTTATAAATAATAAAAATCTTTAGAGAAAAGCTGTTTTTTATGATTGAATTTCAATAATGCTTACATGAGGATGTGACTTCTGGATTGAATAGAATGGATCCATACTAGGACCAGATGAACTTCGGTGGTATAAGGAGAGATTTTCATGTTGAGATGTCAACATCTGAGAGTACGGAGGTCCCTGAAAATGATCATAGTTCTCATATCTGTGCACAGTATATGGTGAGTCATAATAAGAATATTTTCTTCTCTTATAGAAAATTAGTACTTGTAAAAGCAGTTTATAACATAAAATATGAATGTAAATAATGTAAATATGGTGGTTTATAGTTGTGATTCTAATGTGCTCTCACGACTTAACATTTAACACCAGATCATTGACACACTCAATGATCATCATTTCTCATGTACTTGCACCGGCAGCACATTAATCGTACAATGCTAATCACTCATACAGCCACCCCCACACTCTTTCAACCCCCAAACCTGTACATAATTAACATGTAGGTGCCACAGAGCAGTGTGCAACTATTTAGGGACAAGTTTGCTCAACACCCACCACTAGACCCAACAGGGATATATAATTCTAATGGCTTTTATAATATCGTTATTTTCCAACATTTTTTCAATTAGTGCAAATGTTCTAGACATATTTCCCAATGCATTCAGTGCTCTATGAGGTTCCTTTTAGTGTTCCACACTAGCGTTTCACTAATATTCTTATTCAATCACTTCACAATTACCTTATTAACATTTAGGTCCCAACGAGTAGAACCAATGAGGACTATAATAAGTTCACCAGCAATTAACACCCACCACCAAACCACCATCCTTAGACCAAATCGGGAACTGCACTCGGAAGTGTAGATTCTTAAACCATACATGACCACATTGAGAGAGCCCCCCCCATTATACAGAAAATAAAACACAGAAAAAAGCACTTTTTTTACCTGCATCCGTAGATGTGAATAGGTGGGGTCCATACTTGGGGGAGACACTGTGGACTGGGGATGGTAGCCTTGATCAAATAGCCCACTTGTTGGTGGAAGGGCAGTTGGATAAGACATTCCAGGCACAATGCCAGGCGGAGGATTTCCGCCTGATGGAGGCTGAACGTAGAGGCCCGAGGGGTTGGGGAAGTACACTGGCTGTCCGTGGTACGACATGATGAGGATTCACTACTTGTTCTGCAACAGAAGAAAAAATATATTGCACGATTTCAGTTGTAATATTAATATTTTTGTGCCAAAGACAGTCCAAGGAAATTTCAAACACAAGTTAGTACAACAGTACAGATTCAGAGCTTTTTCTTTCTGCCGTTTGTAATCATTAGATCACTTTGGTCTTACCCTAAGTGTGAATTTTGAAATCAGAAAATGCATGTGAAATGTTACAAGAAGAATTTTTCACACAAAGTGCCCAGTACGTGACATTTTCTATGAAATAACAGTGAAAATCAATATGAAAACACTTGTGTTAATTTCAAATGTGAACATCTAAGATTTCGGCTGTATACTTTCACATAAACTTCATGGACAACAAAATTTAATAAACAAAATAGATATAAGTTATATCATTTCAAACATCTATTTGAAAAATTATGATCAAATAATCATAATTGGTTAAAACAATCATAGATACTCACAATCACATGTGTAGTAATCTAATGATTTATTTCACAATGCACACCCTAATCTCAAAATCCTTAATCAAAAAAGCATTAAATAAATGAGCAATAAATAAATTTCTAATGATATTTTGAAGATATATTGAGTATTATTGACACACTAAAAAGATTATCTCAACTGAGGGATCACTTATTTTGTCTAATATGTGCATTTATGTCTGGACTCCTTGACCAAGACTTGGTCCAAGTATTATATAATAAAATAACAGAAATCTCATAATCTCTGAATCTGTGCAATCTCAGTGCAGTGTGCTGTACTTCTCAAGTTGACGTTTGACAGCCTTACATGTATGCACTTTACAGCTATGTACCCAAGAGCAATGTGCTGGGTATGATATATGATATAAATGGGGGACGTTTACACCCATAGTACATGGACAACATTCCAAGTAGAACTGTCAATTTTGATGCGTAAAACTATCTGATTGTGATTTGCTTTGGGCTAATTTCCAGGGGTAGTTTCAATATCCAGTACTATGCATAATTACTATGCATACTTACCAATCCTGCAGTTAAAAAGGCCCTATTATCACACTGCTTGAAAACATTATATATCAGTACTACATAGTATGGGGCTTTTGCGACAAGGTCATGGGTTCAAGTTTCTCTACAGACAAGTAATTAGTCGTTGGTGTCAAGGGACAGTGCAATATTTAACAGGTAGGGGGACTAGTGCATATCGAAAAATTTGTTTGAAAAAGGTCTTGTCCCCTGCTGATGTGATGAAAAAAACCTGATGTCCTCTATTCATAAAAAAGGTCCGCGTCCCCTCCAATGAATATTCGCGTGATTAATTTGTACCGATTCGCTCACGTCGAGGTGGGATTTCAGCAGCTGAAAAAAAGTACATGTCCCATGCCCAACGAGAATGAAAAATCATTCGGTCCCCCTACTTTGCACCTTGAAAAAAGTACCTGTCCCCCTACCAAATGCACCGGTCCCCCTTCCTGGTAAATATTGCACCGTCCCCAAGTGTGCCAATAACCTTGTGGGAATTCAAAAGTCAACAATTCATACATTAATTTGTTCAAAGTAGATATTAAACCCAAAATCATTGCCATTCTCTATCTACGCTGGATTTGCAAGCCTTATAAACATCTGCTCGCAAGTTGTTTTTTTATGAACCAATATAACTCTCAGCCGTTTACCGCTTATAGACCAGACAGAAACTACTGCTTCTACTGCAGCTTGGAATTATTGTCTGGAGTTGACATCATCTGGACTGGCATTGCAGCCAAAATATTATGTGAATCACGAGATAGTCCTTACAATTATCAATGTATAGAAATGGTCCCTGGAAACCATCTGTCATTACTACACCGTGCATGTTGACACAACAATAAACGTTCTTAGAAATATTGCTTTTTCTTCTAATACACAAACAAGACATGCAACACAAAATTTTACAATAATCAGACCAATGCAGGCAAACATGTTCTGATAACGAAATTGTAAATGCCATGTTATGTATTAATGGTTTTAACAATTTTACATTTTACACCAATATTTTAAAAACTTAGCATTTTATACCTTTCATTGACACATACGATTGTGCATTGTCAGTTTATGGGAATCTCTTTTACACTGTCACTGACAACATATTCAGTGTTACAATATCTACCCGTGGGTGAGACGGATGGCAAAAAATCAATACATGTATTGCGTTATTACTATTGAGCTTATTAGGGCTGCTGAAGATTTCAGCAGTCGGGCTTCTGATTGGTTGAATTTTGTGACCAACTTCCACAAAATTAAAATACAGTGTGTCAATATTTAGCCCTCGGGGACCGTTAGTGTACAGCTAAGAATAAATTCTTAGGACATCCAGGTTTAGTCAAGAGTGTGACTTGCACAGTAATATGGTGAACAGAGTGCAAGTATATAGTCATAATTGAATAATCATGTACTTGAAGAGTAGAACTCTTACTGATATATGTGTAATATTTGTGTGATGCACAAATAATACCAGAGTAGAACTGATGCTAGATTATGATTATAATGACTAGTATTCAGCAGGTCTGTTTCATGCAGATTGTGAGACATGGAGATTTCAGTCATAATTACTATTGCTCCCACCTATCTCTGGTGTAATGTCAACTTTAAAATATCTTTTCCTCTGCTTCAGACCCTCTCAGTAGTTTCTGATACATCATGAATTCATACAAGCATCGTCAGTTCATGGGAATCTCTTTTACACTGCCTATGAGCAGTCTTGTAATATGTACATTATTTCCAATAACTTGTGAATGGATTTATAAGCCCGAAATAGATGAGTATGGCACAAAGGTTTGCCACCACATCGACTCATTTACCAACACAGATTACTGGTGAAAATGTGAAACGATTGCACAATTCATCTCTAGGAAAACAAGTTAATTAAATTGATATTTCTGAATCAAGTCAGATAGCTTTATGAATTATTTTGATTTTGATTTGTTTTCTATTAATAACACATTCTATTAACGACACATTCTACTTTTGAATTTAATCGGCATTAAAGATGTGTGCTTTTTATATATTTGTGCTCAAATATACCAACTGCATTTTTTCCCTTCTTTTTCTGATTCAACATTTGAGATTTCTAACAAGCAGACCTATTTTTTATTAAGAAAAAAAAAAATTTGCACATTGACTTCTATTTGCCAATCAATTAAAAAGTTCCTGTTTTCTCAAATTATTGACATGAGATAACATTTATCACTGTGGAGCAACATATATATTACTTGTGTTATTAAAAGTACTTGAGACATGAATTCAATATTTTTCTCACTCCTGATTTTGTTAGCAAACAGTTTGGCCCGCTGGCAACATGCCCAGATAGCAAAGCACGCCTTGCGTTGCTGCCTCTGATAATCAATGCATCGTGTATGAGGTCAAACTGGCGGCTGTAGTTTGCTGCCATCAATATGTGCTGCGTGTAGAGGCAAGTTAGGAATGTAGACTTAGCAAGTATCTCGCCAAATTTTGATGCACTTGTCAGTACTGGGTGGTAGAAGTAATGATCCATGGTGCCCGTTTCTCTTATAATTTGGTCCTTTGAGATCTGACTTGTTATTTCACTGTTGTTTCCCCGGGGTTGTTTAAAGCTACCTCAGTGGTAACATTATTTAAATTTTAGATTTATAGCAACAACATAATGTTCATGTATATATAATATATGTAATATATCAGTAAATTATCAATCATTTCCATTTGTGTATTAAATTATCGCCAAATATGCATCCATTTATCGATAGAAATACAAAATGTAAATACAACCTGTATTATAACTGAAACACTTGATAGTCGAATAATTTTGAAGAACGGATTTCTTACATTTAGTAATAGTTTCTGTTCTGTTTTGATCACTTTTGTAAATATCATTTTTGTATTTTTTGAATTTATCAATTTCGGCATTTAATACATCAATCGAATACTGTGATAATATCTGTAAAACATGCTATTTCTAATCTTATGGCAAACATGAATTTCTCAGTAATGCACTTTTGTATATTTGCCGTCCATCTTTCAAAATAAAGGTTTTATTAGCATTTGCAAACATCGTTTACTATCATCGTCTCATTTTAAAGAAAAATAAAAAAAAACTTCTTTGAACAGGACAGCTGACCTACAATATGGATTGATTTTTTCTTTTGTAGTTATCATAAAATGAACTATAACCTATTATCAATTTACATTACTCAAAATGAGTTTCTTCATGTATATATATGTTGTATTTTGCCTGTATGTTGAAATTTCACAAAAATTCTCAGCTGCATTGAGAGAGCAACAAGATTGACGTGGCGGTGGCTGTTACTATAACAACAGCTCAGCTCAAATCGATAGATTGCGTCTGCGGCTCCTGTGCGTCAGTGCTCAAATTTTGTAGATGAATAAACGCACAATGAAAATATTCAAGCGCGAAAATTTCTAACCATTTCCCCTTATTTTTGTGGGGTTTTCTTCATAAAAGTATTGTTAAAAACAGAAATAGTCTTTTTTAAAAACAAAATGCAACATATCTCTGCATTCATGTGCAGCTGATAAACAAATGAGCGGTGGAACCAATACGGTTCTATATTTTCCTCTATATTACCATCGGTTTCAATTGACTTAATATACTCTAGACGTATAGCTCACAGACCGACTTCTCTTCTTTTTACATAGAAGCTGCCCTAATAAACTCGTATTCGCAATAACTATGACTTATGACTAATGCAGATTTCAAACCTGACCTACCATAATCCAGCAAGTTCTGAGCTGACTATAATCACTATATATTTTACAACAATCTTATACATACAATAAATGCCATGCATGTAACTGGTTTACATTTTCCATAATAAAAGTCATAAAATAGAAATCTATTAGTCATGTTCAATTCGATACGGTATCTGACTCATGTTCAGCAAATGTAAGATGAATACTTAACATTGGTTTTATAGTTCACATTTATGCCAAAAGCATATTTTCAGACCTAACTACAATTTACACTAGATCATTGACACACAATTTTAGCCTTAATAAACTCCCAGGAGAGCAACCACTTTGATACCGAACACTGCTTTATAGGATAGCTGTCCCAAAGTACAAAGGACCCAGGTACTTGGACGTATACCCAATCCTTTGCCGGTTACACAATGAAAACTATTCTATTAATATAAAATCATATAATTCAACAATATATAATTAAAAACCTGTGTGCTCAGAATGATCCTGTCCATTGTGCCATTGTGTATGATTTGCTGTGTGAGACGGCTGTAACTATTTATGCCTACAGTTTTCCAGCTTTTCAATATAAAACCAACCATCTTGCAAGTACTTGACCAGGTACTTTATACCTATACCTGTAATTCCATGACTGTGGTAACAAATGTAAACACTGACCAGTTACAAATAGGTACTGTAGGTATATATCATCCAAGAAACATAGACATGCTTTAATACCATCAGGAAAGTTTTACTGTGCAATTTTGGCAGAAAATGATCACAGCCATTAAAGTTTGAATTTTAAATTAAAGCAATTAGCAATGAGTAAAATTAGTAATGAGTAAAGTTTGAATTTCTATGAATATCTTTAGTAAAATTAACAATATAATAGCAATAATTTGCATACTGGACATGACAAAGCTGTACTCGCAAATATACCAAACCTAAACCGTAGTCGAGATCACAAAGTACTAGTGTGAACTCTAATACAAGGTAATAACAGATATGTGCAATCAGTCAGGAATGTGTTTACTCAACACTCACATTCTCACCTACCAGGAGTCAAAACCACAACTTTAGTTCCACAATTAAGCACATGTCCACAGCAACTCAATCAGCCTTTTAGAATCTACATTCCCTGATGAGCCCAGAAAGATTTTGAGCAAACTTATCCTGCCATTTTGTTCAATTTACCTTTGGTGAGACTGATAATGCAATCCTAACACAAATTGTGAATCTGTTAAAAAGTATGTTGTTGAAGACTTGTTTCATAACCTATCAATTGTAATTCTGCCGAAGATGAAGTACTAAATCCTGGGACAAAATCGGCCTCAGATACATATTTACTGATTTACATGTTCATCGTCAAAATCTAAATAAAGTCTCGTAAATAGATGTCTTTATCTTAAATTTGATGACAAAAATAATATATCATATATATATATATATATATTGTACGAGTCATATATATTAAATATAATTTCACTCACCAAATCACGATATATTTTCTATATATCATCGAAGAAGTCTTCCCTTTACCTAAAACACAAAAATATAAAATATATAACAAAGACCATGAAATATGTTGTCAGACATGACACACCAACACTCACTGCAAGAAGTTCATGTCATGCAAAATTTGATATTTGCAAATAGACAAGCAAATTTTTAATGTAACATTACACAGTAATTCCTACCTTTTATAACTCAATATTCCATTAAAACTGTTGATAATGTTTTAAATATGCAACTTAACTATTCATTGTTTCTTTGCCAAAATAAAACTTACTTCATGTATTTGGCTTCCACACGGCCACAAAATGCGTAAGTATTACCCAGCAGAAATTCAGTATATGTGAGAAAATATCGTCTGCTTGCATAAAGCTTACCGCTGCAGGCCGCAGCCGAGAGTTTACAGCAAAATACTGCTTGCTGTGTGGGCTGCCGCTACATGCGGCCAAAGCTCCACTTCCACTTACAAAATACGCAAATACCCACATCAAGTAAAATGCTTGTGCATTTAATTTCATGATATGGGCACCAAAATAGCTAAGGCTATCATTTCAATCATTGAACCACCTTTTTTTTATAGATTTATCGTTGAAAGAATAATTTTAAGCCAAAGAAACCCTTGTCGGGTACTAAATACTCATAATTGTTGCTATTTAACTCATTATTTAACATAAATTTTAACTTATTATATAACATATAAATTCTTCATACATAATAAATATCAGCTCTTAATAAACCATTAAAAATAGACATTAAAACTTAAATTCTGCTGCCTAGTTGTAAGAAGATCTCATTTTGTCATAAAACATTCAGAAAAATACATTTCTGAACCTTGAAATGTATAACAAATGATTTTGTATTGAAAGATTTCAAACAGTAGGGATAAAAAAGAAATAACAGAGGTAAAACACAGAAGGTTGTTGCACACCATGTAATCATATACATGTATACACTTATAAAAGTTTCCTAATCAGACTTTTTTGTAATGGGCTTTTACATTTTTTAACTTTTTAAAAGACAATCACACAAAAATCCTAAAACTATAACAAGAAAAGTTTTACAAAGTAAAGATTCTCATTCCAACACACAAGATGCAAGAAAAGTGAAAATAGATATCAAACTCATTTCTTAATTTCACATCTTACTTCCAACACTATTTGCTTATAAGCTATTGAACTCTGATTACACTTTAAATAAATTTACGGAGGTATTTTTTCTTCAACAACTATTGATTTATCATTTAAACAAGCTAGTTTGGTATTCCCATACCTACAACATTTGAAGTAATAGTGCCAGTGTATTGTAATATATAGTTGCAAATATACTAGATAACACCATGTTTCAAATTATGCTGTATTAAAAGATATGGTAAGTTTTCTGTGGTTAATAATTTGTTTAAAGTTCAGCCCACATTAGTATATTCACAGCCGAGATCTGTGTTGCAATCATGTATATGTACAATATATAAGTGAGCAAGCAATGAAATAAATCATAAAATCGAATCAAGTAATTAAAAAAAATAAAGTAATAGCAGTCAACACCCTTGCTTTTCTCTGATCATAGAAAAATTTAATTCTATGTCAATGTTTTGTCCTGTTAAAAAGCACATCTTTATATGCAGTTAATTAAGTTCAAATATTTCAATATTTCAACTAAAATGGCTTTATATTATCTAAATCAAAATACATGTAGCAATATACATGTAAGACATATGTCAAAATCTAGCAAAATAAATATATATTGGCTTTTTCCTGTTCGGTAAAAGAATATATCTTACTCTAAAATATTTGATTATTAGAAAGATATATATATAATGGTCAATGGATTTGCTTCAAATTGTTTGAATACTGGCACAGCTACACACTTCACTTCACTTCAAAACTCAATTTCACCTACATGTAGGAGCAGTGCCTTGAAAAGCATTTACATTTGTAACTTATAATTTCCGTGATTATCAAAACATATAAAAGAAGTCTCGATAGAAGTATATTAATGTGGCTGTCTAATTTGAATGTTAGTCAAATAAGTTCTAACTATATATACTATATATGTGATTTACAAATAAAATTAATATATACAATAACTCATAGAGCATACCGGTAATTAACGTAACATATACAGCGAATATATGATTTAAGTTGTTATATACATGACATGTACTTGTTACAAAATTACAATTACAATGTTCCCCATATATATTGTGAAGAGAAATATACAATTTTAATCTACCAAGTTTGCATTATGAACCATAAGCTTCAAATTCTCTCCGGGTGCTATGATCTGGTGCTATGAAAATGATTTCGAGCGGAAATTCCTACTTCCTTTGATCAGATGACTATATAAACACCAGATCATTGCCATTCTTTCTCAACTACCTCAAGAACATATAATACAGCATATTGCAACTATTGAGCAACCGTAGACAAACCAAGTCTCACACAAACGTTCACTTGCCGGACCTTTACCTATTTAATTTATAATTGACACACAACAATGTGCAACAAGTTAGGGATGAGTTTGCTCTACACCCACCACCAGATTTGACGGGGAATTAACAACCTTCTGGTAGTCAGTTTAATTCATAGATGCACACACTGCCATTTATCTAAATGAACAGAATGAAGTGATGTGAAGGCATGTGAACTTAGCTGGTTGCAATTTATGGCAAATTGACTTTGAAATATTAAGTTTTTTGTGGGTTATCTTTTTAAAATGTTACGTGTACTTAACATTTGCAGACTACAACAGCCTGAAAGGACCAGTTTCCTTGTACTCATCACAAAGGCACCACATCTCATGTGTCTATTGGTGGATACAAAATAACATAACCCCTCAGATAATGATACAAGATTGATTGCCACTTACTCATATGATGGAGAAGCAAATTAGCAAATTTCCACCCAAGTAGAGACTGTAATTCCATAATTCTGTGGAGCATTTTAATCATGCAAATGTATTCCTTAAAAATGAAACTGAAACTCCACTACCTTAGGTCACAGAGCACCAACTAATGATCAATCTGTGACATCTGTTAAATTGAATACAATGTTGTTGTTTTTTACTTCATATATAGAAATCAGCTTGACTTGAATGTTTTAGTTCTGTGATGAATTTCTGTCTACAAGAGGCAATCTGAAGTATCATCAGAATGTTTACTCCAGTACCCCAGCATATTAGATATCATTACACTTTCTTCCAACTATATCTCACAGATTATCATAGCTGCTCCTACCATAAACATGCACTACTTTTGCTACTTGGAGATTTATAGGCATGATTTTACGCAAAGGGGTAGAATTTACAATTGAATTTTATGTGAATCATTGAATGTTCTCCATGTGCAAGTGTAAAATTAAATGTGGTTACCAAACCATTAATCATATCCAGGTAGTAAAGGACTCAAGTAGTGTATGAAAAATTGAGATTTTTGTTTCTTTTTTTTTTTTTTTTGGGGGGGGGGGGTTCATGACTTTTTGATGATATGGGGCAATTAGAGTGAAATTATGTATACTGATGTAAGAAAAGTGAATGATGTATATATACTGATATTAGTATTAATTTTAGTAAAATAGCCTAAAATAATCAAACTAAATTTGGGCAGGGTTCTGATTTTTTCCCCCATAATGGTGACATGATCAGTTCATCCTTTCACAACCCAAAACGTATATTATCTTACTGTTGTCAGTTTCCGCAACTGATTCTGCTGCCATTTTCAAAACATCTCTTTGCGCATATCAAGGGGCATGATTCAAATACTGAATGATGATCATATACATTACATTTACACTTGCATATAGGCATACAAATTCTGTAGATCTTTAGAACATACAAAATTTTGTTCATGCACTACGGGGACTTGATTCAAACATGGAATGATGATCATATGACATATAGATCTAGGCATACAACCTGTATGCAAGTTTCGTGAAAATCAAATGAAAAATGTAGAAATAATTGTGCGAACATGAATTGTGGACGGACGACGGACAAAAGGTGATCACAATAGCTCACCTTGTCACAAGATTGACAGGTGAGCTAAAAAAGTAATGAACAATGCAATGTTGTTTTTCATATAATTTTTTTTATTGAACATCTTAACTACATACATCTATATTGTTGGATTTATGGACAGGAGTATATTTAGTATACTCATCTTATACACTTATACCTATTCCTAACTTTAACTGTTGTGGTGATGTAAAAATGCTAGTGATGTATCATCACTTGCCTCCAAAGCCATTTGAAGTCATGTTAGTATGTGGCCATGTCTTACATCTAAATATTACTAAGTCCATGAAAACAATATACATCTATGTAAACAACTGTCAACACAGTGTGATACCTGCTAATCACAACTACATAAACATGTAAATCACCAATTAAGATCTTTCAACTTGGCAAATAATACTGTGACTAGCCGACAAGCGAAGATTAATGTGATAGTCTTGTGATTAATCAACTGTACATAAAATATCATTTTGTCCCCATCTTCATTTGCTATGCTAAAATATTTCTAGTGACTTAAAGAATAAAAATCGACCCATCACCTGATACAAAAAATCAACAAATACTTAAAAAAACAAAAAGCTATTCTAAATAATCAATACATAGCAGATAATTAAATGGCCAACTTCAAATTCTAATAATTCTTTGGATTCAAATATTATACAGGCATACAATGATATATAGTTTGCAATCAAATACAGAAACGTCTAATCCCTGTCCATAAACAAGTGCTTTCTTTATATAAATTATGACTAAAGTAAATCACAGAAAAAACTGATACGCAAACACATTTATCCACATCTAAGACTTAAATACGAGATCACTAGAGATCAGGAATATACAAACCAAAGTCTGTGTTTTAAATAGTTACAGCAGAAACCCAGAGGAGCTCTGGTTTCTGGTTACAGTTGAATATATAATGTGCTTTACCATCATGTGCATAGCTCTTTGCCCTTCAAATATATACCAGTTGAAAGATTAGAGAACATTTATGAAGATATCACAGAATGCAGGAAATTTTCAAGAGATGCCAAACTATGCAAATAAATGCACTTCAAGTTACCATACAACTTTGACTCATGATTTCGATAATAATGCAAATACATTGTATCTACTGAAATGCAACTTTTCTATAAAAATATTTTATCATTTAACTTGCATTAAATACAAAAATCTATGTTGCATTTGGATGACTAGCTACCAGAACATTAAAATCAAATACTGGATTTGTAAAAATATATCAGTATACATGATCATGCATATACAAATGTATTGGACAGATATTTACCAAGGATTTTAGATGTTATATATCACTGTTATTTTCTCAAAACAAAACTTAAATAAGAATCTTGGACAAAGAATAACTACTCAAAATAAAGTTTTAAAGAAAATATGTAAATAGAATAAAAATTGATATTTCACTGAACACATACGACAATCAGATCTTTGTATGTCATTTGTCTGTTGCTGTGGGAGCAGTATCATGCTTAAAACAGGCGGAGTGCTCGGTATGCAAATATCTACTGGAAACTTCTGCACAAAAACTATTGTATGTTGTCATTTACAAAATCATAAATATTCAGTATATTTGGCCTACAGCACTAGGTCTCATTGTCAATAGTGTATTGCATTCTTTTACGGCTGTATTTTTAATAAGATGAAAAATATTTTTTTCTAAAATTCAATTTTGATTTCAATTTTATTCATAAACGTTTTCGAGCTCCTGAAGGCTCCTTTTCAAATTAAAACACCAAAAGAAATGAAGTACAGGTAAAATATACAGTGTAAGATCATCAGTTTAACAATATATATGCAGTACCTAATTAACAGGTGAACAGATTAAGACAAATTCTTATTTGAATTTGTCTTAATCTGTTAAGTAGGTACTGCATATATATTGATAAACTGATGATCTTACACTGTATATTTTACCTGTACTTCATTTCTTTTGGTGTTTTAATTTGAAAAGGAGCCTTCAGGAGCTCGAAAACGTTTATGAATAAAATTGAAATCAAAATTGAATTTTAGAAAGAAAAAAAAAATTCATCTTATTAAAAATACAGCCGTAAAAGAAAGCAATACACTATTGACAATTTACAAAATCGTATAGCAGATATATTGCAACAAAAATCATGAAATTTCCAAACAAAATAACTTTAACCATTTAAAGAATAATTTGGTTAAAATAGGAAATGATAAATAATGGAACCCAGGATGAACCGAATATACATTCATTGAACTTTTACTATACTGTTATTTTTTCTTTCAATACACTCAGGTTATTAGTTAGCACCTTTTCTGAACATCAACTAAACGGGCAAGAACAATTTTTTTGAAGACCAAATGTATTAACGTAACTTAAAGAGTCGATGTCCAGCACAAACCCTGGAATACCACATAACAGTCCGTGTCACACGAGTGCTAAGTCTTGTGAATACATAAATACACCATCATTAACTACAATATTGAAAACAAAGCACCTGCCTTTGTATCAAGTATAGATGGAAACGTGTTAGTAGCAACTTCCACTCACACATCAGACATTCATTGGATACATACGGTACGTAATTCACACAATCACATGGAACAATTTATATGGCCAACATTTCCTTTTTAATAACGTCCAACTTTTTTGTGATACCTAAACACTGTGTGAATTTTATACAATTAAGTTGACTAGTAGAACATACTAGGTTTAGACCAACACAAAACTTATGTGTGTATATTAGCATCAAACTAGTTGGCTTTATACAAATGTATCTAGTCCATGATTATTTACTGAAGGATTGGCAGATCGTTGCCAGTTGGAACTCATTAACACTCATGATACTTTCAGCTTCTAACACATTGATGTCAATTACACTTTTACAAGCCATTGATTTGCTTTCACCTAAAATTCTATCAAAATATTACAATATGACATGTTTGCTATATGAAATAACATGATCATTGATGATCTATCAGAAACTATATTTCTATATTAACAGTATAAATACAATCAGGAATATATGCTATTCCTAATATCTAATATAAATGCTCATGCTTTGAACAACAACAGAAGTAAAATATGCAATGTTACAAATGCAATATTCGGCAACAGAAACATTTAACATATTTCTAACAATTCTATATGAAAATATACAGCACCATAAATAGTATTTCTATACACAAATCACGTCAATTTTTACCACCATGTAATT
This sequence comes from Streblospio benedicti, assembly GCA_019095985.1. Classification (NCBI taxonomy): domain Eukaryota; kingdom Metazoa; phylum Annelida; class Polychaeta; order Spionida; family Spionidae; genus Streblospio; species Streblospio benedicti. The sequence goes on along the minus strand of CM032666.1, from coordinate 53,313,892 downwards.
CCATATACCAATGAATTATCATCCTTAGAAAAAAAATTGGTATCTGTCAACCATATTATCCTGCATAAAAGCCCATTGATTTTCATTACAGTCTTTAAACAGAGTTATATTGTGTATGATGTTTATACGCACTTCAGTATAAAAGGCAGATAACATCATTGAATAACAGGGAAGACAGTTACTAAGTCTTGAGAGTTCAAAACATGGTGGTGATATACATAATTTTAACACATCTACAGTAGATTTGTAAAAACACATCATCCCCTCTATCAGAAACTGTATCCTTAACAAGTTGACTCTGATGTAGATCTATTTCTATAAATAAGTTCTAAAACAGTCTTGTTCTGTATACATTCTTCTGAATACATTGTTGGCATTGATTTGCAAATCACATTTGGCCCATCACCCAGCACTGCAACAACCTAAAGAAGGAAAGATTTTATCAATTTAAACTATATGAAATAAAATATAGTTTGCTGATTGGATTTGATGGATGAAATATTAAAAAGATGAAGTTTTGGAAGAAATATTTATTATTAATGTTTTGCTGTATGATATTAGCACTATTCATAATTGTATCGAATTTGTATTAATTTCTTTTACTACTGTTAAATATTGTCTAAAAAGGTCTAAATAAGTTACAAAAATTATAATTTAGGATAAATTAGGGCGATATCTAACAGTATCAAAAAAAACGAATACAAATATCATATGAAACAAACAACTGTACACCGAATAAATAGAATTTTATTCAGAATTCATTTTCTATATCAATAACCAATATTGCTGATCCCTCAGATAATAAAGCTGTTGCCACATCTTTCATCTAACTATTTGTATTGTAAAAATACGTACATGTATATACATATACTATCTGTAAAGTAATATATTAAGCCATAAAAATAAAGAATTAATGTTTTCGTGATGGCTATTAAAGAGATTAAAAAGATTTATCTTCCTGCAGAATGGTATAGTAGGGTTACTATGAATGCGCTCACAGCAAGTTCATGGAGTAACATTTTCTATCACAACTCAAAAATGGTACTGAATATAAAAATAAAGATTATAAGAATGATAAGGTGTTTTTTTTGCCATATCTACATTGTAATTTCTATTATTCTGATTGAGTTACATAATAGTGACCACTTACATGACAATGACATTTTTCAATCTAAGACATTTTGAACATTGCAAAATTGGGGATTAGGTTCCATGATCAGAACAGCAAAGTTTGTTTATAGTTTTGAAGTGCATACACAATACTGTATCACTTGAGTGACTAGCCATGTGTAATTGTGTATGCAAATTAAATTATTACTGTTCCTAATCACAGGACCTAATCCCCAAATTAGAAATTTGCAAGATAAAATGTTTGACTTTGTCTATCATGGAGACTGAAAAAATATCATTTTCATGAAAGTATTCACAAAAATGTAAAGCAATCAGAATAATAAAAATTACAATGTAGATCTGGAAAAAAATAAAGTGTCATTCTTATAATTTTTATTTTGATATTCAGTACCATTTTTGAGTTTTGATAGAAAATGTTACGCCATGAGAAAGCTGTCAGCACATTAGTTAAAGGCTCAATTTTGAAATAAGTAGTCTATTTTTATCCACAAATGTTTATAAAATCAGTGAAAAAATATTACAATAACAGTTTACAACAATACACTTCTTACCTGCCCAGCTTAAGAACCTGTTTGTGTTAATTCTTGCATCTGAAGAAAATATCATAACGAAGAAAAACAATTAGAATCATGCTGAATTATCAAAAGTTCATACAAACAATTTTTACAACTAGACTATTTAGACGACCTATTTTCACAGATACTTCTTTTGAAAAGATTTCTTGGTATTTTTGTACCAAACATACATAAAACAAATAAGATCAAAAGTTGTGTGGTAACATAAGTAAGTTGGTCCTCATGATTCATGAGTGTGCCATTTATTTTGTGGTTATGTTAAGACACACACAACTTATCGAAGGAATACAGTAAATGCTGTTTGAAATGCTTGTGTAAGTCGTCTTACAAAAATTCATTTATATGAACTTGCAACAAAAAATTGAAATATTACCCTCCACAAAGTATGCTCATTCATTATTTTTCACTTGAAATTTATGTTATTGGTTTTCATGATAAAATTTAGCCAAAAGTTCTTATCTATTTGAATTATCTTACAGAAAATAATGAACTTGCATTAACAAAATCATGTATAATCATAAATAATTTTTAAGCAAATTTAGTCAAGGAACATGGAAATAGAAATTTGCAAGATAAATCACAATGTTTTACTTATGTCTATAAGGAAATAGAAATTTGCAAGATAAATCACAATGTTTTACTTATGTCTATAAAAAAAAGAGACATATATTTTTTCTTAATTCTAAAAGAGTATGTGCTTGGACAAAGCTGCATAGCTTTGTTGAAAGTGGCAAGCAAAAATTACATGTTAAACAGCTTATTTGAATTCAGTCAATTCAGTTATGAATAAAACTTCATCTTCAATACCTTGATGTGACATAAAATTATCTTTTTACTATGCGTATGAGCCTCCAATTTATAAAGCTTGAAAGAAAACAAATGGCTACATTACAGAAGCTGAAAAATGCTTGTAACAATATTCTTTCCAATATAAATATTGTTACATTCTTACTATACACTAAGCAAAAAGAAGAAAACTCTCACCAAAATTCCTTTTATTTAAAAAGAAAAAACTTCAACCAAAATACATTTTTTGTGAATAATGAAGAGAAGGTGTTGTAAAATATATGTAAAAATTCCTTGGCCATTACCTGTTCTCCATCCTCCTCCTCTAAGTCTGCGTTTTTCTTGTTCTTCCATGTGACCAGGAACCAGTCTGCCACAAAGAAGCACATGCCCACCACTTTGAGCACTGCCGAGATACCCACGTACTTGTAGCGGAACTGCACGATGTCGTACAGTAGACACGAGCCTGTGTAAAGCACAACTACATGTTATAATGACCAGGGCCACAAATAAAAACAAACAAACTCACACTTATCCATAGGCCAGGAATTCTGACAAACTTACTGCTCCTAGCTAAGATTTACATGTCCAAATGAATAAACATCATGTAAATGCAATTCAAAGTTATATTTGGAGCGCTGAGAATACTCATCCATAAGACAAATGGAAATTTTTACCCATCCAGACAATACAGACAGCTGTCTTGGTTGATAGGACGGGTGGGTACTTATGCATGGCCCTCGTCATATATTCAAATTGAGATTGTATACGGAGGACATAGATTGAGATGTTGGGTCATATTTCAATATATTTTCAGCATACTTTGATAACATTCAAATTTTCAAATCCATGGCTAGATATTGTGTAGACTAAACAATACAAATACTTTTATACTCAATAAAATACCTAGTAATCATATTCTGTCACAATGTGGCAAAATTTGACTGTAACTTGTATTCTCAAGAAAACCCTCACTTCCGTTTCCTGTCTATGTGGGTCTACCCAGTGACAACAAACACACACGTAGCCCTATTGACGTAAACAAGAAAACGTCTGGAACGTGTAGCGTATTTCTTAACAAAGGAAAAGCAGCGATTGGCATACAGTGTTTCACGTGATTGTTTGGCAAGGCTGTATTAACATCGGTTATTTTAAAGCCCAAGGAAACTTTCATAAGCAGCCTCTGCTCTAAAACCTGTCCAATGTGCTATACAATGATACATATAAAACGTATTTTAATTCTTAACCCACAAAATATAGCAACTTTGAGTACAGAAATATCACGTCAAAAACGGGCCACTTTCCCGTGCATTTATATGGTCACGTGTCAATGTTATCACCTCACGGTGGTGAAATTACGTGACTTATGACGCAGGGGTTTCCTTGAGAATAGACATTTTGGTATAAATTTTCAAATAATATGCTATCAAATTTGAGGATTTCATGACAAAATATTGGAGAGGTACAATGAGAATAACACATTACCATTGTGGCCACATTTCTGGTTCCATAACAGGCATGTGGAGTCGATGAGAGTTCCGTACATGATTGGAGATGGAATATACGCTGTGTAAAAATACATAAAATATTGTCATAATACTGCAACAGAAAACATATATCAAAACATTAAAAAATCCATGAATGTTGGCAGTCCATTTCTATGTTATGATTACAATATTCCAAAGTATGATATCGCTGTATTATTATTTTACTAACATTCATAATTTATGTTAATAAAATGAGGCTGTAAACATAAAACAGCATAGTATGAACATAGACAGTATACTTTGAAATATATAATTTATAACATGGTACATTGGCAATATAAATAACTTACAAAATAATCTGAGAAGCACAAACTGAATTCCAAGAGCAAATGCCTTTTCCTCATCATTAACGGCTCTAAAATAAACATGAATTAAATATAACAATAAGAACTATATATCCTGTACAGTGGTAGTTGGAGCATAACGATTATTATACAAATGGCGTAAAAATTGCAGTAGTGAACACTTTAAACCTCTAGTTGAAATAACTAGAGTTGTAAATCTCAAAAGGCAGTGAAACATCTATTATGTGAATACCTTCAGAACGCAAAATTAGTTCTGTCCATTAAATCATTGATTTACAAATTATCTTAACAGGTCAAACGAAACTGTCTCAGGAGCTTTACACACAATTCCCAAGTACAACGTCGACCACTGATCTCAAAACAATGACGCTGTTCACAAAGTTATCGCATGCCGGTACGTAAAAAAAGCTCTGATCTACAGTCAACTGTTGAGCGATGAACAGCAAACCAACAGTTTATATCGGGAGAGCAACCGTACCGTAGCGAGGTCATGAGAAGCGGCATCTGTGAGCCGCACACGACCATCGTCATGACGAACAGCATGGCCATGAACGGCAGCAGCGACTCGCACTCGGTCTGCCGACACACGCCCTGCGTGGCGAGCGTGGCTGGCGGCGGTGGCATGTGGCTGCCCGGCTCCGGCTGCTTCACATTCTCCATGATGCACGCGCAGTCAGTGTAATTCTGTATGTAACAAGAAGGCATGTGTAATGGTTGAGGCTCTTCTGCTTTTGTTGCAAAGATTAAACAAGATAACATTAAAAGTGATTTTCCTCTATACAGGACTTTTGGTTGTAATCAAATGATGCCATCGTCTTTCCTATCTCACTGAATGAAGTAAATTTTAACAAAAATCTACTTTGTTCCCAAAAAATATATGGGCTGAAAGATGGGCATTTTTCATAATGAACTGAATGCCTGAATGGCTGTAAGACTCACGCCACATCGCCGTAGGTCAAGAATATGGTAATGCACCTGGTGCTGTTTGATATCCGAGACGTGGAGCTGGGTGCAGCCTGCGTAACACGGGGAGAAGTAGGTGATGCCGTTAATGCCACAGATCGGCTCAATCTTGTTGGGCGAACAGTCACAGTGGTGATTGCAGACGGCGGTCAGATTGCTCTCAAAAATTTCAAAACCAGAACTGAAAGGAGAAACATAAACTATTAAAAGTAAATGCAAGGATGGTTTTCAGTTGTGGTTAGACTTAGATTAGAATACATCAATTCTATACAGCGTTTTTGGTTCTACAGTTCGACAGGATTTCAAGAGGCTTTGAAGAGAGTTTTCCATTATTTCGTGGGATGACTTGGAATTTTCTTTTCTAAGAGGCCTGTTGTAGATCTGCCACTGAATAAATCACTTTTTACTCCTGTCATGGCAATTGAATTGATGCCACAAATAGAGCTTGGAATAAAATTTAAAATAAGCTACAATTTACCAACATTTTTGTTCAGTTTATCTTAACAACTAAGTATTAATACATACCTGTTGAAATACGGAAGTGTAGCACCTGCCATCCGCACATTATCACAACCAAACATGAATAAGAATGCACAAGTTGACAGGAATAGTGAGTTGACGACCAGTGTGAGCTGGAGCGCGCCTTTTGCCTCCAGCTGCAGCCTCTTACACAAATAGCCGCCCATCAATATTCCAACAACAGCACCGGGGACGCCGATTCCTCCTGCAAGTAAGAGAGTATTTAGGGATGATATGGTCATAAAAAGCACAGTAATTCACCCTGTGCCTTTGTTTCATGAGGTCAAATTAGTTAAAAAGCTTCTCTGAAAAGGTCTAATATGATATGTTCTGTGTATTCTGAAAGTTTCATTCATATTAAATGATTTAGAGCAATTTGATTACTATGCAATAAGAGGAGGTATAAACCCATCAAAACATGTGAAGGCAACAAATGTCAACAGAATGATTTTTGTCAGACATAACTTGCATGGTGCACGTAAAAGGCCGCCTATCTCTCCTATGTTAAATGTCACGTCTGGTGTCAGAAATCCGCGGTACATATGGCGAAAATCATTCGATTATGCAACATCACAGCGTAGTATTTTTAGAGGTGTGATAAATACTAAATGTGGAGAATATAAATATTAGTCTTCTTACATTTGCAATGGAAAAGGCATTGTTCATTGATTCTGGGCTTTTCAGAACAAATATTATTTTGGCTGAGCATTATCTTTAACAATCAGCTTTGACCCTTTCTTCTTAAGTATCTTAATGAAAGTACTAAGTAATGTGGTTCTGTGAAGACAGGACTATGTGGTAAAAGACAGCATAATTAATTAATATGCAACTAAACATAATCTGCTGAACTTTAGTTCACGTGTAGGGGGGAGAAAAGGTCAATGCATTGTCATAGTATTCACATAGGTGAATATGTATATTTCATAATTGTATGGCTTCTTTTGTCAATGTTGGTGAAACAGCACTATAGTATGTCTTACACTTACGTGGTCTTTGTTCCATTAAATTGTTATTACACAGGTCGTGCATTCACATTTCACATGTTTCAATGTATATAATTTCATTATCGCTCATTTGAGATGCGCTAGTAATAAATTCCTGATAACTCAAAGTTCAGGACTCGAGGTCATCAATCAACTCCTTCAACGCGAGTCCAGATTGCCGCCACCAACATTTTGTGACCTTTGACCCTTTGGAGATTGGTTACACATTATACCCTGAATGCTTTGAATCAAAAGTCAAATTTCATAACTGTCATTACACAAGAGAAGAATCAGCTGATAGATCATTTAAATTGTTGAAACGTTTATTACTCCTAAATATGTGTAATGCTTTAAATGTGTAATGTTATTTTGTCAAATGCCAAGAAAGTAACTGTTTACCTGTTAGTACATTGGCAAGAGATTTGGACAAGCTGAATTGCGTTTCTAGGTACTTAGGTAGAAAGACAATGAAGCCACACACGATGGAAACCTCGCAGCAGATGCCGAGACACGTGACCACATAGACGGGGTTGGTGAGCAGCCGCCACAGTGACCGCGGCAAGTCTGCGGGCAGAAAGGCAGGACATGTTAGCTGCTGCAGCGGCTGATCAGCTCCTTAGACTACCTGCTATGTCAAATCAGGAAATTGTTACAAAAGCATGGATCTTTATCAGATATACAAGAAAGCAGTATAAGCCTCTCACCGGCAGTGAAAGATACGGACCTGCAGCTCATCTATACTAATTTCTTTAAATTACTAAACGTCAGACACATTTACGCTTGAGCCCCTTTAGAGAGTTACAAATTCTATCTTTTGAGTAAGTCGTTACAAAAAATCATTAAATCATCCAATTGGTACCACACACAAAAACTTCCTCATAGATGATTTTTTTTTTAAATCGGCAATTCTCTACCTTTCAGATCTTTTCCATACTGTTCATGGGTTGTTAATGGTCTTTCAACTTTAGGCTCATTAAAACTTTTCAGTAGTCTTTCATTCTTTTCACTGGATAATTTCTTCTTTTCTGTTGACAGCGACTGAAATAATATTATGTTTTACAGAAATAAAAAAATGCATGAAACATAATTAGTGAAGTGAAGGACAAAAACAAATGATAAAACTTTCATGAAAAAATTAGATGTGTAGCTAATGTAGATAATGGTTAAATTGTAAATTTCTTCTTTACATCACAATATTCTTGAGGAGCAACCCTGTTCAAATATGACAAGGAACGGATTAACCTGAGACAAGAAAGCTTTAGCCTAAAAAGAATATCAACACAAACCATCTTATAGACCTTTATTCGGTCTTGCTCTTCAAACTTTTGGGGCACGCTTCTATATACACAATACAGTAATTTACCTTGGGGAAGCCAAAAAACGGTAGTGAGACGATGATAAGGAGGAGTCCGCAGATGATGAATCCGGCCCACCAGGCGCCCACCCAGCGTGGGTCCTCGGGCGTCAGGTGGATGCGGTGGTAGTCGAAGGAGAAGTAGTCCACGTAGTACTGCAGCATGAGGGCGCCGAGACCGAAGCCGAGCAGCGGACCGAGGGCGCCCAGCGCGTACAGGAACGCTGGAAACCAGCAATCGCAGCTATTGGTCACCAAATAACGAAAAATTATCTTGATAGTAATTAGCATGTGTGCGCTAGCCTAAAGAAGCAAATGTTGTATGCAGCCAATGTTGTATGCTCCTCAGGTAGTTGAGAAAGGCAAAACATTGAGTGACAAAAACGCCAATGACCTGGTGTAAATGAGTCGACTGAGCAGTACAGCCCCTGGATAGTAGACTATAATCCTTCGACATTTACATTTATTTTATTTAATGCTGGCTTTGGTCAGAGATTCCTGTGAATTTGCTGATAACATTATGTGCCTTGTGGTCGTTCTTTAGCAAATTGGATTCATAAATTGACAGAATGATGCTGGTTAGAGTCATGATCAGGGCATATGGGTGCTCAGTGCTTTGTGGTATCTAGATATCAAATAGATACAGGTCAGACAATAACGCTAAAAATATGATTAAGTAGAAAATTTCACTACGGAAATCAGTGCAGCACACTTCCAAGGCAATTAAAAAAAGGAAATATAGTGTGAGGAGTGTAGCAATGAACTTAAGAAGATTTATGATTATCATAATATCCTACGAGTTTAACTTACAAAAGTACATTCACATTAACATTTGCATTCAGTCACCAACGTTTCCAGAGTGATGCCCTCAATGATTTGTTGGCAATTTTCTTGTCATAATTCAAACAAAATTTTGCAAAATCGAATCTTTCATTAAATATTTCCAATATAGCGCAGTTGTTTTGGTATTATTGTGCCCATTCCTGATTAATATTGCATGTTACACTGTGATTGTAAAATCAATACACATTTCTGGCTACTATATCTATTCAATTATTACTGCATTATATGTAACTAACGCAAAGCAAATATCACATGATGTGGCAGTTACATTTTTGTACCAAATACAGAACACTTTGTTGCTAAACTGCATAATTCATACAACTCGATGGGTTGGATAAGGGTAAAAGTTCCTCCCATGCTCTAATGCAAGCTGCAGCAACAATACTGGATGAAAGAGACTAATAAATTCTTGATTTATTGAGACATTTATAAATGTTTATCAAAGTTTTCCTAGCATCAATATTTATCATAAAAACTGGGAAAACTTCATAGCAGACCATAAGATAAGTTTGTTTGCTAATGTCAACAATGCAACACTCTTTTGCTTGCACAAATTTCTCTTTAGCACAGAAATTACAAACTACCTAACCATAAGTAAGTTATATCATCGCACATAATTTCAATAATCTATCAATCCTTCTACTTACCAATATAAGCTGGAGCCTTTTCTTTTTCCACATGATTATCAATATATGTTGTACCGAGCGTGAAGAGTGGAGCGCCTCCAATCCCTATCAGAGTCTGGGAAGCAATCAATATAAAAATATTCCAAAAGTTTCCAGTAGTATTATCTTCACAATTTGAACTTGCAACCGTATAAACTTCCAAACCCTTATGCTGACGACATATATTATTATCATTGGTCAGATTGGCATTCAAGCCTCCAGCACTAGAGTAGCTTCTTGACAAGAAATGGGGTAATGTAAAGGAAATAGCTCCTATGCCTTGTAAAAACGCTCCACATCCTATCCACACTGGTATCTGACGAGATCCTCCAAAATAACTCACAAATAAAACGGCAACAAGAGAGCCTATTTCAACGGATGCTGTGATTAATCCTGAATGGGAGCTGCTGATCTCGAAGCGTTTCTCAATGGTGGTGATGACACTGTTCACGTAGCCAGCGATGAGAGCAGCCGACACCATAGAGAACATGCAGCAGATGAATATGAACACTTTGATGTTGGCGCAGCACTGAAGGTAGCGAGGGTGGAAGTCACCGCAGCCCCACTCAGGGGGCTCACATGGGTCACAGTCCACATCTCCCTTCTTCTTAACCAGTTCATACCTTGGATACAAAAGAAATACAGTTAAAAATCTCGTCATGGGGACAGCTCAATATAAGGTACAGATCTGATAATCAGGCTTACAAATATCTAAAAATCCTCCCACCTCGGTCCCATTTTTTAAGTACATAAGGATGCAGCTTGCTAGCCTTGTTCACCTCAGTTTTGTGTTACTTAAGCAGTGTTCATCTGCATGATCAAGACTGATCCAGACTATGCATAAACACCGGTATAACTAAACTAACATTTACTAGGATTTATCGGAAGTTAAAAAGTAAAAATGTTCTTGTTTGGGTTGAAATGTACAATTTAATATGGTATAATACTTATTATTATGACACATAAGGTAGTATCGTTGGTAACTTATAAATGCCAAAGTACTCCAAGAAACTTACAATACTTCTATATAACATCATGGTCTTTAACATCTCTTCAAATTTCAGCTATCTAAATATCTCATTTTTCCGAACATCATTTTATAGACCAACTGTCTGGATATCAGACCTGTACTGTACAGGTGAGTACATGGAATAAGGGAAACATTTTTACTCTCTGTATGTTATATATTGATACTAAAATGTTTCATGAAGAAGCAAGGAACCTCATCAATTGGAAATAGTGTCCCTAATACCAAGACTTTACCATAATGATGTATTATATCAAATCCTCTGCCTTTTATAAATTGAATAGAACAGGCATAAACAACATTTATCTTACTAGATTGATCTTTGATTGGGTGTATTTATATGGAATTCAATTTGATTGGGGTACATTTCATATAATTCATGTAATGTGGGAATAAGCTTTAGAAGTGTCGCTCATGAATTTACTTCCATTTCCACGTCTATCTAATATATTTGGTGAGGTAAAGTTTCAAATTCAAATATAAAACATGTTAGTATATTCCACCAAAGAAACATTGTATACTAACGAAAATAAGACATTTTTTTTATCGCACAAGGAAACAGAATGACAATCGAGCAAAATACATAGATGCCACAACCTGTCATAGAAATATGAAGAAAAATAATGTTACCTGCTGTCAATTGTAAAAGCACATGCTGGTGATGAAATAGAAATATTTGGCACAGAACCGGGTGATGTGGTGTAAACTCCCAAGTATGGATCTTGCTGCGACGTTGTCAATACTAATGACTTTTGTCTCCTGTGCACCCCCGTTCCAACATGGTCAGTAGAAACAGGCAGAGATTTCTGCCTAGAATGTCCTTTTTGAAATCGCTCTTCTGTCTTGAAACACTTCAAATTTGCATGGGTCGTTCTTGGACTTTCATGGTGAAGAGTGTTGCCTTGTTTAATTGTTACTTTTGGAAAACTTTCAAGATTTGACTTTGATGCGGTTTTACTTTCATCCATGTCGATTTACATATAGGTTTCCCTGTACCTTTATATTCCTAGAAAAAATATCAATTTTATTAGAACAACCATATATGACAATGTTACTGCTCACCATTTATCATGATCAGGCCTATACCGGTTGCATCTCAATCCTAATCATATGTTACATGCAAATAGAACCATGCTGGTAAGAAGAGACTATTATAAGTATAGTAGTTCATGACGTCCTAATGCTATCATATTAATGATAAGACCAGTACAATGAAAATTGCATCTATTTGCATAAAACTTATGGGTTTGGGCGATAAAAAAGTACTATTTATTCAGGCATATTTATTGCTACTTTTTTATATGCTAATTACCAGAGACCCATAACAGGTAGTCTTAATGAATTTTGGCCAACACATACATAGCAATTTTACCATCACAATTTAAGCAAAGTGAATCTCAAAATACATAAAAATAATTTCTATCTGTATATGTTATGATAACAACACAAATAAAATGTTTCCTACGATTTTTCAAATACTAAGCAATTGTAAGCAAAATTTCACAGTACATTGTATACAGTGTATATGAAGTTATGATATAAGATAATCAACATTTACTTTGACTGTCATAAATCGCATATTAAAAGACATAGAAGCCATTACGTCTTATAATAGGGTTAATCAAAGGATCACTCTCCAAGTAATGCTATTGGAATGTCAAAGACATACATAATTAACAATCAATAATAAGAAGGACTCCTAGCGCGAGCAAGGTCGCGAACACATTGAATGATTGAGGCCAGTAACAGTCTGCAATATGTTACAATGTCTTATTTCATCTCATTCAACAAAAGTAAAAATTTCAAATGCTGCATCTTTTTTTTCACATTTCCTCAAAATGCAGTCATATGGTGCTTGATAACTGGGTTTATACATGCAGTTGCCGTTTGAAAAATTGAAATCTATTCATGTAACATTATAACAGATATTCAGTAATCAATACAGGATTCAGTCTACAACAGCTCATACCGTAGCTATGGAAATGAAGACAGCTTTTTACTTCTGGGTTTCAACCATATCCTGATAGAGGAATTGGTCCATTAGAACATCTTGTTTGTTACTTGGTGATATGATGGTTTGCAGAAGACACTGATAAATCTTCACGATAAGTGCCGAGAATTAGCTTACAATACAATATTGGGCAAATAAAAATAAAAAATAAACTATAGTTATATAATAGTCAATGTGTTTGATAAGTTTGATATAAATTCCAGATATTAATCTGTAGGTTTGACTTTCAGCTGTAAACCATGATAAGCTTCCATCCAGACACCATGTAACAAATGCACTTCATCTCAACTATCCACTTCAGCCTGTCTTGTCCACTTATTGCTTGAACTAGTGACATACATTATGCTCTTTTGTGGAAAGATAATGTAAATGTATCATATGATTCTTTTTCATTCAAACTATATGTTCAACAACTTCCTAAATATTTGAATCAGTAACTGCTATCTTCTTAAAAAAGTCAATATCTTATAAGAGAAGCCTTCTTTATCTTTGTGAAGGCAATAATGAAGGTTTATTATTTGTGGTTTTTAATGTTCAAACATGAAAGATTATGTTTAATCAATTTAATTATGACAGCATAAAAACTGTGAATCAACTGGCTCTTTATTAGATTATAGATTTTGAATTTCTTCATCAAATTTCAACAAACATTGCATAGGTCCAATGTAAAAACATGTCTATATCAGGCTCAGAATATGAAGAAGTATTTAAACATTAGTAAACAGTAAAATAACATCATGAAGAAGGAGCAGTTAAGAGAAAAAAACACAGGCCCAAAACTGTATGACTTTCACTAAAAAGCACAAGACAAATAATGGGTTGTACAATATTATTCCAACTGCCGTCCAATCTTTTGTAAGTAAAAGATATATTACATTTTTTATAGGTTAGTCAAATGTCTGTGATAACAAATATGCAGCTGTTGTAGAATGGAGCTTAGATTATCATATGTAGAAATTTAAATAGGTTAAATCGTCGACCTGGTTAAATAACCACAAGCCTTGAAGGTTACTAACATACAAAAGAAAAGAAAATTAGTGTATGCTGATACAAATTTCTTGTACAGTGCAAAATAAACAATAAAACAAAAAATTCTATATCAGAGCAAACAGTCCATAAGACAAATCATGCGCATTACAGTTATCCCTATTGGCTCATTGATAGCGTAATAGAATTGCTTTTAAGTGTGCAGCTTATGCGAGAAAACTACTACACTTGCTAGTTTTAATTTTTTTTCTATATTATAGAATACGTATTTATAATGGAATATCGTATAAAAAAAATTGGTACTCAACAATAAAAATTTACCATCATATATTCCAAACCTCATGCAAGATCTGGTGCCCAAAGTACTCGTCATATCCCTAATCTACATGCAAATAATACATTCTAAACAGTCATGAAATGGTGTCTATTTCACAGTATGTTTCTCAATAGGATAGCTATGTGCACTGAATGAAACTTTTGACATAAGCACTGATGACAGAATTCATTGGCAATATAACCCATGATTCTTTCCAGAAACTGGATTCTCCTGAGCCTATGCTAAGTCACGGGATTTGAAGCTAATAATGAAGGAAGTTTCACGAGCATGCTTAAGTCATCTGACATTTGGTACTGCTAGTAAAATTGCATCAACTTCCCCATCTACAGGGCCAATACTTTGATAATGAGGTACCAGCAAGGGTAGAAGTTAACTTTACAGATACCAACTAGACACAGGGCTCTATGGTATCATGAGCTTTCATATCAGCAAGTTTTCTATTAACTAGAATTGAAACTTATTGTGAGATGGGTAGCTGTATCAATGTCATATTGCCGTATTACACCTTATGAAACCCATGAAAATTTGCTTATAGTCTGATAGACCACAGGGTCAGCAACTATGGAAGGAAACCAGCCCTGAGAAAAAGTTATCAGCCCTAATTATAGTAATATAGGTAATGACACTTCTAAAGTACATAACCTGTCCATTGGCCCATGAACCTTTGAAAGCAACCAAAAGCAACTTTATCAATTGGTTTTGAGAAAATGAATAATAAAAGCATTCTACTAATTAAAAATCTTTTCGGAGCCCATTTAATTGATGCAGTTGCCTTTGAAACTAACCAACCCCGGCTGAAATCAGCTGGCACAGTCATTGTTATGGTCCTCACTTGAGGCCCTGCTCATGGCTAAATTGTGTTCAATGTTAGATTATCTGTTGTACACCAAAATTTAATAGATTTTATTTGGTCGCAGGATGTTTATAATACGGCCACAAGTGCACACTTCCTTCGATATAAATAGTAAAACCTCACTCATTTTTCTAATATCAATTAGTTTATTTTTATTTCCTTTGAACTGTTCAGCTCTTATTTTCTCAATCTTATAATAATGGAGATAAGTGCTTTCTACATCATATTACATGTCTGATATTTACGACAGGAAAGGCTACTTTGGATATATATCACAAGCTAGCCAATATTAAGATTAACATGAATGACTAATGCCTGCAAATCAGTGATAGTAGTTTTTGTTGCCAACCTATACACGGACTTTGTATTGTATTTTCTGCAATTTGCTTTTTCAAACTGGATTCTCAATGGCTGAGATTCATGTTGATATAAATGAAAAGCAAGTGAATCCCTTGTGAATATGTTATGCATGTATTCATTTACTTTGACTTAAAGCAAGAAATTTTCAAAACTGATAAGAAAAGGGGCATGATATATGTGAGTGGAGGGATTCCATGATCTTTGCTTCAGTTAAGATGTATATATCTGCACTTGTTAATAGCCCACTCAAGCCAACAAATAGAAATCCTGGCAAAGGTATTATGATTTGACCACTCAATGCCTTCATTACGATCTAAAATCAACATGAAACATGAATGACTTATATGCATATATATAGTGTTGTGATGCCAAGTGTTAAATGGACGTTGTAATCTATATTACACGACTGGCAATGACTCAGTCATTTGAGATGAAAAAATATATTTCTTCACATTCAAACTTCCTCTTGAAATAATCATTTAATCATATTACAGTTATAAAATCTCTTGAAATAAACATAGTGAAGTGTCACGATAAAAGATGATTATTATATACATACTGGCACGTACATTTCTTTAATTTATTTATAACAATAAATCATTCTAACAACACTCATTCATTAGCAAATGATTTTATTATTGGGGGTGCCTAAACACATTGAGTATACAAAACCACACCCAAAAATGAAAAAAACAACATCTCATAAGTGACCCGCACAGGAAAGAGATGGGGTAATTCTTAAAATCAAATAGATTAAAAAACATATCTATGATGAAACAAGCACAGTCATTACCAGAATTCATATATATAAACCATCATTCAATCAAAGTACACATGTCATAAAATTTTCTGACCTGAAGAGCAACCTTTCACAAAGTGTTATAATGTTATTACATTCAAACCGATTTTTTTGCAAATGGATTTGAACTGAAAATTATGAGAACCATTTTGAAATGAAAACTGTAAATTCTATGGATATAGCACTGTCTACTTACTTATATCATGAACAAATTTCTTAATCCAATATCATTTTCGTTGACATCAACTTATGCCACATATAATATCAAAACCTTCAAGATGTTTTGAAAGCTTTTATATATTGTAAATATACATATTCCAATCTACAGGGCATCTTCAATCAAGACCAATGCGTTATTGAGCAAGTATTTGAGCCAGTATGCCATTTGCCGTTTCTTAGCTCTCAATGTCCCATACAGGGGGCAGCACAGAAGAGGAGTGCTCAAAGCAGTGTAGTTTAACCCACATTCGTATACATGGTAAAGTGTGTCTGTATTTGTCCAAAAACAAGTCTACTAGGCAATTTCCAGGCAATATAAATGCAGAACACAATTCACACAGAGCCTCCATGTAAAATGATAGCATAAACGCTCCTGTTATTTGTGCTTTGTATGACATGTCCAATTGATAATATGCAAATTTCCTAAAATATATTTCATAGGATATTTTTAGAAGTTATAAAAGTTAAAATTTTACTGTTTTTTTCTTCTAAATCTTTTAATCTTCAACTATATAAAATATTAATTTTTCAAGAAGTTGAAAGAAGTAATTTTACAATATAGAAAAAAACACTCTTGTATACAACGCTCTTAAGTATTTGGAATGTCACTCTACTCATAGTCTATATATTTGCACACTATTAAAATTATAGCATACAATGGTATGTGGGGTATTTCTATGAGAGCAATAATAGTGAATAATTGTGTTATTTGACTTGTAAAATATTTATAGCTTTTTGTCAAATGAATGATATCTTTGCTGAGTGTTCATTTTAATTAAGTGTGTGGGGGAAGGCATTCTTGAAATATGGTGCAGTAAAATCACCGGAGCAACAAAGTTTAAATTCAATTGTGTGCTCCTACTTTCTGTCTATCCCATGAACATGGCCAGATAATTCGTATAAAAAATCGCCTCCTATCTGAACACACAAAACAACAAAGAGACGTTGCCTCATTGCCCGGGCGAGACACATCTGTAACTTGTAATCGTACGCTTATACAGAATAGTAGCACACGGCTCTCCTCTCAATGGCCGTCCTCGGGCCCGTCCTGGGCATCCTGTTCACATTCATGCATCCAATGTATACATAAGCAAATTAGGATTTTTTGAGTGGGAAGGGGGCTCATATATTTGACCCTATTTTTAACATTTATGTCATGAAGTTATAATGTAAACATTAAACTGTCGTGCCTGGCTTAGTGACATAGCGTCGGCCAGTCGTCATCCATCTAGCAAGAATATACATGAACCCGGTATATTTACATGTGATTTAATAAACATTATATACATGTACCCGGTATATTTACATGTGATTTAATAAACATTGTTCAAAATAAAATATCCCCGTCTTCAACAGCGTCTCAAATATGGTGTCAGAAGTAGGATGTTTGATTTGAACAATGTTTTGTTGAAAAACATCCAGTCTTCAACAGCATCTCAAACAATTCATGTAATAAATTTTATGATGTGATTGAAATTTCTTTTTGAACACAAGTTTAAAAAATATTCATTGTTGACTTCTAATATTTTTTTTATACATGTACCTATAAAGTATCTTTTAGAACCAAGTACACATCTGGAACCTCCTGTCTTTTAGTAAGTAATATTAGTGGTGACTGTGAGCTAGCCGCTACCGTGAGATGCAGGACCGCATGGGGGAAGTTCCGTGAGCTACTCCCGATACTCACAAACAAGCATCTCCCGCTGGTATCCAGAGGCAGAGTTTACTCCACTTGTGTACGTAGTGTGATGCTACATGGTTCCGAAACCTGGGCTGCCTCCTCCAAGACCCTGAACCGTTTGAGAAGAAATGATCGAGCCATGATCCGATGGATCTGTCGTGTAAGGCCCCAGGATGACGTGAGCTCTGACTGCCTCCTAGAAAAGCTTGGTATAAAGGACATCGAAGCTGTGCTTCGTGCGAACAGGAGGAGATGGCTAGGCCATGTAGAACGAAGCACCGGCTGGATAGCCAGAGTGAGGGAGCATAAAATCATGAGACAGAAAGCTCCAGGCAGACCAAAGTTGACCTGGGATGAGCTGGTGAAACGCGACAGAGTATCACTTGGCATGGAAGGAATGGACCCCAAGGACCGTCAAGCATGGAGGGGACGACTACGGTCACAACTAGGCAGCCAGGCCGCACCCTCTGCAGAGGATTAATTCAGGCCTGCCCAAAAAACCGAGGATGATGATGATGATGATGATGATGATGATGATGATGATGATGATGATGATGATGATGATGATGATGATGATGATGATGATGATGATGATGATGATGATGATGATGATGATGATGATGATGATGATGATGATGATGATGATGATGATGATGATGATGATGATGATGATGATGATGATGATGATGATGATGATGATGATGATGATGATGATGATGATGATGATGATGATGATGATGATGATGATGATGATGATGATGATATTTGACCTGAAGAAGTGAAGATGTTACATGTAACATCAGTCAGGAACTCAGGATCAGTGTTTGTGCTAGGGTTGTGGGGAGTACTCGAACAATCATTTACTGGAGTTCGTTTTTGGTACCTGAGTACTCAAAAAATGAGTTTTGCATTGTGGAATTTGTTACAATATAGACTTAATGTTGCGACTTGAATGTTATGATCATCATGCATTATCCTTAAAGGTAATGCTCAGTGGATGAAAAAAGTAAAAGTATGCTTTGATAGAAGCAATATTATATGATGTAATTTGTGCATTTTTAAATTCCCATTCATTTGAACAGGGCTAAACACCAAGTCGTCAAAGGTCAGCAATAAAACTATCATAACACATTAAGGCATGTAATGTCAACACATTAATTTTTGTCAGACATTATTAAATGCCATATGTAACCCCCTATCTTGCAAATGTACATGTGAGTGCTGTCAGAAATGCAAAAAATTCACGAGAATCATTCAATCATATATACTGTTCACATAACCGCGTGTTATAGTAAACAAGACAGCATGGCATTATTTCAGAGATTTGAAAATAATGAACAGTTTTACACATTAATACTGTTTGAAGTGATATCAGTAATGATAAAATGCCAATCGTCACGATATAGAGGCAGAAAAATAGACCTCCATGCCTTATCGTAGAAATGCAACCAATGTCGTTCTCGGAAAATCTACATCTACATCTACATGATACTACCCAACATCAACTAGCTGACGACTATTGGCAGGTGGAGTGCGCAGCATTAGAATAAAAGTTTTTTTTTATGATTTTATATAAAAGTTTGCAGGATCTAATTAGCAGAAAGGAGAGTCTTGAAGCTTTCAAGGCTCTCAGCTGTTGCCACTGGGTGGGGAAGATTATTCCAATCTACTATTGTTCTTGGATAAAATGAGAACTTCCTGGCATCGGTCCTACTACCAAGGTGCTGGAACGACATTGAGTGGCTTCTTCTCGTCGGGCGGGTTGGACGTATTAACTGGTCGGCGGTATTGATGGAGATCAAACCATTTGCGATTTCGAACATCATAGCCAATCGAGTATCGCGACGGTGATCCTGCTGGGTAGGCCAGTTGAGTAAGATCACCATGTCCGTAACACTGGACGTGTTGTGATACTTATTGAACACGTAGCGGGCAGCACGTCG
This sequence comes from Streblospio benedicti, assembly GCA_019095985.1. Classification (NCBI taxonomy): domain Eukaryota; kingdom Metazoa; phylum Annelida; class Polychaeta; order Spionida; family Spionidae; genus Streblospio; species Streblospio benedicti. The sequence goes on along the minus strand of CM032666.1, from coordinate 53,294,004 downwards.
CTGAACCATCTCGATTCGTCTGATATCACAAGCCATGAAAGGGTCCCAGACTGCGCTTGCATACTCTATGGTAGGTCTGGCCAGACTCATGTACGCCAGCGCTTTAACAGATGTGGAGGCTAATATTTAGGTTACGCCTCAGGAAACTGATAATCCTGTTTACCTTCTTACATACTGACTGAACATGGTGGTGCCAGTTTAATTTACAGTCCAGGTGGATTCCTAGGTACTTCGCAGAATCAACGTGTTCCAAACTTTGCCCATGTAGGTGGTAGGTATTTCAAGACGATTGGTTTACGCTTCTTCGACACTGTCAAGACTGTGCATTTGCCTGGATGAAAAGCTATCATCCAGCGCTCCTCGCAGATGGTGAGTACGTTTAGGTCCTCCTGCAGTTTTGCTGCATCAGCTGGTGATGTAATTACTAGATATATGATGGTGTGACCTTGTGGTCCCAGTTTCAACCCATGTCACAACTCGTGACAACTCGCTAATAGTTTACCGGCTTATCAGATGCATCGACATTAGTCTATTAACCTTATTTGACCAACAGTATCCTGCAAGTTTATATTGACCAACAGTTATTATTATTACCAAATGTACAAGCTAAATATTTGATAGAACGATCTGAATCGAGGCCAAAATTTCTGAATTTGGGTCAAAATTTCTGAATCTTACGTTTATTATGTATTTTTAACTTATATTTAAATAAGACTACTTTATAACACTGTTCTGTGTTTAGAAGGGTGAATGGACAGTAAAAATGCACATAAAAGTGCAATTAACTTGGTTTCAACATATTTGATTAAAAAAAATACAAGGGTATGGACGATGGTCGTCCTACTTTTCGCGTAAAAACGTTCAAAGTAAGGAAAACTCAATGACGATTTCAAACCATTTTATTTTAACTATGTTACATAGTACACAGTTTTGAAAGTAATGAAATGAATCTTGTTGGACATTTGAAAAAAAGAGAGACTATTTTAAGTCTTTCAAGTACCCAATTTTGCTGTAAATTATACACTGGATTGCAGAAGAATGCATCACATCTTCAGAGAAAAAATTTGGGGATACCCCCCCCTTCCCCATAAACCCCCTGCCACAAGAGCACTCTCCCACCGCCCGATAATGTAGTCATGCATGTAGAGTTGGAAGAGCACACGGGATGTGCAAATGCACTTTACCGTAGAAAGTCAGGCGTGTAAATCAATAATCATGCATCTTATGTCTTGTATGCACCACGAATTTTCACCATATCCATGTGTTCTCTTTTGATTGCTCATGCTCTACAATGACAATGTCGTATCCACCACTATGTTTGATACTAAAATCAAACGATATCGGGCATGATGCACACTCTTTTCTGTTGCAGTGATATCATTGTATTTTCTTGAATACTTATCCCTGTGTTTTTGCATCATTACGTTACTGTAGAATGCACAAATTCATTAATTTTCAATATTTCTTCTCAGTTTTACTTTCATATATATCGTTGACAGGTCGTGTTGGTGCGCATTACGACAATAGAAATCTGAATCGTCGAGGCTGTCTGCCGCATAAGTGACAGCACGCACAAACTGGGCTTCGCTGATCGAGACTATCGCTGTTACAGTCATTTAAATCAAGTGCATTTTTGTGCGCCGGTAAAAGCCGTGGACGTCGTTTATACGATGCATGGTTCAATCGAGTACATTCAGTAATGGCGGCGCCCATGATGCGAGCCAAAATATCAATATTTTAAGGGGAAAATACCATTTTTAAAATATTGGGTCATTTCCCCTGAATTTCGGAATTTCTCGATTCCGGTCGGAATGATCGGAATTGACTTCATATTTCGGAATGATTCCGAAATTTCGGAATACTTGGCAACTCTGCGTTATTAATAGTAATAAACTAAAATATATTACAACACAGACTAAGGTAATTAGTACATCTACTTTTACGTATAATTGCTTTGATCTGTTCAGAAATAGTTCATTGGTAAGATAAGATTTTTGTTATCTTGGAGTTGTCTTTGATATTTTCATTGACAATTCTTGGATTGCAAAGTCTAGTTACTTTAATGAATATTTATTTCATAGTCAGTATCTGGGATTGATTAGTACATTCTAATTATGTATAACCTTTCTCAGATTGATACTTATTAATGAACGTTTACAAGTGATAAAATCTGACTGTTTGCATTGTGGATTCACTTGTAAGTTAGTAAAGTTTTGTCTTTTTAAATGCCTATTTAAAATAGGGTTTGAAATTACTTAACTTTACTAGAAGTATATGTAAATTTTAATACAAAACAAATAGTTGATATTAGCGTCCACTGTGATATTCCTATTAGATAATTTTTGATAAACTAGTTGCAAAATAAAATAATTTGTAGTACAATTGACTCAAGGAATTAACATGTATCCTTAATTACCTATTTTTCATGTGATTGAAATTCATATAAAGTTACTATAAATCTCTTCATTGTCCTCTAGTATTCACTATAAAGTTAAATAGCTTTTATAATATCCTAGTCTTATATAAAGAATAGTAATCAAATTCTAACAAGTAGTTTTAGAAATAAATATACTAAACTAGACTATTTAAAAATAAGATCTTAATCATAGTGAATACTGTCAGTGAAATAAAACTTATTCGAAGACTCAGGATCATATTCCTGGACATAAAATGAGACCAACCTACCTATGTAATTACTATAAAATTTATGATGGTGTGTCCACCTGGGGGTTCGTGAGTCAAAATATCTAATTAATTGTAGTACATAATATTATACTACTCAGTTAAAATAGCGGGTAGGTCACAATGGTAAGAGGCTAAGAGCCTGGAAAAAATTCAATGCCGAGCAGCCAGATTTGTGAAGAATGACTTGGGCGCCCAGAGCAGTGTTACTGCCCTCCTTCGCTCCCTAGACTGGGAGCCTCTGACGTCCCGACGCACAAACATGTGCCTTACCCTCCTTTACCAAATTGTTAACGAGGAGGTGCATGTCCAATTACGAGAGGGTCTGATCAATAAAGGTCGCCGTGGCCGTCTTATTCAAACAAGATCGAAAACCAGTCGCTATGCGAACTCGTTTGTGCCACGTACAATTAAGGACTGGAATGGTTTCAAATCTCCGATTACAGAATGTGACAGTGTCGAGTCCTTCAGGCGATGCCTGCCAAGGGCAGAATATTAACACCTCGCGCTTGCACAAAAACCACATTTAACGTATTTCGTCAGGGTTTGCCCGTACGGTCTGTTAAGTATATCAAAAGAAGATCGTCAGCGAATAGGCAGACCTTCGAGTGTAGTCTATTTTGAATGTCATTGATAAAGTAGAGAAAGAGTGATGGCCCCAAGACTGAACCTTGCAGGACGCCAGAGCCAACGGGGACGGTGTCTGACTTTTCTCCTATGTACCACGACTTGCTGTGACCTGTTCGTGAGGAAGTTTTCCAGCCAACGGTTTACTTCGCCTCGAATACCATAGTCGTCCCATTTATGAAGAAGTAGGTTATGATTTACCTTATCAAGCGCTTTCTCGAAGAACATTATTACTATGATGTCAATTTGTCCAGTATCTGGTGTAACTACACGATAACGACAAAGTATTTTTGTGCACCATGCCCTAGCTAGCTGCCTATAGTGGCTATTGAGATATACGTTCCTACCAATCAGACAACTTCCAGTGCCCTGTCATTTTTGTGAAAGCTGTCAAAACTCAAATTCAGTCTTTAAAGCAAATGCGCACATGCTGTGCACTCAAAACTTAAGTGTTCAACATAAAATCCTACTAGAAAACGCAAAATAATACCAAAGAATATTTTGTTTCGTACATTATCATGATAATCAATGATGATTTATCATTCTTACCGCTATTTGCTATCCATATAAGCCAAAGTTTCAACATTTTGACACTCAATCTATTTTTATTTGGGGTGAAGGTCACACATAGTCTAGGGCTGACTGAGCCATACGAAGAGTCAATCAAATATCTAGTAACATTGCAGATTTGCCGGCGCGATACCTGCAGCTCACCTACTTTCAAAATGACTGCCCATCACAGGGGAAATGCTGGAAATGCGCGTAAAAAAGTCATTGTATGTTCTATAATACATCTTTACAGTTTTTCAGACTAACATAATGATAACGTATACTACCTGCCACATGCGGTTGTGTTGTGTAATCGTTTAAAAGTATTCTTCCCAGTATGATTTTGAAGTTTTATCTCGAGAGTTTTATTTGACAAGTCAAGAGTGCACTGGTTGCAGTTTGCAGCACAAAAATGAACAAACAAAAATTATTGTGTTTATGTCAATCAACTGTGATGAGATTAAGAACTTTAAGCCGTATATATTTAGACCTACCAATTGATATGCAGAGAAAGAAGCCTTATACATGTGTATTTCTCATTTAAATTTGCAAATACTATTAGATCTACCAAAAGTAGATCTAGATCTATATGTAAAATCTTGAAGAAAAGAAAGTAGACGTTGTGCAGAAGCTGTTGGCACCACCTAAAATGTTTATTAGCTTTCATCAAACAAATATTCATCTATCCTCTAAGATAGTCTTCCCCACTATGTTCAGTTATAACGCAACACGTAAAGGTTACCTTAAGGAGCTAAATGTATGTTTTGATGGTACCAATGAACTCCGCCATGGAAATAGGAATATACATAGATGTGCACGACACCACAGCAACATACATCAGCAGATCGTCACGTCTCTGAAATGTACATGTGATGACCTGCTAATGTCTGTGGAGGTGCTAGCGTGCGCATCTATATGTATTAACTTTTTAGTGCTCCTTATTTAATTACAGTGTACAATGTGTTTGTCTTTCGTTGGTAATTAATATCTGTATTTTTAACTCTTATTTTGTGTTCTGTCTTCCACTGGAAGGTTAAATGATTAAATAAATAAAATAGATAAAAATAGATAGTATGCAGAACAAGATTGACATAACAGAAATTGATAAATTATTTGGCAACTGAGTGTCTGCTCTCTTTTCATTTTGTATGTCTGATTTAGACCATGCTGATCGAGTTCATGCATGTAATGTTCAGTACAAACATGAAAATGTGAACGAATATATATGTAAAAATCTCATAGTCTGCCTGAGACCCACAATTTATTCATACACACATTATTAGTGTAGTGCTATACTCTCCTTAATTTTTCTACATGAAACTGTTATAGGTTTCCTACATCATTCGTGATGAGATAGAGCCCCAACATCGTTCTGGTGTTAATTCATTGAAATATGATCCTGTATTGCAACGTCTCTACTCTGCTGGCAGAGATAGCATCATACGAATTTGGAATCTTAAAAATACAAAGGTAAATATTGCATTTGTAAGAATGTATTATTAGACATAACTAATAAGTGGCATAGTAGATGCTGAAAAAGAATTAACCATTGTTATTCTATTCAATTTACTGTTTATTTTCTAAATGATAATTTATTTCATTGTCATTTAAAGGTTATGCTCAGTGGGGTAACAAGTATGCGTGTATTTAATCAATATGCTATGTTTTGTGCATTCTGAAAGTGACTTTCATTTTAACAGCCTATTAAAATATCTAGAGCAAATTAAATACCCTCCATAAAAAGCCTGTCCTAAGCCGATCAAAACATGTGTTGGCAAAAATGTAAACCGAATGATTTTTGACAGATGTAACTTGCACGGTGCACGTAAAAGCCCCCTATCTCTGCTATACAAAATGGGATGTCTTCCGAAACCAGCAGTACGTCTGGCAAAAATCATTCGATTATGCAACATCACATGACCTCCTGTTTTAGCTAACAAGACATCATGGTATTTTTATAGGCGTATACAAGCATTATTAAACATGAAAAATGTAAGTCTTATTTTCCTTGTACTTTCAATGGAAAAGACATCTTTTAATCATCCTGAATTTTACAGAACACATATATTTTGACTGAGCATTATCTTTAAAGATAATGCTCAGCCAAAATGATATTTTTTCTGAAAAGCCCAGTATCAATGAACAATGCTTTTTCCATTGCAAGTGTAAGGGAAATAATATTTATATTCTCCAAATTTAATAGTTATTACATCTTTAAAAATACCATTACCTCTTACTAACTAAAGCACAAGGTCACCTGATGTTGCATAATTGAATGGTTTTTGCAGTGGATTTCTAATAGCAGACGTCACATTTAACATTGTCGAGGTGGGGGGCCTCTTACATGCACCGTGCAAGTTATGTCTGACGAAAATCATTTGGTTAACATTTCCCACTATCACATGTTTAGTTTGGTTCATACCGGCTTCTTATTGGGTAGCATTTAAATTGCTTTACATACTTTAATACACTGTTTAAATGAAAGAAACTTTCAGAATACACAGACCACATCATATTGCTTCTATACAAGCATATTTATTTGGCCACTGAGCATAACCTTTAATTGTTTTTTCTTATTAATAAACTTTGTAGAATGTTTTAATCATATATTTTTATAGTATCGAAGGTCAAGAAGAAGATCCCGAAAGGTGGTAAAGACTGTTCACAAAATTGATGAAAGTGTCTGTTTAAACATTGCATTCTTCTTGTTTGTTTTTATAATGAACACCTTGTAAATTGACTAAAAGTGAATTTCAACTACTGATGCATGTTTCTTACAGTAACACTTTCATCATATATTTTAGTTAGTTTTCTTTATGGATTAGTCTGTCGTTGCATTTCATTGAATTCATAATTTTCAGTATAATCCTCATAGAAGGTACCTGCAATATACCTTGCGAACATTTTGTGAACATTTTTAAATATTGTAGGTGTATTTTCTCAGGCATCTAGTGATGCACCTAGATCATTTATTATAACTTGTTACCAAGATAGCAGAAACTGAGTTTCTATGTCGAGTGTTCCATCTACATCCCCTTGTGTAATTTGTCTTTCATGGATGGTCATTCCCAACCTTAATATCTGGAGCAATGTAGTTATAGAGTGCCATATTAAGTTTAGTAGTGATTCTATTTGTGCGCTAGTGACTGCACCAGGATAAGGAATTTACACCTAACCAACTGTGACAGATTGCATATACATGTATATAGGGAAATTTGCCAGAATCTTTGAGAAGATGGAGTCCAAGAAACACATATCATTGGTTTTGTCTTTGTCTTGTTCACACAGAGAACCTTGCATTCCATGTTATCCTTCCTGTTTTGAACTTGTCAATACAATCCTCCAATAAATCTGCAATGACAGCCAGGTTGTCAGTATAGAACACAGCATCTCCAAAAGAATAATAAAAAGCACGGGATTGGAGTAAGGAACCCTGACAATCTCAAACACTCCAAACTCTCTGTACCATATGCATATGCAGGAGATATCTACAGATGACCCAATGCAAGTGACCTGATCCTGTTGGTCGTTAGTTGTTAGATCCTAAATTTGAATCACATAAATGCAACACATCTATGGAGTTTTTTTCTACTTCCTTCAGGATCCCTATATTCAGTCTATGGAGCACCACACGGATTGGGTTAATGACATTGTACTCTGCTGTGGAGGCCGCAATTGTAAGTTTATTTATGTATGTTCTTTTTTAATCATAACCTACATTTTACTGACAAGTAGTGAGATTACTACTAAATATGGAATTTGTATCATTTGATATATTAGACTATTACACGCATATCAAATCTAGCTTTATTCCTAAGATAAACAATTTTTACAGTGATTTCAATGATTTACTTTTGGTGGTGAATTCTATTATTTAGGTGTGAAGTGATTTTTATCTTCTCATTTTGTGCGCAGATGAGTTTTTAAGAAATGTAAAAAGAAACCCAAATATCTATAGACAAAATCAAATTTCTATTTCAATATCTTTATTCATTGCAGTTGCAAATATCAAATATTAAAATAAAATTTCAGTGATTTCTGCATCAAGTGACACCACAGTAAAAGTGTGGAACGCACACAAAGGATTTTGTATGTCAACTTTGCGTACACACAAGGTAATTTATCTTTTCTAATAGAAGACTTGAAAAATTATCTGATTCATACTTTGCTATTGCATTTTTCCATGAAGCATTTTCTTTTTCAATTTAATTAACACATTTTTAAAAGTATTTTTGTGAACTTAGCCCTGGCTTTCTCAAGTGCAATTGTGGTGTAAATAAGTGACTTATGTATTATAGATTTGTGTCAGCAATTGAAACAATATGTGTACACACTTAGGATTATGTGAAGGCATTAGCATACGCCAAAGAAAGAGAACAAGTAGCTTCAGCTGGCCTGGACCGAGCAATTTTTTTGTGGGATGTCAACACACTGACAGCATTAACAGCAGCTAACAACACAGTTACAAGTAAGGCTTATTGATAGTTCCGAGCCACGCCCCTTTTTACGTCAGCCAGCCAATCAGCGAGCGGCCTCATACAAACATACGCAGGTGCGCTATCATGGTCTCACAAGTTTTATCTCCTTCCGTAGAAAACAGTGAGAATTTGTCATGTTTTGACACAGATTCTTGAATGAAAATGTGCTAAACGTCTTAATTTTTCAGTTGGGATGCACTACCTTTCCTCTTTTCTACATTGTATCCAATGTATACCTATCAATTATCGATTTAGAAGAGTTATGATGTTGTAGTAAGAACACTACCGCACACTGTCACTGGCATTTTGACAGTTTTACGTCTGAGACAATAACGTTTCTGTTGCCTCCATAAATACTTAATTTTTACATGAATTGTCCACGTGTACACAGAATCGTATCGCGGTTCTTATTTTCAACATCTAGTTATAGGAATATGGATTTTTACGTCTAGATTATCTTCCAAACATGTAGCGAGTGCATGTAGCTAGTGCTGCCATCGATTCAAAGATTGGTTCGAGGTACACTTTATAAAGACGAATTTCTAAAAGTTCTCATACTCGTAAAATAATATGACTGCTGTGAGTCATCATAAAGGGTACAGATGATACGAAAATGAACATAAAACAGCTTACTTGAGTGAAAGACTTCATAAAAACGTCTTCAAATATATGTGTCGTATGCGTACAGCCGTGTAAGCTGTCAACTTTCTTCATCGCCAACACACACGCACAAACCACTGTGATTTTCAAACAATGTACGTGATTTGAGAAATATCCTTTCGTCCATGTCTTCATAACCAGTTCATAATTGATCAGACGTGTGAATTCTTGATGGGTATGTTATTGTAACGATGATAATCCATTCGTTTCACAAATTTATCACTATTTGGCTATTTAAAGGTGAAGCCATTTGCAAGAACATATGAGCCTTTATCACACGCCGTAATTTGTCAACACCGACCATAGCGCGATGCAATTAAGAGTAGTTGCTGGTAGTGGATGTAAAAAGATTGAAAACTAAATGCCCCAGCAAATCTTTATTATCAATGATTTCTGAGAATACATCTGGTATGTTGTAGAACAGAGGTTACCGAATTTATCCTAAGTTAAAACTAAGAAGATCAGCACAATTTTGATTCAACACTCTTGGGTAGAAAGTCGGCAATTTCTCTCTATTTACTACGGGCGATAGGAACATTTGTGAGACCCATATCAAAACCAAAAAAGGGGGCGGGGCATCGGAACTATGAATTGTGGTCAGAAAGTAGGAACTTGTGCAAAACTCATTGTGTAGAAATCGATCATAAGTTACAAAAACATTTGTGTGTCGCCACTTCTGTAATGATTCACATTGTACAAAACAGTTTTTGCGAAACTACTTTGGCTACAGGCATAACACATATCCATTATCTAAAATACCAGGAACATTTTCATTCATTGCGTCGCTTCAGCTCAGCTGCTGAAGCAAGCATTGTGTTTGGTTCGTTTGTAACTATGTAACTATGTAACTATGTAACTATGTATGTAGAAGCGTTTTTATGACATTTTTAATAATATTCAATGCACTTAGCCTTCAAGAAAGAAATCAATATTCCAAGCAACAGCAAAATTGATTATTGGATTTGAAACATTTTATACTGGATATATTTTTATACTTCTCTCTCTCACACATTTGAAACAGATATTGATTATCATCTTGTTATTCAGTACTATTGTATGGCAACACAAATATCTTTTTGCTGGACATATTGATTCTGATTCATTCTGATGTTTTCTCCTCAAATTCATAAATTTCTTGATTGTAAAGTATACATTATTTCAGTATATACAATGTATCTTAATTGCCCATAAGTCAACGTCGTTCTAGCGACGCAGTGTTCTTTGAACACTTTTGATCTAGTTTTCGTTTGTGGCATAATCAACTACTCCAATAAAAGCTACAGACATTTTGAAAATTAATCACACAAAATAAGTACCTGCAATCCTTGAATTCAGTGAAATTATAATCCATTTTTCAGCTTCATCACTGAGCGGGAATAAAGATTCCATATACAGTTTGGCGATGAATCCGTCAGGCACCGTGATCGTGTCTGGCTCAACAGAGAAGGTGCTGCGCGTGTGGGATCCACGCACATGCCAGAAACTCATGAAGCTCAAAGGTCACACAGAGAATGTGAAAGCTCTTGTTTTGAACAAAGATGGCACACAGGTTAGTTTTTAGAAGCGCTGTACTTGCGCAGTCTGCGCATCATAATATCTTGCCCTTATTGGTGGAGTATTTAACAATTATTTGTTTTTAAATAATTGGACATGCATGTATTTGAAAATGTTTAAAAACTGCCATTGTATTGGTATACATTGTGAGTTTCAAATCATCGAGCATTACCTTGAAATATGTGGTAACAGACTTTGATCACGAATGTGTACACTATGTTACAGTGCTTATCTGGAAGTTCCGATGGTACAATTAAGCTTTGGTCTATTGGTCAACAAAGATGCATGGCAACTTACAAAATACATGAAGAGGGAGTTTGGGCATTACAGGTATGTCAATGTGTGCAATGTCATTTACAGTTGATTTAGAAGTTCAAAGGTATATCTTAAAATCATAAATGATTGCACTCTATTTTACATTTTTGCATACAGTTGCGGGTATTTATGAAAGAAAATTAAAACTAATGTGTATATTTTATACATTTATTATATAATTCCTAGGCAAATGAATCATTTACAACCGTTTATTCTGCTGGAAGAGACCAGAGAGTCTGGGCAACAGACATGAGAAATCCAGATTCACGCACACTTATTTGTGAAGAAAAAGCACCAGTGTTAAAACTTGAATTACAGCCTGATCAAAATAATATCTGGGTATCCACAACAGATTCCACCATTAAATGTTGGGTAATAAATCATTCTTATAATTCTTTAAATTTATTACTTACTTGTAACATTTTGCAGATTACTTTGACCTTTCTGTTGTGTAGTTATTGCAAGAATAATGTTTGATATAATGTTGATAAATGGAATACAAGGGTATTTTACAAGTCAAGTTTCATGATAACTAATTAGTCAATAGATAAATTTGAGTCAATGATTTATTTCATTCTTGGAAGTATTTCATGTCTTACACACATCCTCAGCAAATAACAAATTTATAAATGGAAAACGAAGTAGTATTTATTACTGCTATGTACATTACAAGTACATGAATGATTAAAAAGCAATACAACTGTTTTATAGTCATCATAAAATGTAAGAGATCAGACACAATACAATGGTAAAATCAAAATTAAAAAGTGATCATGGGTTTATAAGGCCCCATAAAAATTATAAAATGTTTCATTCATGGCCCAATATTCAACTTGAAAAATGAAAGATTTTGCGCGGAAGAAAAATAAAAAATAAAAAGTGAACCCCTCTCCATGGACGGAAAAATCAGCAAAATAAAAAATAAAGAATAAAATCGACCTCCCTCCTATGTGTAGGAATATAGGCAAGATGAGAAACATTTTATTAATTACAACAATGTAAGTCTAGCCCAAAATTATAACTAACTTACTATATTCTTTGAACTATTTGGTTTTTTGGTTATGTTTAAAATAAAAGAAGAAAATATTCCACATTTTGTCTTGTCAGGAATAGCTGTGCAATATTGTCGAGTTTCACACTGGTGATTTGTAAACATATGCACATGTTCATTTTGCAGTCCACGCGTCCATCTAGAACCAACAGAACACCGTCTGGTGAATATGACAATATGGAGCAGCCAGTACCCATAAACACACAGCCAGATTTAACTGTCAAAGGTTTGCATTTATATTACTTTTACAAACTATTGTGATTGCTCAGTAGCAAAACAAATGCGTTTTGATCAAAGCAATGCGTTGTGTTTTGTGTGCACAGACAAATCTATTCATTTCAGAGATAAATAGATTTGTCTGCGCACACAAAGACTCAACAGGTCTAGTAATAGATGACCTAGTACATAATAAGTACATAGTAGTAGTGCATAATAAATATCATGCCATGATAAACGGCAGATAAAATCTTCAAAATATGTGAAAAAGCAATATGTAAATTGAATGATTTTCGTTGGACGTAACTGCATGGTGCGCCTAAGAAGTCCCCTATCTTGCAATGCTAAATGTGACGCCTGCCGTAAGAAATGCATGATATATCTAGCAAAAATTAGGCAATTTTGTAGCTTCATATGCCACACTGGCATTTTAATAAACAAGACATGATGTCCTTTTCTCAGATATTTGAAAGTATAATGTGTGACCATTTAATTTATAAATCTTGATTTCCGTACACTTTAAACTGAAAAGGCATTTTTATTGACACTAGTTTTTATTGAAAATAATTGATAATTATTTTTACTGAGCTTTACCTTAAAGAATTCTTCAATATACCCTTTTTATGAATACATGTATTTTGACTTGTATTGAAATTTCTTTAGGTGGTGCTAGTATTCGACAGTACCATGTTTTGAATGATAAAAGGCATGTGATAACAAAAGACACTGAAAATAATATTGCGATCTGGGACGTTCTAACGGTATAGTTATTTTCATATACTGTACGGCATACAGAATATAAAAAATTTTTTTTTATTATTTAAAAGAAGCAATTTTATTAGGTACTAATTTTTAAGAGCACACAATTTTTAGGCACAAAAAGTAGAAGACTTGGGTGTAGTTGACTATGAGGCAGAAATCAAGAAGCGACACAAGATGGTTTATGTGCCACACTGGTTTACAGTGGACTTAAAGATTGGGGTATGTTGAAATGAAATCTCATATATTAGTAGAAAAGAGTGAAATTTCATTTATATTTGTTATCTGCCTTTCTGCCACAGGGTTATTAGATTAATCATGCCAAGAAATCTTATTGTAAACATGAAGATAAACGTTGTACATGTACCTATCACACATCCATATAGCTGATATCAAGATTTTGTTGCCGCTTTTTGCAGATGTTGACTATTCATCTGGAGGAGTCTGATTGCTTTTCTGCCTGGGTTTCTGCTAAGGAAGTGGGGATGGGCCAACAAAATGATGGAACAGATCCAAAGTGTACTCATGCATTAACAAGATAGCTTTGAAAACTTTCCATTGTTAGATTATTAGATACCGTAATGCTTATATGAATATAGTTATCGGAAGTGCCCTTGTCAATGCAAATTAACTATATAAAGTAAATATGTTAATAGAGCTGTCAAATAGGTTATCTACTCAAGGGTCTGGGTTGTTTATGTCTAATACCTAACACCTTTCCATGTTTTCAGTAAATTTTGGTGGCCTGATACTTCAAGCTTTGTTAGAATACTGGCCCAAAACACACACAGAAGAACATGGGCAAGGTGACCCTGTCACGTCAGACCCAGGTCATTATCTTCTCTGCTATGACTCGTGCTACACCTCGAATTTATTGTGCTAATCTTAATCCAACGTATTTGTCATATAGAGTACATGTTTATGTAAGTTTTATACCGCTGAATCATGTCATTAATTATGATTTGTTGTCATATAGAAAACGTGGAAATGAGGTTTGAAAATGAAACCATGCACCATGATTATGGCGAACATGGTAGGAAAGGAGGAAATCCATACTTCAGAATTCCAGGCCACACACCAGTGATATTTGGGTACATGGTTTTAACCTAATTTTTCAATCTTCAATAATTTGTGTTCATATCTTCGATGTAATCAGTGAGGTTTGATTAACGCCTAGAAGTAGAACTGGAAGTAGCTAACTATAAACAAACTACAAACTATTTTGAGGAAACTTTCAAACATTTTTCTTTATGGTGGAAGACTTGTGTTTGACAAATGCTTCTTGCAAATAATTTGAGTTCCTTCGTGGACTGCTGTATAAAATACAAGTTTTAATTTTACACATTGATTTATTACAGAGAGGCAGGAGGAAGAACAATATTTCGTATTCTGTGTAGGGATGCCGGAGGAGAAACAGAGCAAATGCTGCTTGAATATGTTCCTCCGTGGGTTGTGGATGTTACAGTTGATGTATGTACATGTATAGAATGTATATTCCATCTTTATATATTATATTGTTTTTTTTTAATTTCTTATTAATTTTTTTATTTCTTATTAATTTTTTTATTTCTTATCATATTGATATGACATCTATTCGTTAAATCGAAAAGATTACAGAAATCAATAAGACTGCATGCAACCTCTGCTGCAATATTAACAGTAAGGTCAGTCTCCTACATGAGGGGTAAGGATGTAGTGATGGCGTGCTGGGGCCTATGGTGGTCATCCTTATTACATACATGTACATAACGTCATGTATAGTAGGTTTATTTTTCTGTTTCATAAAAGAAATATTTCCTTTTTTTAAATAAGAAAATATGTAATGAAAGAATTATATATAAGTCAAGAAAAGATCAGAAAGGGCAAATAGTTAAATTGCAGCCATTCAACCTACCTGGCATATGCAGAATAGAAGAGTAAGCTAGTATATCCAGTCATAACTGAGATGTGTTTCAGTAACTAGCACACGTTTTTTAGCACAGAAATGTTTCAAATCCATTTTTGCACCTGAGACCATAAGATAATGGAGTCTTGCGTTTTTCATTTCAGAAAAATATGCCAAAGTTTAATAAGATTCCATTTTTTCTTCAACCGCATGCAAGTTCTGGTATCAAGTCATTAAAGAAGTAAGTAATTTTAAGTTTCTGAAAAACGGCTGTCTTATGGTGATATGGTCAGAATGTTCGAAATGCTCCATTCTTATCTAAATCATATTAAATGTTATTGAACATCATTTGGATTGTCAAATCCTATTCTATAAATGAAAACTCCAGTGAAAATAGGTGAAACTGATGGATATTGACATTTGTAGAGACCGTCTGTCGGCTAGTGATATGTTGCAAGTGAGGAAAGTCGTCGAGCATGTCTATGAGAAAGTGATGGGGCAGGGCTCTGACGCTGGCTCACAGACCGCGGCAGGAGCTGCCGGTGGCGGAAGCTCCACAGCCAACAGCACGCACGAGCGATCGGAAACAGAAAGGGAGGAAGACATCTCCTCAATTGCAGAGGAGAAGGTGGAACTTTTGTGTAACGATCAATTATTAGATCCAAGTTTAGACTTAAGAACAGTGAAGCACTTCATTTGGAAGCAGGGTGGGGATTTGACATTACATTACAGACCAATCAATTCAAAGTGATGACTATTTTGAAGAGCACTTGGTTGTTTTGCAAATTTATTGAGAGTGAGGTGAACTAATGCAAGAAAGTTACTTGGTAGTGCACTGGTGAAAATATTGAAAGTTAACTACATATATTTTTTTATACATTAACTTTTATTGCTAGTAATCATTCCTTTGAGAGCAAATTACTGCCACAATTTTTAGAAGGGTTCTAAAACATTTTTATATTATATCATTGAGGTAATTTTGAGAGATGTTAGTAATGACAAAATCAGTGATACAATATTGCATGAATGAGCATGGGCAATATTACAACTATAACAATCCTATTTCTGGCCTACATAGAATGTTTTGAATGTATTTGGCTCAAGAAACTCACTAATGCACCCTATATTTATAAGCATGTATGGTTTTGTAAGAAATTATGTTATTAGAACATTTAATAAACAGGGTGTTTTACAATGAATACTCGCAATGAAGGACAGTGAAAAGTTCTATTTAACTACTTTATTTCAATTTCAATAATAGAATGAAATATGGTATTACAATAGCAATTGATAAGTAAAGTAGGTAAGAAGTAAGGGATGATGTACAACAGTGTTCCACTTAGGGGGAGGGGAGGTTTCGGTCAAGTTTTGGATGTTCCACTTTTCTGTGGGTCTGATATTTTATCTCTCGCGCTACAACTTTTCATATCAGAATGCCACTATTTATTATTTAAATGTGGCACTAAAAAAAGATACACAGACCCAGCAGATTTCACACATGAATTAATGTTTTGATTTACATCCCTGATATATAATCCTGATATATAATGAATATCATTTTATGGCATATATGAGTAATATTTGAATAGATATCGCAAAACATTGTGTAGATATTCTTCGAATATGTCACACATCTGATGTTTCCACTTTTTGGGGGATGGGGGGGGGGAAATCAAAAAAAAGAGAACACTGTTCTACTTTTGCGGAGCGTGACAAAATGTACATCATCCCTAAGTAAGTACTTTATTAATCATTTATTGAAACTTGTTTTGTGACAAATTGCATATTGTATATATAATTATGTCATTCATTATTATGAATTATCAAATTTATGTTTCACTGTTACGGTACTTGTATAGTTAAAGTAGTACGGTCTGTAAAAATGAGACCTGATTGGAATAATAAAAATCTTTGATCATGACTGTCATGTGATGTGCTAAACAACTGGCATTACTAGTCAGAATTGTAGTGAAAGAAAGGCATGCATTACATAATTGAGACTTGTATGTAGCATTTATTGTATATGACATGAAACTTCAAAAAAAATAAATGTATATATAATTTTTACGGAAAGCATAAATTTAGTTATATGAAACTTGTATGGCTCCATACAATAAAATGATGAAAATAATATTTGAGAATGACCCCATGTGAGACACCATCTGACACCATGGTGTACTCCTAGGGGTTGCGAGTCTAGGTAATTAAAATATTCTATACTTATCCAGTGTCATTTAGGGTCCCCACAGATAGTAATATTGCTACTTGAGTACTCGGTCATAACCGTTACGGAACAATCATGAATAATGATACTGGGGGGAGGGGGGTCGTCCAACTTTTCTTATTCCTTTTTGGGGGATCGGTGAACATTTTTATCACGCTACAGTATATTTTTTCATATATATTCTTTTAGCAATTGTCCAAAAATGCAATGTTATAGCGGGGGAGGACACTTTAAAATGTTGATTGGGGGTGGCGGGGGGTGTCGGTTAACTTTTAATTCGAGCCCCAAAAAATGGATAACCCCCACCCCACCCCGGTATCATTATTTATGATCGTTCCCTAAGTTTATTCCCTTTAACACTGCTTCCAAGCAGTCCAATATGGTAACTGGCATTACTAGCCAGAATTGCAATGAAAGAAAGGCATGCATTACATAATTGAGACTTGTATGTAGCATTTATTGTATATGACATGAAACTGCAGAAAAAAATAAATGTATGTATAATTTTTACGGAATGCATGTGTTTAGTTATGTGAAACTTGTGTGACTGCATACACAATAAAAAGATGAAAATAATGTTTGAGAATGACCCCATGTGAGACACTACATAGATATAGAGAGATTATGTCTTGTATGAGCTTTTTACAATGGTTAAATTGGTTCATTTACAAATTGATGTGTAACAACATGCAACATTGGTACAAATCAACTGCTATACATAAGACATCTCTTTATTTGAATGCAAATATTAAGCTTTGATAACATAGAATACCTCGCAAATTTCTAATTTGCGGCTTGGAGATGTGTGCCCTGACTTACTATGAACTACGTCATCAGCCTCGTTATCGACGTATTGTCAAAATGGAAGACAATTTGCATAAATGTTGAGTGGTAAAAAAAGAATTAATATAGTTTTTGTCAGAAGTCTTTGCACTGATTTTTAGCACAAGGGGTGTATGAATATACACATTTTCTCGTCGAATATATGACTGCATTGACGGTGACGTTCTACCTACGAGGCATTTCTAAAGCTAAAGTGGGTGTGTAATGAGAATAAATCAAATATTGAATACATTTGTAGGATTAAATGTATCAAATATTTTTATGAGCAAACTTTGAACTATCAACTGGAACTTCATATTTCCATGTGTGGATGTATCACTAGGATTATACTACTGAACAAATGAACAATTATACCAAATAGACATAACCATATTCTTTCAAAATGACTAGTGCTATGAGAAGATCCTTGAAGGAAAAGGCCAAAGAGAGGCTTTCCTTTAGTTTTAGGTATCAGTATCATTCATTATTATATGTATCAGCTATTGATTTCTTTTCCTAGATGCACGCGCCGTCATTCCAACACGGGTTTTTAAACCGACACTCATACTACAGTGATATAGGTCGGTTAGAAAACGCATGTTGGAATGACGGTACGTACATTTATCTACATAGCTGTAGATGCGGACACCATAATTCTAACACGCGTTTTGAAAATGACACAAGTTAACTTTATTTTGTGACATGTCGGCCTACAAAATGCACAATGGAACGATAGTGCCCACATCTAGATAGTTTTGTGAGCTACAGCATTGGCCATTAAGAGTCTTATTACATTTGTTGTTACATTTGTAATAAGATGATTTTTATATATATTGTCCGTGGGTTTGATAATTTGTGACAAGGTGAACTATTGTGATAACCTTTTGTCCGTTGTCCATCAGCAATTCTTATTTACAGAATAGTTTCTTCATTTTTCATTTGATTTTGATTAATCTTGCATACAGATTGTATGCCTATATGATCATCATTCCATATTTGAATCATGCATGCCCATGTGTGAAAATTTACCCCTCCCCAGAGGTCCATCAACACAATTTTGTATGAACTAAAGATGCTTCTTATTTGATTATCAGCAAACTTGCACACAAGTTGCATGCCTATGATCAACAGTCCATATATGATTGAATTATGCTCCTGCGGGGAAGATGGAGCCCTCATCATGAATCCATGAACAAATTTTTTTTATGAATTTAAGATGCTTCATTTTTTATTTGATTTTCACCAAACTTGCCCAGAATTTGTATGCCTATATGACACATCACGCCGTAACCCGGGGTCCATATGGAAGGGGGTATATACCACCCCTTGATCTCAAAATCTCAATAAATTAATGTTACAAATCTCAATGCAAAACCTCTTTTCTCAAATCTCAATCAATTGATCTCAATGAATTGAAAGTCAAATCTCAATTCTCAATGAATTGAAAACCCAAATCTCAACTCTCACTAAATTGTAT
This sequence comes from Streblospio benedicti, assembly GCA_019095985.1. Lineage (NCBI taxonomy): Eukaryota > Metazoa > Annelida > Polychaeta > Spionida > Spionidae > Streblospio > Streblospio benedicti. The sequence continues at coordinate 53,274,705 of CM032666.1, read as the reverse complement.
GTATCGCCCTCCATATGATGCCCCGGGTTGCCGCGAAATGCAAACCCCGGCATGTCGTAATGCCCCGTTTCTCCCGTGATATTTCTGCATATCTGTCGTTGCTAAAAAGCAGACCACCAAAATAATGACGGCCATGTTCATTTTCGTTTTGTCACAATGTACTAAGTTGGAAATCGAGTTTTAGTAAATTAAGAATAAATAAGATGTTTCCATTGTGACAAAACTTAACATTTTGCTTGTGAATATTAACAAAATTGAATACCACAGCAGCCTACCAGTCATCACGGCATGCCGGGGTATTGATGTTGAAAAAAAAATAATAATTAGCACAAAAATGATTTTTTTTATTATTTTTACGGGCCGGGGTATCACGGTAATCCGGGTTACGGCGTGTTGCATCATATGATCATCATTCCATATTTGAATCATGCCCCTGGTGTGAGAATTTACCCCTCTCCAGGGGTATATGAACAAAAATTTGTATGAACTAAAGATGCTTCATTTTTAATTTGATTTTCACCAAACTTGCCCACAATTTGTATGTCTATATGATTATCATTCCATACTTGAATCATGTCCCCGGGAGGGGAAAATGACCACGCACCAGGGTCCATGAACAAAATTTTGTATGAACTATAGATGTCACTTGTGCTGCACAGTACGATCACTGCACTGAAGCTAAAAGTTCCTGATCTTCTGATTGGCTGAGGCCGTGAAAGGTTTTCCGCAAAATTTGACTCCTTGAATAGGGGTTATTTTCAATAACTTGTTAATTGAATAATAAGCTCAAAAGTAATGACAATGGTTTGGTTGGGCGGCAATCATAATGTTGTGTTCCATATGTAATATTTGCTAATTTTGATACCAGTATTTGGTGCTAGATATTTGTCATATTATGATTTCGATTACATTGTTTTATGTAAAAACTAGAATTGAAATTACAATAGATAGTCTATGTTTATATTATTAGCACAATTTCTTTTTGCGTAATAGTCATAAAGTCACTTAGAATTATGTTACTATTATGTCTATTATACTAACTTAGTATGTTGCAGAGTTATAAAGTTTGTCTAGTAATAGTAGCCTTGTACATGTCATAAATTGTGATTGTGAAATTTGTTATTTGCTTTGTTTTAGTTAGTTTTGTGTAGATGGCAAGAAAACGGGCCAAGACAGCACGACTTTTCTCTAAAGTTATCATTTAAGGAAGAAGGTTTGTAGACATTTTGCAATTCGATGTTCAAACATCAAGTATGTAATTAGATGTTCAAACATCAAGTATATGGCTCGAAACGTGACTTTATATTCTCCTTTGCACCATTGTCCCAACGGCAATTTTATAATAATTTTCTCCCCCTGAGACAGGTACTGAAAATTATCTGAAAATTTTGAAGTAAAATAGTCCAAAGAAAGAAAAGATATTGTGTCTTAAAGTAGTCTAGAACATTGTGTAAAATTGTCAAACTTTACTTTCAAAAATGCATATTTTGGATATGCACAATTATTGGAACAGCAGTGAGCTAAGTGTTTATTTGCGTATACTGCTATGTATATGCATATCTTTCTGAAATACTCAAGAAAAAAATTGTCATTTTGATTAAAATCATTTTGGGTAATTTTTAGAATAAGTCTCATGGAAAATAATTGGTAAGGGAGCAAAGGTAGAAGAACATTAATGATACCTGGGAAATAGTATGTTAAGTCTGCACAATGATCTGTTAGTTACAATCTGTAATCACCTTTTTAACTATTTTACTATCTTGATGTGGGATAAACTCGTAATATGTAAAACATCCGGTCTCTTAGCTTTTATGTATTTGAAATATGCTGAACAGATAAATTTACATAATTTAGGCTAAATAAAAAATGGCAAACATATTCTTTCTCAACTACCCAGGGAGTTAACTGAATGTATGTTTGATTCATCCTGGGTTTCTTTATTCATGATTTAAGAATTTAATGGATACCAATAGAAACCATTGTTAATACCATTTTGGCGAGACTTTCGTTGTTTTCGCAACAACTTCTTCGGGTCGAATAAAAAAGAAACAACATGTGAAAGCAGTGCTCAAAGACAATGGTTACAAACCGTGGATATTTAAGTTACCTAAGCCCAAGTCCAAGGAGAAGCCAGAGGACACCACTAGTGGGGCGAAGGCCAGTTTCCCGGTGTGTTTGCCATACCTAAGAGGTTTGTCTGAAAAACTGACCAACATTTTTAGACAACACGGAGTGAGCACATACCACAAGCCATTCAACACCATCAAAGCTCGGTTACCGTCTCCGAAGGACAAGTCACCGGATGGCTCCAAGTGTGGGGTCATCTACCAGGTTCAGTGCCCCCAGTGCCAGTACTCCTATGTAGGAGAAACTGGTAGGACCTTGGCAACACGCATCAAGGAACACTTGAACCCTAAACGGACCCCAACCGCCATCGGGGTACACATGAGAGACACAGGACACATGATTAGTGATAAGGACTTCAAGGTTGTGGCAAGGGAGGATGAGGAGTTCCGCAGGAAAGTGAGGGAGGCCATCGAAATCCGCACGCGCCGACCCGAGCTGAACCTTGACACCGGTTACGACTTGCCCCCCGTGTACTCGACACTACTGTCACATGACTGCCGCCACCATGGTGGTCATGTGACCTGAGATTTTCATTCGGCCTGAAGAAATTGTTGCGAAACAACGAAAAGTCTCGCCAAAATGGTATTAACAATGGTTTCTATTGGTATCCATTAAATTCTTATACCCAGGGAGTATTCAAGCACAAAACAACTTTGTCGTCTCCCACTAACAAATGGTTCTATTGTCAAGTCTATACTTTTGGACTTGTACCGGTAGCTCCTCAGGAGTTAAGTGGTTGATGAGTCTGCTCTGCAGTCATCCCAGATGTGGTTAACAATTGAACCTGTGATCTTATGGTCACAAGTAATGCAGTCCACACTGCCTAACTATACCTGCATTAGCGCTATAATTCGTGTCACCACAGCAAAGGTGATGAAGGTGATGGATGGTGTGGGAATCTTCCAAAACAATGGGAATCTTCCAAAACAGTCAATGTTTTTTATAACTGTCGGGGAGGGGGGTAATTTGCACAGTTCAATTCACATGTCTTAAAAAAAAACAAAAATTACTGAATTTAAAGGTTTATAAGAGCCTCTCACAGTGCTGACTTAAAGGTTATGCTCAGTTACCGTGTCACTGTGCTTGCATAGAAGCAATATGATGTGTTTTGTGCATTCTGAAAGTACTTTTCATTTAAACAGCATAATAGAATATCCAGAGCAATTTGAATACCACACCATAAAGGGCCGTTCAGAAAGCTATCAAAACACAAGAAGGCTCGAAATGTCAACTGAATTATTTTCGTCTGACGTAACTAGACGGTGCTCGTAAGGAAGCCGCTTATCTCTATAATAGTAATATATGTCTACCGTTAGAAATGTGTGTGGCGAAAATCATTCGATTATGGAACCCTCAAGTTACCAAGACCACATGGTATTTTTACAGATGTAATGAATATTTAACATGGAGATTATAAGTCTTATTTTCCTTACACTTGCAATGGAAAAGGCATCGTTTATTGATCCTAGATTTTACAGAACACATATATATGTGACTGAATATTATCTTTAAATCAAAGCTACTACACACACCCGAAATTTTGGATTACTGGTTATTCGCTTTTTCACAGGTCAAAGAGCAAGTCATCAGATATATCTAGTGGAAGCAGTGAGCAAGGTTTCTTGGAGTCCCTTGAAGCATCTCTTGAACCGGGAGATGATAGTCGGTCTCATGAGGAGGTGTTCAACCCTATAGCCTGGGAGTCACTCACACCACCTGCCTCTTCTACCACACGTTTGCAGGCACCTACTCACAAAGCAGGTTTGTTAACATTTTCATTACGAAACTGACATAAAAATTATGCAAATATTGCTTGTGTAAAATGAGCATTGTTTTTCAAACTAACAAAATGTGGCCTTTGAACGAATGCTAAAGCTATTTGATTAATATAATGACGTTTGTTATCTATCTGCAAATGACTTAATTGTGTTATTAGATTCGGATTGATGTCCAAATGTTAGGGTGGATTTATATCACAGGGGTAGAAAAACTGGTGAAATTTCACTTGCCCTTTGGGCAAGCTGACTTCAAATTTTAGCTGCCCGAATTGAATTTTTCCTTGCCCAACTGTTTGTGACTTGATTATGATGCAAATTGGCTTCACCTGATAACGCTGTAACATTGATTTTTATCTAAAAAAATAACTATTTTAAGTTTCTTCAAAGACTTTGATGTGCAGTACTCACAATCAACTGGAAGTTTGTTGAATGATGATTCATTATTATCTTCATGACTTTTATGTTTGCTTACAAGGGGTAACAAGAAAATCTGTTTCTGTAATAAATGCCACCTTGTACGCAGAATGATAATATATCCACTTTCATATCACAAAGCCAAAGTTGGTGCTTGGGCTGGTCACCATTATGGAACATTATGGATTTGTAATATTGTAATTGATATTAACTCACCAGTCCACTACCAGGGTAGTTGAAGTAGCAAAGTAGCCAAATTATTTAATGATGATTTTGTATTCCTGCTCACAATTTTCAGTGGATGACGACGATATGTCTAAATCAGAGAAGCGCAGATCAAGGATTATTGCCCAGCCACCTGGCACAATAACCTACACGGTAAGGAATGATTGATGTCAGTGCCTAGGGTGGTCGGAGATGGGTTGGAAAAAGATAACGACTGATGACAGCGGGGGAGGGGTTGGGGTTGGTTGGGGGCAATGGGGTGTATCAATTGAGTATGGGGGGTTCCAACGAAAAATGATGTCACAGTGTCAGTGATTATTTTTCATCTGACACAAATATTAAATTAACCATGTGTTTCTCATGGTGAAAATATTTATTTCTAATGGTTTGCATGGTTGTTGGGAGGGGATGGGGTAGGGGTGTGTGTGTCAGAAATACTCGAAATTCTTGTGACATTATTTAGGAACCATCCCTAAGGTTAAATCAACCTTAATTCTGGAATTTTTAGCATCTGAAATGTAAAAATCAATGACTTTGAAAACAGATAGTTTTACTTTACATAGAAGAAATATGATAAATGTATTTTGCTGGCCATGTAGGTGGGGGAGCATGACAGCCTGGCGAGCATCGCAGCTCAGTTTGACACCACAACATCGGATTTGAAACGACTCAACAGACTTATGTCTACCATGATTTTTCAAAGCCAGGTAAAAATGAACAAACTTTAGTCATAACATAGAACCTCCACCAATATTTGTATTTTGTAACAGACTTTCTAGAGCTTTTTATCATGTCTAATTGAACATTGCTATTCATTTCTCAATTCTAATTTTGAAAATGCAAGAAAAAATTCTTGGTGACAAGTTTCTGGTACATTGTAGTAGGATCATGCTCAGTTTTCTTGTTTTTGTATGGGATATGTGGTAATCAATTGGTAAAGAAATTGCATTGTTGTGGTAAGCAAGCTAATAAGCTTGGGAAACACATATTTTTATGAAGTTCTGTTTTTAACATTGTGCATATTTGGCAGGAGTTGTTTGTCCCAGACAAAGACTATGTTCCTAGCAGTGACAGCTGTTCACCACCTGTTTCTCCGCTCGAAGACAAAGTTTTTCAGCAACCATCACCAACTAAGAAAGTGCAGGAGCAGAAACCACCGGTGAGAAACTTGCAAAATTTTTCTCTTGTTTTCTTGCTGTTGCAATCATAAGCCCGCTTTGAAAATGTTTAACAAGCCATCTGTACAATGATGCATGTAGCCCTAGTCTTTCAAAAGACTGTATATCTAATAGTTTGTATTTCTATTATTACATACACCACTTATGTCAACCATATATTAAGTGCAAAGATGAAGAGCAAGTACAATTTTGACAGCCTCTATCTCTAATGTGCTGACAGCAAGTTCAGAAGTGCACATTTTCAATCATAACTAAAAAATGGTAATGAATATCAAAATAAAAAATATAGGAATGAAACGCTATTTTTTTGCCAGATCTACATTGCAATTTTGATTATTCGGCTTGGTTTACATAATAGTGAACACTTACATGAAAATGGCATTTTTCCAGTGTCTGTGAGAGACAGAGTCAGACATTTTGAACAAGTCAAAATTGGGGATTAGGCAACATGATTGGAACAGCCAAGTTTGTCTATATTTTTTATTTGCATACACATTTATGTATCACCAATTATGTGACTACCCATGTGTATGCAAATCAAAAATATAAACATTGCTGTTCAAATCTTGTCACCTAATCCCCAATTTTGACTTGTTCAAAATATCTGACTGTCTCTCACAGACACTAGAAAAATGCCATTTTCATGTAAGTGTTCACTATTATGTAAACCAATCAGAATAATCAAAATTGCAATGTAGATGTGGCAAAAAAATAGCGTTTCATTCCTATATTTTTTATTTTGATATTCATTACCATTTTTTAGTTATGATTGAAAATGTGCACTTCTGAACTTGCTGTCAGCACATTAATAGATGAGGTCTTTTATGAAACCCAAGGTATCCCATGATACCAAATATACAGCCTCAAACATCCTGGCCTGTTAAAGCCTTTAAAACCAGAGTGTTCACTAGCAACAGCTGCAGAAGCAGCAAGATGCATGGGTGATTTACCAGGTAAGGATTAGCCAAGACATTAAGTATGTTATCTTGATCAAAGCCTCCCATTACAAATAAACAGTACAACATGCTTAAACCAGAAAATACCCAAATACAGCACCTATACAGCTGCTCTGAAAATAGATTGCTGTCCAAAATAGAAGCCATGTGTTGCTAATGTAGCCTTGAAGAGGTGCAAAAGTGGAGACCAGTGAAGTAGCCATTGGACTATAAACAGTAGTAGCAGTATCATATCATGTGTGTTGTAGTTTTAGCCTTTATGTATTTGTATTCAACGTTTGTTTTTTCTGTAGGACATACCTTTAGTTGGGATGAAAGGGGCAAAAGCGAAAGTGGTTGCTGTATCGCCAAAGAGGGCACCTGGCTACGCTGAACGGCAAACGGTGGGAGCCTCCTTAGTCATCATTTGTTTCTTTTGATATTAAGATCAATAGAAAATTTAATCAATTCAAATTCCTGTTATCATCATTCTTCGTCTTGAAATTTCTATGAAAGAATAGAAATGAATTTTCTGTGATGTGTCCAGGTTGAAATTGAAGATGACCACCAAGATGTACATGCTAAAGTGTTTCGGCCAGTTTCCAGAGAAGCACGTGAAGAATTAAAGTCAGAGGAAGAGCACATGGGGATGTTCCTTAAGATGAAAGTAAAATATATTACGAATGGAAAGGTATGAATTATGGATTTTCATGTTTGCAAATTTCACTATGCAAATTACGTACTATTTAAAATGTCTTCCTACTTCTCGAGAGAAAAAATTGTATTTTCATTCATAAATATGGTGTGTGTTTTTAAGAAAATTACAGTTTTAGTTTTGGTCGATATTAATGAAACTTCTTTTTCAATAGAACTATGAAAATGTGTCGGTGAGTATGATACATTAGGTAATGTTCATTGCATGAATGGTATACCTTATTTTCTAAAACTGGGAGACAGCCTTTTTGAGGAATAGAAGATCTTTTTATGACTAAGATTTTCAGGTGGTGGTTTGGCTTATCTCACACAGCAAAACCAGTGGCACATCACTAGTTCTTAAGCTTCATTATACATTATAATCATTATATTGCCACAGAACTGGGGTGGCTTATCTTAAAATTGAAAATATTTCTCAAATTATTTTCATTTTCTATCTTCTCTCACATCTTTCTACCAAGCATATTCCTACCACAATCGATATACCTGACGTTTTACATCATCCCAAGCAGCGAGCTGTTTCATTCTGGTATCATAACCTATGGGTTGTGAGTTTGAGTCCCACCAGAGCTACTTGTTATAGTCCAATGGAAGCTTAGGGTTGTAAAACCTTTCTTCAGCTGTATCTATCATGGTAGAAATATGCTTGGTAAAAAGATGTGAGGGAGAAGATTGAAGATAAATTTCGGAAGCATTAGAAAACACATACCGGTATATACAAAACATTTTCAGAGACAGGTTTTGAGTTTCAACCTAAGAATTTAGGCAGCTTTGGATGTGAACGAGTTGATTCGGTGTCTATTATTGAGGGAGGACTGCACAAATCACCCATCCATTTTCATAAATCTTCCAATGTCTTTAGAGAATAGGCGAACTATTACCCACTCATTTAGTTAATCAATCAAATTCTATTGGAGGTTTCCTTATATATATGAGGATATACAAAGTAGATTATAAGCTTACTATACATAGACTTATTGTGATTCCTTAAGTTATTTAGTTTATATGTTTACAATACCAATTACAGCACAAATTGACAAGTGTAAAGAGGTAATTTATCACTTAAAATTCTGCTAGACTGCAGGAAAAAACCTTTAAAGACATACACTCCAAATTGACCCTCCATTGATTTTTCTTTTGAATTCCCGTGGTGTATACCAAGGTACTACTGATGTGGAAAGTAAACGAAAAAGTTGGAGTCACTGGCCTTGCTCAGGAAATATGGTGTCTGCAAAATGCACGTTACATTGCCTTGAAATCATGCAAACCATGTTGACCGCTGTAACGTACGGACTGCAGATTTATTTAAATCTCCCCGGACGAACTCCGAAGAGGGATTTCTTGCTTTGCTTCTGTCCGTCTGTCCGAAATAAACAGGCTGATAACTCGAAGACTACTTGAGCTATTGATTTGCAAATTGAATATGTCTTGTTTGAGGAAAAAAGTACCTCTCAAAAAATTTCGTTTGTACTTTGGTCTACTTTTGACGAACTTACGAGCATTACGTAATAAACCTTGTTAACACTCTACAGAGAGAGGTATTTGACCTATGGTCACCAAACTTCATATTTAGCTTTGTTGTACTACTCTCCAGAGCTGATTAGATTTTGGTGTACTTTAGCCTACTTTTGATGAAGTTACGATGTGTTTTTAAAAACAAATTATTACGTAATTTTGTTTATCTGTCGTCTGGGAACAGTTTATGACTTATCATCACGTAACTTGACATTTGGTATGTCTATATCACTCTCCTCACATGATTTGATATTGGTGTACTTTGGCCTACTTTTGAACTTACGAGCGTTACGTAATAAACCTTGTTAACACTCTACAGGGAGAAGTATTTGACCTATGGTCACCAAACTTCATATTTAGCTTCGTTGTACTACTCTCCAGAGCTGATTAGATTTTGGTTTACTTTGGCCTACTTTTGATGAAGTTATGATGTGTTTTTAAAAACAAATTATTATGTAATTGTGTTTATCTGTCTCCTGCGAACAGTTTATGACTTATCATCACCAAACTTGACATTTGGTATGTCTATATCACTCTCATCACGTGATTTGATATTGGTGTACTTTGGCCTACTTTTGAACTTAAGAGCGTTACTTAATAAACCTTGTTAACACTCTACAGGGAGAAGTATTTGACCTATGGTCACCAAACTTCATATTTAGCTTCGTTGTACCACTCTCCAGAGCTGATTAGATTTTGGTGTACTTTGGCCTACTTTTGATGAAGTTTGTACATAATAAACCTTGTTACCACTGTACAGGGAGAAGTATTTGACCTAGGGTCACCAAACTTCATATTTGGCTTCGTTGTACCACTCTCCAGAGCTGATTAGATTTTGGTGTACTTTGGCCTACTTTTGATGAAGTTACGATGTGTTTTAAAAACAAATTATTACGAATTTGTGTTTATCTGTCTCCTGGGAAGACTTTATTACCTATCATCACCAAACTTGACATTTGGTATGACTATGTCACTCTTCTCACATGATTTGATATTTGAGTACTTTGGCCTACTTTTCAAAAATGGCCTGATTGGGGAAATGGCCTGATTGGGGAAGGGTAGATTTACGGGGTTCCCGACGACTACTTGTTGTTTATTATGATTGTTATGTATTTTTTGCTGGTTTTGCTCACATATATATGTTCTATAGTAATGTCCACGTGACACAATGAGGATTCATCATCAAAGTTTGTGTATATAACCAATATAACAGGTAGAATATTTCGGTACTGAAATGACACAATTTACATTAACAACCACCTAATGTATGCATTAAAAAAAATCAGGGGGTCAACGGACTTCCAAGCAAATAATTTAACTTCAAAGACTAGACTACACTGAAAGATTTGTGCCCCAACACACACATGTAGAGGTAAACGAATATAACTAAACAAATAAAATTATGCACAGCAATTGATCAATGATTAAGAATGTTATTTAGAGAAGAAGTCTATGGTATTATGCCAGGAAATAAGTATAATTATTTGAAAGCAACAATGTATAGTACAAGGCAAGTCTATAACGTGCTTGTCCAAACTTAAATCCTCTACCCCCTTAATCTAAACTAAACTAATCAACATGGCTATGTAACAAAGTTAGAACTCATTGCCAGTAAAATTTACCATTTCTCTGTCCACGTGTATTGTTTAGGCTATGTAATGTAAGAGATGGCAGCTTTTTTTCTTATTTTATGCACATTGCACGCTATGACACATGAATTGCATTGTAATTAAGCGCATGTACACAGCTCGCCATACTCAACTAGCAATGTAAGTTAATTTTATAAGTAAACGCGCTTTAAAAGTTGCTTGGTATGACACCAAAAACAGCATACACTAAAAGATTTTTAGAGCTGCCATGTACAGCGTGAGTCATTTAATTAATGATCCCAACAGTTCCAACTGGGATTTACCGTTTTTGCTGCTTTACAAACGTTGTAAGTTACACGTCTTTAATGTTTAATTTTCAAATCAAACGAAAAAAATATTTTATTTTAAGGGTGTGGTGAATGGTGTGCTACTGGTCACCACAAACACCATAATGTTTGACCCAGATGTTTCGGATTCCCTGGTTATGGAAAAAGGTCGTGAAATGTACATGATATCTGCAAGCTTGGACACGCTTGTGTCAATGAAAATTTTGGATGATATTGTTGCTATGAACGCCTCAAGAAATGAGGATGAGCAGTCGTAAGTACTGATATTCATGTCCATATGTATTGTAAGTGAAATTTGGTGAAAAGTCTACCGGGTATTCTTTTATTTTTTGTCCTACTTACACTTGACTCTTAACTAATAACATTTTTTCATTCTGTTCCTTGTACTGAAACATCATAACATTTATTTAGGATTATTAATAACTGAAAAAATAAATGTAAGTTTTTTATTCATTTATTTAGAATTTCAGGTTACATAACTAAATGACGCACATGTGTGATTTTGCTTCTGTATTTTCAGAGATGAAGCTAAGCTGGAATCACAAGTGTATCATGCTAACAATTGTGACTTTTATAAGGATACAAGTAAAGAATTTGAAGATGAAGAAAAGAAAGACCAAGGTAGTGAAGGTGAAGCGGCTGCCGTGTCACCATTAAAGCACAGTGCAAGCACCTGCTCATGTGGAGCAGAATCTATGTTAACAATAGCCATAAAGGATGCGAGTCGTGATGAGCAGAAAAGTGGAGATAAGGCGGAAAGCCAAGCAGACAACAAAGACAAAATGTGTGAAACAATAACAGAGGAAATGAGCCCTATAGAAGGAGCTGCATCAGCTTCTGGAATTAGTTCTGGTCCGAAAGAGACAGTCTTCCATTCGTCACATACTTATAGCAATAGCGAACATAACAAAGATAAATCTAATGGCAGCATGGACAAAAATAACCAGCCAAAAAGTGCAGGTCCAGTATCTGACACTGATGACGATATATTTCAGTTTGATGATGCTGCAGTGTCGGGACACTCACCTGTTCGAAAATCGTCGCCGGAGTCTTCAGAGAGAGGTATTTTTCGACGTACACTAGGCTCAGTTGGCAACCTTGCCAGTTCTTTGGGGTCCTCTCTGCCAAATACACCAAACATGAGCTCACTAGTGAATTTCAAGAGTGGATTATTTAGTAAAAGTTCTGATGATGGTAATGACAAAGTGAAAGATATTTCAGAAGTTGATATGATATCACCCCCACGTGCTTCCTGGTCACTGGGAGACAGTTCACCAAGTAAAGAGGATGAGAATATTAGCATGGCTGGTGAACCCAACAGAAGAGACTTTGCAGATGAAAGAGAAAGGAAAGTTGAAACTGCCGTTCGTTATGCCCGGGACAGAGCAGATTTGTTTAAAAGGCCTGATGGTAGGTTATACATTTATTTGCATTGCATTTATGCTTTGCTATAACAAATTATTAATGCATTGCTTCCTACTTATATAGTTAATTTCATTCAGAATTGTTAAAATACTCTGTAATGGGTATGTGCATTTCCACTTTTGTAATATTGGCGTTGCTATAACAAATAATTAATGTAATACATTGCTTTCTAATAATATAGTTAATTTCGTTCACAAAATCTGATCTATTTTTTACCTTTGTTAGAATTAATCATTGATCATGGCTAGAATATTTTCTATATTATGTATTTTAAAGAAGTATCCATTATCTTCTTGCAAAAATTGTGAAAGCTTCCAACTGATAACTTCCTCAGTTTTAATTTGTGGAAGTGCTTTAGCATTATGTATCTATATGTACATGAGCAGAAGTTCTTTGGTATAAATAAGAAAAAATATCTTAGATATTCACAGTATTGTCAGAATGCTTGGATTTCTTTTTAAATTTCTAAGTTTGTTTGTTATAGATTTAAAACGTCTGTCACTATTCCTATGAGAATCTTATTCTATTCTCATTCACTCCCCCTCTCTCTGTTCTGTATAGCAAGCAAGTTCCTACCACTGTATGGACATAGCTGAAGACAGGTTTTACAACTTTAAGCTTCCATTTAACCACATCAAGTGGCCCTGATGAGACTTGAACTCACGACCCCATGGTTGTAAGACGAACTGTTGTCTCTAACCCCCAGTCTACATACTTGGTCCATTATCACTTCAACCATTTGGGGTCATGAGTTGGAGTCCCATGAGGGCCACTATTGATGTAGTTGAATGGAAGCTTATGGCTGTAACACCTGTCCTCAGCTATTTCAATACAGTGGTAAGAACTTGTTTGCTATACACTATACAGAACAGAGAGAGAAAGAGAATAGAATTGAATTCACAAGCAAGATTGAGAAAAACTCATTAGAATATCTGAATCTTATAATTATGTTGAAATGAAAGAATCTCTTTTTTGTAAATTTTATTTTAAGTGCTCTCTTTTTTAATTACCTGTTTTTTCTTATTTATCTTATTTTGTTTTTATTTTTATTTACTTCCTGCTTGAATATTCATTCATCATTTTTTTTTCTTCAAACTTCTCACTGGACAGCAGTCATTGGTTGGTATTATTTGTGTTATTTGTACCAGATTATGTTTTGGGCATCCTGTGGGCAGGCAAACATGCTAAAAAACTATCATAAGAAATTAAGAAAAATCACGAAAATCAGAAGTTCCCAGCCAGAAGTATTGTTTGCGTTAAAATTTTGAAGAATATGCATCTCTGAGACTGATTTTGTTCCACTAACAAACATGTAATCAGTCCAGCATTAACAAAGCTGACTTACTGGACTCATTTCAATTCTATGTTTGTTCCAAGATGAGGACTACATTGTATTACTGAAATGAAAACCGTGCATCAAATAATGGACAATTTTTATGCACAAATGTTGTCTCAACATTGTTTAGAGAAACGCATTACTTGTGTACTAGCTTATGCCTGTGTGGTCAAAGAGGAATGCTGAGAACCACATTGAATCACTCCAGTTACGTAATCGTATATGTAGATCCCAACTAATTAAATCTCCCCGGACGAAGTCCGAAGGGGGATTTCTTGCTTTGCTTCTGTCCGTGCGTGCGTCCGTCCGAAATAAACAGGCTGATAACTCGAAGACTACTTGAGCTATTGATTTGCAAATTGAATATGTCTTTTTTGAGGAAAAAAGTACCTCTCAAAAAATTTTGTTTGTACTTTGGCCTACTTTTGACGAGTGTTACATAATAAATCTTGTTAACACTCTACAGGGAGAAGTATTTGACGTATGGTCACTGAACTTCATATTTAGCTTCGTTGTACTACTCTCCAGAGCTGATTAGATTTTGGTGTACTTTGGCCTACTTTTGATGAAGTTACGATGTGTTTTTAAAAACAAATTATTACGTAATTGTGTTTATCTGTCTCCTGGGAACAGTTTATGACATATCATCGCCAAACTTGACATTTGGTATGTCTATATCACTCTCCTCACGTGATTTGATATTGGTGTACTTTGGCCTACTTTTGAACTTACGAGGTTACATAATAAATCTTGTTAACACTCTACTTGGAGAAGTATTTGACATATGGTCACCAAACTTCATATTTAGCTTCGTTGTACTACTCTCCAGAGCTGATTAGATTTTGGTGTACTTTGGCCTACTTTTGATGAAGTTACGATGTGTTTTTAAAAACAAATTATTACGTAATTATGTTTATCTGTCTCCTGGGAACAGTTTATGACATATCATCACCAAACTTGACATTTGGTATGTCTATATCACTCTCCTCACGTGATTTGATATTGGTGTACTTTGGCCTACTTTTGAACTTACGAGCGTTAGGTAATAAACCTTGTTAACACTCTACAGGAAGAAGTATTTGACCTATGGTCACCAAACTTCATATCTAGCTTCGTTGTACTACTCTCCAGAGCTGATTAGATTTTAGTGTACTTTGGCCTACTTTTGATGAAATTACAATGTGTTTTAAAAACAAATTATTACGAATTTGTGTTTATCTGTCTCCTGGGAAGACTTTATTACCTATCATCACCAAACTTGACATTTTGTATGACTGTATCACTCTCCTGATGTGCTTTGATATTTGAGTACTTTGGCCTACTTTTCAAAAATGGCCTGATCGGGGAAATGGCCTGATCGGGGAAGGGGAGATTTACGGCGTTCCCGACGACTACTTGTTCATTGGTGAAATCCATTGACTTGGCATGCAAAATGAAAATCTACGGGAGGAAATGTTAGTGTCCATGTAAATGGGAACACAATGCCCTCCGTGGGCACAGAAAAAATATATATTTGGTGAATGTATAAATATGTTTTTTGCAGCATTTTATTTTCAAACACCCTTGTCCAAACGACACTTGCCCACGTCCTGACAGCACCACCACCCTTCCTGAAAGCACCCTGACAGCATCCCCATACACACAACATCCAAGATCAAGCCAAGGCGTCATTCATTGAAAGGCAGTTTTTTGACTATATAAACATGGCAGGGTGACCATCCTCTGTAATAGCCAGTGTTTTGCAACAAACTTTGAGACTGAAGGTAAATTGAGATAGGGAGGTTTCTTATACCACGATATAGAATCTTTGGGAATGAGCAAGAGATCAAGCTATTGATTTCTGAGCTTGAATGTAGTATACTTGGCGCAGACGGAGAACTATCTGGATCAACTCCGACTTAAAGCTCGTATGAGAATATCTCAATCTCATGTAAGTCATCACTGACAATGCACTTGGCATCTAGTATGCAAAAGCTATGGGATGAAAAATTAGTGTCTATGCTAATGGGCACATAATGCTCTCCATGGCACAGATATTCACACACACATCAGTAGAACATCTCTATTAAGACTGACCAAGGACTGGCATCAAGTGGTTTAATATATGGGTGGTCACTTTAGAGACGTTTGCAATGGTCTTTTTATGAAGACTTGGGACTGTTATAAATCATCCTATAACAGAGGTGGTGTATTTATAGAAGTGGTCTTGATTGAAGGTTCTAATGTGGTTCAAAGTGGTTTTAATCCCTAGTACCGATGTGACGCCTTTGGCGTCTTTATGACATCACACTACTCCACATGACGCTGTCATGGCTGCCGCTGTCTGCTATTTTTGTTATAAAACTGTTTATTAACAACCACCAGGGCCATTTTGACCATGAAAAACATATTCGTGCAAAACTTCACAGTACCATGATCGACCTCCTGTAGTTAGATGGCGTCCAGCTAGTCAGGTTAAAGAGGAGATAGCCGAACAAAGTCCAAAAATTAGCATATTAATATATAGGATATCATTGTCACCTATTAACCACTTGCGTGATATGAACAGGGGTAGACAAACTCCTAAAATTTTAGGAAGGGCATTTTGCTGACTTCAAATTTTGCTTGCCCAACGTCACTGTCAATGGTGATGCAAATCTGCTAATTTTGAAAACCACCTGGTAACCAGGTCATACAGCTTGTCTACCCCTGGTGAAATGAGTCCATAATTCCATATGGGAAAAGAAAGGTCACTGGCTGGAGGTGTGTACTGTGTACTCACAATTGGCTCCTGAATTATGTCATTTTTCACAGGATTTTCTGTCTTGAGGTGTTTGCCCATCCCCGTGTGTAGTAAAATTATGAGTGTCTAGTATTAGAAACTTGTTTTTGCATATGTAGTAATTTAATCTTTTATATTTCTGTCTTGCATTGTTAACTGTTTGAAATGTTAATTTTTCATTTGTGTTAGATGCTATTGAAAGAGCGAAAGAATGGATAAAAGTTTCATTGGCATTATTTTATCTAGTGTATACATTAAATCAAAATAATTATAGTTTATATGTTATTCTTGTAATTAAAGCCTGTCTTTTGAAGGTTAAATTTTCACCGATTTTCACTTATTGGATTCTGTCACAATTTTAATTTTTCCCAAATAGTGTGGTTAGTCATCTAATCTAATGTGCTGACAGCAAGTGCAGGGAGTAAAATTTTCCATCAAAACTAAAGATGGTAGAGGTCTACTGAATATCGGAATAAAAGTTATAGGAATAATGTTTTTTTCTTTTGCCAGATCTACATTGTAATTTTTATTATTCTGATTGGTTCACATAATAATGAACACTTGCATGAAAATGGCACTTTTTCAGTGTCTGTGTGAGACGGTCAAACTTTTTTAACATTCCTAACTTAGGGATTATGTCCCATGATTGGAACAGCAAAGTTTGTTTATATTCTTGATTTGCATACACATTATCACTTGAGTGACTATCTTGAGTGCAAATAAAAATATTATGAAAAAAATAGGGTATCATTCCTATAATTTTTACTTCGATATTCAGTACCATTTGTAGTTATGGTAGAAAATGTTGCTCCATGAACTTGCCGTCAACGCATTAGTGGTGCACCCGGCGACCAGTCTGATCCTATCTCATGATTATGTCAAAATTGATAATTCTTCCACTGTTGAATACTACAAAATTTCATGGCTATAGATTACATAGGCCTTGGAGGATCTAGGCTGTGATCATCCACCCTGCGCCAAGTAATACACCTGCTATGCTAGTTGTGCATCTGACGTTGTTTGGTTGTACAAACAACCCACGCGATTGTGATACATCCCTGTTGCACATTTGTTGCCTATGATTTCGGACAGCAGCAAGTCATGCGTACACCTGTCTAAGGTTGTCTTGTGATTATTCGTATGAGGGCCGCACTCCCATCAAAATTATGCGTCTATCTGATCATTAAACGTTTGTCAAAGCAAAGACCTTGTGGGGGATGATTAAAAGTCAAGCACATATAGAGGACGTAGATTTAGTGGAGTATGCAAGAATTACACAAGTCTGGTTCTGACCATGGTTATATTATTTTATTAGAATGCTTGTGTGAATGAAATTTCTCTTAACACTTTCCTTGTAAAATTGCTATTTGGTAGTGAAAGGTCTAAATGTCAATGAACTTTTACCCATAACTTCTTTCTTTAACATGTTCTTTTTCAGGGAGTTACATATTGTACTATTAAATTCCACATTCATATTAGATTCTTCGGTGGAAAACTGCTTATGTGCAATGACAGACTAAACTAGAAGGGTACTCATTGGAGCACAACTAGTCCGAGCACCTTTGAGCATCAATTAGCAGTTTAAAGTGTCTTGCATGATTTTTCATTGGATTGCCAATTATGTTTCATGACACCCCAGTATAGTGACATTGATTTATTGATGAATGTTAACAAAACTAAGTGACGTGTCTCTAGTTTTGCTGGGTGAGCCATGAATGTCAGACAAATGTGTCTAATAGATTAACTAGAACAGTTTAAATACCTATGGATGAAAGACCAGCTATAAAGACCGCCAAAACACGCGTAGGCTTCACGTCATCTTCCTGTATTTACACAGGGGTATAAAGCTGTTGACAAGACGGAGGCATAGTTTATCGATTCAAATGTTTTTTCTGTTCATTATTTAAATTTCTGCTATTAGAATTCATCATTTAATAGGTATGTGTCAATGGACGTACGTATAATTAGGTTACACATGTTGAACACTTATCAAACTCTTCAATGAGTTCATAAAGCAATTTTCAATTTTGTCATGTCGCGGTTAACTCCTAACTTAGTATTGTTATGCAAAACAACAACAAAGTTCGGGAGTTATTAGCAACATGATGACAAAATTAAAACCTGCTTTATGAACTCATTGAAGAGTTTGGTGTGTGCTCATTATGTGCAATCTAATCATACATGCATAGTGTTGATACATACCTATTTAACCATGAATCTGGTGCTGGCACTAAATTAGTATAAATACTCCATATGGGTGCATTAAAAAATAGTCATAACCTATATTCTCATGTGCATGAATTTCTCATTGATTTTTATAATTCATTAACTTGACTGAGTGGTAATTCATTCTTTCCCTGCTTTCATCTGAATGGGGCCAGTTTGTGAAATCACTGACTTATCATTAAATTGATTATGTTGAATTAGAGCAACAAGTACTTTTTTGTATTTTTTGTCTTGTGAGCAGAGTTGAGCGAAAATTGTTCAAGCCATTGATGTTAAAGTTTATAATATGCTTCAATGGGATGGCTATAAGAATTGATCAGATTTTTGTGCACTTTGGCTTATTTCTCATGTTGTAGTTATAGGGCATTCGGAACCGCTCGTATTTACGGTAAGTACGAGTTCACGACTGGTGAAAACTGTTCAAAACAGGTTTATCTCGTGTTTACGACTAGTGAATTGGAAGCTGAAAGGTGCACTACAAGATGCTAGTGTGCATGCGCACTGACTGACAAAATAGCGGCGCCCATAACGTTCTTCTAATGTTGCGGACAGTTCATAAGATAAATATGTCCATAACAACCGACTAAAAGTCTACCAAATTAATAAGATTGATAGATATATATTAAACCATTCGTTTATGTACCCTGCTTGCAAGTTTTTTAACAGATGTATTTCCCACTTGTAAGGTGGTTATCGAATAGCCACAACTCGTAGCTACGACTTGTCAACTGGAAAGTACCAACTCACGAGCGGTTCCGAATACACCATGATTATGCCAAATCATGCTATATCTAGTTTGTAAGCAAAGTTTAGCAAAAAAGCTATGACTTATAAGAACCAAACCTCATAATAATTTTCGATGATATATTTTAAGGATTCTATATGCTTAAGATATTCCTTTTTTCCTACTTAATTTATTTCATTATAAGAATAGCGTAAAATGTAATATACTGTTCAAAAGTTTTTGCAGTTGCTCTACTAATGAATATGTGAATAATTTGGTACTTTAAACTGAAAGTATTAAAATTATTTTGATGGTTTATGTTGAAAAGACACATTTGAATTATTTCACAAGTTTTATGTGTGGTGAATTGATCTAGTTTTTGGCACGACTTTTCAGAAATAATTCCAAGACCTGCAGCCATGTATGAAAAAAAGCCGAAGTACCTCTGTTTGATTATTCATGCACCTTTAAAAGAAGATGAAATAAATAAATTGTCTGATGATGCTTCAAAGAAAGGACTGAAAAAAGTACGCAGAGTAGAGTTGTGGTTTTCAATTCCAGAAGATAAGTAAGTATTTTTTATTTTCCTGCAGAAATTCGTTTTATATGTCCACATCATTTCTAAATATGTAATTTTAATTATCCATCCCTACACATCATCAGAGTTTTATTCTTTTATTTTAGAGTCAACAATTTGTATGATTTTTTCATACATTGGACACCAGACAAATACGGTGAATCTGAAAGTGATATTGATCCTGAACTATGTGGTTTTGTTGTTGTCGATGAGGATGGTAGATGTGATAATGAGACTGATGATATTGAGTTCATAGATGATCATTATTCTAAATCAGTTGGAAAGAAAAGTCTTTCTCGTTCATACTCCACAACATGGGAGGTAAAATAATATTTTCAAAATTATCATGCTATTAGTGTTTTTATTTGCAATTGGTTAAAATTCAACTTTATAAAATAATCGCAAAGTATGAAATTTTCATACATACTGGACTACGGTTTTTGCAGATTGTGCGAAAAGATGAGGCAAGGCGGCGAATATTAGAGGCAGAAGAGGAAAATCTGCCACCGCCAGAACTAAATGAAAAGTCGTCTATTCTGACAGATTCAGATGTTGCAACTGTAAGTAATGCATTTTACTTTGTGATGCATTAATTTATGGATCCATTTCACCCATGTGCTACTTCTTTCATTCTATTCCCATTAACAGAAAACTTTAATTTGTGGTTAACAATGGTGAACAACATGCGATTAACAATGGAAAAGCAGCGTTTAGAAATTCCTGTATATCGCATGGGTTGTTTTCAATTTTGTGATCATCTGGTAAAGAGCCTCTTTCAGTTTCAAGATGGGCCATAATATTAGTTCATAAACTATTCAATATTGTTGTTAACTGGTATATAGCAAATGGATTCATTTTATATACTTATTTATTCTTCTTTTGCTTATTTGTCTAAAATCAAACTAAAAATATATTTTTTTTTATATTGAGAAAAATTATGTACCCATTAAATATACGACAACTTTGAAGCGTGCTCAACCATGTGAATGGGACCGAGATAGAAAATGATTAAGTGTAAATCTTTCACGTTATTTATTGCATACAAATTTGTTTGATGAGTTACTATACTCAACGTTCAGTGCTGGAGTCAATTGGAATTGACACAATACAAATCTAGTATTTTTATGATAATCTAGTTCTCTTTGACTAAAGCTACCAAGCTAGGTGGTACATTTTGATATTCTTGATAATTATTATTAATACAAAGCTATATTGTGAACTCTGTCGATGTTAAGGAATAATACATAATATGATCATGAAGTGTTCATAGCATAGTATTCGAATTGTGGAAATTACAAGTGCTTAAAGGTGCTTGCTCTACCTCAAATCTTATCTAAAAGGATTTTCCCGGTCTTCTCACAGTTCTCTTTATGAACCAAACTTGCAGTTAGTATGTGCCTCTTTCATAATAACATACACTTCCTTTATCACATAGAAAACATATAATCAAATAAGTGTATACCAAAATATAGTGAATTTATTTGCACAAATACCGATAAAACTTTAGCCATTGTTGTTTTTCTGCCGAATGGATTTGTGGGTAATTTTTTACGCTTAGTCGTGAACGAACGGTCTAGCTCCCACTTGATTGAATGGCAACATAATATCCTATAACTTATAAACCACATTTCCAAAATTCTTGAAATTTGGCAGGATGATTTCAATGACATAGACCTTGTATATCCTTTAATCTGATAATTTGATAATGACTGGATCTTTTATAATCATCGTTTTAATTTACTACACAGACACAATGTGACGTCACATTGTGACTCGCAAGCTCCGCCCCGTGTTTACATCGATAATGACAGTATTTTTTTTAGTACGTATGGTTAGTCTAGATCTATAGATCTACGAAATACTCGTAGATTTTTCTAAATCAGTCTGCTGACATCAGTGGTTAGTATTGCTCTCTGGTAAGGTATGTCTGTTTGCATGTTTTAGTAATGACATCACATTTTATAATTCGTTCGAAGGAAAGTTATTTCGAAAAAATTAGAAGAAAACACTTTGTAAGCAACCACCTGCCATTCAGTATTTGTTTGTGATTCAACATTCACGTGGAACGTCAAGCGTTTGCTGTCTGAACTCCCTGCAGTATGTCCAGTAAGTTCAAAAGGTCAAATCCTACGTCACGTCGGGCAATTTCTATATGTAATTACTATATTTATAAATTATTAAAATATTTATTATAAAAAATCTGGATGAACAAAAAATAACACAAGACACATTTTTTTAATTTATTTATTAGTTTTCTTGTTGTGTCACTTGGCATGGAAGGAATGGACCCCAAGGACCGTCAAGCATGGAGGAGACGTCTTCGGTCACAACTAGGCAGCCAGGCCGCACCCTCTGCAGAGGATTAATTCAGACCTGCCCAAATAAACAAGGATGATGATGATGACGACGACGACGACGCGGCGGCGGCGGCGGCGGCGACGACGCACGGCGACGACGGCGACGCACGGCCACGGGCGGCGGCGGCGATGATGATCTGCACTTAGGCAAACGCCTGGCTGGAAGAAAAAATTCTTTGGCTGCTAGATATAACTCCTTTAACATCTGGAATAGTTTATCAAGCCATTGTTACAAATAAGACACCATGAAGGATGAGACCTACATTGGGCTCACAAGCACCACTTTTAAAAAGAGATACACCAACCACGTGGCTAGCTTGAGACATGATGAAAAATGTTTTTAAACAGCACTTAGCAAATATATTTAGAAACTCAAAGATGACGGAGTCACATACAAAATACGGTGGAAAATTATCAGAAAATGCAGTGCATACTCCACGTCAAGCAAGGCAAGCAATCTGTGCCTAACAGAAGTATTTCATCATCTTCAAAACAGATATGGCTAGTCTAAACAGTAGGAATGATCGGGCATCACAATGCAGACATAAAAGTACACATTTGCTAAGTAACTTCTAAATGAGTGCATCATGATCATATTATGTATTATTCCTTAACATCGACAGAGTTCACAATATAGTATTGTATTAATAATAATTATCAAGAATATTAAAATGTACCACCTAGCTTGGTAGCTTTAGCCAAAAAGAAATAGATTATGATAAAAATACTAAATTTGTATTGTGTCAATTCCAATTGTCTCCAGCACTGAAGATTGAGTAGTACCCATGAAACAAATTTGTATGCAATAAATAAAGTGAAAGACTTACACTTAATCATTTTCTATATTTCTTTTTATTTATTTAAATTTCGGCACAACAGTGACCTTAGCAAAATTGTTTTAGTCTTTTAGCTCAGTGCAACATCAGCAATGAAATAGTTTCTTCAATTATCTTGCATGTCTCTTTTTCAGTTGAACAGCGTTCTTTTACCCCGTGCAATAGGTTACTCATGGAGTTTAACATATAGTACAAATAACCATGGAATTAGTTTGAAAACTTTGTATAGATCAATGCGCAATTTAGACTGTCCTGTATTACTTTGTGTAAAGGATTCAAATAACCAGGTTAGTGATATTTCAAACTACACATTTAATTTTGAATTTATGTATTTAATTGTATTGTGAGAGCTTGAGATATAATGTTTGTGATTACAGTAATTTGAAGGTTATTCTTTACACTATTACATATTCTTCCTTATTTATTCCCCACTAGGTTTTCGGAGCAATGTTGCCTTCACCAATAGTAATGAGCGACCATTTCTATGGCACTGGAGAATCCTTTCTCTGGACTTTCTACAATGGATTTAAGGTAAATCGTTTTCATGATAAATGCATGCTTATATAATTATCAAATAGGAAAAATATTAACGAGCAAATGTGTATGTTTGTATCAGTTTAGCACAAGTCCATTTGAGGACTTTATTTTTAAATTGGCAAAATCATGAAACCAGCTAGCAGTTTGCTCATTTACCAGGGCCAATTTTAAACTTAGTATGTGCATTTTTCTTTTTACGTGTTTAGAGATACAAATGGACTGGTCACAACAACTTCTTCATTAAGGGTAACACGGAAAGTCTTGCCATTGGAGCTGGATTGTAAGTTATTTAGGAATGCTAGATATGACAAATATTGAATATCTACTGATATCCATTAATAAAAATAATTAGGTAGCCAGATGACTGGATTTTTTTTTTTTTTTACCTGAATCAAGAATGTTTCTGGTATATTACAATATTTTATCATCATGTTCTGAAAATTACAAAGCTGTGGTCCATTTCATTAATTTGATATAAATGATAGAAAAGCATGGTCGTTAGAAGTATAATTTGATTGGCAAAATGGTCAAAACTGCACGTAACAGATAATTTTGTTATAATTTTTATAAATCATAAAAGTTTGATATACGTTACATCCTATGTTAAAAATGTTGCAAAACTGGTAACATCTGTTAGGCCTCCAGTGTGCTGGCTCATTGTAACATGACTGCAGAGTAAAAGTATACCTTAGTTCAGTTGCACTGGTGTAGGTATAGCTTTTCTCTCTTATGCACACACATTGATAGACTTGGTTGTTATTGTTAATATGACCACTGTAGGATTATCCTTATTAGGGACTCCTTACACTTTAGTACTAAGAAATAGCCACTAGGGCTCAGTTCTCCTTCAGATGCTGAATGGGCAGAAAGGTAGGGTTGTCTGTCTATTTCTAGGAATAGGCCCTCCTTACTTGCACCTCCGAGGTTACCATATGGCTTTCCTCCCTCACCGTATACTCAGTCTTATGTAGCCATGCGTTGGGGCCAGGCTACCTAAGTGGGTCATTCTTGTATGCAGTTTTATATTTCGAATGCTTAATTGTTAGTAAATGGGAATTTTTGTATTCGTTTTAGTTTGTTGATTAATTAAATCAATCATTCAGTAAACAAAAACTGCCGTTATTGGAGTTATATGGGTTAATATGTGAATGTCGCTAAATAAAGTAGAAACAGAAAGATCAGTGCCCCAGATTACTGTAATCTCTTGTTGAGTATCAATAACATGACAGCATATTTCATAGATGTGTGATGGCATTTACAAGGTTCCTGGGTAGTAAAGATGGCATTAGCATGTGTTTTAATTTATCTATAAAAATGGTTTTAATTTTTTTGTAAACAATTTTCATTGCAGTGGTTCTTTTGGTTTGTGGCTTGATGGTGATCTGAATCATGGACGAACCCAAAAGTGCCAAACATATAACAATGAGCTGTTAACTGAGAGAGAAGATTTCATGATCCGGTCTGTGGAGGTCTGGAGCTTTGTGTGAGAAGGAATAATCGTTACTGAAGGGATTATTCAAATTCTGAAAGGATTATTTAAGTTCAGTGCTCAAAGCTTTCAAATGGCAGTTAGATTGCATGTCATTTGAAAGAAAGTAGCATGTTGTTTTTCACCAAAACTCGAGAAAACATATCAATAATGGTTTCAGGCAGTGATTATCTATATTGTGATGGAACTGTTTATAATTTTAATCCAGTGCTTGGATTTTGGCAATATATTTGGTGGAAGGATTTTCATTTCAATGATTCGTTGTGCAACTATGCATTGTTGCATAGTCGACAAGCGTATCTAAGTATTGTGTAGCAATTTCTACATTCCAGTGGAATGATGTTAGCATAGTTCTGGATCAGTCACATATTTGCACCTTGGGTTTTGACATAGTAGGCTCATAGGCTTTTATAGAACTAACAGTTGTTTTTATTTGGTAATGTATATCGAGCATGATTTGTTAATGCAAGTATTAATAAAGCAACTGGTTTGTTTACGTTCATTTATTGTGCAATAAATAGTGTTGTGGTTATGAAGAAGATATGGACCATTAGTCTACTATGTTTGTGCAATCAGGTCACTTGAACAGATTTGCTGGTACCAAATGGTACTAAGCAGGGTATGAAAAATAATGATGGTATTAGTGGATGGTGTATAAACTCTCAGATTAGTCTACACTATGCCAATTATGAAAGTTTAGAATTTGTATACAATGTATCTGTATAGGCGCAATTATTGCAGATGACTCCCCACCAGTAGAATAGACTCCCGGGCTAGGGACCATACTTAATGTGGTGTGATTGTCAGCTTTTCTCTTTCATCTTTTTCCCACATTCATGTTAAGGTAAAGAATTTGATTTTATTCTTACTCAAAACAATATGTTTTAACTGAAGATTAGCAACTTTTCCCTGTCATAAATTTTGAATTTGCTGATCTATAAGAAGCATTTTGACCTCAGTGGCAGTAAAATTGGCAGGACTGCTGCTTTTGATACATTTGAAAACTTAAAATATATTATTATGAAACAAATAAAATTGTCTCATTGCTAGGATGAATAAAACAGTATACTAATGCATGTTATAGGTAGGATAACACACTATTCACTAATCTTAATTTGAACATCAGCAACAGTCGTTTACCAGTTAGAAATATGGAATTTGTCCTAATAATAGAACAAATGATTATCAAAGTTTAGACTGCAGTATATAATTTAGAAAAAATGCAATCTTAAGAATTGAAATGGTTACTTCCCAGCCTAAAGGCCTACAGGTAATCGACATTTTAGTTTTCATCGGTAGATGTGGTCGCTGTCATTCAGACATGTGGTTTCATACTAATTCCCACGTAATTTTGTGACTTATCTGTAAAAATGTGTCTGAATGACAGTGCCTGCAGCTAAATCTTAAAAGCTAGATTTTTGTTAGAGTTCATATAATATACTGGATTATGTCTGTGATAAATTTTCGTTTGAGCATTATTCTGTACGTGATATTTCCCCATGTTTGACTGATGGAGGAATATTTGTTAATTTTTTTAGAAAGTGCTGTATTTGACATGGCTTTTATAAAACAAATGAGTTTACAATTCGAGATGGCATAACTTATCAAGATAGCTGAGAGTTTCAAAATATTTGCACAAAGTAAAGATGCTTACATGTTAAGTTCAACTGAATCAACCGATTTTAACATCTGTAAAGCTAAAATGTTAATTAACTTTTTCGAAGGTCCTAATTAAGCTTTCTGACAGTGTCATGTTGGCAACCCTGAATTTGTAAGATGATTAGTCATTGTGTACTCTATGTTCGTATGATGAAAAAAAAATCAAATAGTATTGTTGGTCATAGCAATTCTTGTTATTATTACTATTCAATGTACATTGTTTAATCGATTATTTGATTGTGGTACACTTAATTTTAGCATACTAGTGTGTGCATTGCTTGATATGTTATAAATTTAACTATTTTAAACATGAAGCTTGAAAAAAAATGGTCAATGCTTTATTATGCAATTTTGTACAGCAATAATTTACTCATGAATGATGTTTTATGTGTGAAAAACAATTCACATGCGTGGAATGTTGGCATTGATTTCGACATTTATATATGACTTGAAGATGAGCAACTGCTGATCTTCCACTGTTAAAATTAATTGACAATTTAACTTTGTGGAGCTGAATGATATTTAGAGAGCTCTTATCTTTGGCCAAATTCAAACCAGCAATATGCACTTTTGATTTTGCAAAGAATGTAATACATGTTAGTGGGATTAAAGTGTGAGTAATAAATCATAAAACAAATGATTTTAAAAGCGATATGAAAGTGTAATGAAAAGGAAATAATATTTGGACTTGTAACTTGTTATTTATATATAATACATGGTTATCTTGAAGTTGATTGGACAATATATGATTTTTTTTGTCATATTCTGGACAAGTATTATTGTGCTTACATTAATTTTTTAAAAGACTTATTTTTATTGAAGCGTTAGAATTAGAATTCTCCTTCAGGCAAAAGTTATGTCTCTAGGAATGAAGGATTTGAATCATTGAGTAACAAAGTGTTAACATATCTGTCCTTGTTATATAATAAGAATTAAAGTGTGTCTCTGGCTGTACTAGTTCATTTATTGTTATATGAATCATTCCTACGAATAGACTTGTGTAATAGGCAACTATGGTAAATATTGATAGAGTAAGCAGTTAGTAAGGCACGCATACCGGGTATGCAAATGAACTGATAGAAATTTACAGCACAACATCATGAATCTGTTATGAGAA
This sequence comes from Streblospio benedicti, assembly GCA_019095985.1. Taxonomy (NCBI): domain Eukaryota; kingdom Metazoa; phylum Annelida; class Polychaeta; order Spionida; family Spionidae; genus Streblospio; species Streblospio benedicti. The sequence goes on along the minus strand of CM032666.1, from coordinate 53,246,839 downwards.
AATCAGCAAATTGTATGAAATCTATATTTTCTGGAAACGTTTTTCAAAAAGTTGAAAATAGCATTGAAGAGGTTATGCTCTGCAGATTATTATATCTGGATGATATTAATAGTTTGCAAATTTCAATGAATATGTGATTCTTAAGTTCTGTATTTGCACACTATTGACTGTTAACAACATGAAAGTGTATCCCAATGTACATTTGTATTTCTTATAGAATTTGCTATTGGTTCAATTATTTTCATGTGGCAAGTGGCAAGATAGGTTGGAATATGTGTAGATATGTAGTCTGTAAATTTGAATCAGATGTTATTTTGTGGATTACAAAGTAGCCTTGTGTGTACTAGAATGTAACAAATGCACATTCAACTGTTATGAAAGCTTTGTTTTGTTTTGGTAATAAAATTGTGTGAAAAGTTAATGCAATGTGGAATGCTTGTACTGAGTAGTAGTGTCTCAAATTGTATACCCTATGGATATTCCTACTACTAAGAACAGTCTACATAAAGATGGGTACTTACTGTTACTGTATTTGCAGTTTTGAGATATAATGACATTGAATGTGGCAAGGTATATGTATAGTTCTATATTGTTATATATATATATATGTGAAAATAAAAATAGCAGTTATCAAAATGTTCCAAAATATCTACATGTATGAATAATTCTATCTGTATGCAGACTTTGTGAGTGGTTTGTATGTCCCGGCTACCTCACAAACATCCCCTCTCTTGCCTTTTGATCATTTTGGTCTGTTACCAGGATCTGTTGTCACATCGAGCCATGAACAATCTTTATTTATTGTATCCATTTTGCTCTGTTTGAATTTCATCTTATGAAAGTACCCCCACCTCTACCATAGGGACTATGACTGTTTTTTATTAGCTCACCTGTCGGAGACGCAAGCTTTTGTGATGACCTTTTGTCCGTCGTCGGTCCGTTCATAGTTGTCCACAATTCATATTTGTACAATAGTTTTTTAATTTTTCATTCAATTTTTACTTTGTACACAAGTTCTATGCCTATATGATCATCATTCTATATTTGAATCATGCCCCTGGGAGGGGAAATTGACCCTGCCTCAAGAGTCCATGAATTTTTTGTATACACTATAGCTGCATAATTTTTCATTTGATTTTCACCAAATTCACACTTAATGTGTGTCTATATGATCATTCCATATTTGAATCATGCCCCTGGGTAGAAAATAGACGCTCCCCGGGGTCATAAACTAAATTTTGTATGAATTATATTATATAGGTACTTTATATTTCATTTGATTTTCACCAAATTTACAAATAATGTATGCCTATGGTAGTCCTTTCATTCGTGAATCATGCCCCTGGTGTGGGGAAAAAGATTTCATCCCAGGGGTCCGTTAATAGATTTTTATCAACAAAAGCTGCTTCATTAAAGAGGGGGGTGACACAGGATAATGGAACATGGGGCCAAAATAATAGTGGAACATGGAACATAGGGTCAAAAAAATAGTGGAACATAGGGGCAAAATAATAGTGGAACATGGAACATAGGAAGTCATAGTGGAACATGGAACACAGCAATTCCCTCAATTTTTTTCGCACTTTTGTTGCGATTTTACGGTGTTTTGACTCACTTTTATGCTACTTTTGTCAAATAGGAGAGGTTTCGAACGCACAATAAGTACCGTATTGTATTGCGGTGTTGGTCAATATGATATCCTACACTTCATAATCCTCCAGCCAATGTTTGGTTTCTACAGCATCTACCAAATGTGCTTCTTTGGCTGAGGGAATAGGCAGATAGACTCGTGACCAGAAGGTCGTGGGTTCACTTGCCAGACGGCTGTTTGTGGGTGTTGAGCAAACTCATACCTAAATAGTTGCACACAGCTCTGTGGCACCTACACGTTAAATAGGTACAGGTCATTGGGTTGAAAGAGTATGCAAGTGATTGTGTGAGCAATTAGCATAAGTGTGCCAATGACCTGGTGTAAAATGTAATCGTGAGAGCAAGACTTGAATCACAACTATGAACCACCACATTTACATTTACATCTACCTGACTAAAACCTCTAATATAAAAGTTTGCAACAGTTACCTTTTCCTCAACATTTTTACATTGCTCAAACTGGCACGTATACACTCCAGTACTGAGTGTGGACGCTCAGTAAGTGCTCGTAGACAGTTGCACCCCTACTCCAGAGCTTCAATAGGCCAATTTCAGAGTATCCATATTTATAATGGCTTGGCACAAAGGATCTGGCCTGGGTGGTAGGATAAGGCTTTGAAGGTTCAGACCCATCCTCAATGTGTTTAAAGAGACTTATATGGTTGAAATTACACAGTTTTATATAAAAAACAAATGATGCAGACAATGGCTCAGATTGCACATGTTAGCACACAAAATTTCAAAATTTCCCTGGGGAGCATAACCCCAGACCCCCCTACCTTAGCACGTTTATCACCATTGTTTGTTCTTCTTAATCCTACCCTCACTAACAGCCTGGGTTAGCCCCGTAAATGGATATTAGCAAAATTCTTGACAGATTTCAGTCTGCATACGAATAATATGGAACTGAACAGTGATTTACTAAGATCAATTATGTCAGTTCAAATGAAGAAAAATCCGCGTTTTTGTTTCGTTCCATGAGCTCTCAATAGGTGGAAAGCCATCTCCTATTCCTATATCATCACTCCCCACCCCACCCTTCCACCCCAGTCGTTATATGCTTCCTCGCAAATGTGAACTCCTCCTTGGTTATGATAAAAGAAATCACTACAGTGTCATCAATACAAGAAGCATCGATCATTGCTGAAATTGGTACTGGTAGTATAGAGGTAGAGGTGATCTCTCTGGTACCTAAACAAGTACTAATACATCAGATAAGAATGCCAAAAAGGTCAGAAAATAGTTCTCTTTACTTGCACATAGCCGCACATATGTTCATTTATGCATCAAAGAATTAACACTAATCAGTACATTATCGGTCCGTTCGGACACCAGGGGTATACTTTTTGTGATATATTTTTATCCGCTTGGTTTTTCTTCTTTTTCTATTTAGCAGTCATCACCCTATATCTTGCCTTTATCAGGACTGAAGATTATTTGATGTGGTTAAATATTAGGACTTCCATAGAAAATATTTGATTCGGGTCCGCATATAATAACGAATTGCTGATAAATGTGTTCAAAATTGTTTTCTTGGGATCATTTTCATAGTGGAATATGGAACATGAAAAATTATAGTGGAACATGGAACATACGGCCAAAAAGATAGTGGAACATGGAACATAGGGGTAAAAAAATAGTGGAACATGGAACTCAGGACCCCTGTGTCACCCCCCTCATTAAATCTCCCCGGACGAAGTCCGAAGGGGGATTTCTTGCTTTGCTTCTGTCTATCTGTCCGTGCGTGCGTGCGTGCGTCCGAAATAAACAGGCTGATAATTCAAAGACTACTTGAGCTACTGATTTGCAAATTGAATATGTCTTGTTTGAGGAAAAAAGTACCTCTCAAAAAATTTTGTTTGTACTTTGGCTTACTTTTGACAAACTTACGAGCGTTACGTAATAAACCTTGTTAACACTCTACTGGGAGAAGTATTTGACCTATGGTCACCAAACTTCACATTTAGCTTCGTCGTACTACTCTCCAGAGCTGATTAGATTTTGGTGTACTTTGGCCTACTTTTGATGAAGTTACGATGTGTTTTTTAAAAACAAATTATTATGTAATTGTGTTTATCTGTCTCCTGGGAACCGTTTATGACGTATCATCACCAAACTTGACATTTGGTATGTCTATGTCACTCTCCTCACGTGATTTGATATTGGTGTACTTTGGCCTACTTTTGAACTTATGAGTGCTACGCAATAAACCTTGTTAACACTCTACAGGGAGAAGTATTTGATCTATGGTCACCAAACTTCATATTTAGCTTCGTTGTACTACTCTCCAGGGCTGATAAGATTTTGGTGTACTTTGTCCCACTTTTGATGAAGTTACGATGTGTTTTCAAAAACAAATTATTACGTAATTGTGTTTATCTGTCTCCTGGGAACAGTTGATGACGTATTATCACCAAACTTGACATTTTGTATGTCTATATCACTCTCCTCACGTGATTTGATATTGGTGTACTTTGACCTACTTTTGAACTTACGAGCGTTACATAATAAACCTTGTTAACACTATACAGGGAGAAGTATTTAACCTATGGTCACCAAACTTCATATCTAGCTTCGTTGTACCACTCTCCAGAGCTGATTAGATTTTGGTGTACTTTGGCCTACTTTTTATGAAATTACGATGTGATTTAAAAAAAAATATTACGAATTTGTGTTTAGTTGTCTCCTGGGAAGACTTTATTACCTATCATCACCAAACTTGACATTTTGTATGACTATGTCACTCTCCTCATGTGATTTGATATTTGAGTACTTTGGGCTTCTTTTCAAAAATGGCGTGATCAGGGAAATGGCCTGATCGGGGAAGGGGAGATTTACGACGTTCCCGACGACTACTTGTTTTTTACTTGATTTTCACCAAGCATGCATACAGGTTATATGCATATAAGATTATCATTCATATTGAGAAAGAAATTGAGCTTATCACTTTGAAGAGCGCTCAATCGTGAATATGAGCGAGATAGAAAATGATTAGATCTAAGTGTAAGTCTTTCACATTATTTATTACATACAAATTTGTTTCATGAGCATATATACTCAATCATCAGTGCTGATGGTACTTAAAATTCCATATACAATAAATTTAAAGATGTAAATGAAGTATTAAGAATCAAATAAATGACAATTCCAGTCTTGTAAAACTCTAGTGATGATAAAAGAAAACTGTATTTACAAGGATACAAATTAAGGCATTGTCTGAATCAAAGCGACTAGACCAATTATGCATTTTTAATTCAATGTATAATATGAAAAGCGTACCCAGGTGGGACAAACCAGGGTTTAAAGGTCCATTTGGAACCATTTGGACCATTCAAGTTCATATAGAAACCTGGAAAAACACTGGATTGCCACTGTCTATGTATTGGCTTCGTCATGCTATTATTGATCTTATAGCAGCAAATAGCAAACAGCTCCAAGTAGTCTATTTTGCAGCTGATAGAATATTGATCAATAATTGTGCATTCAATAGTAATAAGAATGTTTTAAATGAACCGTAATGGTCAAAAATGAGTATTTGACCCAAATATTGACCATTTGGGCCCCATGTGAAATAGGGTTATTGTGGTCACCATGGCTTTCCAACCGCCATGCCAAATTTGAGCATCCTTGCTCAAACAATGCGACGTGTAGAGGAATAAGAAACTGGATTGATGGACGGATGGTATGATGCAATTAATGGAGTTTTAGCCATTGTATAAAACACTGGAATAAAATCCAAAGTCTTGTAGACACAAAAAAGTTGAATATTCAGTAGTTTTCTTCACAATGTTCGACAGATTAAAGGCACAACGAAAACCGTAGCGCTTGTCCCAGCTTTGCTGGGTGATGGTACTAAAAGCATTAAATGCATGCATTTGCATAAACACTTCTCACTAATATTAAACACCAACTACCACATCCCATGATCCTATCCCTTTATGTGTCTTGTTGCATCGACTTTCTCCTTTCCACTTTCCGGTGGTGTGAAACCTATAACGATAGAAAAAGCCCCTATCAACCAACGCTCGTAGCAAAACTTAAGGTTTAAGGCTAAAAAATTTATTAGCCTTAATCAACTAATCGATTATTGAGTCACTATGGTCTTATTACATTGGGAGACAAGTTCGTTGAGGCTATCAATCGTAATCTTGAACTTGTGCGCGTGAACGCCGCTGAGGATCACAAAGTATATATTCAGGTACATTATGCGAATATATATCCTTCTTGGACGTTAGAAATGGTCACAGTAGATGCTTTTTAAAAATTCACCCTCAGTAGGTCAACAATGACCTATTTTTACTCTTATTGGTCGCATATTTTGGTTACCACAGCCCTTCTAAAATATAGTCTGAAGATCACGCCACAATGTCAAAATCAATGAATTATTCAATATTCTGCCGGTATCACAAGTTCGGCCGCTTTTTATTACCTTCAAATATTCGATTGTTATCTCACTGCGGCATCTTTAGATGCCTTCAAGGCTAGGCTTGCCACGATCCAATTCTAATCTTTACCTACACCGAGGTTCGGAAGCCTCTTTAAAGGCGTGTCCCGTGTAGAGCCACCCATCTGCTGAAAAACAATAGCTAGTGTGATCCTTCTACACGTTTAAACATGCCTGGTTACCGTTTTGCATTTGGCCGTCACTAAAGTGCTATTAAATAAACAATAAAAGAAACAGATATTTAGTTTTTATCTAATGCATATATCATTATGAAGACTTTTATTTGTAAAATAATCGAGTGAAATCCTGTCTCTTTGATACAACCTGACGTCACGCATTTGCATATAATATACACGCATGCGCTTTGGCGCTATTTCATAGTTACGATGCCCCGCCCCTTTCTCTTGATTTGGTTATACTACCACTTGGGTCTCAAACATTCCTACGAATTGATTATCATCGTTACAATAACATACCCATCAAGAATTCACACGTCGGAACAATTATAAACCGATTATGAAGACATGGATGAAAGGATATTTCTCAAATAACACGCATTGTTTATAAAATCGCAGTGGTTTGTGCCCCGTGTGTAGAAACCGGCGCGTGTGTTGGTCCTTTTTTCTGTCTATCCGTGAAAAAAATGCACATTTTATCAAGAGAGACTTATATCAGAACATATATCAGACAAATCTCATGTTAAAGTTTGCTTACTGTCAGCCTTTTTCCTGCAAAAACGTCTTCATAACTCGGACTGTTCCCTCCAAACTTGCCGGCCTATGTTGTGATTTTGACAGATAGCAAGACATTTAAAAAAAATCGTATGACAACTTGTGCTGACCTTTTTCAAAATTTATTCAAGAGAGGCATATAGCAGACCTTACATCATCCATAATTTGTGCTAAGGATTGCATACACACAGTATTCTTTTTAAAAACCGTTTTCAAACGTCACTATGCTTTACCGGTTCCCCAAAACGGCTGTCACTGACAAGTAGATCTAAATATCATCATGAAGCGTTCTTGTCAATCTTGACCTAAAAGCATTGCGCAATATTTCGTAAGACCTCAAGCGAGGATAGAAAAATGTATCTTTAACATCATAACATATGTTGTGTATGAAACGAGGTCCAATATTCCTAATAAATTACTAAATAATGGACAACACATATTTTCAACAACTCACCATGCTTGTTGCTAAATCATCACATTTCTAAGAATAAACAGGTGCTCCCTGCCTTGTTTACGAAAACAACCTGACGAGTCAGTATTTGCTGTAACACGACTATTATTAAAGCTAGCAACAAATAGAATACACCAATGGAATCCTTGTTGAAATCTGCTTCCGATACGTATATTGGATATGGCAGTGCGAACAAATAATTGTATATATTTAGCTATCTCCAAGCTTAGAATGTCGAACAAACAACTCGTTCAACTTTCTGTCTATCTTACAGCACATGCTTGCCTCAAATTCAACCTACGTTCTAGAGATTTCATGCGCATTTCATTCGGTGAAACCTCAAGCGAGTTTAGAAAAATACATCTCTGATGCGATAACATATGATGTGTATGAAAGGAATTCCAATATATCTAGTAAATTAATGAATAATGGGCAACAAATGTTTCAACCCACCTTGCTTGTTATCAACACGCACGTTACGCTGTTTCTTTGAATAGCACAGGTGGTTTAGACTTGAGATGTCGTTGCTGGCATTATTTTAAGACACCTTTTATTATCATAAACAAATTTCTTAAGGATAATATATATATATCAATAGAAAGAGTGGAAAGAATAATGGAAACCGGTGTGATAGATTTGTAAGTTTATTAAAACTATAATGAGTTATTAACCAAAGTTTACCAGACAGTGATAAACAGTTGCCGTTTGCCTCACCCATTGTAGACGGCACCTTGCAGACTATCAAATAGTAAACAAGGGGGCGGAGCTTGTGACGTCATGTTGTATTTGCATGGCTTAATTAAGACGTTAATTATAAAAGATTCAGTAATTATTAAATTACTAGATTTAAGGATGTCAGAGCATTGTATCAGTGGAGTGATTCTACAAATTTTCACGACATTTGGTCGAGCCGTTTCAAAGTTATAGCTGTGGTGTCTCTCGTGCTAATCAGTGGTGTCTCGACTACAACTTCACGATACCGCGTCATAAATGTGATGGTGCCCGTTGTCAACTTTGAAATGGCAATATGGCGGAATGTTCAGTGATTTTTCTAGAAAAAGGGTCTGTATAACATTACATAATGTATTTTGTGTGTGTTTTAGTAGTCATAAAGAATGACAAATATGTTGCCATTGAAACCCTATATGTTTGGACATGCAGCTCACCTACACAAACTAGTTATGGATTGGAGATTGTCATCGGATACCTTTGTTTATTTTTATGTTTATTTTTACTATGGGAGTTTTCCTTGTAAAGAATACTGCAGAAAAACTAAATATGGAATTTATAACGTACTGTATGTTATTTACGTTTGATTTTATGTTAGACGCACGTTAACACTGAAGAGCAGTTTTATTTTGTGCTCATTGCTTATTTAGGCTTCAATAATTATATTTAGAGTTTTATCCTGTATATGGCATGGAATAATTGCCTATAATCACCGGCAATTACATTTAAACTTTAGTTTGAAATGCCATTAATGGATGAAAAATGAGTGCTCCCCAGCTAGGCTCAAAAACGTGCGTTCCCGCAAATGAAAACAAAACACGCCATGTTGATTTAAAAAAATACTCCATTCAAATATGTTTTTAGTTTGCATTTAATTGCGAGCAAACCTTTGTAACGTTATTTGTAGGCACATATATTAACTTGTAAAATATAGTTTTAGGAAGATTATCTTTGGATATTAAATGTTGGATATGTAAAGCAAAAATGCAATATTTCTTGTATACCGAAACATATGTGAAAGACCAATATAGTGAAATCCTTGTTTTACCGTTCACTACTAACAATTGCTTATATCCCTGCTTTTTCTCAATATCGGTAGAGGAAGTGTTCCAGTTATGGGCACATCCTACGAAGGATTGATTATTACGTATACAGTAAACGACCGTCCAAGTGCCCACCCTAGTGTAACAGCCCCCCATCTTTTTCTTAAATGTCCTCAAGAATTATGTAGTAACTGCACTCTCGTGTAACAGCCCACCCTCCCAGTTTTAGAAAATTTCAATTTAGCGGCCCTGGGTGCTTGGATGGTCGTATACAGTATCTCAACAGGAACGCACACGTTTGACGTAATAACAGCAAGTAGCAAGAGGAAAGAAAAAAAAATCTGGAGATTAATTGGCTACATGTTCACTGAATGAAACAAGTATTAATATGCATATTTGCTCATGAACGAAGCTATAATTCATGCAAACTGTTAGTGATGTTTTTAATTGTGGAGACTTTTAAGGTAGTCACAATGGCACCTCTTGACCTGCCCATAACTAGAGCAATGTTTTTAATGTGAAAACCTGGGAACCCTGCCGCTTGTATATGGATGGACTCGCATAGAACTGCATTCTGCAGTTCATTTCCATTAGTATCATATGTTAGAGAACTATTAGCAGATTTATCTGCCAATGAACTATTTTTATCCTATCAGCGGAGACAGTGAGGCAATGAATTGTGGAAAGTGAAGAACAATTTGATCCTTAATATATGTATTTTTTTTATTTTTTATATTGATTAGGTTTCGTACTTTAACCATGGGTGATAGTGATGATGAGTTCGACCGTCGCAGAGGACGAGATAAATTTCGGGGTGAGAGAAACGAATTTCAACGCCGTGATGACAGAAGAGGTGGTGGTGGCGGCAATTGGGAGGAAAGGTAATTATTGATGTATATAATAATGTACATATTACTACTGTGTTTTTTTTCCAAAATAATGATGTATTGTGTTATCTAAATGCATACAAAATGGAGGTACAGTCCGTTGATTTAATGTTTGCTGTTGATCATTTGAATTTGTGGGACTAAGATTCATGGTTTAATAGGTATGTATCAACAGGGTGTTGATTAGGCACTCGCCACTCGCCCCTGGCTAGTGTAAATTTCTGTTGGCTAGTGTAAATTCAAAGTCACTCGCCACAGTCGGCGCTTATGATTACTTGATTCAAACACTTTAATAACTAAGGATGGCTAATTTGGATTAGAACATTGCAAGTGTAAATTGAGAGTCACTTACCACAGAAGGGGAGTGTTTTCTGAACGAGTCACATTCCCTGTATCAAGAATATGCATACTAATTAGATTGCACATATGAAACACTTCGTAAGTCAAATTCTTCAATGAGTTCATAAAGCAGGTTTTAATGTTATCTTCATGTGGGTAACTCCCAACTGTTGGAGTAACTCTTTGTTTTGAATAAAAACACTATAAAACTATAAAACACAAGTCCGGAGTTACAACATGAATAAAAACCTGCTTTATAAATTCCTTGGAGAGTTTAAGGTGTGTTCAACAGGTGCAACCTATTTATACACACCTATTGTTGAGACATATCTATCAAATGATGAATTCTAATTGAAGAAATTTAAATAATCCACAGAAAAACATTTGAATCCATACACTAGGTCTCCATCAAGTTGGGGTAACTTCCTGAGTTACCCCAACCGCTTTACCCCGGTGAGAGTAGACTTCTGTATATTTTCTTTTTAACAAATTATTTAATTTTATAATTGTCTATCTAGTCCAGTGTATATATAATGTGTTTTTTAGACACTAGCAAAGTGTTGATGGCTTGAATCATTACTCCTAACAAAAATGTAGCATAAGATGGGTAGGAAGGTCATCCAGTAAGTTTAATATTACAAATGGTTTAGTTTCTCCTGTCTATTTTTAGATATGTGATGTGTAGAAGAATAAACCGTGATGGGTAGGTTTCATGGTATGGTTGGGTACAAAATACAAAACGCGGTAACCGAGTTGTCATTTATATAGTAGGCCTACACCTCAATTTAGAGTAATAAATAACATTAAAACCATTCATATTTTATAAAATTTTACTCTATGAATTTGAGTGCGATTAGAGTAACGCCATATTTTTCTTGTTAAATATAATGACGCCCGTAGTGCCTCACTTTTGCGTCTTTGCAAATTAATGTTGGGCAATAATACCCGGATCTAACATGGCCTCGCGGGTTCACAGATGAAATTAACTTATCTTATGCATTTATACTACAAATACATTACTAAATACATGTAACTGTACAGACTGAAAATAGTGCAAATAATTGAAGATATGGCTAATTGGTGGTACGAATGCATATGGTTTGATAAAGTTGATGCCAGTGACAGCCAGTGTGTCAAAGTCCCAGAGAAAACAGTAATTCTGAATCGTAGCTTGCCCATCCGGACGACCTACCACAAAACAGCTGGTCCGGGTGATATTCTGGGTCGTCCAGAAATAATATGGGTGTTTGTGTTTTTGCATACATTTATCATACAAGAAAATTCTGTAAATAACAACTCTTATTATATCAATACAGGCTCCTAGAGCTAACTGCCTGAACCGGCCGTATCATATGAACATTTCACGTTTTTGGGTGCCAATGCTTTAAATGGTTATTTAGAAGCATTGTCATCGGGGTTAAAAGTAGATAACTTTATGTTAAACCGCATTAGGAATGATTGTACATAATTTATTTTAATGTTAATTTAATAGGTTAAGCATATAAATAGAAATTTCAACATATTGACATCAGTTACCTTACCAGTCGCCATTTTGGCAAGTGTGTACTGGTGCCTGACGCAACATGCATTTATCACAACGCAAATACAGCAGTGTGCAGACACGTTTTTCCCGCGCTACTGGTGTGAACTAGTTGAAATTATTTCAGTGGATTGCCGGTAGCCTCGTTCAACCAGACTCTGTATTGCAATTGGTGAGCGCACACCACCACAGAGTCTGGATGATCGAGACTAGATTGCCGGTGGTGGTGCTTTGAATGCAAACAAATATGGCCGGGCCCATGAAATTAACGCAGATTGAAACGTGAATGAAAAGAAAGCAAATAATGGTGTAATATCTTTCAAATATTGATGATCACAAGTCCCTAAACCGTGAGTCCGTACGGACACTTGATGAAGTCTGGGTCGTTTGGACAAAACGTGAGTCGCCTGTGACGGCCAAACAACCAATTACTCTGCTCTCTGCAGTCCTTCAGGATGTCTGTAGCAAAAACGATTACCCTGTTACGATTTGGTTTTCAACCCTTTCACCTGCGGTTACAAAATTACACCCCTATATATTTTAATGTATATATGGATGATCTCCGTAAGGAACATAATGCAATACTATAATATGTTACAGATATAAACAAATGGTGGAAAAATTGGGTTTTAAAAATGGTGAGAGTCTTTGATTGTTTTATGGACAAAGGAAGTTTATGCTCTAATTTAGGTGCTGCTGTCATGGCTATAGATGCTGTATCACCAATCAGACATTGGAAATGATGATCACCTTGTTAGCAATTTAATGTTTGCGGATGACAGTTATATCATTGCACCAACACCATCATCATTGCAGAAGCTGTTGAATATATGTGCCTGTGAATTGGTGTATAATTTTTACTTATAGAAATTGTGATGTTGATTTTATTCAGTAAAAGAGGAGAATGGAGTGGACGTGATCGAAATTTTGACCAAAGACAGAGACGATTCAGCCCACAAAGATTAAATGATAGCCCTCCCCAAAAACGTGTCCGTAGAGATTGGTATGTATGTTATAAACACAATCTTTTATTTATTAGAAGGTTAGAATATTTGATGAGTTATTGTTAAAGATTCTTTTTATACCAATATATTTTTGTTCTTTTTATCAAATAGTTGATGCTCCTAATGAAATATCAATTTTGTCTAATTTCTTTAGCATATAGTGGGAGCTCTGCTCAAGTAAATACATTAATTGAGTATTCTCATCAATATCTGTCTACCTCACAGCAACCCACATGGTTAAAGCAGAGTATTTTACTATTGCAATTGGTATTGAGTAGTTTTATATAAAAAAAAAAGCACAGAATGTAGGCAGTCTTACTCCCCTGTAGCAGAAGCCTGTAAAAATGCAAAAAAGGATTAATAGGCAGCAATCCAGTCACATACCCTACTTAGTCTCTCTGAAGACCTTATATTTTTTTACAGTTTTCACTTTTAGTATTACAAAATTTAAAATCGCTCATGCAAACCATATATCAAGTACAAAGATGAAGAGCAAGTATAATTATGACAGCCTGTAGCGAAGCTGCAGCATTACACCAATATACCGTACCTGCTCATTCAATTACTCATGGAAATGGTGTGATAAGCGAACGATTCATCGAACGTTTCCGTTTTCGATTTTGCAACAGAACATTTAAATAACTGAGCATACACAATGAGACAAAAAAGTCATGTGGATTTTTTATTTCATAAATAAGTAAGTTATTTTGATTTTCCGACGAGCATTCGTAATAGATTATGAGGATTATATTACTAACGGATTATACAATTATACATTTGAGAACTACAATTGACTAATACCAGGACAATTGATGACACCCAGAACCATAGGAAAATCTACAAGGCTGGGCGATAAACGACTATTGGTGGTTACTACCAACCTCCAAGCAGCATCACTTTCGGTCCGAAACATTTCATGCTAAACGCCCACCCCCATTTATCCGCCCACCGATTGATTTTGAAGTTGTATAGGCATGATTTGAGACTACCCATGCAGCCTACATTGCACAAAGTGTCAACAATCCAAAATGCTTTAGGGAGTATTATGTAGATTGACTATTTTGTACGTTTCTAGGGATGGTGATGGCAACAATGCTGACCAAGGAGCTACATGGGGTAGTGGGGGCACTGGCGACTCGCAGGCCGGTGGTTTTGGAAATCAACAAAAACAGTGAGTTCTAGCAATGATACATTGAAGAAATATGTCATGTTTTTTCGGTCAATATGCATGAATCAATGCCCGAATTTGGTGAATATTGCCCTCGCAAGCTCGGGCAATATTCACCAAATTCGGGCATTGATTCATGCATATTGACCGAAAAAACATGACATATATTCATTATACCATGATTAACCTTCACAAACAGTTTTTATTGGATGGGAAAAGCTCTCCATTAGCCTAATCGAATGACAAGTCATATTACCTTCTGCTGGTTTTGCACACATTATTAGCATTTTCCAGCATTTAACATTTCTTTAAGCAATTTTAATCACTGAAACTAATAACACTAGGTTTATCACAATTCAAAGCACCATTTTTACTTAAAATTATTTCTGAACAATCAAAAGATTCGTTCTACTATGATGAATTTCAATACACCTAGATCTACACTAGTCTAAACAGTTCACGGTTGGCTGCATCAAATGCTGAGCTCAATATGCTTCCTAATCCGGTTGAAATTTAACTATTAGTACTAGTAGTATGGGGGATTATATTGTCAAGGCTATTTCTCTACTGTGTGTATCTAAATCTGTGTGGTAATGTAAATATAATTGATTATTTCTTTTAATGGCGGACGCTTCTACTGTCAGAGGGCAAAATCCACCCATGGTTCATGCAGTTATTTTCCCTGGAGGGAGTTTTTAGAGAATTTTACTCTGGAGAAGTTTTAGGGCATGTTTTTTAGGGAATTTTTGTAGCAGAAGTGCATGTATTTTAGTTTATATTTTATTTTAAACATTTATTTCTGAATTGTAAGAATAACTAAGACAAAGGACTCCATATTACTGAAAATGTATGCTTATGAAAGTGTCTCTGTTTCTAAAAATAGTTTGCATTTTCTTGTTGATATTGAAGTGACAATGTTCATGGAGCTCATTGTTCTCATTTATGTCACTTGTAAGCTTCGAAACATACATATTTCTTCTTGTGTATTCTTAAAATTTCAGGGAATTCGAAATGAGAAATTTAGTGTCCACTGATTTGTGTTGTCTATACAGTACAACCTCGTTTAACCGAATATCAATAATCCGAATATTCCCATCAACCGGACATTTTGCTATAGTCCCAATTTTTTTTTCCGTATGACATGCGGGAGATCAAGCATGAGATCGAACTTTAAAAGTTAGGTCCAACTTTGACCTCACAGAACATATCACCAGACACCACATGGTTTTAGTCTTTGTCAAAAAGACGCTCTACTCCATTTAGTAAGCGCACACCACAACAGCACTGTTTGATTGAGATTATCATCATTTCTTTGTTCTGTGCAAAATCGTGGTGTTTTAATTACAGCCATCGCAACATATAGCTTTGTTACTTGCACAAAAGATATCAAATCATGTTCAATTGAATTATCATTACACATGCAGGAATATTTATGTACAACAGTGAACAATCACGCTGCGTGCTAACGTGTAGATCTATGTGATTAACCACTGCAACCAAGCCATTAGTAACCAACGAACGGAAGCATGGTTAACTAATATTATCACAAAATATAGCTGTATATCGATTGCAATGGCTATAAAATGAGGTTCTATCAAATTGTCTTTGTAGGAATATTGTTTTATGATATACAACGTCAACCCAAAGTGATGGATGACTCCTACAAGGTATTTCATGAATATCCTGTTATCGTCCATAGTCACTCGTGGTCGCATACATACAATCATACATGGTTTCTTACACTAGCCCAATCCTCCCCCTCACTCATCCGGATATATCGATTTTCCGAATGTCCCACCAGCTTCCCAATGTGTCAGGTTAAATGAGGTTGTACTTTAGCTAACCGCGTATTTTTGAAATTTAGCGCCAATTGAAAAAAGAAATTAAAAGTATACAGTGTATTGGGGCTAACCACCCCAGTTCTGTGGCAATATAATGCTAAGGAACTAAGTGATGTGCCCCTAGTTTTGCTGGGTGGGGCTATCACATGTACCAACTAACCATTTCAGCCATTGCTATCAGATTCAGGCTAGAAACTGATACCATGATCTCAAACACTCAAATCTGAGACCTCAAATAGTTAGGTCAGACACAATCTTGTTTGGTTGGGGTTTCAAGTAGCAAGTTCAAGTCATTCTTATGATGTATCGGAGATTTGGGTCACTAGTGACTAGTTACAGAAGAATGTGTGTGTTAGTCCTGGTTTTCATTACCTTTCTTTACAAGAACCTGGATACATGGATTTGGTCCCATGATGTCAAGGACTCCAAGAATTGAAATTATTCAATTGTTTACCCTTCTATGCTGCAAACAAAAAGCTATTCAAGTTCGAGGAAACAACAATTCAACAGACATCGTGTATAGCTAGTGACCTAGTGGATATTGTATGAAGACAGTCTCCCAGTTAAGGCCTCAATAGTTATCTTTAGAAGGTTTAGTCACTTTTAAAAGGTACTAGTCCACCCCAAAAGGTCCTAACAAGTTCCCTATGTGTTTTGACTCAGCAGCTACTCATATGCAGGATGAGTAAATTGAATTCAGCACGAGTCCTCCCCAATTTCTACTAGTCAGGACGAGCGGACTAGTGACTAAATGGGAGGCTAGAAGAATTATGCATGTGTATGACTAAAAAAAGGAGAAAAATGCATGAAAAAATGTTGCAGTCGTACCTACTGAACTCGAAGTTCATACTAAAGGATTTGAGTGATGACCTGAAGTTATTAGAACTTTGAGTTATCAGGAAATGATAATTGATGCACTTCGAATGGCTATAATGCAAGAATTTACAAGCAAAAAGTACATGACTTCCATTTATTTGGAAGCTTGTCATTTGCTTAGAAGATCGGTTTTCTTGGAATAACTATGCATGGGGCTGAACTTTGGCATTTATTTTTCATATATTGACATTTAGTTATAAATATAAATATTACTGATGACTCATTGTAAAAAGTGAGTTGTGTTCCAATAATTGAAATAAATGTTTCCATCTAATATATATGTTGGACTTGCATTGACAGAGTTTCTGCAATCAAGTCCATGTTTCTTTAGTAAGTGTTGATTGTGAAAGAACGCTTACAATAATAACAATTATATTTTTGCTTTTTTTTTCTTACATAAGACCAAAAGCATCGACACTCGTGCACTATATACCTATGTATATGATGTTCAGGCTCCATATGTGGTTACATATGAATATTTTGCTTGGTCAAAAAATCTACATCCAATAGATTTTTAGCAAATGAATCCAAAGACATTTGACCCACAGACAAGATAAGAAGTTAATGAATTTCAATATATCATTGAAATTCAGCTCAGCTCTTATCTAAAAAAATTTGTATAGACCAAGTGTTTTTAATAATTATTATATTATTGATTTTTGCCAAACACATTTTGTCCTTGCAGATATGTTGAAGTGGATCTCTGGCACCAAGATAATCCTACCAATTACATGCAAACACAGAAAAACATTGATGCTCGGGCTCCTGAAGACCGTGGGAATCCAGGTCGCAGAATGCCTGCTGGTGGTCATTTGGTTTCTGATAACTTTTTGCCACCAACTTCCAATACTAATGTGCAAGCAGACAAATTGAGCTATTCAGTGAGCAAGTTTGAAGAAATTCCAAACTTCACAAGTGATCAAAAACAGGTTAATTTAATGAGTGCAATTCAGAATTTATATAGTGTAATGGGTGGTGCTTCTACTCAACCGCCATCTACCAGTTTGATAAGCCAAACACAAAAGACAGAAACTGGGGGGGACATTTTTGAAGAAGCCGATGAACGGATTCCTGCTGACAAAGAACTGAGCAAACATTTTAATTTTGCTCGAACGGTTGTGGGATATCCCAATGTGAAAGAATACAAGGACGATTGGGCTGTGAAAAGTAAAAATAAACATAGAAACATCGCATCTCTACTTACTGTGCAACCAAGTACTAGATATGCCCCTTTAAATTCGCCATGGGCACCAAGTTTAAATGCAAATGTTGATAGTATCTACGATACCCCATTGTTCAGTGAGAAAGAACCACAGCCTCCGAAGTTTACGTATAAAGAAACAGAAAAACTTGAAAATGTGATGAGACACAATGTCCTCGTTCTAAGCACTATTTCATGGTGGTTAAAGGGAATATCAGAAATTCTCAGTGACGTGATGGATGTTTTGAAAAAAAACTCATTAAGTGAAGAAGAGAGACTTGCAGCTCTTAGTGATTGTAACACTTTGAACGAAATCATAAGACTTATATTTAATGCTCAACAACATATGGCCGGGCTCAATGTTCGAATGTTATGTTTCACAGTGACAAAGCTTAGAGATTCATATTTGGATCACATGAATATACCAGACAGTTTAAAGCTAGAATTGCGTTGTACAGATTTCAACTTGGGTGATTTGTTTGATCCTGCGTTGTTAGAAAAAGCGAAAGAAATTGGACGCAAATGGACCAGCCCTAATGCAAATAAAGGGAATGTGAGGAATGAAGGAAGTTCAAATATATTTCAGCCTTACAGTGGGAAAAGTGCCATGCAGACCTCTGGTACCAGAAATATGAGTGTTCCCTATCATGGCACTGCAACTCCAAATAGGATGCGATTCCAATCACGATATACTGCCAATTCTGGTTCAAGAGGACTGATGTCCTCTGTACGATCTCCACATTGGAATACATCGATGAGGGGAGGAAGGAGACCTCTTTTTGATAGACCGACAACTCAAAATAAAGCCAAGACATCTAAGAAAACAAACAGTAGAAAGGATAGCGAAAAATCTACAGCAGATATTTCAAACGATCAAGAAAAAAAATGTGCTAATGATAAGAAAAGTCCTCCAAAAGTATATGAAGGAGTAGCTGTTACCTATAATTCAAGAGAAAGTAACTTGGGGAACAAACAAGCAAATGGTGACAACAAAACATTAGAAAAAGAAAAAAAGAGAAAGAAAAAAAGAAAAGGAAAAGACCCTGTGGACAAAGATACCAAAATAGTCAAAGAAACTGATAAGAAAAGAGATGTGTTGAAAAGTAATAGTTCCTTTACCAAATTTGATAGATATAAAGCAGCTGAGGATGAAGATAGTTCTGATGGAGATTTTGATGACGAATCTATAAAAGTTAGAGAGGAAGATGCCGACAACGAATCCATAAAACCTAATGATAATGATGGTGAAACTGAAAATGCTAAAGGACAATTGCAAGATTTATAGACAGTGGGAGATCCATGAGGTTTATCTCTCCTAACCCCGACATGTTCTGGAGCTGATAGGTTGATGGGCTTGTGCGATGTGCTTTTCTTTCACCTTTCGAGGAAGTCCTGATAGGATACTACAGATCAATAAATGAAAAGATCAATTATTCTGAATATGCTGATAATTTTTATGGAGTTGTATTTTGGTAGTGTTGAGTTAAAGCAAATGCTTTATATTAAGCCTAATTTGGTGTTTAAATCGATATGAAAATTCATTTCATTTGTATATACACAAATATACAATTAAACAATAATGTGAAATCTACAATTTTAACGTTAATATGTCAACAACCATTTTGCTTATTTTTGTCAAGAAGTGACATAACAGAATAGAAAGATCACAATCTGGGAAGTATGAACTCTGTCAGTCAGTACTTTGATGGCTGAGCTCATACCTTATGCAATGATGCATGTTAATGATGCTAACATATGGTGAATACATGATAGTGTAATTTTACACCATCTGTATGTTGGGACTAGGGATGCCATCATGGGCTTCAAACCTTTGTTCCTATACCCTTCCATTTAAAGGTTAGTTTCATGGCCAAAGGTTTGGGGATCACCCAAGCTTCCTATTTTCATTTTCGCTCAAGCATGGTCAAATGGTGACTAAGTCTTGATGGTCATCAATTTCACCATAGCAACATTTAAAAGTAAGACTTGCATTAAAGATTTGTGTAAGAGTGCTGCCAAGGGTAAGTATATGTTACATAATCAACTGGCGGACTACTTACTTATTTACCCGGCCTGGAGGGAAAGACCTTATTTATGACTGGCATGCAGCCGGGTGGTTTGGCAGTACTGTTATGTTGAACTTCAATCACTTAGGCAGCGAGTTATTTTGTAAATGATAACCAGAGTAAATAATAGCCATAATTGACATAAGTGTCTAAATTAGTCAAAGTTATTTAACACATTGCTAACTCAGTCGGTATAACTTGGTCCGAAGATTTGAAGGCTAACTCGAATTGAAGGTCCCATCTCTAGTTGGGATGAGATCAAGCTATTCGCGAGTCCATCATGAACCATCGTGAGTTGCCGATAGTTATCTCAAACCCTCAGTTCCATGTTGACAAACCATAGTTGGTGGCATTAATGGATGCAATAGCGGTGTACATGTATATAGGAATGGGTATGAATTTGAAATTTTTATTTATACTATTTGCAATTTTTGCAAGCTTTGAAACGCGATCATCTTTTCTGGGGGTTTCTATATTTTTTGATAATGCAAAAGCTTTTCCGAGTCAAGTTTCAAGTTACTAGCAAAATCAATTATTTATATATATTTATGCGAGAGGGGGTGTGGCACTGGTTGTTTTTTTTTTATTTTGGAAATTCGCCTGCAATCACATTCTTGGGGCTATTTCACGCATTTTGAGTGTACCACTTTATGGGAAATCACCTTCGGGTTTCTTTGTTCTTCGTGCACTTGCTTTCATCAGTATAGACGAGAAAACTGTCTTACCAACATTTTTTGCGTACAAAGGGTTGTTTTTTTATTTATAGTGCACTTCCGGTTACATTGTTGCTGTGTGCGTCTGTCTCACGGGTTTGGAAATGCTGCGTGCGTTATGTTTCTGTGTTGCTGCATGCGACTTTAGCTACCTTTGTTGCTGCGTGCGTTTGTCTCTGTTGCTGCGTTCGTTATGTCTCCGTAGGAGAAGGGAGGGAAGCTAGTGATTTATAATGCCTGGCAAAAGATATACGGCTTTTCTGGATGCGTGCTTGGGCAGATCGTCATTAACGCTAAGTACGTATAGGTCGATATTCAAACACGAGGTTAGACAACAGTATTTATAGCCTTGATCAACCAGACATTGATTTTGTGTTCCTAACTAATAGTAAGGCAGGTTGATTGATTTGTTAAGATCAAACATTTCTCGGAGAAATATATCCAGTACATCTTGTTTCTTGCCTAAGTCCATCAAATTGGTGTCATTGGACCATTGGAAATGCTGCTGATTGGTCAATTGTAGCGTGTGTGGTAACATTTATCGTGTTTTAATCATCTCCTAGTGAAATATAACATGAATACCGTATTCCCGTGCATAAAAGCCCATGGGCTTAACATCGAAGATGGGCTTAATGTTCGAATATAAGCCCATGGGCCAATAAGTGAGAATAAAAATACTTTTCCCTGCCATGAAAATTGATAGTTACGTGCACCCTGAACCCAGATGAGTGACCAAAGACACGTGAAAACAACGTAACACACCTAAAGAAATCCTGTGCTCGTATGCGTACACATACGGTCATACCATGATCATGCTTTGGGCGATATTAGAAGCTCCGACACGTTTCACTATTTTCCATCAATGGTTCACATTGAACATCAATATAAACCTTCGGCGGGAGCTTGAATCAATGTTTGAAGATATACATTTGTGTTAATCTGCATCTAGAATACACCCAAAGTGCGAATTAACAAATAATATATTTTTTCCAAAAAAAATCTTACCGGCATAGTTCTTGTTGCAAACGAAACATGATTCTCTAGGAGCTTTCCACAACGCAACCTCGGTTTAATGCATTAGAAATCAATAGCGGACTCGGACTACGACTGTTAAATGCTTTCGGTATATCTCCAGTGCGTGAGTATGATTTATAATGGCGAACTTCCGGAGTTCAAATATTTATTAAATTAGGTTTGTACGATGTTACCATGCTATGAAAATTCTTGTGACAATGACGAATATGAAGACAGCATTGCTAGAAAAGATGTGAAACTAATAATTACCATTGATGATTAAAGGAAAACATCGTGCACGTTGTCAAAAGTCAGTTCACTCATCATTGCCCGCGTAGGTAGACTAGTACCGTACAGGAACACGTAAGAATCCATGGTTAAGAAACTTGGTGGCTCTATATAGTCGAAATCCAATGCTTATTCATCGCCAAATAGGGGGTGGGCGTAGTATACGAATATACGCCCCTGGGCTTGTACGTGGGAACTTTTTTCATTTTCAAAAGGTCCAAAAAGTGCTGTTTTTCGGTTATAAGCCCATGGGCTTTAATGCGCGGGAATACGGTAAATTAACTTTCATGAATTCAATGTTCATTGCATGCTTATGAGTTATGTAATAGACAGATAAGTGCATTCCTGTTCGATTAACACCAAACTTGCTAGGTTTTCTCAATGGAAAAAAAATTTGACCATGGTGGCATAATGATTCATCTCAAAGCATGATTCTTCTTTTCAATAATATTACATCTATTTCAAAATATACCTGTATGGCTTGTTCAAAAGTATTAAATGATGTTTAGTTGAACTATCGTAAGTACATATGTACGACGGTATTATTAATTTATACGGTACAACACTAATAGCAAAGAGCTGGATGAGTTCTTATTCAAGGTATTTTTATGTGAAAAATTATTATCCATAGTGTTGTAGCACTGGTTTTTTACATTTGGCAACACTTTCCCCTACCCACCCTCTCACTTGTCTAGATATTTCAATTTTCTGAATGTCCATCTGCCTTCCGAATGTGTCCGCATAAAATAGGTTGTACTGACCTTGTAAATAGAAATTTATGAGGATCATATTGTTGCAGTGGTCATGTAGGGTCCAGGGAAGTTCAGAAAAAATGGCAATGTATTAAGAATCACAAGTTAGATTTCATACTTAACGAGTAAACCTGAGGAAAAAAAAAATTTATACAAAAGAAATAGGGGGAAAAGTTCCAATGGTCTCTCGCTATTGATGAAAATTCAGGTAAAAGGCAATAAATGTATGTCTAATAAAATAGCCATATCTTCAGCTATGAATCCTGGAAAATATTTGGTCAGGGAATCAAACTCTGATATTTAAATGGAGCCTGACAGGGTCACCCTGTTCAAGCATGTATATGTATATAATATGTGAATGTGGTTTACTTGGCTATTTTACGCTGTCTAATTAAATGATCAATTGTTTTCTTGTCAACGTTTGTTGTAAGATAGTGACTGCCTTTAATTATTTCTATTACTTATGTTTAAAAGTTAATAAAAAATTATGCCTATGTTGTTTTTATTTTTGAATTCATACATGCTTCATGCTTTAGTTTTAATTTTAATCATACAATCCTCATAATCAACACCTATGTATGTATCAAATTCATGACATCGCATTTTCATTTTCAACTAGGGTCATGATTAGGATGGGAAAAGGGTACTGGATAATATACCTTTATAATTATATATTTTTTTAGTTATTTTAAGCGCAAATAATGCTTCTCTTGACAGAGAGAAAAGAATGACTAACAACCCCTGATACAATAGTACACACTTTTTATAGACATCCAATATGATCCACTTAGCCATGACCAGACCCGGTTCGTGGGAAACAGAGCAGTCATCGTTTCGGTGGCGGCCATCTTGGATTTTTCCAAGCAATGAAAAGTGGCATAGTGTTAAAATATGAGAATGTCATATATAGCTTATGATCAGTCAAATCCAAATGAGAAAAATGAAAGAAATGATGAATGCCAACTATGACATATTTGTACTTTCAATGATGATGAGGGGGGGGAAACTGACCCGGCCCCAGAGGTCCATGAACAAAATTTTGTATGAACTTTTTAGATGCTTCATTTTTCATTTGATTTTCACAAAACATATAAGTTTTATTCCAATATGATCATCATTCCATATTTGAATCATGCCCGTAGGTGGAAAATTGAGAATCATGACAAATTGACCCATTCCAGACATGGGGTGTGAAGGGGGGGTCAGAAGTTTTTTTATGAACTGACGGGGGATTCGTAAATCGAACATATGACACACACACACACACACACACACACACACACACACACACACACACACACACACACACACACACACACACACACACACACACCCCACGAGTTTGCAAATCTAACATATAGCCCCCCAACCAATTCAAAGAATGCCTAAAATATGAATTTCCGACACCTCTCCCCCCTCAACTTGTATATATGTGACAGAACAAAACTAGATACCCCACAACCACTCAACACATAATTCCAAAAAATGTATTTTTTATGTCCTGGTAGCTATATAATGATATGAACTTTATGAAAGAAATAATGGAAAAATTGTGGAAATCCAGATTTATGCATATAAGGAAGTCTATTTTGAATAGAAACTGTGGCATATGAACCAAATAGATTTTGACTGGAACTCTCTCCCAGAGGAGATAATCTAGTCTGAGAACATCAAGCGGTTCAAAGCTGCCATTGACTGTCCGCGCATGCGGCAGTAGAGAGGACTTCCCCGCTGCCAATGCGCCTGTTCAGGACCTCAAGCAGCGTTATGTATACAGAATTTACAGATACAGATACAGAAGTGTGATGCGGTATCAGTTGGAGCAACTCATTAGAGGGTGATGGGGTGGGCAACACATTTTTAAAAAATGAGTATTTAGGCAATACTATAAGAGCCTAATGTACTGTAGCGTCAGACGTAGGATTTTGAAAGAGGAGCAAGGGCTAATAATAATATAAATGTGTGTGAAGTCTTCGCTGGCCACCATAAGCCGTATAAGGCTTCTTAATCTATTGAGGATTTTGATCAGAAAATTGTCATTATTTTCTTGCATACGGTGAGAATCTGTACGTGATACATATGCCAATAGAGGGGCATGGAGGCATGTTCTTCCACAAATGAAATGGTACAGCCTAAAAGGTTCATTATTTCTAAGAGAAAACTGCTAACAATGTTCCTGCATATGGAATATTTTCATATGCAATCTGAAGATGCTCCCCAACCACAGGAAAATTAGAAAAAGATAGACTTGAAGTTTCTTTGTTTTTTATAAAATATTTCAATTGTTTACTACAGACATCAATGTCCAATGTGCTGGAGACGCAATGATGCCATAAGGACCGTTCCAAATATTTCACCCACCATACCCCACCAGGCACCCCTAAGGTCATAAGAACATTTGACCCTCCCAATTTTTTTCAATTCAAACTCCCCCCCCACCATCACCACCAAACTTCTGACCCCCTACAACATTCAAATTTAAGCATATGACACCCCCCAGTACCAACCCATTTTTTTTCCGACCCACCCCCCAAGCCTTAAGATAATGACTCCGCCCTAAAATTTAAGTGATACAAATCTTAAACAAATACAGTATGGTTCGTTCAAGCCTTTTATCGTTCATAAGAAATATGTTACACTAATAAGGACCACTAAAAGATTTTATTTTAGAAGGACTAGTAACTTTGTGGTAATAGTCATAGTAAGCATTTGAAAGTTATCTGGGATATTGGTACCGAGTAGTTGATTACTAACTACATCTTGTGTATATTTTTGTTTTAGAAATGACAATGACTATCCCACACAACCTCCAATGAAGGCGTTCAAGGCTTTCCTTACTGAACAAGATGACAACATTTCAGATGAAGATGCTGTGAAAAATTACAATGAATACAAGCTTGACTTTAAAAAGCAACAAATAAATGAATTTTTCTTGGCTCATAAAGAAGAAGAATGGTAATTATTGTTTGTTTTATTTCTATGATATGTTTTTTTAAATGTGTATAAATTGTAAGTTGATTTTTAATGTTATATTTAGTTGGATTAAATGGATTGGCAATGGTAACCCAGTATAAATCTACCTAATATACATTGTATGTTACAAAAATCCAAATGGCAAACCCAACCTAGATTCCCATGTTCATATCTTCTGGTAAAAAACTTTTTTTTAGAGAAAAAGACATGATTAAAAACAACGAGATTGGATGATGGCAGCGATGTGCATGAGTATTTAAATGTCACAATTTAAGCCTTCAGTTGAAATTAAATTAAAGCGGGAACTTGAAAGGTCATATGCTGATTGTTACCAATGCCATCCTATATCAAATATGTTAGAAGTGCATCATCTGTAACAATTATAAGAAAAAAGACATAACTCTTGCAAGCATTGTGCATTTACCTGTTTCTTCAAACCCTCTTGCAACATTTATGTCTTACTTAAATGTTTTGAATTTAACAAAACCTTCCACCCATGAACAGCCAAAGAAGAATTGAAGACTGAAAGAAGATGTTTATAAAAATGTATTTACATAATGAAATTGAATGTGTCAGAAAATGATTTAACAAAAATAAACACAAAGGAAAGTTGTAATATGAGGATCTGCAAGAGGAGACAAATGGAGAAATCAGTAAAATAATAAGCAATTTTTAATATTGAATTCGTGAATCGAATGAAAAAGTCAAATGCACACCAGAGCCTTGCCATGGTTCTTGGTGATGTATAGTAAAATCATGTGTACGATTACTGGAGCGCATTGATTTTGGAGTTGGACAATATGGTAAGAAAATGTCAGGTAAAATTAGGTGATGTCTATATTTTACCTGTGTGCTATCATAAATCAGATCGTTTAAAAACAAATTTAAGTAAAATAAACAAACTAAGAAAACATCCTGATGAGCCAAATGTTTTAAAGGTTATAAAATAAAAAATGGATTGCGGTGGAGGGTATTTTATGTATTTAAAAATTGGATAGGTTGTCTAAGAACATAAATATTCTACAGATTATCTTGGTAACACATTCCTGAAAAGTTTGATTTGATAGAAAAATTAAGATTGAAAAACTGTGGCTGCCAATTCTATGTGTCGACAATGTAGCCATGTCTCGAGAGCCATGTTCATTGAAATGAATGCGGAATATTTAAAATATACAGTCTAATCTCAAGCAGATTATAACATTTTTCTGTTTGAAATAAAGTATCAAAAATTATACCCCTAGGTATTACTATGATGACTTTGAATATTTGAGTTTCCTGCTGTACTTATGTTTAGAATTGTTATTTGGCGGGAAATGGAATTGAAAGGGAAGTAGCTGATGAATGTACAATCATTACCCATTTGTGTGTAGCAATACCTGGGAAGTTTGAAAACTTATTGTCTATTTAAAATCAAAATGATGTATCCTCTCATTACTTTTCAGATCTAGCTTGTTAAAACAGAACATTTGACATAAGATTTTAATACTTTAAACAGGTTCAAGGCGAAGTACCATCCTGAAGATTGCGCTATTAAAAAGAAGGTGTCTGATGCAGCACTTCAAGCGAGGTGCGAGGCCTTCACCAAACTGATGGAAATGGGGCGCCTGCAGTCT
Source organism: Streblospio benedicti (assembly GCA_019095985.1). NCBI lineage: Eukaryota > Metazoa > Annelida > Polychaeta > Spionida > Spionidae > Streblospio > Streblospio benedicti. The sequence continues at coordinate 53,219,516 of CM032666.1, read as the reverse complement.
GTATCAGTCGACACAGACAAAAATGAAGAGTTGATAAAACTTCTTGATGCAGGTTAGAAAACTTTCAAGCAGTCTAGTTCTATGTGAGAATTACTTTTTTCTGATGTGTCAAAAATAAAGATGTGAAAATTTCATTTACGTAATACTTTTGGCACAAAATTTTGTTTTACAGCAGCTAAACTCGCAGATCTATGGAAAAAGTATCAACAGCCATAGTTTTTTGTTATCATGGTGTAAACACTTATGAACAGTGATTAATCATCTCTAGAAAGCATTAATCTTCTGTCTATTAAACATCAGATTTTAAAAAAAAATAAAAGTATTACCACTTCAAGATATTAAAATATTGTAATATGATTTTTAATAGAAATTGTTATATTTATTTACATCCAAATTAGTGCTGTCTTGAATGGCCATCTGTTGGAAAGGGACCTATGATTTGATAGGTGATACTATGAGTAATCATTTTATGTTGCCTTTTTAAGCTGTGATTCTAATGGAGGGCGGCACTGAGTTCGACCTGCAAGCACTCGAGGCTAGTGCCCAAGAGGCTGAGGCAGCGGCGGTGGCGGCGGCTCCCACACAGCCCCCTGCCACCACAGAACCTGCCACCACACCCACTACCGCCGCAACCCCCACAGACAAACAGTGAGCTACAGTTTCTAATTAAAACCAATTGAATAGAATATGGAAGAAGAAAATAGAAAATTTGAGTTACCCAAAATTGTGACTAGTCAGAACGATTTGGGATATGAAGTACATGTATCATGTGGTGAAGGGGATATTTCCTTGCGTTTTCAAAATTTGACTTACAGGAGTTGGTTCAATTTTAGTTATATAAACAAAGGTTATATTCTCTTGAAATAAGTTACGATGGTTACTCAATATTGAAGTTCATGAAGTATGTATTGAATTTAGTATTTTGCATGTCGTACTAAGAAGTGCAAGTTTCTGTAAGGGAATGATGATAGCAATGCATGTAATGTAAAAGACGATTCTTTTAAATTGTATTCTTGTAGAGAACCTGGTGAAAGTCAGAATGAGAAAAAAGATGAACAAAATGGGGAAGAAAATGATAAGATCGATGACGCTAAGGAAAATGGGGAAATGGAAGAAGGGGAAGAAGAAGCATCACAAGACAAACCAGATGAACCAACAGAAAAGCCAGAAAATGGGGAAGAAAAGATGCCCGAAAAAGCAGAAGAGGCAGCACCAGCGGCTGAAAAAACAGAGCCTGAAGTGGTTTGTTCTTTTTTTTCTTCATATTTGTTCTTTTCATTTAAATATTTAATTGTTCTATTTACTTTCTAAGCATAAGTGAAACAAGTAATCCTATAACTTGGCACCTGATTCTCTCTTGATGTAACTGAAGATGTTAATGTCAGATTTTTACCATTTACTGTAAAACTAGAAATATTCGCGATTATTTAATTTTGCGGTTTTGATCCATAAATTATATCGCGGCTATTTAATTACGCAGTTTTTAAGAATGTGGAATTTTTATAAGAATATTTCAGCTGAATTTTTCAGCACAGATTAACTATCAATAAATAGAACTTTACAATTTTATCTTTTATTAATGCGTGAAGTAAATATGACATAATAATATGACAAAGTGAACCTTGTACGGTCCACGTGTAGTACTCGCTATGTCCCTTGCCAGCAGAGAAGATGAAGCCTTTAACACATTCACAACATTTGCATGAGCAGCAGCCACGGCTGTCTTGGAACCAGGTGGCAGATCATTAGAAGCAACATTGTTCGTCTTCTTGAAAAATGAATGTTATATTTTGTTGTCTGGCTAAATTATTTTAGGCTTTATTACACACCAGAAAATAAACAGTAGCGTACTGCACATGAATACTTGTAGATCTACTGTATTTGTTCTGCGTCACTAGATCTAGATGTACGTCACTTGCACTATGAAATGTCACCCGTTAGTCAGCAGTTTCTACAGTAAACTTAGTAATATGTGGTGCGGTAAAAAATGTTTGCGAGCTATTTAATTTTGCGGTTTCTATAATACCCGCGAAATTCGCTAATTAAATCGTGTGCAAATATTTCTAGTTTTACAGTATTACTTCTTTCATCTAATCCACAAAGACACCTGTGCACACAAAACTTTTTGGATGATGATATTGAATTTTTCAATATATCAGGCCCCAGAGGACGAAAAGAAAGAAGAAGATGCAAAAGAAGAAAAGCCAAAAGAAGGGAAAAAAAGGAGACGAGACAGCAATGATAGTATGTCTGGGTCAGAGTCAGATGGATCGTTCACAAGTTCTGAGTCAGAAAATGTCGACAAAGATAAAGGTATATAGTTGTATTCTTTTTTTAAGGGTCAAGCAGAATACATCTGATTATACTATTAAGAATATTTAGGAAGTAATTTGAACATAGCAATAAAAGGAGGTTAAAAGTAGTAATCTTATTTCATATTTTATCCTTTGGATTCATTGAACTTTATTATTTAAAATGTGCTTTATATTTGGCTACAGCTAAAACAGAAACCAAAGATCCACAGGTAAATTCTGAAGAAGTTAATAAAGCCACTGAAAAAGAAGGTGAGTGATAAATTTAAAAATAGAAATCTGTTAATTTTATATGGGTATATTTACAATTGAAATGAGGTATAATCTTAATACATGAAATAAAGGCATAGGGATAAAGATTGTTGAATAGAGAAAAAGTAGAATACATATATTATAGTATGGAAATTTGAGCAACATAAACTACTTTTAGGTGAAGATGAGAAAGATATGGACACCCAAGAAGAAAACGGTGTTCCAAGGCCCAAAGCTCTCCATAAAACGCAGTCAATATTCCTCAGAAATTTGGACCCGTCAATCACAAAGCAAGAAGTAGAGGCAATGTGTCGCCAATACCCAGGTTTCTTACGAGTGGGACTGCAAGATCCATTGCCTGAACGCCGCTTCTTTAGGAGAGGTTGGGTCACGTTTGACCGAACCGTCAACATAAAAGATATTTGCTGGAATTTAAACAATATAAGAGTAAGTTCTTAATGATTTTATATGAGAAGTCTCTATGTCAGAGACATTAAATGAATAATGCAGTATTGAAATACTAATGGATTATGCAAGATAGTTCTCTTTGCAGTGAAATGTATCCTTTGTGCTCATTGTATTGTATTTGTGTTTTCCAGCTAAGAGACTGTGATATGGGGGCTATAGTAAATCGGGAACTTAAACAAAGAATTCGACCCATTAATGGGTTAGCTGTTCATAAACCTGTGTGCAAAGCAGACATAAAACACGCTGCCAAACTGGTTCAGAAACTTGACAAAAAGACTGGTTTGTGGAGAGATGAAGATGAAGAAAAGAAAGATAAGGTATATCTGATTGTATTCCATACTTTAAAATTGTAAATGACCCCACAATCCGGGACCTGTTAAGACCTGGCCTGTTGGAAACTTGTGTTTTTGCTACTGTTCTAAATGTGAATATGTAATGAAGATTGTGATATTTGGGGAAATAAACAAGTTGAACGTGCACAGTAAATGATATTGATTAAGTAGAAAATATTGATATGCATGAATGTATCTTATAATTAGTGAAAAGTAAAAGATCGTCGGTATTGTTAAAGGAAATCAATATATTTGTTTCTCCAGGAAAAGCAACACATGCCAGCTTATGGCCTTGTCTCTCGTAACCCTGTGCTGAAGAACATTACCGACTACTTGGTTGATGAAGGAAGTTATGAGGAAGAGGCATATCTTGGAGCACTTGGTGATGGCGAGATTGTCACGCCAAGTACAGAACAGCCATTGGAAAGAGACGATGAAAACTTACAAGTTAGTGTTGTATATGATTATATTAACTCCATTTATGTAAATGCAAAAATGCTTCTAAAATGTCGCAATTTGCAAAAGAATGCTCTCCTAGTGAAAAATCAATAATTTGTTTATTATTTGTGACCAAATGTAAGTACTTCAAAGTTATCTGTGTTTTTTTCCAACTTGTTCACAACCTAAAATACTGTCTGCATATGATACATGAAGGGTTATATGAAATATACTGCTTTTTTTGCCATAATTTCGAAAAGATTTACTGCATTAAATGGAGTTACTTATAAGTACTTCAAATCTTGTTTTATAGGTTCTGGATAGGATGATTCTTTACCTTAGAATTGTCCATTCATTTGATTACTACACGGCTGTGGAATATCCTAATGAAGATGAAATGCCACATAGATGTGGAATCATGCATGCAAGAGCACCAGCTCCAAAAGTTGCCACAGAGAATGAAGGTGATTATTTAAACAGTTTCAATAAAGTAATGTTTGGCACAAACTGTAAAGGTGATGATTGCATTCCAGGCTGGGTAATAAGACTTAACCGTCGAAAATAATGATGAATTTTTTACTGATAAAACTAAAGTTAGCATTGACAAGAACAATTTCATAAGTTACTGTCCATACACCATTTTTCACTGCCTCAGTCATGAAGGCTGTATGACTTATTTAGCATCATTCTCAAAAGGAAGTATTCAATAAACCATTTAAAAAATAATAAAATCATAGTGTGCTCTTTTCTGAGTCTTTTCTCATAAGATTTCCATTGAGGGAAGAAGTCTACATGTATTATATATTATAAAGTAAACCTTTGTGTAATAGTTTGGTTAAATAGGGATTGCAAATAGTATGATGTAAATATTATTTTATCTAAATTTGGTCTTAAACAAGTCATCGACCAATTAAATGAATGATGAAATATTGCCAGAAATTTCTGAGTGTCCAGTCTAGCATGTGACCATGGCGGACTACATTTGTACATGCCTGGCTGAGCCTTCGGCACATGCCCCATGATTGCAGGGACCCACTAATGTTAAGCCCTGTTAATTTGTTTTATGTTACAATTTTATTTTGACTGTTGACCAAAGCTATGTTTTTTGTCTTTTTTTAGTTAATGAATATAATGGGTCATTTGAAGTGAAAATAAAAAATTATATGAACCTAAAGTCCAAATTAAGTGAAGAAGAAGCAGTTCGGCTTGGGAAGAAAAGTGAAGATGGAGAAATAGAAAAATTCATTCAGGTTTGTTTGCAGTGATTTTTTTAAAAATATAACAAGCAAATTTATTGAAACAAGGGTTTCCATCTTGATATAATCATTGATATATATGGTCATGTGAATAGAAAATATTGAATTCTTTGGAGAATGTTTAATGTTGCAGCAGTTAACAAAAGAGTGATAGAACGTTTATTTTGATAAATAGGCAAACACCCAAGAACTTGCCAAGGATAAGTGGCTGTGTCCTCTAAGTGGGAAGAAGTTTAAAGGTCCAGAATTTATTCGAAAACATATTCTCAACAAACATGAAGATAAGGTTGATGAAGTCAAAGTTGAGGTTAGAATTTTCTCATTTTTATATTGATATACATGTGATTGTTTTTCCACTAATAAAAATATTAAACAACTATTATAAAGCTTAAGTAACTTGTACAAAATGTATGTTAAGAACAATATAAGACGTTTTCCAACTAAAAAGCTGAAGAAAAAAAGAATTGAAGTAATATGACTCACCAGCTGGAAGGCAACTGAATATGTTCATGATATTGTACAAGTATGTTTATTACCACATGTATATTTTGATGCACTCGCCATGAATGTAATTTATGGTGATGAATATTAAGTGTTGAAATAATTTCTTTTTCAGACTGAGTATTTCAACAACTACTTATTGGATCCCAAGCGGCCTCAACTTCCAGAGCATCCTTCATCTCAAAAAGGTCGCTCTGCTGGCCCCACTGCCCCATCACCGGGAGGAGGCAACGAAGGCTACCATGGGGGCGGTTACCAAGGCGGTGGTGGTTACCAGGGTGGATACCAAGGAGGCTACCAGGGTGGATTTTTCAGAGGTGGCCCTTATCAAGGTAAGAGGCTTATCTTGCTTATGAAATAATGTTACATGGGTAGTTTAGGCACCTGCGGGAAGAGGCCAGGGTGTAAACTGGAAAATTTGGAGTTATTTTTTATGTGGAGAAATCATGATGGTCTTTGATTTACTTGTTGCATTTTCTTCCTCAGGCAATCGTGGAAGAGGAAACTGGAGAGGTGGCGGTTAGTACAGATTTATTTCTTGGGCTGATCTTGAAAGAAGCCAATGGGGAATCGGGGGGGAATGCTAAGGGAATTGTTGGCAAATGATTTGGTGATAGACGTGTTTGTATGTGCTAGATACAATATCTTTTATTTCCATATTGCTGACCTTGCTGATTGATGATACTTACTATAGGAGGATGGCGAGGTAATATGCTCATCACCATCTCCAAACTTCTGTGTGGATTATGTCTTGTGGTTTTTGTTGATTTGATGCCAATAAAATATCAAAAAATTTGCACATGAAGTATTTGGAATCTTCTACAATAATGAAATCAATGTAAATGGTAGAAGGGACAAAGTCGTGCCGGGTTTTTTGTTTTTGCTCAGGTTTAGGAAGTAAGCTGTCAACATTTAGAGCAGGTTCTAATCTAAGAAATGCGATTAGAAAAATGATCCAAGAAGTTGATAGTGCAAATAATTATAGGTATTATGTGTTTTTGAGTGCAATTTATGAGAAAATCGTTGTTGCACTATATAGCAATGAAGTGCAAGTGCCTTATATAGTGCCATGTAGATGAAAAGCACTGCAAACTAAATTTGCTTATCAGCAATATACCGGTAATTTCATGCATAAATTGCGCATAGATGCTTGGGAGTGTCCGAAGATTTTATTACTATTGTTCTTTGTACTCTGTTATTAAGATGTTCTTGTTTTTAGATTAAAAATGTCATTTAATTAAATCTTAACAATGGTTGTAAGTAGGTAAAACTTTCTAAATAGGATATATTGTAAGTTTGCTATTAAATCTAAATATCAAATATGATAAATTACTTGTGTGAACTTATAATATTTTTTTTGTATGCATAATGATCTTAATCATCTTTTACCAAATATGATGGAATTGTTCCATGCAGTATTGGCGAAACTTCTAACAATTTGCAAAGATTCAATTGTATTCAATATATTTTAAATGTTAAAATTACATTTCCAAGCATTTAGAAATATACTGAAGGTAAAAAAAAAAAAAAAAATCATATTAAAGAGACATGTTTCTCAGTAATTTCATATACAACTGTATTTATATATATATGTGTGTATATATACACAATTTGTAAATGTTTCCTTTGAAAGGGGAGATAATTTTGAACAATTATAGAATAGCAAAATTTGGAAAAATATATATATATATATTAATACCTTCAGTATAATTTCATTGTTTGAAAAGGAAATTTCAAATATTTACTCTTTCTTCTATTTCCATGTTGGCTGTGCAGGAGGTGGCTATAGAAGAGGTACATATTTAAGTATTTTAATTTTTGAGGTTTTGCATAGATTAAGTTACAATTCTTAAGAAGTAATCCCAATAATAGAAAAAAAGATTCAAAGGTATACATGTTATTTTACATAACCACGGAAACGTTGCATCAACATAAATCCAGTTGTGGTAATAATACATTATTATGGTTCAAGATTTAATCTTATATTTCGAATGCAAGATATTCTTTCATGGTTTAAGATTAGTATTATGCAAAGAACATAAAAATGCTTGTTCAAGGCACTGCTTTGTGCGTAACGTGAACCTCTGGGCGTTCACTTGCAGGCGGTGGTGGTGGCTTTAACGACTATCACATGGGTGGTTACGGCGGGGCCCAGGGTGGTGCTGGCGGCGGAGGCTTCCGGTCGTCAGCCCGCGATCGCCTGCAGATGCCAATGCGCAGAGACAGGTACTAATTTGCGTGTGTTATGTTTTAAGGTGGACAGTCATCGGGAGGGGGTGCTTCATGGTACGCGAGGTATAATTAGTTCTGCACTGCCTCAACTGGGGGATTAAAGTTGTAAAGGTAGGAAAAGTTGTCATCTGTGATAATGATATAATGTAGAGCATTAATATGATGCATGCTATGGTGGCAGCATGGAGATAACTGTATAAGTTTGGAATAGGATTCAGAGTTGGCAGGGTTTTTTTGAAGGGGATTTTGGTTTGTAATACTACAAGTAATTGAATAGTGAGCATGACTACTATTTTTCCGATGGATAATTGGAGTTTTTAGTAAGAAATTATGTTTTAACATTATTTTAATATGAATGTTTAAAGTTGGGTAGATAAATTTGAAATTACATTTTGCTCTGCCCCATATATCATATGCTTCAAATATTTTCAGAAATCGTTCGGATCCAAGGGGTATAATAGAATACAGAGACTTGGATGCACCTGATGATCCTGAAATCTTCTAGGCAGGAATTATGGTGTGTAAAAAACTGACATCACACTTATTGTGAAATCATAGAGGATAGTCATGATCTTGGATTTGTGAATGATATTGTGCTATTTCATTCAGGATTTACTGGACATTGGATTATCACATGAATCCTGGCTCCAGTACATGTGGATACTGACCCAATGAATTTTAGAGGTCTCATTCCGTTAAAATGCATTTTTATCACCCAGTGTCAGTGGTGAATTTTGTTAAGCTTCTAGAGTTTTTATATTTACTGTTATTACAGTAACAATGAGTATGACAAATAAATATGTACTTTCAATTCAAAAGTGGTTTGTGAATAATTGTTAACAAAACAATCCATGCATGCAATTTATTTTTGCTCCGAACACTCCAATTGCAAATACAAGATTTATAAGGTCTTATTTAGAGGGTTGTATGTGTTGTATGTGTTCTTTCATATCAGTGGAGAACGAGTAGTTTTCTAGACATGATATACATGTAACTTATATTGTACATGAGAATTTCCGCACACTACCTTACATAGTCACATACCGTAATGCATTTAAAGAACTAAATCAAACTACTACTAAATACCAGCCAGTATGCGGTAATGCATTTAAAGAACTAAATCAAACTACTACTAAATACCAGCCAGTATGTGGTAATGAGGCTCCTTCACAGCTACAGAGAATATGCAACACACAGTGCACTTAAAATCTTACAACTTCCATACCAATAAAAACAGGATTCGACCTGAACATAATCTGTAAATGCTTTCTTACATACTATAGTCCCACCCATTTTCTAAGCTTGCCCATATTTTGGGCAGTACAATATGCATTTATATAGTCATCCTAGCCCATTCATAAATACTATTATACTTATTTAAATGTGAAAATATACATGCCCTTAGGACTGGTAGCATTCAAATTTTACTCGCTCAAATAAATTATATATACAGTTGTTCATAAAATAAATTTTTATTCACCTAGACAAGCAGGCATTCTAAATTTAATTGTCTACCCCAGACTGATCCTATGTAAATAAAATGAAGTATCACAATTCATGATTTATAATGTACATTTATACCATTTACTATCACTTCAATATTTAGAACTTCAATATATACCAATCAATTTTTAAAAGTTTCTTTCAAAACTTTAATTCAAACCATCTATTTTGAGCTTATTTGTCTATTTACAAGTTACACATGGATGAGCCTTCATCTGAAGTTCCTCTCATGTAGGAAGTCTTCCAAGACCAGCCAATCATGAATTTTATTTTCAGCCCCTGCAATTCAAGCTTTCATCTAAAAAGCTTTAACAGCAGCCGAGGAGACCAGTTGTTTTGTTATTGATAAGTGTTCAGCCAGTCTGAGTAGTGGGTACTGAGCAAAGGCCTAGTCACCACCTAAAAGTTACGTAACCACAACACTTGGTTACTCGTATAACATTCTCTTGTGCGTGCTTGTACATTGAAAATTTTAATTATTTACGTGATGAAAATTTACTTATGAACCACCCAAGACCTAAAGAAACATCACTAATAAACTACTATAGAATGTAATGTTCTGTAAATCAGGTATGCAGTATATGGAATCATTGTTTGTATATATTTGACTACTGCTTGAAAAATCCAAAAGTTAAAAAGTACATAAATATATTAATTTTAATTTTGAAGCAATAGCTTCCTGATCACAAGTAACAACTATAAAAAATAAATAAATGAATATTACATTTAGTACATTACAATAGTATTGTTGTTTCCAAGGAATTAATATCATATGTTCTGTGTAAGGTTTATACTTTGTGTTTCCTGTGCACAAAGTATAAACCTTACACATAACATATGATGTTAATTTCCTTGGAAACAACAATATTATTGTAATGTACTAAAATGTAATATTCATTTATTTATTTTTATAGTTGTTACTTGTGATCAGGAAGCTATTGCTTCGAAATTAAAATTAATATATTTATGTATTAAACAAAAGTGGAGAATACCCATGTGCTGTATGCCTGCGGGGGGTAGCAAGAAACTCTGTGGCAAATGTCTATGCTGGGTGCACAAACGGTGTAGTGGAATTGAGGGTGTTCTCAAACCTGATCCAGACTACATATGCCCACGATGCAAAGGTACCGCCAGGCCAATCGATGGCAGGCCAATCAAGGAGATCCCAGTTGGCGAACACATGTTAGAGGTTGTGACAGTTGTTACTTAGGTGACATGTTGTTCAATGGTGGAGGCTGTGATTTAGCTGCAACTGTCAGATGCAAAATTGCATGGGGCAAATTCCGTGAGCTACTGCCAGTCCTCACCAACAGGCACATTCCTTTATCTTCGAGAGGTAGAGTTTATTCCACGTGTGTACGAAGTGCTATGCTTCATGGGTCTGAGACATGGGCAGCATCCTCTAGTACTATAAACCGCCTGAGAAGAAATGACAGAGCTATGATTCGCTGGATGTGTGGTGTGAAGCCTAATGATGATACCAGTTCAGAGAGCCTTATGGAAAAACTGAGTATTACAGATATTGATAGTGTGCTTCGTAAAGGGAGACTGAGATGGCTAGGCCATGTTGAGCGCAGTTCTGGCTGGATTAGCCAAGTAAGAAAGCTTGAGATTGAAGGAAGAAAAGGAAAGGGAAGACCGAAACAGACTTGGGATGCAGTCTTGCAGAAAGATCGTGCAAGTTTGGGCATGAGTTTGGTAGATCCAAATGACCAAAAGACTTGGAGGGGACGGTTGAGATCCAGACTGGGCAGCCAGGCCACACCCTCTGAATGAGGAATAATTAGGGCCTGTTTAAAATAAATTTAGGATTTGATTGATTTGATTGATTATGCACTTTTTAACTTTTGGATTTTTCAAGCAGTAGACAAATATATACAAACAATACTATAGAACTAGTGTTGATTGCTAAATGTTGATTCCTTCCACACATATTTTATGCAAATAAGCAATATATGCAGTTATCGGTACATTTTAATTAAAAGATAATTATCAACAAGCAATATTACCGTCTTTATGCAATTAAACAATATATGCAATTATCAGATATGCAATTAAGTGATATTATCTGTACTAAGATACTAGTCACATCACAAGATTAATTTTTTCCCGGAATTCTTTAGAATGACTGCAATGTTTGATGCAGAACGATCATCGACAGTCCACATATAATCTACACAACCAGTTTTGAATCATTCAGAGCCACTTCAGAAACACCAATAATATATCACTTATGTATAACTTCAATTATACGCGATTCATGCATTAATGTGATTTTTAGCCGGTCTGACCAGGCCTTAAAAGTTCAGTTCCCTGAAAATGGGTGATGTGGGGCACAGCTAGTTGAAACTATTCTACATGTGGACAGTGTGAAAGAAATTCACAAACTTTTTCAAGAGTAAGAAACCATTTTTCCTTGCATACTGGTCATTTTAATACAATTACATTATACATTTCATATAATCATCTTTTTTCCCACTTATTTAGAAAAAATCATTCTTTGCATGTTCAAACTCTTACCATAAACTTTAAAAACTACTACATTATACAGGCCATGCAAGATAAATGCAACAAAAGAAAAATAGATTCCTCCACATAAAATTTGAAAATTAATCCCAAATGTTTGGAGTCAGAAGAATGGCTTCCTCCACATGAAATTTAAACACTTATCTCAGATCTTTGTAGAGTCATTTTCTTAAGTCATACTAACAATTCTATTTTAAAAAGAAGCACAAGATCCCAATATTTCTGTGAGATTGTAAACACGAATATTAAAACCTGATTTCATGCGATCTTTTGCAACCAATTGTCAAGCCAGGGTCCAAATACTTTGAAATGGATGTGCCCAAATACCTCATAATGTATTTATAATTCAGTATACCAATTCATCATATCATGTGTATAACAAATTGTATATATTTTAAGGTGCTGTAGTTATGTATCAATGACTTATTATGCAACAATATATATTTGAAAAATTTTCATACATCATATTTTAGGCATGCAAGAAGAAAAATATGTAGCAATTGCAAATAGAATACCAAATAGAATAGCAAAATCTCAATAAGTAATGCACCAAGCATGACAGACAGATAAGTGTAAGCAGATAAGTGTAAGCTTCTTTGATACTTCAAGTTCACTTATCAAATGTGTTGACATCATACATCAAGTTCAGTCCTTGTACAAAAGGAAATAGAAAATGCAACTTCTGGTATCAGAAATTAAAAACAGTTTCTTGAATTTTGTATGTATCAGTAAATCAATCGATCAGTTTGCAAATATTACACAAGGCTTCACTTTTTATTTTTCCCTCGTCCCTTTCCTTTTCCGACAGATGTCGTTGAACTAGACTTCTTTTTTCCTTTATCAGCTGGCTTCTTTTGCTAAAAAAGATTTTTTAAATACGTATTATTGACATCACATGTAAAGTAAGAGGTTGAAGATTCAAACAATGATAACCTTCCATTGCACCTTCCATTAATCAGAAAAAAATTTAATGAGAGCATTTAACATAATACATGTATGTATACATTTTTTTAATACATTTTAGCACCTCCAGTTCTGTAATTTTGTTCAAAAATCAACCTCCTTCCCTCTGTTCTGGGTCAGCGTCAATTCTCTTTGATGAATCTTGAAAGCTTCCAGTACTTGCCTTGTGGTTTACAAGAATCTCTTTTACCCTGCACATATATCCAGTTGTATTATATCTCTCCATGATTTAAGAATTGCCTTTAAATTGGAAGAATTCACTGGGCCAGACTTGCATCGCAATTAAAATAAATAATTCATTTTTCTTGCTTGGGCTTATGACATACATCTGACATGGCTAAAAAAAAAATGACATTCTCATTGGCTTAGGCCGTGACTACTGTTCTGAAAATATATGCCTCTTGGTATGAAGGGCTATTTTCAATAATTTGTGATTTCAATAAGTCCACACTAGATAAGGATGCTTCAGGTCTTCTTTTTCCAGTATGTCGTTGACTTTGATGTTACAGATGTTCACAAGATGGTGAAACTTGGATGTTTCATATCTGAATCTTCTTTGAATTTGGTTTTAAACTGTCTTGTTTCTCAGATGTATTTTTGCTTACAGGTCTCACATGTGATTTCATACACCACTGTGTACTGATCTTATTTTCAGGCCAATGTCAAGCGCCGGTTTTGCCGATGTTCATGTTGTCGTGCACCTGCCGATATTAGAATACACGACAATAACAGACCTTTTATGTTGCTTACATTCTATGACAACCTAAATTATCAATGAACAAACATTGTACATACTAAATAATATCCTTTTGCATTGATTTGAAAGTAAAAAATACAATTGTTTATCGGCGACGTGAAAGAGAAGCATTTACCGGCACGCACCTGCAAGCACCTGTAGTATTCAAACACAGATGTAAACAAAGCCCGCATTTTCACAGGAAAACTAATTTTTTATTTCTTAGAAAATGGGATATGAAAAATCAATGAATGGCAACGTCAAGCGTATGTATAGACCTTTAAAATGATACCAAACTTGCCATATATGGAAGAAAGTATAGGCATGTACTGTCACAATGAAGGGTGCGTTACTGCAGTATTTTACAGGTGATGTTTGGTCAGCAAAATGTCGATTTGGCCGATTGTTAATCTTTTTCTTCTATAGGTGGCCGGTAAAGTATACCAATTTTATATATACATACCAAATATGAACGAGGTTCACCTTATAGGGTTTTTCTGAATTTCAGGTTCACTTTTACTAGTTTGGAGGGATCGTAACGAAGACCAAAGTTCTCGGACTAATATTTAATTGTTTTTATCACATATTGTATAAGTTTTTGAAATTGAAGTTTTGATAAAGTTTGTGAGAATCTGTACATATAGACAAAACATAGTTTAATGGACCAATGAGTATATAATAACCCCCCAAAGAAGCAGCTATTTCGTGAACATTTGGCGCCCACTGACGCCACGGTAATTTCACCCATTATCGCCGCGGCAAAAATGACGATATTATTGGCGACAATAGCGGATTCTCAGAACCCTGACCCGCACCTGATTTTGGAGTTTTATTCTTCAAGTGAAGTAATTCTTAGTGTTTGTTGGCTTAATGTAGGTGCTGATGCCATTTCTTTAAAAACCCTTTTGAGGTTCTCCAAAAGGCCCAAGCCTATCAGTTTGTTAGAAATTTTCCGCTTGTGTTACTACTTTCCATTTCTGTTTTTCTTTCTTCTTCTGAATTGTATTGGCCCACAGCTGCACCCATTGAAACCAAGATTTCGTCTTACAAGCTTGATTTCTGTCCGTCCATCTTCTGCATCAGAAACAATATCATCTGCTCTTTGTAGGAGGCTTCTAGTTACTGACCTTTTGTGATCCTGGAACTGGTTGGGGTGTCTATTTTTTCTGACATGCACATGCGCAACTAATGCTTCTACTTATTCTTATTATCTATTTTATCTCCTAATCTTCTAATTCTGATGAACATAACCTCTTTACAGTTTTGTGTACAGCTGTAATTCTTTTTCTGCTGCATTACCTTTACAAACACGGAACAAATCCTTTGAACAATTGCCTGATGAAGCCGAGCAGTTTCGATCAATATCAAAGCATTGGAGGTACTAAAATGTATACATTATGAATATACCTAATGCTTCTAAACTACACTCGGTTAGCATTCAACATATCCCATATTTGTAACTAAGACAGTAATTTATATTTTTGATAGTTTCAGAGATGTATGATAGAATTTAATCTAAATCAATGGTGTTGCTGTATTTTTATGAATTCTAGTCATAAAAATAATACCTTTATCATTTTGTCTTTCGTTATATCATCATCTTCCTCTTCACTACTGTTCATGGCTTCTTCAAGTCCCTCCTCCGTTACAGCATCATGGACTGCCTTGCTCTTCTTAGGCGCCACCACATTAGAGTACGGGGTCAAATGGACTTCTTTGTTGTAGGTTCTTGTAAAAGCTGCCTTTACCTTAAAAATACATACTCCTTTTACATATTTGCTAATACAGATTTGCTTTTTATATTATTTTGATTATTTCTTTGGTATTTTGAAACTACATGGTGTAATATATGATAAATATACAAAACTTTATGGAGAATTTCCTCCAGTTAACTAGGTAATCAAAAGGTTAACTATTGTTATCATGAAAATTTGTAGAGCACATACAGCCCCATCAGATTTGAAATTACACGCAAGACCATCCAAATTGCAATTTCTACCCACAAAACGATGTGTCATAGATGTTGTTAAACACTTTATTTCATAAGAAAATTAACTTTGAGTGGAAGGAAAACTTGTCAGCTCTTTCCCGCCTATCAAAATAGATGACTACCTTGGAATCTATATGCTTCATAGGGTCTGATTTGTTAGACCACTGTCCCACTTCTACGAGGCTGTCAAAGTCCTCCTTGAGGAGGCAATATGCATCAAGGGTGTCTATCACCGTGGTGACTCCCTCCTGACCCTGCTGAACTAGAGGTTCTGTCAGGCAACGCCGCAAATGCGGCACATAATCCATGTTGAGACTCCGTTTGTCTGAGGATATTCTAAAAACAAAATACAGGCATGAATGATGATTAACCTGTGCTGGTGGGGTGCAAATCATTAGCCATACACGTTATTACAATTAACTGGTGTTTAGAGAAGTCTTATCCAATTTCATATCAAATGAACTACAGATTCCAAAGTCCACACATTTACACAGATCCAACATTTTTCTGTAAATACTTTACTAGGTTGTCGATTCTCCACTAAAAATATGAAGACCTGAATATAAAAAACTTACTTTAATCTCATGTGTGATTTAAGGTCTTGCAGTATTCTATCAGTTTTGTTCCGAGATGAATTTTTGCCCAGCCATGAAGGGAAGGAAATCATGCCACTCATTATGCCTCTCATCACATCACCTGGTATGACACTCGCAAATATTGCCTAAAATAAACCATACACTCATTTTTAAGTTTTATCAAAATAAACTACTATCATGTGATGCTTACAAACACATCAGATTCATAATGACAATCTTTCCCTTATTATTGAATGATTTTCAATGAATATTTTCTCAAAAAAGTATTTTTTTAATTATTTTTTCCCGACTTCATGTTTCCTGCCATTTAAAAATATGGAATTTTCTTACTTTCTCAATCAAATTACTATTTTCATTCAGTCCAGGATCGATTTATTGAGGATGTGCTAATTTTCTTCTTACATATTTTGAGAAATTATCGAATTGCTTTTTTCTTCTTTTTTGCATAACTTTTTGAGAAAGCATCAAAGATTGTAACTTTTAAATCTCGACTTTTTCCATATGTGTAACTGTACCTTAAATTTATGGTGTTGTCTTTTTTTGTTTTGCATTTTACTTACTTGCGTTGGAAGAAGAGACCAATTTTGACCACTTCTGACTTTTCGATCTACTAAGTCTCCATCTGCTATAGAATCCGCTGCTTGGCTTATCAAATCTAAATGTTTCTGCATATTTCTAAAAAAAATACAAAACAAATAAAAAAGTGTAATTTTAAAAAAATTTGTTTCCGACATCCTCTTCTGAGCATACTGTTGAAAAATCAATGATTCTTACTTTTTCCCAATTACACATCACTGGACATTCAAATTTATATTACGGGAAGTAAAATGTTTTTTAAAAGCTAAATGAAATACAGAAAAATATACTTACTTTGCTTCATAAGGAGTTACAGACAAGTAATTTTCTTGTACAAATAATGGACCAAAGCTATAATCTTGAAAGAACAAATCTGCTTTATCATTTATAGTCATTTTATTCTTTTGCTCTCCACCAGCAAATACCTCTCGACACACCTCAAATGGGCCCTTAAAAACAAAGCCATTAAACAAGTAAAGAATGATTATCCTAAAGACAGGGTTGGTCATAAAAAAAACACCCCAAAAAAACTCACCCCAAAAACCCGTTTTGGGGGGTTGGGTTTTTTCAAAGTGGGTTTTTTGGGTTGACAGGAATTGATAATTGCGTAAATCAGATACACAAAAGCAAATAGAAACATTTTCAAGTCTGTCCCACTTAGAAAGAAGTCAAAACTTAACAACTTGATACACTAATTACAAGGCCTAACAAATGCAAGTTGTTATTATTGTCCATTTCAAGTAACCCGCCAGCTCCAAGGCTTATCAATAGTTGTTGTTTTTATTTCTTTTACTTCATTCTGGATACTGTCAGAGCTGTATTGTCAACAAAGAGAGGGTTTGTCAAAATTTCATTTGTTTTCAAAATTAATTTATTAACTTCACAATCTGTTTTGATTGGCAATTAAAATATTATCAAATATACCCAATAAAAGTCATAAAACAAATTATAATAAGTAATGATATGTGTTAAGTGTTAAGAGAAATGGAATGTATAAAAGTATGATATTGATCATGAAATTGAAATAACCCCCCAAAAAAACATAAAGCCCAATAAAACCCAATGAAACCAAAACCTGGGTGGGTTGTTTTTTTTTTTGTTTTTTTTTAAAAACAGGTTTTTTCCCAACCCTGCCTACAGAAGAAAAACTGTTTGTTTCTTAAATGTTAAAGTTTCATGTTCTAGAATTTTTAAAGACCTTGCATTTTTACTACAAAGTGCATTCTTTGATCATCAGCTAAAATGCTGATGTGGCAGATATTTTGTTTAGAATATGATGTAATGTTAGGTAAAATAAACATAGAAAGAAAAACTTAATGCAGTTCCATACCACTTTAAGGTCTTTCTTAGCTGAACTCGCATCTTTCTTCAGCTGTTCATACGACACATTTTTGTCATTTGATGTCCACATTGAAAGGTTATGGATCACTTGCCGAACATCTTGGTTTGCAGCTGATATAATCTCATTTAGGGCTGGGGGTGGAATCTTTATGCCTTCTTTGAAACATAATGACATCATGGCCGACTACAAAATTAAAGACGAATGTAGAAAAGAAATACGAATGAAAATAATGGGAGTCATCATCAAAATCATGCATTGAGATTACCTTAATCTGCTCTACTCTTGGTCTCTGAAAGCGTAGATCAAAACAGTGGTTTGCCAACGAACGGACTTTTGGATGTTGTCTGTCATTACACATACAGATGATGGGAATTTTTGAATGTTTTATGAGCTGAATAAGTTCTGCCATTCCACCTCTATCCTCATTTCCTGTAAAAGTATGAAGTGGCTAGTACTGAGCAGAATTTCTCGTTTCGAATTAAATGACTATATAATATATCATAAAATACAAATCATCTAATTTCATCCACTACCATAGTTTCCACCAGTGTGCGTTTTCTATTTAAAGTGTTGTTCACACTTGCACACAGTAATAATCGTATTTTGAGAAAAATAGTAACAACATTCAATATTTGGAAGAAAAAAAACTTCACCATACCAGCCATGCCATCAACTTCGTCCATGACGAGACAATGCTTTTTGCCATCGTCTTTCACGTTATGCTTCTTATCCATGAAGTCCATAAGCGTGTGATTATTTAATGATTCAGCCACTTCTGTTTTGAGACTGCTTTTACTTCTTTTGTCGGACGCATTCATTTCAACATAACTGAATCCAAGTTCCTAAAATAAAGTTTTTCTTCATAAATTTTTATAGTAGAAATTATACTTTTATTAGCTTGTGAATCTCTCGAACCATTACATACTGTTATACATAGAGGTAGTTCCATTTTTTTTTTCAGACTTTGACAATAGACATTAGCAATTTGTGCGACTACCCACCTTGCACACTAATATTGCGGTGGTTGTTTTCCCTACACCAGGTGGGCCAGACAGCAGTGCTGCTCGGAAGCCAGCACCATCATCACTAAACCCGATTAACTAAAGCAAAAAACGCAAATTTTTCTCACAAAAGACACTCAAAAAATTACACTACAATATAGATGACTAACTTTAATGTAGATTCTATTTTACTTTCTCCCTCCTTAACACAATATTCCCATTTACTTGCAGTAATTTTTATGCAGCCAGTCTATATATCTTTTAACTGAACAAGACAAAACACTCAAATAGCAATAATAAGAAACAAATTCCGACTTACATCCTGGTTTTTTGCCAGATGCAATATTTTTGCCAGCATTGCAGCCAGTTGACCAGTTTTCGCGCATTGCTCTTGTCCCCTTGTTGTCCAATTATCTGCTTCAGGTTTGAGGGTTTATACTTATCTACCCACATCAGCGTTGGCTCTTGAACATCAGAAACTGCTGATGACTGAAAAATAACAAAAACCAGTTGCCTTAAAGAAAACAAAGTATGCCTATCTGTACACGAGATAAGGTGATATATCTGGATTATATCAGCCATAAGATTGCACATCACGTTAAAAACTTTGTAATCTCAATAATTAAAATGATCACGCTTTGGCCCAACCTCTTTAACGACTAGTACAAAACATCAATATTTGTTTTATAAACTTAGAATGAAAATATCCAATCAACCTGGGGTTTATGATCTGCATTGCTTCCTGATGCAGAGTTATTGGCATTTGAAGAATGTCGTGATGTAGCAGCAATACTGGTGTGAGAGAACTGGCTGAGGTTCACAGACTTGGAAGGTTTTGCCTTAGGCTAAAAATAACGTCCGTAAAAGGAAAATTTATAGAAAATTTATAACAATATATTTCAAAATATAGAAATTTTGAAATCACATACCGGTAGTTCTTTTTCTAAATTTCAATCACACCGAATTTTGTGATCAGTAATTGATACAAATAAAAATTTAAACTTTCACTTACTGTTTTCTTAGATTCTGCTTCAGCTGCAATTTCATATTTTGACTTTTTACCTGGCTGGGTACGAATCAATTCTAGAATTCCATCTTCGTCTAACTTTTTGGTCCCAAACTGATCAGCCTGTAACCCAGACCTTAATTAAATCTATATACAACTTTTCAACATGCAGAAATCAATTATGTGTAGTCACTACTAATATATAAATAGAACTGGAATTTTTTGAACTACCTACATCCCTGCAACAAATTCATGCCAATGTAGATTTTCAGTCAAAATGGAAATGCATTTATTTTTCATTAATTTCACAAACTTTTCTTACCTTTGACAGTTTTGATTCTCCAGCATCTCTTCCAATAATAATATAATTTGTTTTCTTGCTGAGGCTGCCAGTAACTTTCCCACCAAATTTCTCTATTGCCGATTTCAATTCATCTCGTTCAAAAGACTCAAGGATTCCAGTAATAACAAATGTTAATCCTTCTAGACAGTTATCTGCACCCTGAATATTGCATTTTTAAAGAGATTTATAAAAACATGTACAATGATCTGTAAGAATATGGGCAGTTAAATTTCTTAAATAAATCTTAATTACTGCTACATCTTCTAATGCAGTTACATTTACAATTCGAACCATTATTCTCAAAATTTGACAAGGTGAATTTGTGGATATGTCCAACAATGACCACTTCTCTTTATATTAGTAAGTTAAATTTTTCATTCACTCCCTTCAAGTTAGAGTTAATATATTGTTACCTTATAATTTCATTCATTTTTTCTTACCTCTGGTATTTCTTTAGACCCTAATGATTTGGGGCCTTCTCTTAATAAAAAGGATCTATAACCAGGGTTGTTTTTCTTATCTAAACTAGGCGTGTCCTGTAACTAAAAAGGAACAGTGTAAGTTTGTAGTTATCTTCTCTGGAGGACATAATGAAGTACCAATTTAAAGCACATAACAAAATGATTAGCCAACCTCAGATTTTCCTGGAGACTTTTTAGGTGAAGGTGAAGTTTTGGAGACTGGACTTCTATTTTTACTTTTTTCATTATTATTCTCAGATTTTCTTGGAGACCTTTTAGATGAAGATGAAGTTTTGGAGACTAGACTTCTATTTGTACTTTTTCATTATCTTTTTTCAGGTGTTCTTGGAGACTTTTTAGGTGAAGGTGAAGTTTTGGAAACAGGACTTCTATTCTTATGTTTTTCATCCTTAGCTTTAACCACAGGTGAAGTTTTAGAGACTGGACTAGTTTTTGAAGATGTAGGCTTGGAATGTGAATTCTAAATTTAAAGCAAATAATTAAATACATTATTCATGAACATTATCTTTCATCAAGTATTAAACTGGTACCATACTTTAAAAGTTCTATCTAGGATACAAAGGTACATCTGTAGGCATACCCTTATTTACGATAATGTAAAATGTGTAACTGGTTACGAAAATCTCTCACTTCAGGTTTAAAATATTAAGGAAATTACAACATTTCTTTGATAGTGTAACATTCAAAATAAACCATCATAATAATGCAAAGGTACATATCAAACTCACCTTTGTTGGTGAGAAGTACTTTGACGACGTTGACTTTGTTTTTACATCTTCCTTTTTGTTAGCTGTAACCGTTTTTTCCTCTTGTTTTTTAGACATACTATCTTTCTTATTAGTTGATCGTACAGCTGTTTTTTCTGGTCTATTGATAACTTCGACAGAACCTTCAGGTTGTATTTTAGATACAACAGTATTTGCATTCTTTTCAGTCTTTGCCTAAAATACACATTTCTTACTGTAATTAGTATAAATGATTGAACATACTATTTTCATTTTTACGTTCAATTAACTATTCCGATTAGGCTAAATATTTCATATTACACACCCTTTTAAGTGGTTGCTGTTCATCTAGCTGACGTAATGTTTCTTCAAAATCATCATCATCGTGCATTTCCACATCAAAATCATCCACAGGGGATTTTGCTGGGCTCTTAAAAACAATGTTTGTAATTTCTAGTATCTATTAGTGATCATGAATAAAGTCGTTGGTCATTTTCACAAAGTCCAACAAAAATATGTATACATTATGTCTGTAAACTTCAATATACCGTATTCCCGCGCATAAAAGCCCATGGGCTTAACATCGCAGATGGGCTTAATGTTCGAATATAAGCCCATGGGCCAATAAGTAAGAATAAAAATATTTTTCCCAGCCTTGTTCTTGTTGCAAACGAAACGTGATTCTCTAGGAGCTTTCCAAAACGCAACCTCGTTTTAATGCATTAGAAATCAATAGCGGACTCGGACTTCAACTGTTAAATGCTTTCGGTATATCTCCAATGCGTGAGTATGATTTATAATGGCGAACTTCCGGAGTTCAAATATTTATTAAATTAGGTTTGTACGATGTTACCATGGTATGAAAATTCTTGTGACAATGAGGAATATGAAGTCAGCATTGCTAGAAAAGATATGAAACTAATAATTACCATTGATGATTAAAGGAAAACATCGTGCATGTTGTCAAAAGTCAGTACACTCATCATTGCCCGCGTAGGTAGACTAGTACCGTACAGTAACACGTAAGAACCCATGGTTAAGAAACTTGGTGGCTCTATATAGTCAAAATCCAATGCTTATTCATCGCCAAATAGGGAGTGGGCGTAGTATACCAATATACGCCCCTGGGCTTGTAAGTGGGAACTTTTTCCATTTTCAAAAGGTCCAAAAAGTGCTGTTTTTCGGTTATAAGCCCATGGGGTTTAATGCGCGGGAATACGGTACATATATAGCGAAAGTAGTGTCACGATTATAGTTCTACCTATTGAAATATATAATTAAGCAATGTGTCATAAATGTACTTAAATGCTATACTTACAGCTTTTCTTTTTGAGGGGAGAACCTTTCTTTCCTTCTGCTGTACTGTTGATGTACCAAAGAAATCCGCAACATTCACCATCTTTTTAGGAGGAGACTGCTTGACCTTAATTTTTTCTTTAACACTGGACAATTTGGCAACTTTTGGAGAAGTATCAGAATCTAGAATAGTGTGTAGAAAAATGTGGACAAAATGTTCGAACTGATCATTTTATTAATTAGATTAATGTTCAATGAAAAATTGACATTATTTTATTCAATTTTGATGAGGTACGGTTCTTTAATCAATTTTGTATGTGGTACTCCTACTCAGGCAAGCATGCAATCGCGCACGCATATTCAGCCTTTATAATGGCTTTAAATATCATGTTCACCATTAAATTAATCTAATAAATATATAATAAATGTGCTAAGGTAAGAAATTGTATATCATCATATACCTGAGTCTGATACAATGACGTTTCCTTTACCACCCTTTTTTGACATTTGATTTGCATCATCTTCTGAATCTAAAATAAGAATTACAACATGTGACATATGTACATCATACCTGTAAAGACTGTAAGATCTTGTGAATGAGAGCTGTGGATCTGGGGTTTTTTCACATTCCCAGAAATAAGAAACCTGCAACTGCCAGTGTAATCATGAACTTATGGCTAACCACCATGATAATGATCATGGGTTCCCAGTATTTATCAGTGCAGTATGACTTTTGATATATAGATCACGACACGTGATCATCCTGCAGTATGTTGTTTGCTCCCACTGTGATTCTAATGGTGCATTCGCGTGCTATTTCCTAACTCGTAAATACGAGCTTATTATATGGTAAATGCACCCAAATGGTCATTCCCAGTCGTGAACTCGGAGCTTTTTTAGAGGACCGAGCTTCCGACTGGGAAATACCATGATTTCACACTGGGAACATCCGTTTGCGTGAATTTCCCATATGGGAAGCTCGTACGTACGACGTATCTTAACGAGGTCAGAAGAACACGTGAATGCACCATAATATAACTAATCCCCAACAGCTTGCCTGTTCGCTATTAAGTCTAATATCCAAAGTACCCACATAAATACTGTACCACTAATTTCCATATTTTCAATAATCAGCTAAACTAGCTGGCCTTTTTCTTTTGTAAGAAGCCCAACTTATCTCAAAATATAGTGCATGGGAATTTGTTGTAAATGTATTTTGATGTTTTCATGGGATTTTGATGAAAAGTAGGACCCCTCCCAACCTTATCCTGCAATACACTCTTATAGGGTACACTATTTCCCTGGTGGCTTTCCCAGAGTTTGCAAGATTTTGATTGAGTTTAAAATAAAGACTTACCTGAATCATAAATAACACCTCCTTTGTGAGATTTCTTTGCAGTGGTTTTGGTGCCATTACTTCTTTTCTAATAAAGAAACATAAGATACAGTATCTAAATCCTGTTCATCTTATTAAGAATTGTTCTTTTCAACTTCATTGGAAAATAAACATTAGGAAATGATTTACATTACTTACTTCTTCCTTATTACTTTTTGAAGAATTGCTTCTTTTCCTGTTTTCATTGATATCTTTTCTGCTAGATGTTTTCGCAGAAAATTCATCATCAGAGTCTGAGTCAATAACTATGGTCTTTTTTCCCTTATTTTTGTGACCTGATGAATCTCTACTTTTCTTTGTCTTTGAAGAGGCACCCTGCTTATCCTTAGATGTAGGCGTCACTCCAAAAAAGCGACGTATGTCCTGTTATTGATAAGAAAAATTTACCATGCTGATAATAACTATAATGGTCTATGATGTCTCCTAAAATTATAAAAAATAAGATAAAGTATTTTATTACTTCCTAACAACTAAGAAATACTGAAAACAAACTAGCAGCGCCACTAGGTCTATACGTATAGACGTACGTGGTTATTGATCTATAGTATTGGGATACTGAAGTGTGACACGTCATTGTATGGCCGCGTGGTATAGGGCTCGCCGTTGTAACAAGTGACATAATAAATTGTTTCCAAATACATGTTGTGGACTGTCCTCTGATATTGTAGCAGCATTTCACACTTACGTGGTGGCAGCGGTTATACACCCACTCCTCCTCACTCGCGCACAGGACGGATAAATTAAAACTGCCTGTGTCATATTGTAAATGGACCCTGGAGAATATGTACCCGGTGTCCATTTTCTATAGCGGAATATGGACCCACGGGTCCATATTCCGCTATAGAAAATGCACCCCCCTTATTGAAAATGGACCCCCCTAAAATATATTTTGTGCATGAAGATAAGTCTATATAGTGATACAATTATGGATGTGTGTTTCATATTTGATAATTTGCCTTTGATTTGGCAGGTTTTGGTTAAAAAGATACAATTTGTAGCAATGTAAGAAATGTAAGATACATTTATTTTACACATTTTTTGTTTTCAAAGTCATGGATGACGGTGAATATAGGTGAGCATACTTCATTTTGATAATTTGTAATATTTGTAATCTAATTGTAAATTTAAAATAGTCAAATGCATATCATAAAGATCAAATTAAGACACAGAAATGTAAATCTTATGCTCAGATATCATTCAACACATATTACTATTCCAATTTGCTCTGTTTGTTTTGATTTGAAGGGACCTCACCAGCTTTATACTAAGTAAGGATGAGGACAAAAGAAAATGGCCTGCTTCTGCCTTTTCGGAGAATGGGCGCAGAAATTTTCGCAAAAAAGCAAGTAAATTCACATTAATAGAAGGGACGCTACACTATGTACACAAAACAGGCCAGCATTTGCGAGTCGTCCGTGAATCAGAGAAAAAACAAATACTGGAAGCATGCCACAAGCATCCTGTATCAGGACACCAGGGTGTGAACAAAACAGCCTCATTGATAATGAGGAGGTACTACTGGCCAGGTCCTCAATACAATGAAATTTCAAGATTCGTTGGTAAGCTACATTTCAAATAAAATAAGAATATTTCCAGTGTAAAAAGTGACATACTTTAAAGCGCTTATTTGACAGTGACCCTGGTCCATTTTCAATGCCATAGAATCTGGACCTCCCCCGTCACCAGTTATGATAAAAAATGTTCATGTCTATATAAACAAGGTGTGATATACAATGCTACTGAAAACAGCTATTCCATAAATATATCTTCAAAATAAAAAGCAAAATATGATAACGCCTGTGCCGTAGTCATCTGGGTCCATTTTCTATGCTATAGAATCTGGACCCCCCTACCATTTATGAGCAATATCATTTATTAATATTAGTTATTAGTATTATAGTTGTACAAATATTATAAAATTTACATTACTTACAATACATGCAAGATATACTAACATACATATGTAGTAAGCATGAAAAAGCAATAATTATGACGCCTTTGCCATAGTGACCCGGGTCCATTTTCAATGCCATAGAATCTGGACCCCCCCGGTGACCAGTTATGATAAAAAATATTCATGTCTATATAAACAAAGTGTGATATACAATGCTACTGAAAACAGTATCCCATTAATATATCTCCAGCAAAATATGTGATAAAGCATTTGCCATAGTGACTCGGGTTCATTTTCTATGCCATAGAATTTGGACCCACCTACCAGTTCTAATGAAAAATATTATTCACAATGATATCAATAAGTTGTGATAAACATATTGAAAACTTTAACCCACTAAACTCTAAAATATTTTCTTTGCAGCTTCTTGTGATGAGTGTCAAAGAAGCAACCATTTGCGTAAAGTACCAGCAGTGCTACATCCGATTCCTCCCCCAGATGAGAGCTTCTCTCAATTCGGAATGGATCTGGTGGGACCTTTGACACTATCAGCAAGTGGGAATCGGTACATAATTGTACTAACAGATTACCTCACTAAATGGCCTGAAGCTGAGGCCATACCAAACAAAGAAGCTAAGACTGTTGCCAAGTTTCTTACCAAGATTGTGTGTCGTTACAGTAAGGCAAAGGTAATCATCACAGATCAGGGTCGAGAGTTTTGTAACTCCATTAATGAAGACATATGCAAACGTTTAGGCATTTACCATAGGACTACAACTGCGTACCACCCTCAGTCGAACGGCCAGACTGAAAGATATAACCAAACGTTATGTAGCTCTATCTTGAAATATGTCAATGCAGAGCAAGACAACTGGGATGATTTTATTGACCCAATCCTATTAGCATATCGCACAAGCATTCACAAGACTACGAAAAAATCTCCTTACTTTCTGGCCTTTGGTATGGAACCAAAGCTGCTCATCGAAGAACAATTCCCTCTGGCAGAAAATAAAGATAATGTTACTTCTGATGAAGCTTTAGAAAACCGCATAAAGTCCACTTTTAAAATGTTCAACATTCAAAAGGAAACAAAAAGTACAATTGAATCGGAGCAAGTAAAACACAAAAAATATTTTGACCTTAAACATCAGCCGCCAACCTACACTGTTGGTCAGTTTGTGCTGGTTAATAATGCCAGACGGAACCAGCGCAAAGGAGATAAACTGGCACCACGTTGGACTGGTCCATATGAAATCCTTGAAATAAAACCCAAAGGAACTTTCAAACTGAAGGGCCGAAAACAAGTTGTAAATGCCTGCTTAATTAAGCCATACAAGAAAGCAGATGAAAATGAAGATACCACAGATGATAACGTCATTGATAAAGACACTTCAGAGGACAGCCCACAGGCCACAGACTGTGTGGAAGAAGATTTCACACCACCTCCTCCTATGGAATTCGACAGTGTCGATAGTCAATGGCAAGTGTCGCGTGCTGAACCTGTCGGATGCAACATAAGAAAACAAATAAAATCGGATCCACAAAAATTAATTGAGCATGGACAAGAACCAGAACAAAGTGTTGCCATGAGAGGAGATGGAAATTGTTTTTTTAGATCCATTTCTTATTTGTTGGCAGGAGTTCAGTCGTACCATGGACATTTAAGAGGCCTGATAGTACAATACATGAGAGAGAATAATAAAGTATTTAGTAATGTGGCAGGGAAGGAGAACTATGCCATTAACAGCAAAATGGCACAAATGAGGGAATATGCCACTGAAGTGGAATTGTTTGCCACAGCAAGTCTCTTGGCCACACCCATTTGGACATATTCGCCATATGGGGAGGTTGATGGTCAAACAACTTACAGATGGCAGTGCTATAAACCCCTGCAAAATGTACACTGTCAATTTTCCCTTTCAAAGAAGGCCATATATTTGAAAAACAAATTTGAACATTTTGAGCCAGTATTACACATGTAAATATGATCTGAATTTGTTTGAACAGTTTTACAATAATAAATAAAATTATTCCTACAAAAAGTTAGTTCTATTTTCAATGCCAAACGTTAAATATTTGGAAATCAATATGATATTGTGACCCCGGTCCATTTTCTATCATATGCCATAAAATAAATTCAGTGATCATGAAAAATATAAATATAAAAATATAAATATAACATGAAATGTTCTAGTCCTTGAAAGAAAGTATTCCCTATTTTCAATGCCAAAATTGAGATGATTTTACAAAGTACCCCGGTCCGTTTTCTATGCTGTAGAATTTGGACTCCTCTCCAATTTTAATGATAAACATATAATAATAATTAAATAATTTATACTATGATTGTATTACAATATTTACACCTGTCATGCATATACATCTCATTTACGTCAGTTTATGCATGTTTCCAACGCTACAGAAAGTGCATTATAATTATGTTTGATTGAAATTATGAAAATATCATTAAAATTTTTATTAACAATGAGTAAAGTTCAATTAAATATTGTTACTGAATTCATACAAACTTCAAATAGAAACATGCAAATGAATTGAGAGGGGAGGTCCATATTCCATAAGGGGGGTCCATATTCTATAGCGGAATATGGACCCGCGGGTCCATTTTCCGCGGGGGTCCATTTACAATCTGACACCTGCACTATCTCTCAACAGTCAGCCACGTCACCAACCATGGCACACAACATTAGAGCACCAAAAGAGCGATGCCTCACTACCAATGAGACACTTACAAGCTTTGAAAACTGGCGCCAAACTTTAATTTACTCAGCATCACTTAATACCTCATTTGCACCATTCCTCAGAAGCAACATTAAGTGGTCAAAGAAAACAAAGGCTGCTGACAACAGAGGCCTTACTGATGAAGGAGAAGGAGACACCAAACAAACAGCTGTGCAAAGAGCCGCTGCGTTGGAACTTTTGCTAGGGTACATAGCTAACTACGCCCCAGTTATTTCTCGCTCAACCATAACCAAGAACTGCACCTCCCTAGAATCAATATGGCAAGCCCTACGGGAACATTATGGCTTCAATAACACCGGTGCCCATTTCCTCGATTTAAGTCAGATCCAGCGAGAACCCAAACGAACGTCCAGAGGACCTCTACCAACGGTTACTAGCTTTTTGTTGATGACAATTTGATGAAAACTGGCAGTGGTATTCAACATCATGGCGAGGAACCAACCGAGGATGAGGAGATGTCACCGTCTCTGGAAAATATGACTGTCTATTTGTGGCTACAACTCATCCACCAACAGCTGCCGAAGCTTGTGAAACAAAGATACGCAACGTCACTCCGTTCCAAGACACTAGCTTCCATCAAGCCGGAGATCTCTGGTGCTTTAGACTCACTACTGGAAATCGCATCCAACGAGGAAGCCAAGGTATTTAAGTCATTTTCACAAAACTACAATAAGTCTCGTAACAGACCAAGACCTACTCAAAGACCTACTCAAACCAACAAGTCATGTCCACTATGTAAGGAGGCTGGCCGTGATCATACACACTACCTCAGTGTGTGCGAATTCCTCCCGGAGAAAGACAAACGATATCTAACCAGAGCAAGAATTGTACTTAGCAATGATGACGCTGCAGCAGATGAAACAGACACAGAAGATTACGCTCCTACAAACCTTGGAACTTCTACTAGACGGGTAAACGTCAGTAAAAGCCCTGAGTTTAAGGCTTATTACCACCAACACCGGTTCGCATCACACTTGATTCTGGCGCTGAAACCAACATGATAAAAGCTTCACTTGCAAAGTATCTGGGTGTGAGAGTTACACCTTCCACACAATCCGCCCTACAAGCTGATGGCGTCACACAACTAGCTGTACTTGGTGAGACTCACTTCACTGTCACTGCGTGATAACATACAGCTAAAGCTCGATGCTCTCGTTGTTGAAGAACTTGATGTAGACGTTTTAGGAGGAACACCATTTCTTTGTGTAAATGATATATCAATCAAATTTGCTCATAGTCAGATAATAATTGGTGATCGTACTCTCCTCACTTATGGATCGCAATCAAAATTAGCCCACTCATCCATTCGACGCACGCAACTGGTCCGAGCCCCAGCAGAGTCCTCCGTCATATGGCCAGGGGATTACATTGATATCCCTATTCCCGACACGCTATGCGATTCTGAGCTAGTTATTGAACCTCGCTTTGACAATACAAAGAGCACGGCCCATCAGTGGATACTACCGGACGTAATTGAAGCCGTAGGCAGCAACATCAGATTGGTCAACAGTTCTAACCAACCACAGAAATTACTGAAGAATGAACAATTTTGTCAGGTACTCCCAGTTGTACAAGACCCAGTCCTACCTGAAGAATTGGAACCAGTGTTCACACACCCCAAACCTGATTCACCAATATCTAAGGTCTCCGTCGATCCGGACAAAATCTTACCAATCGACTGTACCAACAAACATTTGCAGTTACTATACGAATTTAGAGATGTGTTTTCATCAAACATAACCGGCTACAATGGCAACAAAGGACCATTCCAATGTACTGTCAACATGGGACCCGCCCTCCCACCTCAACGAAAGGGTCGTATGCCCCTCTATTCCAGAAACAAGCTTCTGGAGCTACAAGCCCAATTCGATGAACTTGAGGCTGTAGGCGTGTTCAAACGACCCGAAGACATCGGCATAGTGGCAGAGTACCTGAACCCCTCATTCTTGGTCAAAAAACCCAACGGAGGCTCTAGGTTAGTGACAGCTTTCTCTGAAGTGGCCAAATATTGCAAGCCTCAGCCATCTCTCATGACAGATGTTGACACAACTCTAAGAATGATTGCCCAGTGGAAATACATCATTACATCTGACCTATCCAAGGCCTTCTACCAAATACCCCTTAATCGCGAGTCCATGAAGTTCTGCGGTGTCGCCACCCCCTTTCGAGGAATCAGGGTTTATACAAGATGTGCCATGGGAATGCCAGGGTCAGAGACGGCACTAGAGGAACTGATGTGTCGAGTGTTCGGCGACCTACTCCAAGAAGGCAGAGTCGCCAAATTAGCAGACGATCTCTACTGTGGTGGGGACACACCAGACGAAGTCCTACACAATTGGCGCAGGGTGCTGAAAGCTTTACAGGAATGCAATTTGAAGCTATCCCCAAGCAAAACCATCATCTGCCCACGCAAAACAACTATTCTCGGATGGATATGGTGCGATGGCTCACTTTCAGCTAGCCCCCACAGACTATCCACACTGACAACATGCCAACCTCCATCAACAGTGAAAGGACTTAGATCCTTTATTGGTGCTTATAAATCCCTCGCTCGTGTTCTTCCAAATTGTGCTCAACTCATGTCACCACTGGATGAAAGCATAGCTGGGATGACATCTAAAGATCAGATCCCTTGGACAGAATCTCTCAAAGACTCCTTCCTCGTGGCTCAAAAAAAAAATCTTAATAACCACAAGTCCATAAGCTTACCCCGACCTACTGATCACTTAGTAATTATTACTGATGGATCCACAAAGATGTCCGGCATCGGAGCAACACTATACATCAATCGTAATGGCTCATTCCTCTTAGCTGGTTTCTACAGTGCCAAGATCCGCCAACACCAAGTGAAATGGCTTCCTTGTGAGGTAGAGGCCCTTGGTATTGGCGCAGCCATTAAACACTTCTCACCATACATCATACAGTCTGTCCATCGCACGAGTGTGTCTACACAGACAGTAAACCATGCATGCAGGCATATCAACGCTTACAACGAGGTGAATTCTCCGTCAGCCCCAGGGTAACAACGTTCCTGACAGCTGCCCACAGACATAGTGTTGACATCCATCACCTTGCTGGATCAGCAAATGTTCCGTCTGACTTTGCCAGTCGAAATGCGCCCCAATGTGAAGAAGACAGGTGTCAGATTTGCTGTTTTCTTAGAGAGACTGAGGTCTCCACCATACGTCTGACCAATGCCAGTGACATCATTCAAGGCCGTAACCGATTACCGTATGCTTCACGTGCAGCATGGCGGGCAACACAGATGGAAGATCCAGATCTTCGTCGCACCCATGCCCATATGTCTCAAGGCACACGTCCTTCAAAGAAGTCTACAGATATCAAGGATGTAAAAAGATACTTAGCCCAAACTTCTCTTGCCTCAGATGGTCTACTTGTTGTGCGTCGCCCAACACCTTTATCCCCAAACACGGAGGCAATAGTCATCCCTCGCAAATTGACACATGGTCTCCTAACTGCCCTTCATTTGAAACTCGACCACCCAACGAAGCACCAACTTCGTCAGACAGTTCGCCGGCAGTTCTTTGCCCTTGATATGGACCGTGTGATAGATGAAGTATCAGAGTCATGTCATATGTGTGCTTCTCTTAAGTGTATACCCAAGCATCTCAACGAACAGTCTACGGGTGATCCCCCAGAAGCTGTGGGAGTGTCATTTGCCGCTGACATAATCAAGCGTTGCCGACAACTCATATTCGTTCTCAGGGAGTGTTCCACCTCTTATACCCGCTCTTTACTGATACCTAATGAGCAAGCCAATAGTATACGTACTGCGTTGGTCTCATTATGCTTGGACATACGCCCAATGGAAGGACCCATGGCTGTTGTGCGTGTTGATCCTGGTCCTGGCTTCATTGCTCTACAGAATGACACCACCCTCTCAAGCATTAATGTCCAATTAGAGATTGGCCGTGCCAAAAACGAAAACAAAAACCCAGTGGCTGAAAAGGCTGTTCGTGAACTGGAGGATGAGATCGCTCGACAGCAACCCAATGGCGGTCCAGTATCAGAAACAACACTTTCACTCGCCACTGCTCGGTTAAACTCCAGAATAAGAAATAGGGGATTGTCTGCTCGAGAGATGCTTTTACAACGCAACCAGTGTACCAATGAGCAAATACCTATGTCAGATGCAAATCTCATCAAGGAACAACACCAACATAGAATGTCAAACCATCATCATAGTATGGTCAGCAAAGGTGGCAGTAACCCACTTCTGAGCAGCTCAACAATCAATGTTGGAGACATAGTATATTTGTATAAAGATAGAGACAAGACAAAGTCCAGAGATCGCTACATAGTGACGTCAATTGATGGCCAATGGTGCAATATTAGGAAATTCTCTGGGTCCCAATTACGTGCGTCATCATACAAGGTAAAATTGGTCGAATGCTATGCCGTACCACCTTATAAATTCAGGGACAATATTTTAACACATTATGATTCCACAGACGACCATGTTGATGTAATAGAGGACATTGTACCAGTTGAACCAGTACCTGCAATGGAGTCATTTGAAATGACTAACCCAAGGGCTTCAGCACCATAAAATCCTGCTAGTAATGAGACTACCAACATGCCTACAGAATGTGATAGTAGTAGTCCATTGCCACACGATCCTGCTAGTGTGGAAGCTAGCAACGTATCTACAGAATATGATAGTGGTCCCCCACCGTCATATGATACTGTTGATCATAAGCCAAGCCGCACGAGGAAACTACCTAAGCGATTTGACGACTATTTTATGGGATAGTATAAGTGCTCAGTACCTAGTTGAGTGTTCTTTGTAATATTAGATTTGTGCATTTATTAGTTTTTCCTTTATAAATTATATCCTTTGGGACTTGTGAGATCATTGTATAAATTTCTACGCAAGTTAATGTTGTGTAGACATGTCATCTTTGTTAGTCTTAGCATGTATTAACATGACTGTTCAATTTAAAAGTATTGTATATGAACTTGCACTGTATATGAACTTGTATATACATATGTTTTGTTTAGTTCCTGTAGTTTGTTCACTTTGAAAGAGAAGAAGTTACGCCACTAGGTCTATACGTATAGACGTACGTGGTTATTGATCTATAGTATTGGGATACTGAAGTGTGACACGTCATTGTATGGCCGCGTGGTATAGGGCTCGCCGTTGTAACAAGTGACATAATAAATTGTTTCCAAATACATGTTGTGGACTGTCTTCTGATATTGTAGCAGCATTTCACACTTACGCAGTTCTTTATAGGTATCAAATTTTATTAAGAGGAGGAACAAACCTAACCAGATGCTTCTGTCTGTCATAACAAGCAATATTTTGATGCACTTTCCTCCTGCTTCAGGCTTCAATGACAAAATGCAAAGGATATTGTTGTGTACCATGTTTCTGCATTGAGTCACGTGATCGGTTTAATTCCCAGTCACTTGTGTAAGTTTTGTAAAAAAACTGGGGCGACCGTCCACCTTGCCATGGTTTCATGTTGAGCACGTGTCTGCATACGTCAATCTTCAGAGCTTCAAGTATCTTTCTCCAGCTCCAGTTCTCTTGTACAATTATCTTCACCTCTTTCTTGGGGATCGCATATCCAGTTTTGCAAGTTGTGAAACTGTACAGCTGACTTAGTGTTGTTCCTGTTGAATTGTTCAGTCAATCTTGTGCCATGGTTTCTTCCTGTTGTTTCCTTACACTCTGGACAGGTTATACAGTATACTATGTTACACTTCTGGCAGTCTGGCTTGTCTTAATAGACAAGTAAAGGCTTCACTAGGTTGAATCTTAAGGTGTTATTTTGTTTATGGTATATTGGTACCAGATGGTTTCTGAAAAACCTCTGGTTGACTTCTTAAGTCCCTTGCATACACGAAATATGTATAGTAGTTGTCATTTGTAAACCATCCGATGTTTCTTGGGTTTCTCATGGTTCACGTTTCTATGAGATTGTAAACTATCAAGGTTTATAACCATTGACCATCTATTTTCCTTCTTATGATCTACCTCATCTGAGAACAGTGCGGAAGACTGGTCTCTTGTCTTCTAAATGGTGCTTGTTCATCCAGTTCACATACTTGTGGTATCACGGGTCGCTTTTCTATGAACAGAAACCTTCAGATTACCATTTTCCAATCGCTCTGTTGTCGTTGAGAAATCTATCTTGTTATCCCTGTTTCTCCAGTAGTAAACAGTATATGTAGGCTGATAGAGATCAGTTATGTGGTGAAATCCTCCACATGGTTTGAAGGTAAGACTGCAAATGTGTCCTCCACATATCTGCACCAAACCGGAAGCTTGACTGGGCACTTGCAGTAGGGACTTTTTCTTTTAGTGAGATCTGCCACTGCAGGAGAGCCAATTGGGGCTCCTTAGATTAGTCTGTAGTGTAGAAGAGTCTGTGACATACAAAATATGTAGGGTAAACCCTCAGGGTAAACCAGCCTAATTTTGTGCCCTTCAGTTTTCGGCCGTTTAGAAAACGCTTATTTTTTAAATTATGTCATATACATTTTATATAGTACACTGACAAAAACTTAAGGGAATGAAATTAGGCCAGGTTATCCTAGTGTCCAGGCAAAACCTCAAAATGGTAACTAGCCAGCCAATGTCCAGTTCATATCTGGTGCTCAACATGTCATCCTCTTCCAGTCTTTTCTTGAAGGTGGATGAGGCTTCGTAGACTGGGATACTTGTAAATAGTCCTGAGACACAGATAAGTTCACGTGGTGGTGGTATTTCCAAGTCTTTGATCTTGTAGACCCATCACGTGGCTCAACAGGCAAGCAGGGTGTACAACATCATTTATTGCAATGTGCCATCGAAACCTGAAGCAGGTATAAGAATGTTGCTTGTTTTGACTGACAGAAGGAATCTGAGTAGGTTTGTTCCTTCTCTATGACGAACACATGCTAAAAATCATTACTTTATATGACAATCAGATATGGTCATTCAATACGATATTTGATTTCACTGGTACATGTAGATGAATATATTTATGTTTTATAAATTGCTATGTTTGACCTAGCATTCATAAATGAATGAGTAAATGAATTTTGACTTGACTTGACTTCATTGGGAAGGTACAAAGTTTATAATGTTATGAGGTACCATAACTTATCAATATAATTGAGTTTCAAAATATTTTTATAAAATATTGATCCTTACTACACTTTACCACACGATACATTATGCAATAAATAAGGGTAACTAACAGGAACAAGTGTATAAGCCTTTCATTCTACACCTGTCATACACCTCTATTACATACGGATTGTACACATGTATTCCACATATCCTACACAATTGTGCTCACTGGTTACACACAGGGCTTGACGCTAGCTAGTGCCCAGGTGTCCTGGACACATAAAATTTGCTTATTCGTGTCCCTACGATTAATAATGTTTTCACCTTACTGCAAAAACCCAGTCACTGTAATTGTAGAATACTTACACATGCAAAATAATTACATATAATCATCTTTAAAATGTACGATTCATAATGTGTTAGACGTTTTCCGGGATCATTTGTGAACGTTACTTCAGCTTGAATGCGTTAATGAGATCACTTTCAGTATACGACTCGACAAAACGTTCAATTATATATAAGGCTTGTTAAATGTTCCTTTCCCTACTTTTATCCTGCTCCCTACTATTATCAAATTTTTAGATTTTCCCAACCTCCTAGGATAAATAGGGTCAGCTTAATTATTTTATAGAAAAAAATTAAAAAACATTTATGACTATGTATATCTAATATTCATTTATTTTTCATGTCCCTGCACATTGATACATGATTGCTAAACAAAAAGAATATTTTAATAGATTAATGAATGCCAAACACATCTTTTTTGAGCCGAACACACTACAAGCTTTAACAATTGTGATAATTAGCCTCAATATCTAAATCCTTCACTTTCATATTAGCCAACAACCCAAATATTTCTAGGGTACACCCTGGAGGCTACACCACGTTCTACAGGTCCGTGGTGATTTCCAGGTAAAGGAGCCATATTCTAGACTAACATGACTTTGAACACAGTAGAACCTCGAATTAGGACCACCTCTATAATGAGACCACCTCTATAAGACCACATTTCTTAGACTTGGTCCAAGCCCTTCAAAATGATTTCAATGAAACCTACATATAAAGACTACCTTTCCATTGAGACCATTTTTAAGTTGGTCCCACAATTAAATGGCTTCATTAGAACCAGCTTTTTATGCAGCTTATTCAATTTGCTCGAGATACGTACTTTAATAGGCTGTTTAAATGAAAGTCACTTTCAGAACGCACAAAACATCATATTGCTTCTATACGCACATACTTGCTAGCCCACTGAGCATAACCTTTAAATAAACATATAGAGCACTGCACACCCAGTTCGTGTGCACACCCAGTTCGTGTGTTTTTCAATAAAATTATTAGGCTCCAAACAAATGCCACATAATATTACTACTATGAAAATAATTGTTTTCCCAGTGCCAAAGTGTAAAAATAAAATTTCTAGTAAGATCTAATGTAAATAAACATGTTCAAATCCCCTATTATCGCCACACACGAACTGGGTGTGCATACGTTTTGCCATATATCAAATTGCTCCACAGATCATATAATTTTAATGAACCATAACAATTGTGTTTATCATGTGACAATTAAGTAAGTAGCTTTGTTTTGACATATCAAACACTATTGAGGGTTCATTATATAGCTGTGCTACGATTGTTTAAACAATAAAATGCATGAAGTGGGTGTGCAGTGCTCTAACACAGTAATCTGTAGATTGTTCCCTCCTACTACATGCTGTTATTAGTGCTTATTACGTCAAACGTGTCCATTCCCATGGCGATATACATAATATTGAAGCCAATCTATTAAGTGCCAATAACTGGAGTACTGCCATCCAATAACATGAACACTTCTCTACAAGTAAGGGAAGAGTCATTTTGACTTTCTAGGGGGGGTCGTTTGGTTTTAGGGGGGGTCGGACTTTTGAAAATGATTTTTTTCATTTTCGGACTTTTAAATCTCAACTAATAGGGGGTCATACTTCTGGATTTTTACATTTTGAGCCCCCCAAAAATTGATGCATAAGTTTTGTTAATTTTTTTAAATTTGTTAAATTTTTAAAAATATATATCATAATTATAAAGAAATTGTACTAACTGGAGTATAAAAACACTATCCAATAACAACATTCATATAATTATCTAAAATAAAACATGTCTCAAAATTTTTATATCTATTGATTGATCATTTTACATGCATTAATTTTGAGTTGACAAATTAGTCACATTGAAAAAGGAGATTGATGAAATGAATACAAAACTGGCACCAACTATTATTCACTATCACTCTCATCAGACTGAGATAGTATTCCATATTCCTTTTCATATGTTCCAAAATAACAATCTGCAATTTCAGGTGTTAAGAAGTCCAGAATGAAGCATCTGGCACTATACTATATATGGGTAAAAACACTTGTTTCAAAACAAGTAAATAGAGCAGGCATATCATAAACCTTGAGCTGCATAACACCATCAAGATCAATATTCCCTATCCCAATACCTTTAGGATGGACAGATATATCAAGAACGGAACTACACGTATGAATTTTTTCATTTATGTCCACATATATTCCTGGGCATATCAGTGGTATTACATATTTGATCCGGCTGATGCAGCGAGACAATTTTCGTTTTATTGATTTTCTTTTTGACAATTTTTTTTTCTTAATTTCAATTCCTTCCACTGTCCTCCCCACCTTCCTCTTAACTACAAAGATGGCGCTATATTTTTCATTGCTATTTGCCAGTTTTGTATTCATTTCATCCATCTCCTTTTTCAATATGACCATGATATGCCTGCTCTGTTTACTTGCTTTGAAACAAGTGTTTTTACCCATAGTGCCAGATGCTTCATTCTGGACTTCTTAACACCTGAAATTGCAGATTGTTATTT
This sequence comes from Streblospio benedicti, assembly GCA_019095985.1. NCBI lineage: Eukaryota > Metazoa > Annelida > Polychaeta > Spionida > Spionidae > Streblospio > Streblospio benedicti. Next base: position 53,180,632 of record CM032666.1, on the reverse strand, counting down.
TGGAACATATGAAAAGGAATATGGAATACTATCTCAGTCTGATGAGAGTGATAGTGAATAATAGTTGGTGCCAGTTTTGTATTCATTTCATCAATCTCCTTTTTCAATGTGACTAATTTGTCAACTCAAAATTAATGCATGTAAAATGATCAATCAATAGATATAAAAATTTTGAGGCATGTTTTATTTTAGATAATTATATGAATGTTGTTATTGGAAAGTGTTTTTGATGATTGCGATTTATTTCTCTTGAGAAAATCGAATGGTGATATAAGTAGAGCATAAGTAGAATATTATACATTCTATAGTTGTTTATTAAAGTAGGAAAAGATGTTCAATCTTCTATTTATTGAGTAGATGAACTGTAAGTGTAGATAGGTAGATTAAGTTAGGTCATATTGAAAAGTATTAGAAAGATTTTTGTATATGGTTTGAATATGGTACAAGTTTGAGTGATTTTTATCATTTTTCAATCAGGTAGATTGAATTATACAATAGTGTACATGTATACAGGATATAAAGCACTTGTTTAGATATCACAAGTCAATTTAATAAACATTCTAAATGCACTGATGTTGCTTGTTTATATACACATGTCGCTCTGTATAAATATATATGTACAATGTATATTGTGGTTTTGATTTCGAAAAAATTTCATTGCAAATTTTAAAATAGATGTTTGACCATGTATGTACTATATTCTTTTTTTTTCTTTCTTAAATAAAGTTATTAATTAAAAAATGCAATTAAGCAGTTCAATACACAGGAGAAATTTATAGAGTAATCTATGTATGTTTTGATTAATTGGAGAGCCTAAACCTTAAAAAAGGTTTAAGCTCCGCAATCAATCAAAACATGCATAGACTATACTACTAGTATATTCTACTCTATATTATAGACTATAAATATTGCGCCTGTAATATAACCTCTGGGTATAACATGCTGTTATGGTGAATGGATCTAAGCATTAGTGTAGTATGTCAGCATTAACTAGTCAACTATAACATAAACAACAGAACATGTGAATAGCATGACCATAATATGTTAGCAATTTGGGCAAGCAGAAGCGAATAGAATTGTAAAATAAAATAGTAAAATATTAACCATTTTGCTTTCCTCCAGCACAAAGCCGCCAATTTGTCATATTTTGTTTGTTTTGTATATCGGATCGGATCATTCATTGACGAGTAAAAAATATTTTACATATAAATTGTTTTATTTTTTGTTCATTTTGATCCAGTGTTATAATATCTTCTTATATCGTGACAAATTTGATTTTTTCCTCAGTTTCAGTAGCATTTATTTGTCAAATACAGAACAAATTAAAGTCTGCTATGCACTGTAAATACTATTCAAGCAGATGTATTTTTACTGATAATTTAAATATTCAAATGAATTTATACACATTAAAGGAAATATTTTCATATATTCAGTTTGTAAGAGTATTGCAGGAAAAGCAAAATTAATTATAATTTTTATGTTCTTAAAGATATTTTACGACATAAGGTGCGCACGCACTTTATTTATGGAGGCGGAAAAATTGAAATGTAAGAATATAATTTTTGTACATAATCTATCTGTAATTAACATGTATTTTGCTGTTACGTAATTAATACATACATATTATGATGTCTCGCTTATATGTGAAACTTTCGATTGGTATGATTCCAGAGTATTGGACCTAGTTGGATATTATATTTGCAGTGACAATATTATCGTGTCACTGACACTGTCAAGTTTGAAATATTGCGAGCGATGGCCAATGCTGTACTGTTAGTGTGTATCTATATGTCAATTACTCTGCAACCATCAATTCCTGATGATTATTTCAGAGGGAGGTTATTAGCACATGAGCCTCAAGACACAGGTTTGGTAACCATCTGTTACCAACTGAGCCTCGGTTTGTGGGTAACTTGACTTTTAAGCCTAACACAATTAGGCTGGTACTATTTCATACATACACATTAATTAGCAAAATAATGAGAACTATCTTATAGGTCTAACTTGACTTTTTGATGGTTGATGCCTAGTGTAGGCTGGATATGGTTCATCGTTCCAGAGAGAGAGGCCACATAGTTTTGGTACATGGACCTCCAGAGGCAGGTTTGGTAACCAACTGAGCCTCAGAGTGGAGGGATCACACTAAGTAATAGTAGCTATTGTTTTCAAGCTAGGTGAGTTCTGCGTGCAGAAGGGTGGCTCTCCTACACTGGACACGCCTTTTAACTAGGCTTCCGAACCTTGAGCTTGGTGTAGCAACCATGTATATATACTCAGTGGCGACACTGGGATCGGCAATAGTAGTTGATGTTCAACTCTACTGTTTGTCGATATTAAGTCTGCGCTAACTCATCATGATGCAGGCAAATCCTGTTTGACGGTCATATGCTATAACCACTACACCACCGAGGACTAATCAACTGCTATAGGCAACTAACTAAGCCGCATTTTGTGATCCAAATAGATCTAGCTATTGTAAACTTGACCGAACAGTTCCAGAATTATTGTCCGCTGAATTAAACAGAAAGATGAGAGTAAACCTCAACAATACGTCTATTTTCTTATAACTAACACAGAAACAACCTCTCACTTGTTTATTCATTTAAACGTTATCCTGCCAATTACACTACGGTCACGAAAGTGTGGCAGACCTGTTAATTAGACTAGAATGTGCTGGCGTCATCACCGACTTGTACATTATATGTAACTGGTTAGACAGTATGTGAAATTGGCAATTTAATGCTTAGAAACGTAGAGCAGGTATATTGGGTTGAGTGTCCATTCGGCCTCCTGGTCTGAAAAGTTACAGGTTCGATAATGAGAGCGACATAGCCACAAAAGTAATATAAAGGAGGGGGACCAAGGGTTATTTTTAGTTCAGTAGCATGGTGTTTTTTATTAATTAGTCTGTAGTCTCATGAATTTTATTAATTAGTCTGGTAGTCCGAAGCAATTACCTAGTCTGTAGGCTGAGCAAAATTATTTAGTAGTCCTGTAGTCTGACTGGGTCTTATTTTGTAGGCTGGTACTAAGATTTAGACGGAAATTTTACGCACTTATGTCGCGACTGGATATTTCCCCATTTATTAGTCTGGAAAATTATTCTTTATTCTGTAGTCTAGTCAGAATTATTTTGTAGTCTGGTAGTCTGGGGACCCCCCTTGGGGACCCTCATAAAGGGGGTTTGAGTGCATACTCAAGAGGAATTATTTTTAAAAGGGTGCATTCTGGTGCAGTGTCATGATAAAAAGCATAATTTTTCCCCTTGTTTAGTTGCAAGTCCTTTACAATATGTTTACTGTGAGAGCTAAAGGCATGAAGCTTTGTTAGAGGCGTGTGGGAAATTTTTAGTATGCATATGGTACAATCTTGTGGTACAGGAGCCATTTTTAGACCCTTTAAAACGTGTTTGCTTTTAGAGAACTAATATATTCTAAATTTAATAGTTTATTATTTTCTCACAAATACTGCTCATTTAAAGACTTTAATATATGATTTTATGTGTTAAAAAATTATGAACGATGTTCATAAATTACACAAGATATTTGGTATGAGTACCCAAACAATTGTATACATAGACTTCTATAAAAGTTATAGACTATGAAGGTTAATAGTGGCTGGGTCCATTCATATTTTGATTATTATTATTAGGGCTCTGTAGAGCCGAAATGCTTAGATAAAACTTTTTTGAACAATTTTTGAACAATTTATGATTAGATATTATAATAGCATAGACAGAACAACATAAAATACAAAATTCATATTTTCTTATTCATGTCTTCTTATTTGGACATTGTCACTAATAATAATAAAAAAAATATAAACTGAAAAAATCTGTATGGTGACATGGTGAGTGCATAGTGACTCAATATTCAAAAGAATGATAATCTTTCCAGAAAACCTTTTATGCTCCATAAGGTTATTTTTTGTTAAAGTAGATATATAATCAATTATTTTAAATCTATTATAAAGACATTTTAAACGTAAACGTGTATCTTTTATGTTCCCATAGTATCAATTTTTGAACGATAATTAAAGAGCCATATATTATCTGTGTATCATAAAAGATATTTAGTTCACAAAATCAAAGTTGTTAATTAAGAATTAGGTGCATGGGTGATAGATGTAGAATCTTGGAAGTTTTTGGTCCATTCCAAAACTTACCAGCCTCACATTAACAAAATTTGCGTTCATTCACGGATTTCCGTTCAGCAGTGAGGGTCTAATGTTTAAAAATGTACTCCATACATTTTTAGGGACAGTCTGTGCTTTGTATGGGCAACAAACTCATGACACATTGACATATAACTTGTGTTTGGAATGCCGACCATTATGGTACCTAGACCACATCTGTGGTTCGATATTTCATGTATTCCTAGGCTGTCATTCACAAACTGACTTCCGGTCATAGTTGTGCATTTTTCCTACAATGTTTCTTTTTATATTGTTCTTTTTTTTTCTTTTTTCTTTTTTTTTTATCAATAAGTCTCAATCATGGTAACTGTTAGAAAAATAACCACTAGATGCGTGCGCCTACACATGTCAGAATGACAGCGTACGTCTGTCAAGCCAAGCTGAGTCACAATTGACTTATATCATGTGTCTGCCATATTGAAATGGGAGAGAAGCTCTGTGCCCTGTGACTACATTTTGTATGTAAATGAAATTAAACCCAATATTTTACAGGTGTTTTTATATGCCAAACACTGTCTTTCCATTGTTTTGTGAAATGCACCACACGTTTACAACATTTCCCGGATTACATGAATTACGTCAGGCATGAAAAAACAATACATGGGGTGATGGCAAACAATATCGTAATATTGTAATTAGTCAGCTGGTTTATCACATATCTACATCTAGATTTACAAAAATGTATTGAAAACTAAAGCCTAGGTTAGTCTAGCCGCATGAGGTCTATACATCTAACAAGTGTTTCATCATCCATCAAAATTACAATTACGGTAATCAAATTTATTTTTCACCCTCTCACTATTTGATCTTGATATACCCATCAACAATAAATATCTTTAATATTCATGTAAAAGCCTACGGCCCTTCAGATTTTAGCTTGGTCAATTAAGGCCATGCATTTACATTGCTATATGAATAGTGCATCAGATGTTTTATACAAGCGATTTTAGGGTGGACTTTTAAGTGAACATGGGCTCTACAGTGTTAATGTTTGAATTTATACTCTAAAACCTCAACTTGGATTTTATTCACATATTCTGTGAAAATAGACTCAAGTATTACTGCCATATCATACAAACCATTACATTACAAAATATCAAACTATTTGTGAAAGATATGGTATAAACCCTTTTTAATTTTAAATTGCAATGCATTAAAGTTTTTATGTATTTTGTTTTAATGCAAATTATATTAGTTATTATATATCACTAATTAAATCATCCTTGACCCAGGTACTTCAAGCCATTTGCTAATTGCTTACTACAGAGAAGCCAATAAAGAACTTCTGAAGATTTATTGATTTTTAGTAGTTAAACATGGTAGAGGATAACAATAATTAAGTCATAATAGATTAAAACCAGCTCAATTGATCTGTATTGGAAATCATTTGATAATTAGAGCGTGCACATTTATAAGTATGCAAATATCTGTGAGTTATGTTAAATGGAATAACATTGCGGTTACGATTTATCTACTATAGAACCACAGGCATTTAGTATCCAGGATATACAACTCAAACTCCTGGATATGTATTCTTTGCCGTTTGATCTTACGACATTGAGATATGAGCTTACTACTGCTATAAATATTTTATTTTAATTTTGCACTCATATGGATACAGGTATCATAAATATGCATGTTTGTATTTTTCACTTATTGATATATATGCTTCTTTTAGTTAGAATTTAGCCCCGGGAACCGCTAGTGCTATAATGTGCCGTTTTAGGATATCCAGGTCTAGTTAGAATTAAGTATTGGGACATCGTTTTAACCATGTTGATAATAATAAGAGTTTCTATGCAATTAAGCATACAACGGGGTTATTAATTAGATCTACCAAAAATATAATTTCTTGTGTATGTCATACAATCTGCAAATATATCACACAATTTGATCCATGTATGGAATCAATTTATGTTGATAACCTCAGGCACAGTATAAATCTGCTCAAAATCTATTGATGAGTAAACTGAAGGCACAATAATATTTGTCTACAAATGCTTGTATATAATGCTGGTTATAATCCTTTAATCCACTAACAATTATCATGTATGATTAGTTTTCTATTAAAAAAGCAAATATTTGATATTATGATACTAGATAATTGGGTTTTTAATTTTGAAATGGAATACATGTATGGTACAACAAGGATTAGGAATACCTGAAAGTTGAATCAGTCACTTAAGAGCTCATCAATAGGCCTTACTTTCACTGTATTTCTTAAGTGACTTGCCATGTCTTGTGTTCTGTTTTGGTATCTTTAGACATATGTATATTCATGGATGTATTTCTTTTCAATGTATAGCAAGATTCTCTTCGAGTTCTCTTCTTAGGGTACTCATTTACTAAATAACACTATGGATAAGAATATGTTGCAATAATCTTGCACTCAAAACATGAGTACCGTATGTGTCTATTTGCTAATGTCTTATATTAATGCTATATAAAAGGCCATAAACATAACATCAATAAAGTCATCATAGAGTGTTGTCAACATGACCGTATGAATGAAGAATGTTCACCCTAAACATACGTGCCGATGGTCATCAATTTGGGACATAAAATTTTCATGTGTGCAAGTATTTACCGGTACATTAATGTAGAGTGGTCCTGATGCAAACATCCATTGTTAATGAACATATTGGTATGTCTACAGCCCAGCTTCTTCAGAATGTGTTTCAACATCTCCCAACCAAGCTTAAGGCAACGTGCACTGTACCTCAGTCGCTTTGTTCTGGGTTGGGTCTGTGCACTGTTTCGATTGTGGAAACATCTAGACAATTTATATTTCACTGTGATCCTGTGAAACACCCAAATTCTGCCATTAGTGACTTCATTTTTCGCCATATCATCAGTTACAGAAAAACGTTGAGGCGTAGTTACATAAAGGATGATAACAGATAAAAGCTACCACTTGCGCATTGTTATCATCCATTTCCCATAACTAGAGACATATATCAACCAGAAAATCACATGAAACAAGCTGCCCTCAGTTGAGCATCACTAACCCCACTGGCCCATCGCCTAATAAGTTAATGGCTACAAATCTTAATCTTAAAAGTCTTAAGAGGAGAGAAGACCATGCAGCATATAGCAAAGCATTCCAAAGTGTCTAAAGGTCTCGATACGACATACTTGTAATTTGTTTTAGCCTTGATGCTAGATTGATGAACTGGATTCTAAAATGTCATGTAGTAACTGTGCTGAAGATAATTTTTTTTTTCTGTTTATAATGTGGTACTCTAATTAATTATGATTAAGATTTCACACAAGGACTGTCACATGGATATGAATACTCAATGAATATTGGCAGGCTTTAAAGGGGTATCTAGACATAATCCTCATATGAAACATGACACTTATTGTATACAACGATTCTACGAGTAGCTTGAAATCCACTCGTGAAGCATTGTACATGACGTGCGGTTTCACATTGCAGAGTAGAAGCTGGCAGAATAGGTACAAAAATACAGCTTAGAATTGAATATTTCTGAAGCTAATGCTCAAGTAAACAATAACAGCGTTTGACTAACAAAATTACTAAAAAGAAAACGTATAGTAATTATGCTGTTTGTTTTTGTAGGATGTCAGACTCTGGTAAAAAGAAGAATAGTTGGGGTGGGGGTTTGGTAGGAGAAAGCTTGACCAAAAGTATGCCAGAGCCAAGATGCAAGTCGGCCCTCGACTGTCCTCAACACAATCACAGTTTTAGTAAAGTATGTTCTGTTTTTTCAAGTGACATTAACAATTCTAAACAGCTTGTACTACCTTAATACATTGGCTTCGTTTTCAACTTTTTTTTCTACTTTGATTTTATTTCTTGATATTTAATTGTAATTAATACACATGTATATTATCCTGTATTTTTAGGGTGCTTTTGCAAGTAAATCTTTCAATGGGTCGACGAAAACCACCTTTGGCTCTCCTTCATACCCATCTCCACTAGACAGGATTAGGACTGGCAAGAAAACAAGGGCGGAGCAATTGGGTCTTGAAATCTTCCGGAAAGACTCTTATGAACACAATCAGTCATTTCCAAAAACCAACAGAGTAAAACACTTAAAAAGCGAAATAGATCAAACTCCAGATGTTAAAACGTTGAAGGATTTTAAAGGTATGTAATAGGTACCTGGTATGTTGTTGCTTTAAACTGCATTTGGATTAATTTATTACATTTGAATAGTTGATATATCATTGTAAGTTCTAAACCTGTATTGTTGACAAGAATATTAAAACACATTCAGCTGCATCATAATCAAGGGTAAATAATAGCAGCCACCATGAGTGAAAAACAAACCCCTTACATATGTCGACGTCTATCAACTTGTTACGCAGTTCATTTGAACCCCAGAATGCCTGGCACGACTTGTCCAAACTGTCATAGCACAAAGTTGCTTTTATGTGAAGCTATACAGAGTTATCACAGATTACTTAAACAGTTTAAGTAATCTGTGGAGTTATTGTATAGTAGGGAGTAGTGGGTACGGACATTACATTGTTGTTAAATGGTATTTTTGGTATCATTGTAAAAAAACAATTTTGTAACACCACTCCACCTATTACAGTACCCTTGATTGTGATGTAGCCGATAAGCTTACTAGACATAATTTAGCACCTATTATGTAGATGTTGATAAGTTAAGATCCGTATAGAATATAAGATCCTAACATTTTGCATCTTGATTGTCATGGATATTGATCAAATTTGATGTCCCATGCTCCTGTATATCAAATAGAGTTTATTAGACATGCAAGCATTTTTATCTGGTTAAATAATCTAGTGCCTACAATATTAGTCTTAATTGTATCAGTCTATCAGAAATATATGGGGTTTCTGATAGTATGCTCCTTAAGAAGGTGTGAAAGGTCTTGGGACACCAATGCTGCTAATTATTTATTATAAGTCTACTGAGCATAAATGTTAGGCTGCCGAGCCTACATACATGCATATGGACATTTACATTAAGGTGATGGTCTGCATGATGTGAGTTTCTCCACGGCCGCTGGGAGAGGCTCTTTCACAGATGGCGGTGGAACGCACGATTTTAAGAATAGTCTTAATTTGGACAAAAGCTGGGCCTTTTATAACTATTTGGGAGAAGAAAACAACATGCAGCCAAGTTCTGTCCGGAACCCAAACAAAGCAGTTGTTACTATTAACGCAAAAACTACTGAGGTGTGTTATAAGAACATTCATGGCTCCAAATACTGTATTATATTAATTTCTCAAAAATAATAATCCCATTTAAATTTGGTTTTTTTTACATTTCGACTGTGGTTTAAATTACAGATCATTGTACAATTATCTTTTGTTGATTTTTATCACTATTACATTTTTTTAAAAAAACAGTGTTATATGATATGTTTGTTTCTTTTTAGATTCTCATAGCTAATGAGATGGCTTGCGAATTGTTTGGATTTAGCAAGGATGATTTAATTGGAGTTCAGTTAAGTGATTTGCTCACTTTGAAATCACAGTCAATTCACACTATCACCGAGAGTCACCTAGGAGACGCAGGGGAAATCATTGAAGTTTCAGGGAAAGTTGTAAGTGTTAATGAATTGACCAAGACTTGATAATAAGTTTATGTCTTTTTTTAAAGCCTTTGATTTTACCTTGGCAATGATTTCTATCTTGGATTTGTTATGAGCCATCAACATGAAAGATAGATGAACGTTAGTGTGTAGATTCAACCAGAACCAGGTGACCTCCGTTTGAGTAAGATGCATGTTGTTTTAGATGGACGCGATCGATGACACTGGGCTTGTGATCCCTGTGTCTGTTTGGGTTAAAAAGCTTGAAACTGAAGAAGCTCGTTGCCTTGTCGTCATGGAACCTGTTGAAAGGACGACTGCTGAAGTTCGGTTCGACAGCTCAGTAAGGCTTAATTCTGATTTTTGTTAACCGCTATTTCATTGAAGAAAATAAGTTATGTGTGCTTTTTATGATTACTCCATTTTAAAGTGACACATTTACTTTAAATACTTATAGGGTACAATTCTGGAATGTGATCATCATCTCGCATCACTTCATGGATATATTGAACCAGAGGAAGTTTTAGGTCAAAACCTGAAGCAGCTTATACCTTCCTTGATACTTCCTAGTTATGGCAAAAAAGTAACTAAGGTAAGATACATGTAATAACACCTGTCAAGCATGCGGACAACTAATCTTACTGATATGTAAATTTTGTCCTTTGGAACTTTCGGAGATAGTAATTTTGCATATATTAGGTTGTTCTGTATTATTTTGTGTTTTCTATGGTTTTACAGTTATATTTTTATTAACTTTGGAACTTTTAAAAGTACAACAGGAGAAATATTAGCTACTAATGAGAAGGTATCTTTCAGAACTTAAAATGGGTCTGTACATAAGTCATGATATGCTTGTAAGCTGGAACTAATGACAATAACAAGTGGTGTGATTTCAGAGTGTCCAAAAGCAGCGTGCCACTGGGAGAACTAGAGATGGTGCCAATTTCCCTCTCAGTATCTGTATCAAACATACTCCTCAAGTCTGTGAGAGAAGAAGCCGTATGTACCTATATTCATTTGTATTTTAAATTCTTATACAGTAAATATTTTGTGAAATAATATCAGTTTATAAACCATTTTGTTTCAAGATTTTAATATTGACTATTTTTCTACAGATTCAGAAGCTGAAGAATTTGACAATGAAAATGGAGGTGAAATTGATGATGATGTTTATCTCGGGATTGTTTGGGTTTTTGCAAATATTTCCGGAATGATCACATTTCATGCTGATGGAAGAATTCACAGTATAAACAACAATTTCGCACTCATGTTATTTGGTTATACTGCAAAAGAATTAATTGGAAAGGTATGAGGATGAAACAGATATTCTCTGACATATGATATCAGTGTATTCACCATTTACAGTTCTGTGTGAAGTAATGTTGATTTCTATAAGAAGATACATTAAGAGTAAAGGCACTTATGTGATTTGCCTCATCAGCTTTAAACTATATTTTTATTAGGAAATCACATCCATCTTGCCCCATTTCCATGATGAAGTAGAGTACGATTTTTCTGCTTCTCTTCCTCTTCCACCATTGGATGATGACACACCAGAATTACCCAGAAAGACGTCAGTAACTGCTTCAGAAAGTGAAAATCACATAGGATCAAGTTCAGGTACTTATTTGATAGTTTTGGACTTTAGGGTGCTTGTTACTAATGAAAATCTTGCTCAACACATCAAAGCATTTTTGTTTTATTTCTTTATGTTTGACTATGCCGTTTATGGCTAATTCTGAAAATATCATCAAATATGACTGATTTACAGGAGTGTTTTATGGTGAAACAAAATAATGACCAAATAAAAATCATTGTTTTCAATATGAAATAGATGGCAAATAGTCACTACATGTATTCCAATTAACAAACCAAAGTTGAGCCATAGCTCTAATGCTGAGATTATATAGTTGGGTAAGAAACTGAATGGACTGGCAGTTGTATTCAATCAAAAGTGTACAAGCCATTGTGTAAACACTGAAAAAAAAGTTCAGTAGTCTAAGAGACATTTCATAAAGATTGTTGACAATCATATTTTGCCACCTCATGTCCTAGATTTCATTGCAGTAAAATCTGTAGTCAGTGAGGATCAAGGCATTGGAAAGAGTATTGGAACTCTGGGAGCAGATACTGACCGGTACATTGTGAATTTGATTTTTTGAATTTCTTTTTCATTGGTGGTCTGCTTGTGTTGCTACGTTGTGCTTTTCATGGTAAAATATGCAATCAGAATTGTAATGATAAAGCAATGCATTTTCATAATACAACAATTTTTGGCTCATTTGCACTAGTGATTTGATTTATTTCTAACCTATTAACATGTGTATGTATATTGCTAATCGGGATGTTTGTTTAGTTTGAAGTGTTGTGTGATACGCAGGGAAACCGATGATGTTTTCATGGAGGAGCAGGACTCCGCCAACACCTCATTGGATGTGTCTCTGTCAATTCCTCATGATGATATTTCAGATGACGTCAAAAGGTTGGTTAATATCATAAAGTAACATATTCAATGTCTAAGTTTCTTACAGATATATCATTGAGTTAAAATGCTCAAATTTAGGCCCCACTCATTGTAATGATGTGTAAAGGGGTTGGAAAAGAAAATGAAAAGGGGTATAAAGTTTGAATTTGAATGACATTTGACAGGAGGCAAGGTCAGAAGTTTAAAACAAAAAACATGTGGTTTAGGTCAAACCCTTGGATTCTTACATTTTCTCAATTATATTCTACCTCTCTCTCTTTTCTATGGTAAGCAAGCTCCTACCACTATTTTTATACATTTTCTGTGTGTGGAGATTCCAGTATGGACACATTTAGTAAATTTAGTGTAGTATAGCATGTTCATAACACCCTGTATGATAGTAATAATGAAAGTCCATTACGTGTGTAGAGTTTACTAATGTATATTTTTTCATGATTTGGACCCAAATTGAGGCACATTATCACTGTTTGTCTGAGATATGTAAATATAGCATATGAGAGTTCATACTTATGATATATTTTTATTGCATCTTTCTGAATGGTTGTTGATATTGTGTGTTTTTTTGTTTTGTTTTTTTTTTGTGTTTTTTTTCAAATATAATTTCAAAGTATTCTGGCCAGACTAGCACCTAATGTGTCATTCATGCAAAAGTAGGAGGCACATTTTGGCAACTTTTAATTTCCATCATTTGGTTATAGCTGTTGATTAAAACACTTATATGTATGTTAGCTAATACAATTTTAAACGGATTAAGAAAGATTTAAATTTTCTTTACAGTGCCAGGCAAAATATTTGTGAAGAAGCTGCTGATGATAGTAGTTGTGATGAACCTTTGGAGACAACCAATGATCTTCTGGAGGCTGGTGATCACTCTTTTGTAGGCAGCATCTCATCTGCAAATACAGAAGATCTTTTGCAGGCAAAAATTGTTGTCCAGGCTGAAAGGTAGGTCCAAATACAAGGTAATTTTAAGCATTTTGACTTTGAATGGAACACTAGTGATTATCATTGAACGGGTGTTTTAAACATCAATGTAACTATTATATTATTATGTTCAGTGCATGCTCAAAGAGAGATCATCACTCCCCAAAATCTCCTTTTAATGGTGATGTTTTATCTAAGAAGAATGATTACAGCAAATCTCCATCAACCATAAAAAATGGCTTAGCAAAGAAAAGTAAGATAAAAGTTTTTGATTTTTTTTTTTTTATATTGTATTATTTCTTATATCCTTGAACGAGTTCATCATGTTGGAATACATATATATACATTATTTATTTAGTTCATCTTTTCACAACACAACACAATAATTTACTGTTGACAGTTTCGGCAACTCCTGTCACCATTTTCAAAACGTCTCTGTGCATGTCAAGGTCACTCAGCACGACTTCCGATGCCGAAAATCGGGGTTGTACACGTGAGAGAGTTGAAAGGCCCCCTCGTCTCGGTTCATTAGGGAAAACAACAGGAGAATAGACTATTTGAAAAAGACCATCGAGGATAAAAAGGAGGCGTTGTCAGTTTTGTTGCCGGAAAAAGATGACGTCACACAAGTGCATGAAATCATCGGGCGGTCACGTGAGTTTGTGTATAAGCAAACAAAATGGCGACACGCAGAGAAGTTAGTTCGACTTTGTAACAAGAAAAAGGTGCTGGAATGTAACAGTGACGTGGATTTGTCTGGTACATTGCTGAAAAAATTTGTGAAAAACATATCGGATAAGCAGGTGACTCTAGACCAAACCAAGGTATTAGCGAAAGGACTGAATTTCGCTATTTCACCGGACAAAATTCCAGTGGAGGAATTCGTACTGGCCGCTGAGAAAGCATGTGGATTATTGACTGATTTTAGTGAAAAAGACCAGATGAGAGCTGAAATCACGGGTTTCTTGAAGAAAGTTCGACCTCCCCAATCCAATATATCCAAGAGTGAGAGAAGAGCATTAATAGAGCTTAGAAAATGTCGTGAGACATTCGTGAGAGACCCCACCCAATCTTACAAAAAGAAACTCATAGCAATTTTAACAAGATTCAAAGAAGAAGACAAAATTACAGAAACTCAATATAGACATTTATATCCTACATCAGAGACCGTCCCCAGAATGTACTGTACTCCCAAGATCCACAAAGAAGGAAAACCACTACGTCCTATAGTTGATTATACTGGTTTGATAGGATACAACAGCTCAAGAGCCTTAGCGGATCTTCTAGGCCCAATGGTAGGACTGACACAACACCATGTGAAGAACTCGAAAGACTTGGCCAAAACAATGAGTACCATAATGATTCAGGATGATGAAGTGTTGCTTCCCACGATGTAGTGTCGCTATTTACAAACACGCCCATAGACCGAGCATTAGACATCATCCGCGACAGACTCTGTAAGGATACATTGAAAAAAAGAACACGTTTGACACCAAATGATGTTATGGAACTATGGGAGTTCATTTTGACCACCACATATTTTCAGTTCAGGGGCACTATCTACCAACAAAAGTTTGGCACAGCTATGGGAAGTCCTGTGTCACCCATTGTCGCGAACTTGTTTATGGAGTGGCTGGAACAAGAAGCTATTGCCACGTCACCAATCACATGCAGACCGCAGTTGTGGAAAAGATACGTAGACGATGTATTGGAAAAGATCAAAGAAGGGGAAACACAGAACTTGACTGACCATCTCAATACAGTAGATACCACAGGAAGCATCAAATTCACCCATGAAGAGGAGAAAGATGGCACCATTCCGTTCCTAGACACTCTGATAGTTAGGAAAGCAGATAGTACTGTGAAACTACTGGTATATAGAAAAAAGACCCACACAGACCAGTACCTACATTTCTCATCTCACCACCCATTCCAACACAAGTTAGGTGTGATCCGGACCCTACTCGACAGGTGCAATGACATAGTGACAGAGACAGTGGAGGGGGATTGGAGAACAAGAACCATCAGGGAGGCGATAAAGATACGAGGACAGAAGCAGGTCATGAACCGAGACGAGGGGGCCTTTCAACTCTCACGTGTACGACCCGATTTTCGGCATCGGAAGTCGTGCTGAGTGACCTTGACATGCGCAGAGACGTTTTGAAAATGGTGACAGGAGTTGCCGAAACTGTCAACAGTAAATTATTGTGTTGTGTTGTGAAAAGATGAACTAAATAAATAATGTATATGTATTATTTCTTTATTTATTGTTTAACACATGAATAATTGTATTTGTCCTGTGTTATTACAATGTATGGATTTTTTATTTTATTTACATAGGTAAAGTTAGACTCAGTCAATCATTCACACAAAATTCAATCAAAACAAATGAAAACAATAAAGTCAGTCCCTGGAAAAGTGTTCCTAAGTCATCGGAAAGTACGCCAGCTAAGGGTAATCCAGCTATGAAATACTATTTTTGTACATTTGAAAGTTTTTTTTATTCACTTTTGATAATTGTGGCAGTATATATTTATGATTTAGTAATAACACTTGCTGAATAACTTTTGTAATATTTTAGGTAAAATGTTGAATGATTCAAAAGGATTTATTTCGTCAAAGATTGAAGGTAATACCCCTACATCAAAATCCATCAAGAAAAGTAAAATGCCAACACTCAAACGAACAGAACCAGATGGGATCGAGTCTCCACCATCTTCTGCTCCCACATCCTCCAATGGTTCTTTGGCAGAGCAGCTGCAAGTCAAGATGAATGAATTACAGCTGACAGAACATGACAATTTATCTTCAAGTCGCCATGATAACATTACACACCGATCACCAAAAAAATCAGCACAAAATACACCCAACAAGAAGACGTTACAGGGCTCAAATTTCGATAGTCCAGTTAACAACAGTAAAAGCAACACCAAATCAAAACAAATAAAAAGCAAAATTAGCGTACCAAATATAAAAGTGAGCACGTTTTCTGATGATGAAAATAATGACTCTTTGCTTTCCAGTGATGATGAAAAGTCCCATATTTCTGTGTCAGATACTAGTTTTTTGGAAACCATGCCCACATGTCAAAATCACAGCAGTGTTCAAGGAGGTTGTAAAATGTGTTCAAATTTGAATGGTAGCAATGATGTTGAAGAAAACTCAGACAAGACGGGGACTTCTTCATGTTCTACATCTGTAAATGATAGTTATCAAGTGTGTGATAAAGATGATAATGACTTGAATGTCTCTGGATGCAGCAGTAAACAGTCGGCAGTGTCAAGTACACCAAAAACACCGAGGTCCAACAAATTCGATAAGGAGTTGGGAATGCTTGAAAAACTTACTTCACGATTAAGTGTATCAGGAAAAAACACCTCGACTCCATCAAATAATAGGTCTAGAATAAAGTAAGTACACGTATATGTTAAATTCTATAATATATTGGTTTCAAGAATTTGTATTAACAATAATATATTGGTTTATATGATGTTTATTAAAATATCATGTACATATTTATATTGTTGCCATATAAGTTTATATTTAGTATCTTAAAGTACGTTTTGAAAAAGCACTGAACCCTTTTCAAGCGTTTGTTTTTGATGTGCAGTCGGAGCAGCCATGCAGCTCCACAGTTCATGGACGGAGAAATCCCTGAAGGCAGCTTCTCTGGTAGATGTCAGCACCGGGACGGCTCAGAGCTTGGTGAGTTCTTGTAAAGTGGTTGACCAATATTGCTGATACATGATCTTATTGTTATAGGTTTTAGCTTTAAAATCTAGCATACAGTTTGACCCGATCATTTCAAACTCTGATAAGTCAAATATGTGTATTTGTAATTATTTTATGTTCACTAAGTAAATTCTTGTACACAATTTTGACTGATGAAATATAAATAGATTTAGAATACAATATACACCAAGTTGATAAGATAAACTTTTGCCACAATTTTATTTACACATTAATCCATCTTTCCCTTTACCGTACCGTGCGGCAGGCGTGGTGTACCAGATCCGGCGTGTGGAGGTGGGCGGCGGCCGCCCGCTGTTCTGCATGTGGCTGTCGCGTGACCCGGACGACGTGGCGGCCGAGGGCAGCCGGCGCTCGCTCGACTACACCCTGCCCTCCAGCCTCAACAGCACCGCGCTCTCACTCAACAACTCCTCATGCTGCAACAACGACAACGCTGCGAGTCTCACCGCCGAGGTAAAAGTACACGCCGGTTGATTTTCATAGTGTAGCAGTGATTCGCGACTCAATCGTGCCTTTGATAGTGTTTAGAAAATTTCTGTTTTGTCTCCACTTACATTAATTTCGGCACACATGACTTCTGGAGGCAGATTGTGTGGGGTTTGGATTTGAGGATTGCTGCAAGAATCAAAGTTAGGAAGAGAAATTTTGGATCACACAAGACGACAAAAGAAAGCAATATAGAGTAGAACCTCTCTATTAAAACCAGTGTTAGATGGCCTCAATAGAGAGGTGGTGTCTATGGAGAGGTTTATTCTGGTAGCTTTACGAAGGACTTATGCAATATCTTAACATTATTTGCTAATTTTGATAACATTATATCTTTATTTAGTGTTTGTATTTTCTGCATTTTATAATCTATGATTATGTGAAATGATACATTTTATGCTAAAAAGGGCAAGGAAAACAGCAACACTGAAAAAACACAAGATTCTACTAGAGAAGAAACTCCTGAGACGCCACAGTTGGTAATGGAGGGCGATTACGACAAGTTTTATGAAACAACACAATCCATTGGGAAAGGAGCTTTCGGTTTTGTGAAGTTAGCAACAAGGAGAAAAACTGGAAAACAAGTAAGAGAAATTTATCTTTCAATCATCAACAGTTTCTTTTTTGGATTACATTATTTACAAGATTAATGTTTCTACCGAATCAAACACTAACTTTGTATATAACAATCTTAGGTTGTCGTAAAGTTTATCAAAAAAGCAAAAGTTTTGAAAGATTGCTGGATTGATGATGAA
The DNA here is from genome assembly GCA_019095985.1 of Streblospio benedicti. Taxonomy (NCBI): domain Eukaryota; kingdom Metazoa; phylum Annelida; class Polychaeta; order Spionida; family Spionidae; genus Streblospio; species Streblospio benedicti. The sequence continues at coordinate 53,162,501 of CM032666.1, read as the reverse complement.
AATCTTGGCCAAGTTCCATTGGAGATTTCTCTGCTCGCTCGTCTTGAGCATCCAAATATAGTCTCTGTAAGTCACATTTCAACGTTGATGTTTTTCCATTATAGTGCAATTATGATCATGTTTTTATATCTAATAACCGTAAATCTTTGTCTTGAATTTAAAACACAAATTTTGATTGTTACATATTGTTAGACTGTCTTTGTTTCATTCATCATAATTCTGTTAGATGTTTTCTCTAACGTATTCGAACTTATAAATGTAACACGTTGTATTTATATTTGCAGATGCTTGACTGCTACCAGAACGACCAGTTTTTCCAGCTGATAATGGAAAAGCATGGTGATGGAATGGATCTTTTTGAGTTTATTGATCGGTGTCCAAATTTGGATGAACCACTGGCTAGTTATTTATTTCGACAGGTTAGTGGGAGTTTGTCACTTCATATTCAGCACATTATCATTTTTAAAAGTTTTTGTATTAGGTAATAAATATATATATCTTTCTTTTCAGCTGGTTTCTGCAATCAGTTATCTTAATAGCTTGTCAATAATTCACAGAGATGTGAAGGATGAAAATATTATTCTCAACAGCCACTTTGAAGTGAAGCTGATTGATTTCGGTTCAGCTGCATTCTTACAGCCTGGTAAAGTTTTCTCAACATTTTGTGGAACAATGGAATATTGTAGTCCTGAAGTACTGCAAGGAAACAAGTAAGAAGTTTGAAATTCGCTATAGAGAATAATATACATGTATGCCAATTCAGCCTAATATCTTTCGTTGATCAATTTTTTTAAATAATGATGATTTATGTCTTTTTAGGTACCCAGGTCCAGAACTTGAAATTTGGTCAATGGGTGTCACTTTGTACACATTAGTCTTTGGTGAAAATCCATTTTATGATGTTGAAGAAACTATCAAGTGTGTCCTGAAGCCACCATTCAAAGTCTCGCAAGGTAACAATATTGTTTTATTGACCATAAAAAGTACATGCAATTTTTATTCTCTCAATTTCTCTGGGTCAACTACATCTTGTAGCCTTGTATAAGTCTCCGAGGAATCCAACATACCACCACTTCAACTGGGATACTTTATCATTAGGATTTTAAGACTGACGATAACCCCATTAATTGACCAAATGGGGTGAGCTAGCAGATTCCAAGCATGAAACCATCATGTATATTACAATATACAATATCTATATGCAACTCCTGACATATTTTCCTCCATTCACAGATACAGAAATGAACAATTCTATTCTCACTTTTCTGTCAAGCAAGCTCCTGCCACTGTATTGACATAGCTGAAGAGACATCTTCCATTTTTACTATATCAAGTGGCCCTGACGGGACTCGAACTCACGACCCCAAGGTTGTGAGACCAGAATGATACCATCATCCCAAGCAGCGGGCTGTAAAAGGTTACTCGGACAAACCGATGTCTCTGTAACCCCCAGCTTACATACTTGGTCAATTATCATCTCAACCCAGAGGTCCGGGGTTCGAATCCCACCTGAGGACGGAAATTTTTTTTTGGGAGGTCTAATGTTTCAGCCGTGTTAAGGTCACACAATTTCATAGAAATGAACAGAATCTTGTTCCTATTTAATGTAAATATGGTATTGAAATCATAACTACAAAAAAATTAAATAAAAAAGATAGAAAAATTGAGATGAATTCCAAGTGGAATCTCCATCCACAATACAATACAATATTACAATATTTTTTATAGCACAAAGTCCAAAAAAATGTTCATGGCTAAAAAATGAATTTGAAAAAAAAAATCTTCATCTATATTCTATCACTTTTCTGTGTCTAACATAGACGAGAATCCCACTTGGATCCTCACTTTGATAGGATCAGCAGGGATGAAAATAAACTGGTAACGTATGTAAGCAGCTCTGTGCTAATAGAACTAGCAAAATGCTTGATTCTTGCGTGGCTTTTTCAATCCATACCAAAAATGCTAATTTCGCTTCCTGTTACCATGGCGACGGTGCAGACCTGATGGAGGTGATCGCGTGGCTGCTGGAGCCGGCCCCGGACCGGCGAGCCACCATCACAGACATGGAACACGACCCCTGGGTGTGGCAGCGCATCAACATCGACGACTACCACTGGGAGGACGTCCTGCCAAACTCAGGTAAACCACGGCTGTTTCCTGTATGAGGATAGCTTATTGTACCAGTAGCTAGAATGTCCATTGGATATCCATTGGATCCATAGAAACTGCACCATCAAGTCATTATGATTTAACAAGTGATTGTGTCTGTTCACATTATAAACCTATGTGCAGTAGATGAATTAAGTATAATGTATCTTTAGATAATGTATCTTTAGATACATTATGCATCTGAAATTCTTTAATATTGGTAAATGAATGAGTTTGATATTATATTGAATTGTTTTAGAATTCAATGGGAACACTGCTGCTGATAACCGTCCGGAGACGCCGGATTGTGGCACTCCAGAGGAGCAGCGCGGCGGCGGAGACGACAGCGGCAGCGCCGGGCGGCTCGGCCTCGACATGGAGGAAGAGTGTGATATCACCGTGCAAAGTCAAGGTCACCCTGACCATGACATGGAAATCAGACTAAGAACAAGCGAACTTGAAAACGAAATGGCCATTGATGTTGAGGATGACAATATTGAAGACTCGTCACAGGAGTCTTTGAGTGGACAAGATTCTGAATTGTCAGCGCTGGAGCAAGTCTTACAGAAATGTCTGGATAGTGATAGATAAGTTGTTAATCCAAGAAATTAGTGAAGTATGAGAAAATGTATAATGATATTCATGATCATTCTGTTTTTGTGATGTGTTAGCATACAGAGAAGTGATGTAATATTATATTCCGTGCGAAAATGTGATATGGTTGTGAAAGCAAATGTTTGTTACTGTTTTACAGATATATATATATAACTGCTACTATAACAAATATGAAAATTTGTAGAAAAACTTGACCCATGTGTTCGAACACAACAAAATATTTTATTTGTTCTATATTCTTATTTTAATATTTCATAGGTATAGGACTAGATTTCTTTTCATACCATTTTAGTTTTAAGTATGCCATTTAATGCTTATGTAGCAATCATGTGTTAAATTGCTAATTTTTGGTGCATTGGTTTGTATTCAGAATGCAATAATTACTTAGGATTACTTTAGTATACTGTGATTAGTTGAAAGATATTATTGATGCTTCTGTGGCTGGGATGCATTAAAGTTATGCAAAATAGTTTGCAATCTATTTAATCTGTAAGACGATTAATCAATTTCAGAATTTTTCAGCACAATTTATAGTGTGATAATTAGATTTTGATGTTGGGCACTATAACCAATCAGCAGCCATCCACTCAACAGCAATACAAGGCACTGTTAGGCTTATCATATATTATTAGGTGTCAAAAGCATTTAGAATATTTCCAAGTACATATATTATTTGAAGCTAGCAAAATTGAACTTAGTATCACATAGAGCATTTTATAATTGATGAGCAATATCTGTAACAGCAACTATATAGCAACTGCAACAAAATTGCAAATTTTGGGGTACAAAATAAAACAGGAATTCAATATCCAGCCTTGTATTGAAGTGATGTTAACCTCGGTTTCCCATAAAAATTTATTTTCATATTAAACAGACTACTGTACTGTGAAAAATTACCATCTGTACACATTAGTAAGTTAATACCACACTTGGCAAAAGTGTTAGTAAAAGTTTAATATGAATGTTATTATTTTAATATTATGGTGATTAATAATTCCATTTTACAAAGAAATAAAAAGTTACGCATGAACTTCTCATTTATTTAAAAATAAACTAATTCAATTACTGTTAGTTGTTTCATTTCATTGAATATAATGATTTCTAACATAAGGTACCAATTAGCTAAAATAGAATTTCATATACAATGTATTGAAACCATTTCCTACTGCCAAATCTAAAAATTATAAACTTTGAATGATTATGTCCGTGCATCCTTCGTGCAGATCAATAAGAAAGACCTACTTCAATCGTTTTATGTTTGGTGCAGAAAATACTTTAAATTGAAACGTCAAAAAAGAGAACTAAGCATGACCTAAAAACTGAAGCCTGGAAGGTGTACCATATAAATAGAGAAATAAACTTAAAAAGCAGATTGTTTAAATCTTGAAAAATAAATTTTTTAGTACAAAAATTGCCTCAATATGGTACATATGCTTCTGGTATTGACATGTAATATTGCAGTCACAGTTACACGTGTTTTAATTTCATTGGATTAAATTGTTTCACACTTGGATTCATCTTATTTGTGCCACATGGAAGCTATGAAACAACCAATTTTCTCCTCTGGTACTCATATTATCAGGGAATTTTCTGATACCTGTGGGAAAAATCAGGAAATTTGAAATATGCCCGGTGGCAACCAAGCATTGTGACATAGTGCACCAATGATTGCAAGAAATTGTTCACACGTGCCACTGCATATGAAGAACAACATAAAATACAAAATGAGACTATATGCTATGTATAGGATACATGAGATTAGTAACAATTTCCACTTTCAAATTATGCTTTATTCTATTCAAACTTTTCTATTCAAACTACATTCAGTTTTAAAATGAAGTTTTATTAAAACAAAGTTTGTTTGTTTTTTAAAAAGAACACATTATTCATCAGAGTACATTTATCTTAAAAACAAGTTCTTATAATTCAATATATTTTTACAAACATCTAATAAACAAAATATAGGATTTTTTCAAGTATTACATATCACGATTGCTAACATGAAAAACAGCAAAATCCTTAAGTCACAACACAGTTTCGAGATCCTCACTGTCTTGGTAAACGTCTCCGTGACCCTTTGCTCTTGCCATGGAAAGGAACCAGCATGAGAGTTGCACCAGTGCTTGAAGTTCCTCTGGGCCTTGCCTTCCCTTGAAGGTCTGTTTGGTCCTTGTACGTTGTAAACGGGGGTGTCTTCAAGGTTCTTGTCCTGTCTCCATTCACCTTGGATGATCTCTTGGTTAGGTCCCTTGCAGTCCAGCAGCAGGTTCTGTAGTTGAGGATACCTTGTTCTCATCAGGTTGTGCAAGAGACAGCAGGTGGTAACGAAGAGGAGAACAGTGTCTGGTTCCTGGCCCAATGTTGTCAGCAACACAAAAATTGGTAGTTGAAGATGAGCTCGTCTTTGGTTAGGCTCCTGCTGCAGTATGGCTTCATAAAGTACGTTCTCAGGGCAAATGCATCATCACCAACTATGAAGAATGGAACATCGAACATCTTCACCACCTTCATCATGTGGGAGTAGTTCTGCAGGTTGTTGTGTAGACCAGCACGTAGAACACTGTTGTAAATTTGGACGTCTGATGAAGTTCCCTTTGCTGTCAAATCGATGAACGTGAATTTGTAGTCTGAGCTCACCATGGCAAAGAGTATGATGAAAAAAAAAACTTTGTAGTTGTAGTACTCTGAGTCACTGTTCTTGATTGCCACAGGCTTGCCATCAATTAAACCTATGGTGTGGGGGAATTGCCACCTCTCGTACCAGTTGTTTGCCATGGATCTCCAGTCTTGCTCCGTGCCAGGTAAGCTCAGCATCTTGTTTGTGTACTCAGCCAGGATGGCAGTGCAAACTTCTCAGACAACCCGACTGATGGTGTTGTGAGGAACCCACCAGCCGTATGACAGGTTTCTTGTACCTTGTGCCCGAGACAAAGTGGTGCAGAGTGAGGGCTAGCTTCAGATCAGGTTCCACGGCCTGCCGCTAGTTGGTGGTCTGTTTCGTCAGTTGTCCGGCCGGGCATAGAGACAGCTCATCAAACATTTCATTCTCAGGAAGTTCACAAAGGATGAGGGGTACTCATTGCACAGTTCAGCCAGCAGGTTGTTGTACAGGCCCTTCTCATCTCATCTCATGATCAATCGCTGCACCCACATGCGCCTTCTTAGTCGTTGCCTTTGCAATAAGAAGCCATGTGTTTGCAAGAGTTGTTGCTACTGCAACAAGAGCATGGTCACAGCATGATCCTGTTGAAAATTCATGGATTGTAGCTTTGATATTACCTTTTTTGTCAAAGAGCATCGATGTTGTCCCTTCGGTGGCAAGCTTCAGACTGACCAGATACTGGAGCTGCAGGACAGTTCATAGCTCCACCCGAGTGCATCAACCGTACACCAGTGATACGACATTCATATGCTTTCTTATTGCTAATTTGCCGCTGAGCATCTGCTGTTATGCTCCGAATGAACGCTGGGAAATGACACTAAGCCTAATACCCACTAAATATGTGTTGAGGATATGTCGACTGTTTCATCTGCCTCCCATCAGCTCCCAAAACGCGGCAGATGCTCAGCATAGTCGACGTAAAAATTTGATGGATTCTCGATTTTTATGGGCTGACGTGCGCTAAGGTTTTGAGCAGCACAATACATTGGGAGCTGATGGCGACAGATCAATAATTTTCCTAGAATTTTTTTTTGTGGGCGGACTGTCAACAATGGTTCAGTGGACATAGAACGGACAATGAACATATCGTTGGCCATGGTATTTTGTAATGGTGTAATCTATATATGTAAAGGAAGAGGCCATTTTTTGCGTCACAAAAGGCTTTTTAACCACAAGACGTACACACCTCAAATTATGTATGTACCACCAGGACAACTTGGTGGTCGTTATAATGTCACATTTCAAACCAAATAAATTGGTTTTAATGATAAAATCAAGAAAAAAGATATATTAGTTCATCTTTCTTTGCTCACAACACTATATTTTTTTAATTACATTTACAGTTTCGCCAAACAACTGTTGGCATCCTCAGAATGTTCTTCCCGCGCAATGTCACAAGTCAAATATTCTGATCCTGACGAGGGGGGGCACCAACTCTCGCGAGTTTATGATTCCATCCTCGTTCAGGATCAGAATATTTGACTTGTGACATTGCGCGGGAAGAACATTCTGAGGATGCCAACAGTTGTTTGGCGAAACTGTAAATGTAATTAAAAAAATATAGTGTTGTGAGCAAAGAAAGATGAACTAATATATTTCATACCAACACAATGAACACATTCAAGAATACAAGAAAAAAGAATTTGTTAGAAAGGTTGCTTACAAGGCCATGTTTGTTAAAGGTACGTAATACGTTAAACGTTTGTATATGTCAAACGTACGTTGCACGTCACAAGGCACAGTTATGTCAAACGTATGTTGCACGTCACACGTACAGTCATACAACGAGGGAGCTGGGAAGTGGTGATGGTGATGTATGGAGGTTCATGTTATCTGCTCGGGACCTGTTTTGAGGAGAGGCGTTGGCAGAAAGGTGGTGTGTGTCCATATGGCGGGGGGTGGGGGGCATGGCTGGTGTCCATATGGGGTGGGGGTATGGCTGGTGGTGAGGCAGGGAGGAGGATTTAATCTGTTCCAGATCTCATCAATTTCAACTCGAGCAGCAGCAGAAAGCGGGTGATTGACATTTAATGGTCTGCACGTGTTTAGCAGGGGTAAGAGTAGCTGGAGGGAGGGATGTTAGAGGGATCACATATGACTGTGGGACGAAGGTGATGGAGGTGTATTTAATCTTTCCAAGACCTATATAGTGACGGGAGCTGGTGTGAGGGATGTGGGACAGGTGAAAGAATGGGAAGGGAGGAGCATTTAGTTTATTCCAGATCTCTTCCGTTTCAACCAGAGCAGCAGCAGGAAGGGGATGCATTAATTATGGACCTGTTTAGATGGGGATGGGGTAGAGAGAGAGGGTTGAGGAGAGAAGAGAGAGGGGGGTGGTGGAAGGAAGGGTAGGGATGAGTGGGACATTTAAACTGCTCCGGCCGTGTTTACCATGGGTAGCAGTAGCGGGGGGGGAATATTAGAGATTAGAGGGATCAATCATTGCCATATTTAGCACATTTACTGTGTAAATGGCTGTGACATATGATGATGGGAGGACGGTGATGGAGATGTATTTAATCTGTTACAGACCTGCATACTGAGAAGAACTGGTTCCAGGGATGTAGGACAGGAGGAAGGATGGGGAGGGAGGAGCATTTAATGTGTTCCGGATCTCATCTGTTTCAACCGGAGCAACGCCAGGTAAACAGCTAGTAAATAATAAATGTGGAAAATATGAATATTATATTCTTTACACTTGCATTGGAAGAGGCTTTAAGTCATTGATACTGGGCTTAACAGAACAAATATTATTTTGGCTGAGCATTATCTTTAAAGGTTATGATCAGTGGCCAAACAATTATGCTTGCAGAGGCAATATGATGTTTTCCGTGCATTATGAAAGTGTCTTTTAAATCTAAACAGCTATTTAAATACCACTCAATAACAGGCCCGTTATAAACCCATCAAAGCCTCGAATGCGAGAAATGTCAACTGAATGATTTTCATGAGACATAACTACACAGTTTTATTTTTTTGGCTGAGCATTATTTTTAAATAAAATATTGAAATAATCAGGTCCAACTGTTCCATGTGTAGTAGTACAATGAATGACAGAGGTCCAGTCATGAAACTAATAGTGAAATGATATTGCAGCAAATAAGTGAACCATAGACACATTAACAAATTTATTTTACATAGCTCATTTACATAATTTTAACATTAGTCCCAGCAACGTAAGACATAACAATATTCCATTAACAAAGTCACTGAAACTGTAATGATTTTCTTTTACAAATAGATACTGTATAATTGATCATGTAAATAAAAAAAAAGTCACAATTGATCCAGTCTATGAACCTTACATACGAACACATATTCAATCTTGCATCTGGCATAAATTCAAACAAAGACTTAAAATTGAGTTTTACAAGAAACAGATATCTTGTAATTTCATTTTTAAAAAGAGTCCAGTGTGTACTAAACCTCGCACACCATCACATCCTCCATGTCCCATCTGCCAATACTACAAAACCGTATACAAATTAGGTTGTACTTGTTGGTTCCTCTTTGGAATGGGCAGTTTCTTTAGATGTATTATCACTTCTTTTTTTTGATGAATCTTTATCTTTCTTTGAGTGTTTCTTACTGTCTCTCTTAGATTTAGTGTCTGCTTCTTCCTCTTCATTGACCTCCATGAATTTATCATGTTTCCACGTCCTTTCTCGATCAGCTACACTGTAACCTGAAATAAAAAATATGAAATATTGACATTAATTGCTAAACTGTATTAATGTAAAGACCATCTAAGCTCTCAGGGCCTCCTTTAATTCAAATTTCAAGGTCAACATTCTCAGAAACAAATTGACTGCGTGTATATTTTTGATAATCTAAATAATCCGTGTCAGTAAAATTATATTCTTCTCTCTCTCTCTTTTCAATGGCAAGCAACCTCCTACCACTATTCTGACATAGCTGAAGACAGGGTTTTCAACCCAAAGCTTCCATTTGACTATGTCAAGTGGGCTTGACGGGACTCGAACTCATGACCCCAAGGTTGTGAGACCAGAATGATACCATCATCCCAAGCAGCCCGGGTCACTTGACATAGTCAATGGAAATGTCTTCAACTATGTCAGAATAGTGGTAGGAGGTTACTTGCCATTGAAAGAGAGAGAGAAGAATATAATTGTATCCACAAGCAAACTGGGAAAAGCATGTGTAAGTAAAGGAAGCTACAGTTAATCACAATAGGTCGTATTTGGAGGAAGCGAAATCATATCTTAGGCTCAAGTATTAATCATTTATCAACATATAAATGAAATTTATAGTAAACGTAAAAACAGTTTACAGCACAGGATTATGCTTTTACATAGACATTTTTATAACTACATGCATTTCAATAATGGACAAATTTAATATCTTTGGAATGGAAGTGACATACCTCCACGACCTCTAAAACCTCCTCGGAATCCACCTCTGAAACCCCCACGGAATCCACGCTGGAATTGTCCCCAGTAGCCGCCCCTGAAGCTCTGTGCGGGGCCGCCCCTGAACCAGCCACCACCACGCACACGGCGCTCTCCCCGAGCGGTGTAGTTAGGATCATCTCGACGGTCATGCTAAAAAATAGTGCAAGTTTAAGCCATTACACTACAATACGAAAATGAAGAAAAAAAAAATTTTTTTTTGTTAATTTAATTCACCAAAGAAAAAAGCATACAGGAAACTAAACAGTAATTTTAGGCTAAAAGTGTAATTTTAAATATAATTAATCTCACAATCATATGTAAAAAATACTTAAGTACATATGCATCTTTGTTATTAGAAAGAATGGAATAATGCAAAAATCAGTGATATTGTAATGTATAAAATAAGAATGTACTACACTTATCTCACCTCAAAATATGAGTCTCCACGAGGTATCATTTCAGGATGCTCAAGCCAATCTAAATTGTACTTTTCTGAAAACAAATGGTTCCTCAAAATTATATGATAGAATTGAAATTTGTACAACCATCAAAAGAGAATATAACACTAATATAGCTATCATTTGGACACAATAGTAATAACCTGGTCTATTTGAAAAGTCTGGCAATTCATTTGGATCGTCTGTTTCCATCTCATGTCCTCTTCCACCAAGCCTTCCACTTAATCTACCAGAATCTAAAATGAAAGACGTGCAAATATTATACATGTAGAGTTATTAAATGAGATTCATGTCGAACTTCATCAGACCATCAGACCTTCATATTCAGCGTCTCATTATTTCCTACATTATTACAAGCCATAGATTAAACTCAACCTGATCCTTTTCTTTCTAAATTCTTAGAAAAATTTGCAGAATTTTCTCTTGAAAGCTGCTTTGCTAATCACCTATATCACAATCATCAAACAAGTGCCTATAAGCCTAGGTGTACATAAACAGTCTGAAAGTGATTATTGATCAGCTAATGATCCTATTTACCGATTCTTCGGTCATCATCCATAGAAGGCTCATAACGTCCACCGCTTTGCCTGCGTTGCAAGTTGTAACGAAGATCATTCGGGTTCCCTGGAAGCCCAGAAGAGCCACTGAAAACATACATGCATCTATGTTAATCCAGTCATAATCATCAATACACTTCGTTGCATGCATGATCGCGAATAGAAAAAATACCATACTTGCCAGAAATAAATACTCAATAAAATGACATTTTCTATAAGATGTTAATATGATTTCTAAAATGTCATAATCATCAATACATACATTCTTGGATAGTACAAGTGACAATGAGATATATCCCTCTATACTTGGAGAGAATCGTTTAATGTCAATGTAACAATTATCATTGCAAGACAGGTTGCTTCATAAATTCATATTTTTATTCATTGCAACATTGATATAAACATTGATATTTACCCAGCATTATGTGAGAAGCGATCTCTTCTAATTTCAAAATTGTCATGACGGGAATATTGCCGATCAAGCCTACATGAAACAAACAATTCCAATAAATCAATCAAGTCATCTTACATTACACATACCATAAAAATTAGCAATTAGGAATTTAGTGTTATTGTTGGGGTACATGTACATCAGGTTCTTAGTCCACTGATATTCATCATAGTCCTAGAAGCCCTCTATTGGGAGTGAGATAGGGTACGACAGTTGCACAGAGAGACTTACCATGTGTGGTCAAAGAGACCTAAATGATCAAAAAGCTTGGAGTAGATGGCCAATGGGTAGAGTTAGCAGTCCACTCTGGGTATCAGTATCAGATTGACCAACACAGTAAAATTAATAATCAGATCACATCTATTAATAAACTATGATAAACCACTTTCAGGTGAAACATTTTAGAAATCATATATTAATATCTGATACCCAGAGTGATGATCTAGAACTCTTTAATACAATTATTAATAAACAAAATATCAATATTGAGATGAAAATAATTAAAAGTAGTCTACATAAGAATTAAAGGTTATGCTCAGTGGCCGAACAAGTATGCTTGTAGAGAAGCAATAAGATGTATTCTTTGCATTCTGAAATTTTCTTTAAAGCCAAAAATATATTTGCTATGTAAAATTCGGCATCAAAGAACAATGCCTTTTCCATTGTAAGAGTAAGGGAAATAATATTTATACTCTCCATATTTGATATTTATTACACCTTTTAAAAATATAATTAAAATTAATAATTTTTTCATTCTCTCTTCTGCATTATACCGAAGGTGGAATGATTTGCTATACTTGTGATGTATTTTATTATGTTCTATTTTATTACTATGGACTGTATGTCTGAATTAAATAAATAAAAAAAAAAAAAAAAAAATAACATGCCATATTGTTAAGTGAAACACAGGATCACATGATGTTACAGCATCAAATGATTTTCGACAGACGTACCGTGCATTTCCGACGACAGACATTGCAGTTTACATGGCAGATATAGGGGGTTTCCTATGTGCACCGTAATGTTACATATGATGAAAATCATTCAATTGACATTTTACGACTTCACGTGTTTTTATGGGCAAAGACGGCCTTTTATTGCCCGATATTTAAATTGCTCTGCATACTTTAATACGCTGTTGAAATGAAAGAAACTTTCAGATTGCACAGAACACATCATATTGGTTCTCTGCAAGTATACTTGTCAGGCCACTGAGCATAACCTTTATGAAGTTTAAAAATATATGTATTGTTATAGCAGAACCTCCAATTAAGACCACCTCTATAATAAGACCCCTTTTCATGGTCCCAACACTTCATAAGCTATCAAAATGAACCTCTGTTTAGAGACCACCTCTCTATTGAGACTGCCTATCACTGGTCCCAAAGGTGGTCCTAATAGAGATTCGACTGTAATATTTTTTTTAAGTGTAAAGAAGACACCAATTGATAAAATCTTAATGAACAACAAATTTCAACATAGTATTAATGTCAAAGGTACAATATTTTATGATACTCTTTAGTCTACAAATATATGGAAAATATATATTCTAAACAATGTAATTTTGATAATACAACAGAAATGTGGAAACAGATTAATACTGAGAAATATATATAAAAATTCCAAAATTAAGAGAATTCAATTCTAAAATACTAAATAACATCCTTCCAACTTTACGAAGTATTTCTTATTTACAATGTGGTCCTTAAAAATCATCACATGACTACATGCCTCATAAAACACAATAATAGAATAAGTTAAAATACCAGATTAAAGATATGTTACAGATAAATTAAAATCTAGCAATAAATAAATTCAGTTTCTTCAATATTCTTCAATTTACTAAAAAAAATAAATAAATTTGAATTTTGAAATTAGAATGTTCATTTCAAATGAAGTATTGTTCCAAAGATTAGCTACTTTACTTTAGCTATAAAAGTTTACCGAAGCTGCCAACCCTAGAAACTGATATACCTCAAACACTCAGCCTAGTATTGTCTGTCACTATTGCCAATGAATGAGAATTTATCTTTGAAATAGGAACGTGTATGATTATTTAGGATTTTATGGAATATGTTTAACTTAATTTGATTAACTCTCATACCCACTGGGAGCCACCCTATCTCCCTGAATTCAGTGAAGCCAATCTGGGCTCTATTGTCTAAATATAAAAGGAATCTTTTAATTTTTTTTTGAAGATTTTAGAGATTTTTCTTCGTTGAATTGGTTGAGGAGGAGTACCATGTTGAACCTTTTGTATGACATTATTTCCTATTATCTCCCGTGACAAAGTGTTATCAATTTCAGCACCTACATACTTTACTGAATTTTGAGAGGTAATACTATAACCATTACAGGTTACTTTTAAACTGTTCTTATTATCTAATCTCTTTTTCGAGCCAAACAATATAGATTCTGTTTCGCCGAGATGTAATGAAATAAATGTAAATGTGGCGGTTTATAGTCCTGATCCAAGTCTTGCTCTCAAAACTTTACAATTTACAAGTTTCTTATTTATTAGCCAATTACTTAAGGAATCCAGTTCAGTACTCAATCTTTCCTATATGACATTGCTATTCTTTTTGGCACAAGAAGTGCAGAATCGTCAGCATATAACAATAATTTACTTTTAACTGCTAGCTCCATGTCATTGGCATAAACTAGAAATAACAATAGTCCTAAAATGGCGCCTTGTGGAACTGTTCCACATGGGGCCATTTTAGGACCATTGTTAACACCACATGTGATTGTGCCAGCCAATGACAAAGTTCCATTTACCACAGCTTATTTATTGCGTTCTATCAGATAAATGATTTAAGGATCCTGAGATCATCCTGGTGCCCTCTGCTGGCAAATCAATAAAACCACAGCCTCACAGTGCTCCCACCTGTAAGCTTATTTATCAATACAGTGATGCAATGCTGCCACCTGCAGTCTAACCTGTATTGAATCAGTAAAAAGTCAATAACAAAATGCTATAGGCATGTATAGGCAGTCTACTATAGTTCATTTTTGTTTGTATGTTTGTTTTGTTTGTATGGATACTCTGTAGCCATAAACTTTGATGATTATAGCAGAGGGAGGCCCCGTGGTGTTGGTACATGGACCTCCAGAAGCAGGTTAGTTAACCAACTGAGCCTCGTGGGGGTGGAGGGATCACACTAGCTATTGTTTTCAAACTAGGTGAGTTCTTTACATGCAGAGGGGTGACTGTCCTCTACACGGGGCACACCTTTAAACGCGGCTTCCGAACCTCATGTTTTTATTTATTTGGGAGTTGTATTATTTAATTACTTGAGAGTACTTTGTAAAGCTAAACATAATGCTCTCCATGCTGTGGATGATGTAGTTTCATTAATGACTGAAAGCTGGACATGATAATTTCCTTAAGAGACTATGAAAATCTTAAAACTTAAAATACTGTAACATATGTAGACAACTTGGAGCACATGGTTTTCAAATGTGAAATAATAAGAATAGTATAGGAAAAGGTTTCTTGTTTGGTAAAGTGCAACATAAACATGAAACAAATTACATGTGGTTTTATCAATTATGATTAAATTCCAAAATTGAAGTGTTTAAATTATATTATTGCTATTATTTCATACTCAATTTTCAAAACAAATTCTTTGTGTAAATCAAAAGAAAATTACTCAAATAAGAATATCAACTTAATTGTCAAAGAAAATCTACTGTATTAAAAATTAATGTTAGAAAAATTAGATGGCACAGTTCAGAACGTCAGTTATATTGATGAGAATGTAATAGTGATTGTCAAAAAATAAATTATCTATATACATCTATATACACACACGCACACACACATAGATTGGTATAATATTGTCTGAAATTTAATTTGTATGTTATACATACATCATGTTCACTTATCTACTTAAATCTGTAAAAATCTTAATCTTATATAGACTACTTTTACTTACAACGTTTTAAGCTCTTTTTCTATTATAATTCTAGTTGTATAAAAAATAAATAAATAAATTGTAAATTTAAAAATCAAAAAAAAAAAATTAAAATATATATACCGTTATATCTATATATAAATGGATAAGGGATTTTTTTGGGGTCCAATAAGGCTTTTTTAACCAGAAGACGCACACACTCCAAATTATGTATGTACAATCAGGACAACTTGGTGGTCGTTTTTATCTACATTTCAAACCAAATGAATTATTTATAATGATAAAAATACAAGAAAAAAGATTTTTATGGTTGGTGGTAAGGAAGGTAGGAGCATTTAATCTGTTCCAGATCTCATCAATTTTAACCCAAGCACCAGCAGGAAGGGAGTGATGGAGATGCGTTTAGTCTGTTCTGGACCTGTTTAGATGGGGATGGAGTAGAGAGGGTTGGGGAGAGAAGAGAACTTAATATTATTGTACTTTTCTTTTAAAGGAAGCAGGTAACTTTTTCTTAATAAATGTGCCCAAAGTTTTTGTTTGTACAGTACTCCTAAAAACTTATATGGTGCCTTCATGATTTTGAAAATTAGGTATGAATAGTTAAAATATCAAGTCATTTTGTTTGATTAATCAGATTATTTTAAAGAAAATTGTCATTTTAATGATTATCATATAAAATGAAAGTGTCTAACCTATCAATAAGTTTTTTGTTGGCATTGTCAGTTTGGACAACACGAATTGTTCGCTTCTCTTCAACTTCCTCTTGCTCTCTTTCTTCAAACTCTTCTCTTTCAGAAAAGGGTATCTATTAGGAATGAAGTAGTAAGTAATTATTTTATAACAATCGCCTTATTGTTAATCCTGTAGAGTAGTACCTTTAGAGCATATTTTCCATTTAATTTAAGAAGCATGGTACACATTCAAGTTTAAATCGATCATTTATAAAAACAATATTTCTTTACTTCACAACATTGAATGAATTTCTAAATCTAGTGTTTTGTATTAAAGATATGCTTCTGATGTACTGCGTATGAATTTACTTATATACAAAATATCACTGATTTGTGGTTGCAATGTAGGGTAAGAAAAAATTTACCTCTCCTTCATCTCTTCTTCTGGGTATTATAACCTCCTTTGGTTTTAAAGGTCCTTCAACTTTTGCTGGTTCATTCCCTTTAATATTCCGTTCTATTCCTACAGATATGTTGTCATCAGGTACAAAATGCAATGGATCAAATCTTGTAGCAAATCTACAACAAAAATTTTTTTTTTGTTCAAACTGTACACAATGAATAAATAAAATTAACAATTCTTTATAAAGAAGGGGGCATTCACAAAGTCAATTAAAATAATTGAAAATAATAGTATTTCTTTTCTCTCTCTCTTCATAATCACGATAGTTTATTCTATAAATAAAAGTGCACACTTTATTGATCCAACAATATCAAATATACATTGCACCTTTCATTTAAAGAGCGGCCAGTGTAGCCCAATTCTTTAGAGGCCGCAGGAAAAGGTGGTGCAACTTTCTTTTCTCTTGGACTGCGACTTCGAACACGGCTGCGATCTGGGATTGCGGGTCTGTTACGTTCTGGTGAATATCTGTAATTTGAAAGAATATAGTCTGAAACTTAACAAGCAATACATGAGTTATGAGATGGCAAATGGATGAAAAGCTGAACATTGCATGCCCCTGCTCTGAGAAAATACTGATGTCTTGGTGGTGATCTTCTACTGTCACATACTTGAGTGTGAACATGCCTCTAATGAGTGTCTCGAGCATCCTTTTAAAAAGAATCTTTGTTAATTGATCAACAAATCTAATAGTTTCCTGAAACTTTTTTTAATTCAAATTTTTGTTACATAGCAGCTTGATGCTTAATGTTATTACCTATATTCTATGTTTATATTTCAGTGGTTTTTTTTACATTATTAGCCATAACTTATGTATGAACGAAATCTATAAATCACTAACCTAGGTTGGTACCTTGACATGCCACCATGTGGAGGTGATCTCCCCCGTCTTGGCGGAGATCTGTGGCGGTTAGCGCCGAAAGGTTCACGACCTCTTCCTCCTCTGTACCCACCCGATCCTCGCCCACGCTCACTTCCAGACGGTCTTCGCTGTGGACGCTCTGGTGATCTACTTGAGCCTAATCTTGTGCGGGAAGGACTACGCTTGATTCTAGTGCGGAGATCTCCTCTAGACTGTTCACTAAAAATTTGGTCACATAGTTAATGGCAATTTCATAAAGTCCATAGTCAACATTTAGTCTGGGCTAAATCTACACATCTCTCGATTTAGCCAATTGACTGAACAATGAAAATAAAGTTTTAGCCAATTGGCTACACAATTAAAAAAAAACTTCTCTCAATTTTGCTTATGTAATATCACATTTGTGAGGTTCAAACAGCACTTGCATGCCTCTATTTATTATTAAAAACTAACCTAGTCCACCAACATTAAATCTTCATCATTAAGATACACCAACATACTGGTGATCCATAGAAATAGCAATGATAATATAATATTGTTTAGAAATATGATCGCCAGTCCTCATTTTGTCACTGTGAACATGCTATTTCCACAATGTATGTGCAATTTTCCTGTGTTGGGGTTCTATAAATTTTTACAGGGCGCATTGTGTAGCATACATTATTATCACAGCTGCTGATAAATAGCGGTGCACCATGCAAGTGCAAGTATCTTGGCATTTCTGATAAGTAAAAGCAGGTAACAATAGTTTTTTTAAAAGAATTTCCTTAATATTTAGAATATAAATGATTCCCCACATTGGCGAAAGAGTAAGCTAAAGATTAAGCCATTTTTTGGTATTTTTTCACCAGTTGTGACATGCAAAGAAGCGTAAGCCCAGTTAGTGCAATAATACTTGGACATGATCATTCCAAAAAATACATAAATCAATGCAAAATATATATTAGAGATTAGGTTGTCATGAAAGGGTACAACTGTGAGAAAATTTTTAGTACCGGTTTCTTGCATCTCCTGATCCATGAGGTGATCTCTGTCTTTCCCTTACTGGAGATCTTTTCCTATAGCTTGACTTTCTTTCTCTTGAACGAGAATGTCTTCCTTTAGGGCTGTAATGGAAAACATTTGCAGAAAATTATGCTTATGTTTGATTATGCCTCATCAAAACGAGAAATCACTTTTTAACAAGACTTGAAAATTCAACAGACTTTTTCACATAAAGAATCTTTTCTTGGTATGAAACAACAAAGCTGGTGCATAATGATTGATAGTTGAACAGGCTGAAAGTGCGGTGAATGTCAACAAGCACCATGTGACTGTCACTGACTTACCAGTACTATTAAGTCTGCAGACACTAGATTTGGAAAATGAACTGTTTCAACAGCTAATTACTTAGTACATGCCTTTCAGCACCCTTCAGCATACTCACCTGATGACATGCCTAAATAGCTAAAAATACAACACACCTCATTCTACAGAACAACACTCAATACAACAACAATTTGAAATGTTTCCACAGCAACTTTATGGGAATAACGTTTGTTCACAAATTTCTGTTTGGGTGTTTATATTTATTTAAGTCACGTCACTATCATAGGACATATCGTCTTATGTGATAAGCAACCCCCTGTCTGACCTTACCGATCACAAGAGCATCAATCACTGTTGACCATACACACAATCCGTGAATTTTACGTATGGCGTGAACTCCCGAGACTGTGGCAGAGGGCCACCAAATTTCATGTCATACGTAAAATAGGCGGATTATGCGTATGGCTGGTTTTTAGCGACTGGTGATTTAAGAGCTCTCCCTGACTCCCAGAGGTTAACTCTGAGGTTAGCTGTATAATATACAGCGTATGTTCGTTCCTGGGTCTCTGAGATATACAGGGTATTAACTCAGCTCTACGTATTAAATGTACTAAAACTAAAGGCGATTTTAAAATAAATGAAAGAAATATCTATTTAATACGATGCAAGATAAAAGAAAAAAAATGAGTTTGTGATGTAGTACTATGATATCTGTGATCCCAGTTCTTAACTTATTTATATATTTATTTGTTTAATTATTTAGTTTTGTTATTTTATTAGTATAATGTGATAAATTGCCGTCCTGTATCATGTGATCAATCCAGTGCCACTATGGAAATAAGCAATTTGCATTTTACCAAAAGGCTTTTTAGTGCTCTGTTTTTGTAGCATGTATGCATTAATCAATTTTATTATTAAATTATTCCTTTTATTCTAATGTTATTTTCATGTATGTGTACAAATAAACTAATTTGAATTGAATTGAATTGAGTGTAGGGGGCTAGCTCTGAGGTTAGCTCCATAAAAAAGTATTGTGCGTGAACATATAGTTAAGCATATGAAAGATAATAAGCTTTTCAGTAATAAACAGTATGGTTTTTATAAAGGGTAGATCGACAGTGTTGCAACTACTAACTGTTATTGACAGGTGGACAGAAATACTGGATGGAGGCGGTATAATTGATGTGGCCTACTGTGATTTTATGAAGGCTTTCGACAAAGTAAGCCATAGTAAACTATTACATAAACTGAAAATATACAACTTTGATGACTCTTACATAAATTGGATTAAAGCTTTCTTGTATGACCGCAAACAACGTGTTATTGTTATTGGAGAGTCGTCCAAGTGGAGAGCTGTAACTAGTGGGATTCCCCAGGGCTCAGTATTTGGACCAATATGCTTTTGTTCTGTACATAAATGACATGCCAGATAGTATATCCAGCGGGAGTGAAATTTATCTGTTCGCAGATGATACTAAAATTTTCAAAAATAAATACGGTCTATCGATAACTGTAAACAATTGCAATCGGATATATATGACATGTAAATGGTCAGATAAATGGCTGTTAAAGTTCCACCCAGATAAATGCAAAGTAATGAGAATAGGTAGAAAGAATATTGAAGAATTTGATTACAAGCTTGAAAAAATGCATTGCCCATGCAAAAAAGTAATGATGAGAAAGACATTGGTGTTATTATAGATAGCAAATTATCATTTGATAAGCATATAACTGAAAAAAGTGAATAAAGCAAACGCCATTGTTGGTGTGATTCGAAGAACATTTGAATATATGGATAGAAACGTTTTTAAAACATTATTCACATCATTAGTACGCCCACACATCGAATATGCGAATCAAATATGGAACCCTTATTTAATAAAACATGTAGATATGATTGAGAATGTTCAGAAAGGGGCTACAAAAACAAGTTCGGGACTATGTAATTTGTCATACGAAGAACGTTTAAGAGAATTGGACATGCCAACATTGTCATATAGGTGACTCAGAGGGATCTAATCGAGACTTACAAAATTTTGCATGAAGAATACGAGTGACGTAGCGAATATATTAGTAAAAAAGTGAAAATAACACTACAAGGGGACACAATTTCACATTGTTCAAGAAGAGGCCAAGACTCAATGTCAGGATATATTCTTTTTTGCTATCGTGTTGTGGACTTATGGAACAGGCTGCCGAAGGAGGTGGTCGAAGCAACATCTGTGTTCTCATTCGAACGACGCTTGGACAAGTTGTTTGAGGATCAACCCATCAGATTCAACTACAGAGAAACTGTGAAGCTACACGGAAGTTTTCATGAAAGCGACATGGAAGAAAACGAAGAGCTGGTTCTACAGGCGTAAGGGACGGACCATTCGATATTTGGGGGTGGGGGTGACAAAATTTTCCAAAAAAATATTTTGAAAGGAAAAAAAAATTTGTCCAGTCTCACTTAAAGTTGAAAATAAAAATTTGTCTCTAGAAAGTCTGTATCCGTAAAACATTTTGCATCTGGTCCGTCCTAAGCATCTGTAAGCAAAACAATGGCCAGGGGTGGTATTAAGTTCAGCCATCGCGGGAGCTTGATTGAGTAGGAGTCTGTGACAATGATGGTCCAACTGTGAACTCTCACTGCAGATAAAGTCTATTGACCATACATGCAGATTGCAGAATAAGTTAACATGCAGATTTTATTCAATTCTGCAATAATTTGAGTAAACGTGAGGAGATTCCGGCATAATGACACCACTTTTCACCTTATAGTAAACACATGCAATTACCTTCGACTTCGTGATCTGGACATCTCAATAGAATGGTGCGCTATTTCTGTAAAAATATCAACAATATCGTCGATGGTATTTATACATTCAACAAATATTAGTAAACAATTATTTTAAGATGCATTGGCGTGTGTAGACCACGGCCATACTTTTTTCTTGACCAATCGATACCTAGATTAGTATTTCTAACAAGCGATCTGGTTGGTCGATTTATAACTTTGCATTTCAAACATATTTATTTTCACAGCATGACTTCCAAATATTGAATATTGTATTTTTAATTCTAGCCTTTAAATCAGAACACAAACTTCATTTTTTATCATAATACCATTTATAATTAGTATAAAATCACATTAAGCAACGGACAACTCCACCAGTTAACTGGATAGGTGTTATATGAATTTTCGAATTCCATTCTATTCGCATTAATATTAGCGTAAAATTAAGTAAAAGATTTACTAACAAAGCAGGTGCACGAACACGTTATGTGACCTGTCAAACAAGGAACGTCAAAGGTAAACCACAAATATAACAAATTAATATATCATAATGTGTCTTATGCAAATATGAAATACACCAGCATCTTGTTACGGAATTAATAAGTTATAGTTATACTCTGTTTGAAAGGTTGTATTTTCCAACATTCTGACACATGACAGTCTAGCTATAAACTAAAAAAAAAAAACGATCTATTATATATTCTGTTTTTAGTACATGTTTACTGATGTAGCAGTAGATCTCTACTATTTCTGTTTTGTACAGTAGGACCTTTATTAGGATCCCATATGGGATTGATGTCAAGTGGTCTCGAGAGAAGTGATCTTTATATGGAGGTTCATTTTGGTCACTCTATTAAGTTTATAAACACTTGGGAGCATAAAGAATGGTACTACTACAGAGGTGGTCTCAATAAAGAGATGGTCTTTATTGGAGGTTCTACTGTATTTAATTTGAACATTATGCTTTGTTTTAATTTCATTTCAAAAGTAATTCTCATACATAAATAGATGTACATATATCCATGATGTACAAACAAAGGAAAGATTTGATAGTTAATTACTAAGAATTCATAACTTTGTGGCTTATTCTATCATTGGTACTACATGTACCCATTTAGACGGATTTATGAATAAAATGAAATTGCATCCCCGTGATTATCTATTTGATTAACATTATGATAACAATAGACACCAAGACCGGGGTCCTTGTAATAAACGATCCGTCATGCAGTAGAGTTAAGACTTCCATTTGACCTCTAAGATCATTTTCATAGTCCCAAATTCCCAAATATAAAGAGACCAACATGAATCTCCATTTAGAGACCACTTCTCTATTAAAGACGACTTGGAGGACTGGCTTCAAGTGGTCTCAACTGTTGAGGTGTTCTATTTATGGAAGTTCATTGATCTTCATTGTGCTCTATGAGAAATGGTCTCATTGTTGAGGTGGTCTTAATTGGAGGTTTAACTGTAATATTTTGCATTCAGTTCTCTTTTGGTGATGTAGCTATGTCAGTGTCCAATTTTTATTAATCTTGCACTAGCCTCGAAGACCCAGGCTAGTATGTATATCCATGTTATGTTGCAACCATACAAGATTCTAGATGATTGAGGCTAATCTTACACAAGAAAGGAAATAGTGGTGGGAGACCAAAGATGCCCGATTTTTATATTTAAAGAGATTTTGGTGGATTTTGGATTTTGAAAAGAAAAAAGAGATACCCCAGTGGTGGGGTAGAGGTCGGATAATCAGAGAGATAAAGAAACGTGGAATGTCTGGCAAGAAAGAAAAAAATGTAAGCCCAAGAATGTGAGGAAACAACTTCAAAATCAAAGGGAATGGTACACATGTTGCTCGGACTTTCAGAATGTTTGGTCAAGGGCCATCAGCACTATTAAGCCATGTAGAGCACTGAGAAACACCCTAGTGCATCCCACTGATAAGCTAGAGAAAAAAAGTGTATATTCATGAGACGAGGAGCACTGAGGAGGAAGTACAGTATTTGCCTCACAGAACACAAGGATCACCTTGATCACCAAAGGTGTATGTACCAGAGCAACACGTTTCTCATCCACTGGAGAACTACAATAACAGGCCATATGGCAACATAACCATATCCCATATTGGGAGACATGAAAATTGTTGGAAAGGAGTTCATAGTCACAGACA
>CM032666.1:53115760-53131734 GCA_019095985.1 Streblospio benedicti | reverse complement strand
TATGTATATCCATGTTATGTTGCAACCATACAAGATTCTAGATGATTGAGGCTAATCTTACACAAGAAAGGAAATAGTGGTGGGAGACCAAAGATGCCCGATTTTTATATTTAAAGAGATTTTGGTGGATTTTGGATTTTGAAAAGAAAAAAGAGATACCCCAGTGGTGGGGTAGAGGTCGGATAATCAGAGAGATAAAGAAACGTGGAATGTCTGGCCTGCTGTCAATAAAGAAAAATGTAAGCCCAAGAATGAGGAAACGACTTCAAAATCAAAGGGAATGGTACACGTGTTGCTCGGACTTCCAGAATGTATGGTGAAGGGCCCTGAGAAGGCACATCAGCACTATTAAGCCATGTAGAGCACTGAGAAACACCCTAGCTAGTGCATCCCACGGATAAGCTAGAGAAAAAAGTGTATATTCGTGAGACAAGGAGCACTGAGGAGGAAGTATAGTATTTGCCTCACAGAACACAAGGATCACCTTGATCACCAAAGGTGTATGTACCAGAGCAACACGTTTCTCATCCACTGGAGAACTACAATAACAGGCCATATGGCAACACAACCATATCCCATATTGGGAAACATGAAAATTGTTGGAAAGGAGTTCATAGTCACAGACAAATTGGAGAATCTATAGCCATATACAGAACAGTGAACACGGACCGACAATTAAAAAGAAAACTAATATAGACAATGCTTACCATATAGTACTATTATCTTAATAAAACTTTCACACGTTTCTGGAGTATTTAGGAAATATATAGTCAGTGATAGAGACACAAAATCATATCTAAATAAATTTATTCTCTTGAAATTATTTAAAAAGAAATACACATTTCAATTGTGAAAAAGGAGTATAGATTTACTAGAGTCTGTTACAATAGGTGGTTAACAGATGTCAAATGATTATAAATAGAGTTTCGCCATTCTTTGCTCTCATTTGCCTGTCATGAAACAGTATTGAAAATTAGGATGCATATTTTCTACTTTATTTGACATGGCTATGCTGTTGATTTCTCAAAACTAAAAATGTGAAGGTGAAAAATTAAGTGTTTCTCGACATGCTACGGTTGCCACCCCATAACTCATTAGTGTACAACTTATGTCCTTGAAGGTCCTGCAAGACAATAACCAAAACAACCTCTCTCATAAGTCACATTTGGAAAGTTTTACCTCTTTTTTAAATTCAAATAGTAAAAATATGTTTGAAAAGTTGATCCAACGCATGCATTAGTGCTTCAATGGCTGAGTGGATTGGGAGTTGGAATCGTAACCAGAAGATTGCGAGTTCGATTCCCAGTCGGGTCTGCTGGTGGGTGTTGAGCAAACTCACCCCTAAAGAAGTTGCACACTGCTCAGTGGCACCTACACGTTAATTAGGTACAGGTCATTGGGTTGAAAGAGTGAGTGAAAGAGTGAGTTGGTGATTGTGTGGGTGTAATTAGCATTGTGCGCGGAATGCAAGCTGCTGCCGATGCAAGCATATGGGAAATGATCAATTTAAGATCAATAAGTGGGCCAATGACCTGGTGTAAATTGTAAAGTCTTGAGAGCAAGACTTGGATCACAACTATAAACAACCACATTTACATTTACATTAGTATTTTGAGATGAACTATCATTTCTTTATGAAATACATGTATAACATTTTTGAGTGTTTTATTATTTTTTTTGCTTATACGTGATAAATGATAGCATTTTACACTAGAGCCTATGATGTTTTGGTGTGTTTTTTTTGTGTTTTTTTCTTACAGCAACAAAGAAGAAAGAAAATACCATACAAATACAATTACAATAAACATATTTAATGGACATTCATGTTTTGTACCTTCATACGGTAAATGGAAAATTAAAATACAATGTGCAAAGTTATGGGCTAGTGTTTGTTGTAAAGGGGTCTGGGTCACCTTGATCGCACTTACGCATGCCAAGATTGAATTTGAAATGTTAGATAGTTTATTTTCGATTTCTGTCACACTCTGAGAACAATTAGTTCATGTTAGACTAACCAAAGTAATGCCTTAGATGCATCGTGAAATCTTCATATAAAGAAACTGAACTTTGAATCAATGTTTTATGTTTGATGTTTGCTTCAATCTGCAAGGATCTAAATGCATGTTATGACAGAATGAATTTTTATAAAGTTTTGTGCAGACAGATTTTCAAAAGCTGACTTAGTATTGGGACATTGGTGGATACCAATAATTGCAGTTTTACCTCATAATCTAATGAGAAATGAATGCCAATTTTTTCATTGAATTTCCTTTAATTTAGTGACCAGCATGGGTGATCTGAAAGGATACCCCCCAGATGTTAATGGGATTCCTTATAAAGAAAAAAATACTGTGTTGGAGGATATAATATCATTTCTTAAAAGGATACTAGTAAAGGTAAAATAATGTTTACCTTACATTCTTTTGAATGATAATCTTATACATGTACCTCAATATTTAGTTTTTGTTATCTTCTATGATTGGCTTCTCGTTTTTAGATATAAAAAATATCATATTCAAAATCATAATTAAAACAGAAATTGTCCTTTTTGTACATAGTCTAAATTCTTTTCCAATACTTTTATAGCAAATAGAGTGTGATGGTTAGAAATAGCACCAAAGACATTTGACTTTCAGTTTATAAATTGCATCACTTGTGGCTGTTTCCCTGGGCCAAAAGATGACCTGGCGTCTGGTGAGGTGTATGAGGCGTACTTGATGGAAGAAGAGCGGATCGCCGTGGCCAACCTGCTGGCCTATATGGAATCAGGTGCATAATAAGCGATACATTGCAAAGAAGATCGGACATCCTCTACATAAGCATTAACTTGGGCCTATCTAATTCAGTGTATTTGTTGATTATGAGAATGCCAATTATGATACTTACCTGTGTATATTCTCTCATACACTACCAGCAGTTTCATAGCATTTTCAATGTTATTTATTTTTGTGGTATTTAACTTGATTAAGCAGTTATTTGACATAAAATACGTGAAATTGGTGACAATTTGACCATTGCATGAATGTTTAACATTTCAATATACATTTTATATTTGTGTATTAGAGAGGTTTTCATTATGTATGCCGATAATGAAGATGCCATGTCACTTTTTGCAATACTGTTGTATGGTCATCTAACATGTCTGAATGACACTAATGAGACTGTTAAGTTTTATGAAAATTTAGCAAACTAAGTGTTCTTAAAATTTGATGAGTGCATTTTTTTTTATAAAATTGCTCTTTAAAAACATTTTGAAAATGACTTATTTCAGATGAGAGCACCAAAGCTACCATCAATGATGAGCGTTTGCGGGCGTTGTGTATCCTAACCTATTCAGATAATGTGGAACTACAAAAATCAGCTGCACTTTGCTTTGCAGAATTAGGCGATCGGAGTAAGTTAGCTCTAGTTCTTTCTTCTATATAGTTATGATTTAATACTGGTAATAAACACATTATTGTACAAATATCAAGTCAATAGTGGTATAAACAGAAATACCCACCTTCATTGTTTCCTAATCGTTGATTGATTTATATTTTATTTACGTTAGTTATTTGCGCAAGACCCCTTAACCATATGGAAATTAAATGATTTGGGCAACCTCTTTTTATTAGTTTGTTTTCAAAACAATCTGTATAATTTAAACCACTGACTTTCAACAGTAAAGACTTGCATTCTTTTTGTGAACTTTTGGCAATGGTGCACAATAGAAATACAGTAGAACCTCCAATTAAGGCCACCTCTCTATTGCGACCACTTCTATAATAAGACCACTTTTCATGGTCCCAAACCTTCATAAAGCTACCTAAATGAACCTCTGTATAGAGACCACCTCTATATTGAGACCACTTAACACTGGTACCAAAGCTGGTCCTAATAGAGAGGTTCTACTGTATGATGAATATCAGACAATAATAGGTAAATATTTTAATTGCTTTCATATGAAAATGTATGAACTTCTAAGGGCAGTACATTTTGTACTCAAGTTGAGTTCAAGACTCTTTATTTTGTAATAAAGATGTTTTATAATTGAACGCATAATATATGGAATGGCTTGTTGATGTACAATGATCCTATGTTTTATTTTTCACATTTCTTCCGATTATTGTGCTTGGTAGTTAAAAATATGATTGACTAGTTTTGTGTGACTCATGATGTATTAGGAATAGTTAGTCTTGTTATAGGACTACCTTAGCAGATAAGCAAAGGTCCTTAGTAAGAAATAACAATACATTTATTTTCATCCTAAGTCAACTTTTCAACTTTTCAACGTTTTTAAGGGTGTTGCTTTCCTTAATACTATATAGATTGACAATTCCTGTATAGTGAGGCAACGACTTGAAAGTCATTGCCCCAAAGTTGGTGAGGCTTATTGAGGCAAATAACATTTATGCACTGTTAAATTTTAATTTTATCACAAACCATATTTAATTTATTATGATTAATGTTAAGGAAAGTCACAGGTAATGGAACCTAAGGATACAATTGACAAAGTCAAAAGTCAATATATATATATATATATATATATATATATATATATATATATATATATAGAATATATATATATATATATATATATATATATATATATATATATATATATATATTTAAATTTATGACATCAAATATATTTTTTTTTTTTACTTATAATATGAATGACAATGTATAAGTGAATTCCAAAATTGAATAAGTAAGTCTGGATTTGTCATTATTGCCAAATTTTACAAACGCCATTGGACTTAAAGAAATGATAAGGGGTGTCTCACTTTAGTCCTGTGACTATTGAAGTGTTTGTTTACATCATAGTTTAGTAGCAATAAAACAACAGCAAAAAAAAAGGAAAAAAAGCTATTGTTACACATCACTTCATGCAGTAATTACACTGAAATACTCTGAATTATTCAAAGCAATTTGAATTGCAATTAAGATATTAAATATTAATTATAGTGATTGCCATTTTGAATTTTATTAATTTAAAGGGCTATTTAGGCTATAACTAGTTTAACCACTTTGATACCAGTGATCACAAAGTAACAACGTAGAAGAGAAGTGCAAAGTAGATACACATTGTTTTTATTAATTCATACTGAGACAAAAGAAAATCACTAGATCTGTCACCAATAAATCTTGCATCACAAATTTAGTGCCTGATGCTCGGTCTGAGGTCCAGGAACTTAAGATACATTCACCCTCATCCTCTTTGATGTCTCTCTTTGCCTATTTGTGTCTATTCATTCGTGACTTTAACAGGTCAGTGGCCACATATGCTTCTCTTTCTTTTCGGGCTCATGATGCTTCAAAATAACTTATTTTTAAATGCTGAAAGTACATTATTTGAAAGACATCATAATATTCACTTTTGGGGAGAATAGTATAAGTCTATATAACAGTATTAAAAATACCATTTGAACAGTAAATACTGATGTACTCTGTTGATATTTATTACTTAATGATCAGTTAAGCTTTTTTGGTTATTTTTGTCTCACTCTGTGTTGAGAGTCAAGACTTAATTCAGAAATAATCTAAGATATCTAAAAGCGTTGTAAGATAACATTTAGTTTTATATTTCTTATGATAAATACATGTAACTGTACATTCTATGTAATTATTTTAAGTTGAACATAATCAGATATGATTATGAGTATTGATGACTTGTATATTAATTATATATTATATTACCAATTACTGTGTATTTTATTCTTAATATAATAATTTTAATGCTTAGTCATTGAATTTAGGCTATATCTTGATTAATTAAAAATTGTATTTTCCTGAAGAGAACACTCATGTGTTGAAGCGTTGGAAAAATATTTAATTTATATATAGACTTTAAAAAATTCTTCAAAGTTTAAATTCCAAATTAAGTCTCCAGACACAGAGTAAGATAAAAATAACCAAAAATGAGACAATCTATGATATCCAAAATCAAACAAATTGCAAATGATCAGGCAAGTATCAGCTAAAAAGGTGATGAATGGAAATATTTTCAATGTGTCAATTGAGGTTATTTTCTACGTCTAAATGAATGTTCCCTAATATTCTTATAACTGGGCAAAAGTGTAAAAGTAGCGAAGTCACCAATATTCACCAATATTCCGTTTTACTGACACCATCAAGTTTATATTTTATTTTGAGTCTCTGTTTTTCTGCTTTATGCCTTCTGCTCATTTGCACCAGGTCTGGTACATGTGAGCCTTGTGTGACAGATGGCACATAGATGGAAAGTGAACAATCAATACTTCGGTGAATGGTCGCTAATTTTAATGATCACTTTTCATACTTTTTGAAAAAATTAAACTATAATATTTGTATTATGCAATGAAATTGATTTAAATGGCATATATTTAGAGTCCCATATTGGAAATTGTGTTAAAATATGGTGGAAAAGTCAATGTATACAGAAATTACCATGCACATAATATTTCCACTATGGACTTGATCATGTACTAGTAAACTTCTTTTTTTTTTATCAATGAATGAATATTTGGTTCATCATGGAAATTTTATCTTTAATTCCTTTTTATACTTTTTGTGACTGAATTTCATGATACAAACAATATAGAATGAATTGCAATACTAGCAACATTTTATCATTTGAACATAGAGACAAAAATGTATCAGTTAATGAATAGTCCAGGGCATAGTTTGTTGTCATATGTTGTAAAACAATTGACAAACCTCTTAACACATGAAATCCATTTTCTTAATGTTTCTAACTATGTAAGATCTTTACATTAAGAAAGGTTATGAAAATAAATTCTAAACATGTGGGCTTTGATATACTGGTACATGTATGTAGCTACTTAGTATATATTTTTAAAGCCTTATTCATTATTTAAGCCATCATAGGTTTACTTCTAAAATGTACAACTAGATCAAAAGTGTTCAAAGAACACTGCGTCGCTAGAACGACGTTGACTTATGGGCAATTAAGATATATACTGAAATAATGTATACTTTACAATCAAGAAATTTATGAATTTGAGGAGAAAACATCAGAATGAATCAGAATCAATGATCCAGCTAAAAGATAATTGTGTTGCCATACAATAGTACTGAATAACAAGATGATAATCAATATCGGTTTCAAATCCAATAATCAATTTTGCTGTTGCTTGGAATATTGATTTTTTTCTTGACGGCTAAGTGCATTGAATATTATAAAAAATGTCATAAAAACGCTTCTAGAAAGCAAAATATAATTGGCAGAGCGCCCAAAATCGAATCACTTCGGTGTCGCCTCAAACCTCATAGTTGTGTAAAGTTTGAGCGAAATCGGTTGATCGGTACGCCCGCTAGCTTGTCCAGAGACATACATACATACAAACATAGTTACAAACAAACATAGTTAGTTAGTTAGTTACAAACGAACCAAACACAATGCTTGCTTCAGCAGCTGAGCTGAAGCGACGCAATTAGTAGTATTTCAATGAACTAGTTGCAAGCTTTCCAGAATATGGTTTGTGTCAAACTAGTATAATTTAACAAAATATGCACAATCTGTCTATGGTGCAGAGTATATATGAAGAGATTAACTTGTGAATGAAAAACTCACGATGAAAAAGACCCAATGTTATGAGGATGAATATATTTACATGTACTTGTTTTGAAGGCACTATCTTGAGATTCACAGTTTGCATTTGTTGAATATTGCAACGAGGGCTATGAATCTCATGATAGTGCATGAAAAACAAGTAAATACATTTATCTATGTGGAAAAAATGTTTTAGCTAGATTTGACCACAGAGATTAAAGTATTATAATATTATATGCTATGAACAGCAAACATTTTTTGGCATCTTGATCCCTTAATCCCTTTATTTGCAAATGCATTGTGCAGAAAATAAGGCATAAACAAATTTTATGAGTGTATATATTGACTTACTTATCTGAATATAGCTTTTCTTAGGGCAATATTCCACCAGATCTATGGAGAATATATGCCTGCTGATTTTGGCTCTAAGCCAATCAGAATGCAGGATTTAGTGGTTGTCAGAGAGTGAGTGATATAACGACTGTTATGTTCATAATGAATACTTTCCCTTTTAGTGCACAATGAGGTAAATGCTCAGATACTGGAGCCATTAGTGACACTTCTGAAATCAAGTGATGTTGAGATCCAAAAATCTTCATCACTCGCAATTAGCAACTTTGCATTGAATGGACCTGGTAAGTTTGCTTCATCACAACTTGATCATTTTTAATGTGAAATGAAAAGAAGTTGAAATATAAACATGTGTATAATATTCTTAGTTTCTATGCATCTTTTATTTTTCTATATTCAAACTGGCTTGACTAACTAGATCTATGTAGCTGATGCAGGCACATGCTTGGATGAAATAAAATGAATATGTGGGAAACAGCAAATTAATGTTTTCATAATATTTGATAAATGCAAATGCAATGTTCAGTTA
The DNA here is from genome assembly GCA_019095985.1 of Streblospio benedicti. Classification (NCBI taxonomy): domain Eukaryota; kingdom Metazoa; phylum Annelida; class Polychaeta; order Spionida; family Spionidae; genus Streblospio; species Streblospio benedicti. The sequence goes on along the minus strand of CM032666.1, from coordinate 53,123,320 downwards.
AACTATAAATTGTTCTATTATATAATATACATTTTAGAAACGAACAAAACTGCCATAATTCAGAGTGGGGTTCTTAAAAGTCTAGTAAAGCTGCTTTCCTCACCACACACTGAGGTCCAATGTAACACATGTGGTTGCATAACCACACTCGCCACAAATGGTAAGTATATGTACAACATTTCAACTAAACTACACGCATGCCATATAGTGTGCTTTTGAATTGATTTTACTTCACATGTTACTTTTCAAGATCATGTAAAAGTGATTAGTGCTAGACGTCATGCCAAAGTTAACAGCAGTGCTAAAGTTATTTGCAACATTGACATGTGTGTTAAATATTACGTATTACTGAAGGTAGTGCATACATTAGACGTTATAGTGGATGTAGTATGAGGGAAAATCTAGAGATTAACTGACCATTTGTTTGGTTAATTTCAATATATGCATTTGCACATGAACGTAAGTAACTAGTGCTTGCAATCACTGTATCAGGGAGACATTTGTGAAACGAGGAAAGTCCAATAACTTTAGCAATGTGTTACACGTAGGGCGTTAGCAGGGGAATATGAACATTAAAACATTTTTTTTTAATTCTAATACTTATTTGATAAAGTTAGTGCTCCATCATATGTTTGTTTTTAGTAGTATATGATATGCAATCTTTATGTTATTTTGTTTTTCAAGAAAAAAACAAAGAAGAAATTGTACGACATGGAGCTATTGATCCGTTAATCAAATTGTCTCAATCAAAAGACGTAAGAGTTCAAAGGAATGCGACTGGTGCCTTACTCAATCTTACTCATATTCGTAAGTTGATTCTATTAAAAACAAGCTTATCCTTTGATCTAAGATACTTAATCAATACGCAGGTAGAAAATTGTACTCAAATGTATCATATTTCAATAGTTAATAAGAATTAATCAAGCCTACTCCTTATCATATCCAGTATTTTAAGTCAAATATCCTGCTGTTGTAGAATCCACCAGAAATGAGCTAGTCGCCCATGGTGCTTTACCCGTCTTGGTCCAAGTTCTGAACTCCGAGGACCCTGATGTCCAGTATTATTGTGCTGCTGCGCTGTCTAATATGGCTGTGAATGAAAAGCATCGTGCAATGATGGTGGCAGTAGGATATCATGATATTATCAGGAGACTGATCATTTTATTAAGTGCCAACAAAGAAAAGGTAATGGATAGGTATCTTTTTCATGAATTTTTATATCAACTTCAAGTGCATCATTTATATGAATAACATACAGATGTTTCACATTATGTATCATCTACATATATATACAGTCAGACCCTCATAACACAAACTTGAAGTGTGTGAAGAAAAAAATATCTGAAATTTTGAGTCATCAGTGGAGTTTGGAGGAAAATCATTATTAGGTCTTATAAATTCAATCTGTCAGAGCTTGAGATTATATGTTCAACTGCAATTTTATTCATTGTAAATATTCTCACTTAGTAACACTGAGATTGGTTGTATTCCAGGTGAAATGTCAATCATGCCTGGCTTTGCGGAATCTTGCCTCTGACAGTAAGTGCTTATTCCTGCTAAGAAACTGGAACAAACTCCAAACTGTTCTATTTTAATAGTTCTAACATATAGAAGACAGAGTTGTATTTTTATTTTTTACTAATTATGCCATATGTCAATGGTAATAAAGAGAATTATATGTTAGTGGGACTTCTTGACATGGATTCGTCCATGGATATTCATACTTTCAAACAATCCACTTTTTTGTATGCTAATGAGCTTTGTGATTTCTTTTACCTTTTTTCTTCTAAAATACATTTTGATCAGTTACTTTAACTGTGTATACATTACTGGGTTTATTGGTCAACTCTCAACTGAAATGCATTTTTAAGTATGACATTACAAATTGTGTATTCATGCAAGAGTTTTAATGTTTTACAGATGACTCACAAGTGTTGATTGTGAAAATGGGCTGTCTTCCAAAACTGCATACAGTTGTGCAGAGGTCAAGAGGAGAAACTCTGTCTGCTGCTCTTGCCTGTCTCAGGAACCTCTCAATTCACAAGAATAATGAAGTATGTGTAGCGAACATCTATCTGATAGGGACACTTTTGTCAACACATAATTGGTTCTACCGAAGAGTACATCCACATTCTAATTCATTCTTAACAGAAAAACTTTAATTTGTGCTGAATTCACATTAAATCCAAGTACTTATAGGTATAAGCTAGTATGTATATTGGTATGTATATGGTACATATGGTTAAATTGTTATTCAGGTAAATATTATTCAAGAGACATTCTTGTCAGAAGTGCAGCGTATATTACGGGATGGTTCTAATCACACTGCGCAGATCCATGCTGCTGGAACTGTGCGCAATCTGGCTGCCGGAGATCAAATCCAGGTGAGAATTCAAATATGTCGGTATTTATGATTCAAGCCAAAACTAACAATCAAAAAACGCTAATTTTATTATTATATAGTAGTGATTTTTTAATTTTATTATACTTTTTTTTTTATCTAATTTTATTATATACTATGCTGATTTTATTTTCTATACCACTATTTACATAACTTCATGTTTAAACTCATGTTTATACATTTGTTTATTTTAATAGAAAATCACCAGAAGTGGTTGTGTTGAAAGCCTTTTAGACGTACTATTGAACACAAGCACCAGACTACCTGTTTTAGTGGAAGTCACTGCAGCTGTAGCTGTGCTTGCTGATGATGGTAACTTGGATTTTTTTCTGAAGTTCTGATCTATTCAACTTTCAATTTTCATCTGATTATTATGATTATAGAGTTAATATGACATTCACATGTTTGAAATCATTGTAACTGAAATAGAAACATTCCATTAGCAGTGCTTAAGTTTTGTATTGCTTTGGTCAACCATACATGTTTTTATTGTGAGGCAATAAAAACATGTATGGCTGAGGATAAGGGGGTGCTAAAGTATCATGAACTTACCAAATTTACATGTAGTTTTTTAAATGTGACATGCTGTAAATATTTTTGATAATTTTATAAATATATCTGTTCAATTTATTTGATAAAGTAATCATCTTAAGATCTTTTCTCATTAAAGAAGTAATTATGTTTGATTTATAGATGATACCAAAGAAATTATTTCTAACTTTAATAATGGAAGTGTATTCCGAAGACTTATAACGCTAGCTTCAAACCTTGACCATCCAGACATATGTTATAATGCAGCTGGTATTCTGGGCCAGCTGGCTTTGGCATGTAAGTAAATACTTCATCAATACACAGTACCGTGATAGTAGTAATTTGATATACTCATTTATATGCAATATAATATCCATTCCATGGCTGTTAATCAGTGCAGGATGTCATTGGATTTCCACTGATGCTTGAAAAGTCATTGAAATTTATATTTTTCCAATACGAGTATTCATGAAATCATTGAGACATTGGAAATTATTTTTTTAAAAGTCATTGAAAAGTCCTGTAATTTTGGTTAAACTGGTAATTTATATGCCATTTCATCATAGATAACATTTTATGAATATTACCCCACTTGATATCCTCCAAAAGTGTACAATTTGCTAGCTTCTTGTGATACCCTTATATAACCTCCACTTATAAGAGCCACTATATATGTGTGAGAGAGATTAGTATAAATTAATGATATATGCGTTAATATTTTAGATTTTACATACTAGTAGACTATTTGAATGAAAATATATGTCTAAATATTGCTTGAAACTCAAAGTCATTGAAAAGTCATTAAATTTTATATCTTTGGTACTCTCATGTAGTTTTGAAAATATTTAGATATTTAGTGAAAATAATAACTTTTTCATTTATATTCATGCATAACAGTATGTTTATATACGTACACCAGAAACATCTTACTTTTCATTTTTCAGATATGCCAGATTCTCTTCTCTTGAAGCATGCTGAAGGTCTTCTGTATTATCTCCAAAAGTTTCTGACGAGTGAGGATCCAAGCCTAATTCACATAGCATTGTGGACTTTGGTGCAACTCCTCAAATGTAATGAACTAGGCTTCAGTTAACATCCTATATTTCTATTTTCTAATGTTTAATGCTAGTTTAATTTTATAGAAGATGATGCATAAACATTGAATTTCTGTTTGACATTCAATTTCGCATGGACAATGTAATATCCTATTACAACGATGCTAGTTGCAAGGAATTATGATGAACACCCCTTTGCATTTATAAGTAGGCTACGGGGTCTTCTCAGAATGACTTATGTATACAATAAGAAATATGATAATTATTCATCAAAAATATATATTACAATGCATGTCACATATTATGTGGATGATGTTTCTTTGCAGATGATTCATTTATCCGCGCATACCAAAGATTTGGGATACAAACCACTGTGGGAGAGGTGCTCAGTGCAAATCATTCAGATGCCGTTACTGAATTGGCACACAGAGTTATTAGAAGAGCTGCAGCAAATGCTACATCTTAGCAGTCCAATTTATACTTATATAAGACATTATATATACCGGTATTTAGATGAAATAATTAGCAAAGCTGATGCTTAAATACAGTGTTAACAAAGATCAAATACTGGATAGGTTCATTTTATCGTGGAAAGCACTTGATTGTATCATGATCACATTCCACAAATGAAAATTATGCACTATAGGATAGTATGGTATGGCAGTAAATGTGTCTGTAAGGAAACAAAATAGATCTACCAGTATGATTGTGATAGCCAAAAGAGGTCTTTTTTCATTCCAATAAGATTTTTTGTTTGCAAATTTCAATTACTGTAATCTGTATATGTACTATAGCCTCTAAATACCACATATGGTTGTGATGGCAAGTGGTTATTAGAGAAAGGTCCTTTCTGGCAACATTTTAGAAACAAATTTCATTACTGTACTCTAGCTTTTTTTTATTAAGGAAAGTAGTTGTTACTTGCTAGAGATAATTTTCATTGATGTGTTACTGTGAACATTGTTTTTCTCATATTTTCGTGTAGTTATCTCTGTCTAATCTTACCAATGCAATGTAAATATTAAAAAAGGTCCCAACATTTCAAAATACAAAAATTTTATATTTTGAACTTTCAGAACTTTTGGGTTTTTTGCATTGTTTTGGTAAGATTATACTAATAAACAAAATCATGAGCAAATATACGTCCATTCTCTTTGTATGTGGTAAATAATATATATAATACTGTAAACATAGAATATGTAGTATATTAATGCAAAAATGGACAGTTTCATTTAAGTGTCATCCGTCCATCAAATAGTCATGACCAATAAAAATTTGTTTTCCATGTTTTCTGATTATCTGTCTGATTTGTTAAAAGTTCAAAAGGATAAATGTTTAATATATTGATTTGAATATTGTAAATTTATAAGAAATATAGTGAATTATAACCATTTCTATTTGGTATCTTGATTGATGATAGACCTCTTAAAGAGTTTGTGCCATATAAATCAGCGGAATTGGGAAATAGTGTTATTTTTATATAATCATGTATTCAATAATAATTGTTCAGCCCATTACATGGGTATGAATCTGTAAGAGATTATGATTATACATTTCTTTATGTGACTCAAAGTTTAGCAGTTCTGATATCAGTAACGGCCATATTATCAATTTTAAAGTTCTTCATTACAACTATTAATGAGTGTACCGGTAGTTGAATTCTGATATTTGGAGTGCGTAAAGTGGATTTTAACAATTTCTGTATACTTTGGCAATCATTGATTTAATTTATTGTTCCATGAAAGGAAAACTAATTTATTGGATTTCTATAGTCATAATGTGCAATATTCACTATGTAGATAATAAGTCCTTTAAAACTGTGAATTTATTAAATTAAGTATGTTTTTTTTTGTCAATTTCATCAGTGACACATCCTGACTTCACCTAAATACAAAATGTATAGTACATTTATGTCACCCTAATGAGTGAAAGTTGAAATTCTTCCTACGCATTTATCATATAACAATATTGATCATTATTTCTAGATTTACATTGTCATGTAATAGTTGTACTTTTAATTATTTTTATACAATATTATTTATCTCAAATATTTGTGGTATTTTTAGATAGACATAATATCTAGTCATGTTATTTAGATAAGCATTGTATTTTATAACAAACATCATTGTATATTATTAATAAAACATGATATTCAAAGTTTGTCTTCTAAATCTATTTGTTACAATCCTTGACTAGGTACCAACTACAATCCACTTTTGATTAAAATAGGGACAAATACAAATTGTGAATTTGATGGTTAATAGTGTGTTTAGATAGCAAGAACTACTGGCAGATTCCAAAATATGGAACTACAATGAGTTGAGAAAGAACATGAGTGCAATAGCACAGATCTTTCCTGTTCTTATAAAAAACGGAAAGAGGGCTAATGTGCTGACAGCAAGTTCAGAACTATACATTTTCAATCATAACTAAAAAATGGTAATGAATATCAAAATAAAAATTATAGGAATGAAACGCTATTTTTTTTGCCAGATCTACATTGCAATTTTGATTATTCTGATTGGTTTACATAATAGTGAACACTTACATGAAAATGGCATTTTTCCTGTGTCTGAGAGAGACAGCTAGTCCGACATTTTGAACAAGTCAAAATTGGGGATTAAGTACCATGATTGGAACAGCCAAGTTTATATTTTTGATTTGCATACACATGGATAGTCACATAATTGGTGATACATGAATGTGCATGCAAATCAAAAATATAAACAAACTTGGCTATTCCAATCATGGTACCTAATCCCCACTTTTGACTTGTTCAAAATGTCTGACTGTCTCACACTGGAAAAATGCCATTTCCATGTAAGTGTTCACTATTATGTAGGCCAATCAGAATAATCAAAATTGCGATGTAGATCTGGCAAAAAAATAGCGTTTCATTCCTATAATTTTCATTTTGATATTCATTACCATTTTTTAGTTATGATAGAAAATGTATAGTTCTGAACTTGCTGTCAGCACATTAAACAGCCTTGGTATTGAAATTACACTACTATTATAGAATATATAACATACACACTTCACAAATAAAATGACATCAATTGCCCATCCCCTTCTGCAAAATTTTAATGATTTTAATAAACAAAAGTGTATAAAAGGTACTGTAATTATACATTTGATGTATGGGGACAACCCTGTTGTCCATGAAGGCACCTGTCCGCACCACTCCACTGCTTCCCGGTGGTAGAGCAGGAGAATGCTAAGAATGGCCGGTACGTGCTACACTGCTTTCCGCCAGTACAGAGTGCTGGTGTTAGAATAGATCACACCATCCTTCTGGCAATGGTTTCCTTGTAGTCCTCCAGAAGCGCTGGACTGCTATCGCCTGTGTGGACAGCGGGGCCATGTTTAATATGCTTTCGAAAGAGTTCTACAACGCCATGGGAAGTGACAGGCCAGTCCTGGAGCTTTCTGTGTCCCCGCACAGGGGCTGGGGAAGATGACCTGTCGGTGACTGGCCAGATCACTGCTGCAGTTAAGGTGGGCAATCTGGTACTCCAGCGGGTTCTCATAATTGGGGAACTGTAGGGACTGGATTTACTACTGGGCCGGGTT
>CM032666.1:53063771-53115660 GCA_019095985.1 Streblospio benedicti | reverse complement strand
AAATCAATTAAACAGTTGGTCAATAATTATAAAAAAAGTCAATTAAAAAATGCTAGACTACATGAGATAACGATCGTGTTCAGGAAATCGCCTAGCGATGAGGCGATTTTATCGCTCATAGGCGAAAAAAATCGCTCAAGCGATATCGCCTAAATCGGCGGCTATGTGTGAGCGGCTCAATGCAAACATGATATATCTACGAAAATATCGCCTGTAAACCGTCGCCTCGTCGCTCCGTCGCTCAAGCGATACTCAGCGTATGTGAACACACGCTAATTGGTGATATGAATGTGCATGCAAATCAAAAATATAAACAAACTTGGCTATTCAATCATGGTACCTAATCCCCACTTTTTGACTTGTTCAAAATGTCTGACTGTCTGGACACTGGAAAAATGCCATTTCCATGTAAGTGTTCACTATTATGTAGACCAATCAGAATAATCAAAATTGCGATGTAGATCTGGCAAAAAAATAGCGTTTCATTCCTATAATTTTCATTTGATATTCATTACCATTTTTTTTAGTTATGATAGAAAATGTATAGTTCTGAACTTGCTGTCAGCACATTAAACAGCCTTGGTATTGAAATTACACTACTATTATAGAATATATAACATACACCTTCACAAATAAAATGACATCAATTGCCCATCCCCCTTCTGCAAAATTTTAATGATTTTAATAAACAAAGTGTATAAAAGGTACTGTAATTATACATTTGTTGTCATGGGGCACCTGTCCATGAATCTTACCCACTGCTTCGGTGGTAGAGCAGGAGAATGCTAAGAATGGCGGTACGTGCTACACTGCTTTCCACCAGTACAGAGTGCTGGTGTTAGAATAGGATCACACCATCCCTCAACTAATGGTTTCCTTGTAGTCCTCCAGAAGCGCTGGACTGCTATCGCCTGTGTGGACAGCGGGGCCATGTTTAATCTTTCCGAAAGGTTCTACAACGCCATGGGAAGTGACAGGCCAGTCCTGGAGCTTTCTGTGTCCCCCACAGGCCTGGGGAAGATGCTGTCGGTGACTGGCCAGATCACTGCTGCAGTTAAGTGGGCCAACTGGTGCTCCAGCGGGTTCTCATAATTGGGGAACTGTAGGGACTGGATTTACTACTGGGCCGGGTTTGGTTATTTCGTAAGGTGGGCAATTAATCCTCAAGGCCCCACTTCCTTCATTGACCATTGACAGTGAATGTTCTCATCAGGGAATCATCAAAACTATATAATACAAACTGTAGGGACTGGATTTGACCATCCAAAGGCCCCCCTAACTCCTGAATTAATCTTTGGAAGATTGGACCATTGACCATGGTAATGATTCATTGCAATACACTTTGGCAAAACAGTTTTCATGGGCCATGTTTAATATGCTTTCGAAAGATTCTACAACGCCATGGGAATCAAAACTATTTATCTGTCAATCACTGCTGCAGTTAAGGTGGGAAACTATATAATACAAAATTACTGTTAAACTAGAAATGTTTGCACAGAATTTAATTTGTGAATTTCGTGGATAGGTGCAAACATTAATAGTCTATGTAAAGAAAGTAGTTTTACAGTATGTCATTGTTCATATTTATCTGTGTGTGTGTGGGGGGGGGGAGGGGCACTCAGTTTCTTGATATTCATATGAGGAGGGCATTCAATTTCAACGTAGAGAGTTAGGGAGGGCGTTCACTTTTTTTATCTCGTCATTACCAAATGACCGCCCCCGCCCCTGTACAATTAATTATGGTCGCTCCCTAAGTGGGGGTCATTCAACAGACACAAAAGGACGTCTCAAGATCCTAATCGTCAAAGATGATCACAAGTCACCTTAACCCGTAAAACTATGTGGACCACTCACATTTAATACAACATGTGACTGTATATAACATTTTGTAAGAAAGATATAATTTTACTACAGTTCTTAACGGAATATTAATGGCAATATTTATACCAAGCTTTCAGCAGCATCTGCTGACTTGGGAGCACTGATGAGGTCAGCTGTTACTTGAGACTGGATCTCGGAGAAACCACCGGGTTGTATCCCTACCCTGACTCTCAGGTGTTTTGCAACACTAGTGCAATTAAAACAGAAAATAAGACCAGTCATGTGAGATATGTAATCACGCGGTGTGATCAGTCTTACGACTCTATGAACATGGTGGCCAAGAGATCGTCCACTTTTCACAAGGCAATTGTGAAAGGCGCTGTACAAATGCCATTGCCCCATCCATGCTGCAACCATGGCTATTCCATATATGATCTAGATCACCAATCACTAGAACCGACCATTCACATAAACCGTGAATTTTACGTCTGATGTGAAATTTGGTGACCTTCATAACGGAGGGGGGGTGGGGTGGGGGGAGCCTACATCATACGTTAACTCACTGATTGTCTGCACGGCCGAACAATGCGATTGATGCTCTTCATGCATCTATATTCTGTATCTGTATCTGTATAAATACACTGCTAAAAGTCCATGAGGCACTTGGCAGCGGGAGAGAGAGCAGCAATGCTGTTACTGCATGCTCTGCAGCATGTCATCCTGGAAGATGTCCAATGTGTCCAATGTGTCCAATGACAATGACTGGATGGTGTTGTCTTCCAGCTGGTTCCAGTCTCTAAGAGTTCTTACAAAGAACGAGTTCCGGTACTGCTCCTAGCGAGAGTGTGGAATAATGAATGGTCTGCTGTTCGTTCTTGCAGAGAAACAAACGATATTGTCGCTCTGAAAGTCTACAAATGTCTTGGCCCGGATGGGCCATTTGCCTGGTCTTACTGGGGTGAGAAACGAGTCTAGAGGTAGGGCCGGAACCATATCCCATCCATCACCTTGCACAGAAACGTTAGCCGTTTCTCCTGTCTCCTCGATTGGAGAGTTTCGCGTTCAAGACCGGCGAGCATTGACGTGACACATCTGGGTGCTCTGGTTCGGTAGTCCCCTGTGATGAATCTAGCTGCACTTCTCTGTACCCTTTCCAGGCGATCAATGTCAGACACAAGGTAGGGGGCCCATACAATAGCGCTGTACTCCAGCACTGAGCGTACAAGTGCGATGTACGCTGTCTTCTTGCACGGCTTCGGGCACCTCCCTAGGTTTCTGCGGAGGAAGCCTAGAGTCCTGTGGGCACGATTCAACACTTTCGAGATGTGGTTGGACCATTTCAAGTCCTTCGACAGTTCCACACCTAGGTAAGGATGGGCGTCAACATGATCAAGTATCATATCGTCTAACTGGTAGAAGTAGGGTCTCTTTTCGCGCAAGGAAAGGATGTTGCACTCTGCGGCATTGAAGCGCATACCCCATTTTGTTGCCCAGACCTCTAGGTTCTTGAGATCCTCTTGCAGTTTGTGCTGGTCTCAAATGCCTCTGATGATAATCCTCAACAAATTCCAGTTAAATTTGTGCAACTTTCTTCTTGCTATATATATGGTCATTGTTGTTTATGTATATCAATATAAAGTCACATATATGTGATTATTTTGTTTTTATAAAAAGGAAATTTGATACGGATGGGGGCCCTTGGTGCATTAGTGTTGAAATATACACTACTTTGAATAATGTTATGTTTAGTTCTTAAGCCCTCAAACAAATATATCAGCCTTTATAAAAATATTTTCTGCACCAATCAAACGAGGAAAACGGTTTGGTAAAGAATAATATGTATACCGGAAGTTAATGTACATCACGTGATATGAACTGAAATAAGGAAGGGTGACCGCAGCAGTAATATTACAAATATTACCTACAATGAACTCACCATCAAACCTTAAACATTAAGACGCATGACGTGCAAAGTGCCTTGCATGACTATTAACATTTATTTAGAGAGGATGATGCAGAACTGATGAAACCATACCGTTTAAAGAATTTGACGTACCGAATCTCCATGTTGGATTTGTCTCTGTTGTTTGCAAATAATTCGATTCCTTAGAACTATTTGCGAAACCGATACATTAGGTAACCTATACATTTCAATTCGCCGTTAATTCATTACGAGTGACTCAAATGGGTGACTAGTAAAGCATTGAACATATTTTAGAGCTCTTAGAAACAAGAATCCATCCGGAAACAATCAACAAACTAGATTCTATCCTCAGCTAGTATCTACTGCACGTGTGACTGTTTACATTAGTCCGACGCGTTGTTGCAAACATCATGTATTTACTGTCATATGTTGATGAAGTTTATAGGAGGTTTGTAACAGTCTGCATGGTTCGGTTGACAATGTTGGTTATGTTAATCTGAATAATCGGAGACTAGTTCTTCCGAATGTCAAACTGAAACTACGTTCCTAGTTTGCTATTTAAAGTGATTACATTTCGGATATAGCCTTTGGGAACATAGTATGTAGTGTTTAACTTCATTTCATTTTGTTGATTTCAGAATTTTAAATTTTACGTTGCGCTTAATCAAGCGTACCTTTGTACACCACAAATTTTATAAGTTGATTCAGACCTTAAGTGTAATCCAGTTTTTATTTTACATACAAGATTAATTGAAATGCACCATAAACCAATGGAAAACTGATGCAGCAATGCAACGCTTCTCTTTAGGATGCAAACAAAACCTGCCATAAGTGAATTTTGATAATGATCAATGCGGGACTTGAAATAGCGCATCGTAACAGTTTAAAGCAGAGTGGGAGTGAAGGGGGTACCTCTATTCGCATACATGTATAGTGTTATTTTGTGTTGAGAATTACAGCTTTCAAGCTCGCTTGTAACCTTTAAAAAATGTTATTTCCATGAATAGTTCTGTCGAAGATTACATTCTTGTCTTCCAAAGTGTGGCAGCAAGCCCAAAGTGAGGTAATGGGTCAGAATGAGTGACGTCTATATTATAGGTCATGGTTGTCTATATTATAGGTCAAGGTTCCAATAAGATTCACCGGTAATAGTTTAACAACATGAAAGAGAGATTCAGAGGGATGTCGGTAGAACTGATGATAGCTTGGGACAATCATTGTTGTTTGCTGAAAGGTTTTTCAGCTGTAGTAGATTATACAAACTAAGAAAAATATATGTGTGTGCATATATACTTTTGTAGGCACTTACATGTATTTTTGAGTTTAAAATCTAGTAACCGATAAGAGTACAAAGTTTCATGTACATTGTCAAGTCATAATAATAAGCTGTAATTCTAGACAACCAATATTATTCATGACCTTAACCCAAGTTATAAAAAACTTAAAATCCTTGGAAATATTGGTTGTGTGTTTGTGGAAACTATTGCCGTCAACAAGAAACTTAATAGGGACTACGATTTGTTACCAGCTTCTGGCTTCTATGGGGAAAAATGTATACAAAAATGAAATGTATTTTATTAAATACTATGCATGTCATTTTTCACAATATTAATATGTCCGTCAGTCTTGTAAAAATTCGTGGAAATGTAGTGATTTTTAATCATATACCTGTCTAAGAGGCAAATCCGAACGTTTTGGGATAATTTAGTTTGCTTACACACACTACACAGACACTCCTAATGAATTTTCTATTGCCGAAAGAAGGACGTATCTTTTGGTAAGTATATGGAGACCCTCTCATCTTCACCAGATAGACAACAGTAGCGGCCAGCTTACAATTTACATTTCACTGGATAGCAGGTCAACTGGATGCTGAGCAAGAAATTCGTCCACCCGCCACCTAACCCACTTGAACTACAATTGATCAATAAATTGACATTGATAAATGGTCTAGCGCAAAGGTAGGATTTTGAGTTAAAAAAGGGCTGCTGTCACAGTTGTGTAGAGCCAGCTGTCGGGATTTTTACTAATTTTTTTATACTATTAAAGGTTATGCCGAGCGGGCTAACAAGTATGCGTGTATAGAAGCAATATGATATGTTTTGTGCATTCTGAAAGTGACTAAATTCATTTAAACAGCTTATGAAAGTATCTAGCACAAATTGAGTACCTCGATGAAAAGCCTGTTCTAAGCCCATCAAAATATGTGCAGGCGAGAAATGTAAACAGAATGATTTTCATCAGACGTAACTTGCACGGTGCACGTAAGAAGCGGCCTATCTCTGCAATGTTATATATGTGATGTCTGCCGTTGGAAATCCATGGTACGTCTGGGGAAAATCATTAGATTATGCAATATCACATGACCTTGTGTTTTAGCTGACAAGACATCATGGTATTTTTATAGGTGTAATAATTATTAAACATGAAATATGTAAGTATTATTTTCCTTACACTTCCAATGGAAAAGACATCGTTTAATCATCCTGAATTTTACAGACGACATATATTTTTGGCTGAGCACTATCTTTAAACAGTGGGGCGAAAATCAATTAGATTACATTTAGCAGGGTGTCTGCAAATCGTTTCAAAAATTTCAAATTTTGTTTTAGGGAAAATGATCGCTATTAAAATGCCTTCTTTAGCTTGCCAAAGTTCTAAAAGGGTCTTAATTTCTTTTCAAATACCATATATATTCTTGGATTATTGGAAAATTTCAACCAGCCATATGTATATGCTGTCATGCTTACTGACACACGCAAACTAGCAGTTAAGGATTTTTAAATGCATTTGGTAATAATGATAACAAAAATGATGCGTTTGTTATCAAAAATAAGTTTCTTTAACTCAAGTTCTAAATAAAAATAAATAGTAATAATAAGATTTATTATAGAAATATACTACGGCAGATCCAGGTTTTTCGGAAAGTGGGTTCGCATTGGACGGAGATCGTGTGTTTTGTATGAGCAATTAATGTTTGACATGCTTAAAGCTTCAATCAATTAATCAAATCTTAAGTTTATTTGAGCAGGCTTAAATATTTCTCATTCAGAGGGTGTGGCCTGGCTGCCCAGTCTACATCTCCAAGCCTTTCGGTCATCAGGATCTATCAGACCCATGCCCAAACATGCCGAATCTTTGTGCATGACAGCTTCCCAAGTCTGTTTTGGTCTTTCCTTCTATTTCAAGTTTTCTTACTTGGCTTGTCCAGCCAAGACGTGCCCAACATGACTTGGCCATCTCAGTTTCCCTTTTAAAGAAGGATGCTATCAATATCTGTGCTACACATTTTCTCTAGAAATGAAATATATTGGTGGAAAAAGGGGGGTGCGTTGCCCCTGGATCTGCCTATGATATACATTGATTTTTATTGATTAAAATAAACGCCAACCAAACTATGAATGTAAGGCATTTGAAGTTGTACAAACTACTTTGTTTTGAAATTAGGATCTGTATTATGATTTAGAGATACAATCTACAATATTCTCATATTTACATTATATATTATATTATGTAAATTTTGCCAGTAACAACTAAGTTGTATTAAAATGAAATCATGTTAAAAACCTACCAGAATATGATGACCTGTTCACTTAAATGGGCATGACCATTTGGGAATTGAAATTGATGTGGGCTTGGGCACAAATCAAGAAAATACTATACTTTTAGTTTTCAAACTTCTAATTTGAGGATTATCTTCAATATACAGAATGTTGTTGAGGTTTGTTGAAAATAGTCCTCTAGAAGTTGTTCAATGAGAAGACAACTAAAGGACCATGTAACTATATAATCCAACTGACTTTGAAAGATTAGTATTATTTGCTATCCAGCCTTTTTCTTCACTTTCCAGTTGCGCGGGACATGTAGCGCAGTAGAATTAGTCAATACCAAACAGTTCATTGACTACTTCGGGTCGCTCGCGTCATTGTAAACTAACACGACTTTAAATATTCTAAGGTAATTTTCAGCTATCACTTATCCTATGTCATTCATGTAAAGTACTTTCCTAGTAGTATTTTGAGTGAGGATTATGAATCTGTAATCGGATTTTAGTTAGCATTGAAATTGACGAAGATATGGGCAGAATACCAGTCTTCATGAAAAAAATGCAGAAGACCTGTGTAGGTTGTGAATGATACAAACGTTTTAACATCACTATTATGAAGAATGCATGCCTCAAATAGCATTGCTATTAGTATTTTGAATGAGGATTATGAATATGTAATCGGATTTTAATTAGCATAAAAATTGACGAAGTTATGAGCAAAAGCCGGTCTTGGTCAAATTTGCAGACAGCCAGTGAAAAAAAAAAAAGTTGAAAACTTCACTATATTGAAGAATGCACACTTCAAATAGATGTATTTACTTAATTTTCGAACGTCTATCAGTGTAACAGCCATCAATGCTGTGTAGAATACACACTTTGAATGATAGCATTAAATGCGATTTTAAATGGGCTTATAACATATACCGGAAGTACCCATGGACTTTTGTGTCTCAAAAGTAAATAAAAAAAAGATGAGTACGCAACTTTTCTGCACAACTGAAAAGTGAAGAATAGAAAATTGCATGTTCTGACATATTTGAACTTGGATTACATTGAGCGTTAGACAGTTTAAAAAAATCTCAGTTCATTCAATATAATTAATGGGGATAATCCCTTAATTTGTATTTTGTAAACTGCAGTAATAAAAATAGTGGACCAAGTCATAACTGAGCATTCTACAGCAGATTTAATTACTGAGCCATTATATGTTCAGTGATCTGTACCTATTTAGTGTGTAGGTACCATGGAGAAGTGCAACCAATAAGCCATGGGATGAGCTTGCTCAACACCACCCCCGACTGGATCTGGAAGGTACATCTGCTGACTGTGAGTCCAACATCCTATGAATTTGGGTAAAGAGCCATGTGGAGTTATATGGACAAACAAATCACGTTTTCGACATACCCGGGGAAAAACAAGGATTGGAATTATTTTCTCAATTATTTTTCCATTAAAAATAGTCATCAACATTTTCATCTCTTACTTGTCTCACTGAAATTCTATGAAAGTGGTGGTTGGGCAGATTTTCTGTTTGATGGAGATTATTATTTTCTCAGAGGATTAAGGACTGAGGTGGTTTTCATTTCTATGGAGGGTAGGTACAAAGATATAGCACATTGCATTAGTTGAGGTTGTCCCCAATTTTGAAGTGCAGTGCAATGTGTGTTCCCCATTTGATTACTGTGGGCAACATGTTTAATTTAGACCCACATATAGCTTCACTTGAAAAGGATGCACTTTTGTGCATATCTGTTTGTGCCTAAATCTAATATTTTAACTTCGAAACAAATATCAGGTGACTAAAAGGATCAAGTTTTACTGGTAGTACAAATTTGTGCTATCAACCCAATACTCCAATTTTAACAAGAGCTCATAATATGCTATTAGGCTCGGAATTCCAGAGCAGTGATTTTTTTGCTGTGTCCAGCAAATAGGTTGGTTTATGTCTTTCAAAAGGGCACATTTTGTGTTCATTTATAGAACTTTGGAAGACCTTACAAGACTGTCTTTGTATCCTAGATCAACTTCAGTATCTCATCAACCAGCAATATCACAGTGCCAAAGCGATTAACGTAACTCTCCAACTGACTACCGTAACTTTGCAAAAATGGCGACGTCAACAGTACCTGATTCAAGTTAGAAACTACTGGCCACTACTATTATGCTTATTGTGTGTACTAGTGTCATGATATCTCATAGTGCAGGCGTAGCTTTTAGCATATTGATTCTAGAGAGCATGTAATTTTAATGTATAACAAATGTATTATGGCATATTTCGGTTAAAAACAGCAACCTAATTGACTACCGTAACTTCCACAAATAACTGCAGAAACTCCCACAAATGAGTAACTCCAAATTTATCTGAATATGAGTTGTTAACTTTTAGATATCCAAAACGGCATCAATAATGATTGGTAAGCTCCAAACCAACATTAGAATGCAGTGACTGGTATACAAATTCCCAATTGACATGACAAAAGTATTCTTTTCCTGACCCAAGAAGAACTGCATGATGAAATGATCCTTTATCATGTGATGAACGATAGTTTCTATTTTCATTTCATAATTTTTACAATAACAGCAGATATCATTTCCTTCCATTGTTATCTGCAATCACAAATTCTGAATGTAACACCCCTAATACTGACAAGATTCAACAGAATAGATTACTGAGTTATCATAATCTGGGTTTTTAGAATGCAGAGTTACGGTAATCACCAGCAAATGTTCAATTCACTTTATACAATGATCAAGTGAATCTTCAATGAAATAATACAGCATGCTGATAACATGTGCAAAATACTGTCTCCCCAACAAAAAATATTAACCTATTTAAGGACTTAACGTTATATAAACGTGCAAAAAGTTCTCCATTATATGTAAATCATGTGACTACCGTAACTCTGAATTACGGTAGTCGCTTTCGCACAGTGAATATATTTTTCAATTGTAGGAATTGACCACAAGATTGTCGTGTCAATCGTGAAATTGATCATGCTGACGTCTGATTTACCCGAACGAAGTGAGGGTAAATCAGACGTCAGCATGCTCAATTTCACGATTGACACGACAATCGAGTGGTCATTCACCATTCTATCATGACTAAAATCCATTTTATTTTAAAATAAATCATATTATAACATTCTCATTGCAATTCAATTTCGTTTGTTTTGAGCGCGCGGAGACCACTACTACGGCGTTAGTCTAAACTTCTGCTCGCCGCTACACGGAACACGCCTTGCGACGTCAGCGGCTGTATTGATAATGTGAGGAGTTTAGACTAGCGCCGTCCGCGCGCTCTGGAGCGTGTTTTCCACCGCAAAATTGAGCACGCTGATTGACCAAATCAGCTTGGGTTATTGGCAGAGATTTTTGCACGGAATGATAGAATTTGGAATTTTCAATGACTGAAGTCATGTAAAATTTCCTCCGTAGGTACATTAAAACTTTTCTGAGTTAATCCACCTATGTAGGACAAAGCTAGTATACAACAGCAAGAAGTCTTTACTATTATGATAAAAGGAAATTGTTTTAGATTTTAGAGCTTTCAGAATCATGGCTATACATTGGAGTGACTATTGCAGCAGTGTTGGGATATTCCTATTAGAAAGGGGGGAGGGGGGTTATTGGAGGTGGCTGTTTAATGGAGTCAGGCGGTTATTAAATAGGTATGTCATGGCGTTCTTGTTTCAAACGATACATGATCTTTAGGAGATTTACACAAGGTATCTTTGTTATAATGGTTTATGTAATCAAAACGGACTCGTACATTGATTGATCCCCGGAGCCCCCCGGGGGGTAATAAGGGGTCGAGGAATCTAACAGCACAATTTTTTTGGTCTTTTTTCCCACATCCCACAAATTTTCAGGCTTTTCTCTCACATGTATCCCACTTCCTTATAAACCCGCCCCATTGATCCCATTGATTGTAAAAGGCTTTTATTAAAGGTAGAGGTAGGCGGGTATTTATAATAACTGAGCTAGATTAAAACAGATAATAGATCTTAAATGAGCATAAAATTTTGGTAAGGAAGGACCAAGGTCAGTCAATTCAGTTCATTTATCATTGATTATACTGACGTATTTACACCAAGTCAAATCTAGCTTACGAGTCACATATGAAATTTAACCAATTATTAGTTATACCCTTTTTTTTTCTGATAGTACGGGCATTTTTTATATATTCAGATATGTAATAGATAAGAACATATGCATTTGATGCGTAAAACATTGCTGAGATTTTCATGTATCTTGTATTTCGATTTAAATTTTCGCTGGCTCTGCAATCAACATTCTGTTTTTAATCAGTGCCAGACAGTAATTTGGCTGGTACTGTAACTGACAACATTATTCACTCTGACTAAGGCTTCTAACGTCCTGTGGACGTGCGAGCACCCACCAAATCAAGCCATGTAAGGAAAGCTGGCTCAAACTAGATGTAAATCACATTCCCCCAAGCGTTTGGAAATATAATGCATTCTGCAAATAAGTACATTCAATTAAGAAATGGCTCATTTAGTTTTTATTGTTCATTCGTTTTTGGCAGGGTGCGGTGGGAGGGTTACGCATGCAAGTTGAATTAAAAAAAAAATCACCTATGAAAATCTTAAAATTGAATTACTGTTTGTTACAAATGTTAAAAAACAACATTTTAGCTGCGTTGTTTTAATTCACAGCTTCAGTTAGAAGAGGCAATTATATTTTTCATAGGCTTCAATGTTCACTTGATCTCCAGTGAATTAAATTCTGTACTATGTGTGGTTGCTGTACTACTCAATAGCTACATTTTAACTAATAGCAAAGCATTGCTGTATTAATGCATTTCTAAAATAGTAGATTTTTGTTCTTTTAACAGTATGGCATTGTAAAAAGATCACTTTTTGTATAAGAAAATTAAATGAAACGAAATGTGAGAGGGGAAATTGTTTTGCTTATACTAATTTGCTTGCTTGCGGGCACCCCGTTATCCCACCTGGAGACTTGTCCATAATGATTGGAGGCGACTGAAAGTGACCTAACCAGCTGGACATGGCATGACTATTGTCCTTGAAATACTTCAGCCAGGAGTCCTCAACATGAAAAGTTATGGTAACAGGTATCACTGGTGGAGGTAGGTTTTTTTTTGGTGGCTTTTTTTTCTGTGCAAATCAACTGCATGGATGCTTCTTCAAGTGACATGATAATAGCTTGAAATACAAAGGTCCTGCCCTGCTGAACAGGTTATTCGTTTTATTTGCCAGAAAGGCCAAAAGCAATCAAAATAGGTTGAGCTTAGTACTTATTTATGTAATTATATGGTATACTAAAGTACAGTAGAACCACCTTTGGGGCCACTGTTAGGTGGTTCATTTGAGAGGTATGCAGAGGTTCATTTTTTTGAGCTTTATAAAGGTTTGGGTAATGAAAAGTGGTCTTAGTTGGCTGTTCTATTGTATGTGAAATTGCAATGCAAAGCTTTGTGTTATGATCTGAAAAGTTCTTGCTGCTCCTACCACCAGAATGTGTTCGTAGGTCTTTGATTATGTAAATTATCATTTTGCAGCTGATATTTGGGTGTTTGTATTGCAGCAACCAAGGTGTATAGAAATCAAGTCTTCCCAGTTTCGGAGGGAGACTTCTAGGTTTGCTTCTATTGGTGTCCCACATAAACAGGTCCACTGTATGAACATGCTTAGAGCTATAGCATTGTAAATTGAATATCTTTAATTAGAGGAAAATGTATCTGATTCTAATTTTTATGAAATTTAACCCAAATTTGAGAGACTTATCAAGGTTTGAAGATTTTGTATAAAGTGCGGACAGCAAGTTCATGGAGTAACATTTTCTATTG
Source organism: Streblospio benedicti (assembly GCA_019095985.1). Lineage (NCBI taxonomy): Eukaryota > Metazoa > Annelida > Polychaeta > Spionida > Spionidae > Streblospio > Streblospio benedicti. The sequence goes on along the minus strand of CM032666.1, from coordinate 53,102,538 downwards.
TAGCTAAAAATGGTAGTGAATATTAAAATATTAATGATAGGAATGAAGTGCTATTTTTGTGTCCCATCTACATTGCATTTTTTATTTTGATTGGTTTACATTATAGTGAACACTTACATGAAAATGGCAGTTTTTCGGTCGCTATGAGAGACAGATTCGGACATTTTAAACAACCCTAAATTGGGGATTATGTCCTGTGATTACAACAACAGTATTTTAATTTGCATAGGCATGGCTAGTCACTCAAGTGATACAGCAATGTGTGTGAAATCAGAAATATAAACAAACTTTGCTGTTCTGATCATGGAACATAATCCCCAAAGTAGGAATGTTCCTGGGAGAAGTATTTGACCTATGGTCACCAAACTTCATATTTTGATTCATTGTGCAACTAAACTGTCTAGAGCTGATTTTGATGTACTTTGGCCTACTTTTGATGAAGATAGGATGTGTTTTTGAAAACAAATTATTACGTAACTGTGTTAATCTGTCTCCTGGGAACAGTTTATGACTGATCATCACCAAATTTGACATCTAGTATGTCTATATCACTCTCCTCACGTGATTTGATGTTTGAATACTTAGGCCATCTTTTGAAAGATTTATGGAATATTCAAATAAAACTTGTTACCACTGCACTTGGAAAAGGTATTTCACCTATGGTCATTTAACTTTTAACAGTTTTGTTCACTGAATGGAATAGATTCATTGGGTTTCTTTTGTGCTATGACAACATTTATTTTTGAAAAACCCACACATTTTATACTTTAGCAAATATTTTCGACCTTGTCTGTCAGACAGTCTTTTTCAAGCTGACGTCACACAGGATGACAGGATGTGACGTCGGGAAGTAGGAACAGTTGAGACTTAATACTCACCTCAACAAAGTAGACTCCACACACAGTATTGTTTTCACACATGAATGTATGGATAACAACAGCATACCTTTCCTGGACACGCTCATCTCTGTAAAAGATGGCGACTTGAAGACAAGAGTACAGGAAGAGCACCCATACGAACCAATACCTTAACTTTAATTCACATCACCCTACCATACACAAGTTAGAAGTTGTGAGGACATTACTGGATAGAGCAGAGGTTATAGTATCAGAGGAAAAGGATAGGGAAACTGAGATGAATACCATCACAGAGGCTCTCAGTATCTGTAACTACCTCAAGTGGACGTTTCAGGAGGTAAAACGCATGAAGGCGTCAAGTCAGAAGGGCAAAAGGAAAAAACTAGTGATGCTAATCGAGCCAAATCCAGAGGTATGGTAGTCAATACTAGTCATCCCGTATATCAAAGGACTATCAGAGAGGATGGCTAGAACACTCAGAGACCATAACATCAGTACTGCCTTTAAAACCTTACAAGACCCTGAGGAACATTTTGGTCCACCCAAAGGATAAAATCAAGCCGAAAGAGATATGAGGTTGTGTGTATAAGATTGGGTGCAGAAACTGTGACGGTGTGTACATTGGTGAAACAGGGAGGAAACTAGGTACTCGTGTGGCAGAACATCAAAAGGATGTTGAAGAACATACCAACAGTGGAGTACGCACCAGAGCCACCCGTTTGTCATCTGCAAGTGACTTGCACAAATCCGCCATCACAGATCACATGGCCAATATGAACCATATCCCTGACTGGGACAACACAAAGCCCATCAGTCGTGAGTCCAACACTAGAGACAGACAGTTCCGGGAAGCGATCGCTATAAGGAAAACGAAAAAGACAATGAACCGAGATGAGGGTGCATACACCTTATCGCATGCATATGACACTACTGAAACCATAGGCGGCTCGCAGGGACAGCCCCCCCCCCCCGACACTGACCTACTTCCCGACGTCACATCCTGTCATCCTGTGTGACGTCAGCTTGAAAAAGACTGTCTGACAGACAAGGTCGAAAATATTTGCTAAGGTATAAAATGTGTGGGTTTTTCAAAAATAAATGTTGTCATAGTTTTGTTCATTGTCTCCACAGTTGAATTGAGGTTGGTGTACTTTGGTCTACTTTTGATGAATTTATGAACGTTACATAATAAATATTTTTCCACTCTGCAGGGAGAAGTATTTGACCTATGGTCACCAAACTTCATATTTAGCTTCATTTTACTACTCTCCAGAGCTGATTAGATTTTGGTGTACTTTGGCCTACTTTTGATGAAGTTACAATGTGTTTTAAAAACAAATTATGAATTTAGATTTTGGTGTACTTTAGCCCACTTTTGATGAAGTCTAAATACGATGGGTTATTATTTTCATTCTGATTAGATGTGTTGCCTTTCTACGATATTCTTTGTGCATGTATGAAAATTTAAATTTGAATTACTAATTTTAAATGTGATTGACCTAAAAGTGCCTGATCTAGGAAGGGGAGATTTATGGCGTTCCCGGTGACTACTTGTGATTAATTGTAATGAAATGAAAAATTGTGCATAGATAAAAATGCATATATTCTGAATTAAAATGGCTCGGCAAGTACTATTTATGTGGCATAAAAGGTTGATGTGACATGAAATTCACCTGTGCATGTCTCTTTAAAAACAAATTATTACGAATTGGTGTTTATCTGTCTCCTGGGAATAGTTAATGAACTATCATCACCAAACTTAACATTTGGTATGACTATATTACTCTCCTCACGTGATTTGATGTTTGAGTACTTTGGCCTACTTTTGAAAAATTAATGGAATATTCGAATAAAACAATGGTTACAATACAATACAACTTATATAGCGTAAGTTCCACTAAATGTTCATGTACGCTTGTAAGCCTCCTTAATAAAATGGTGCTTTAGTTAATGGTGCAGTGGTTACCACTGTACTGGGAAAAGTATTTCACGTATAGGGTATACAATCTGAGACACTACTACTCACTTGAAACGCAAAACTTGACGTTGCGGTCACCATCACGGGACCTTCTGGATCTTGATGACGTCACATTGGCGCTTGTCTGACAGGTGGAATTCCCATCAGACAGAAGATTGAGGGAGAGTCTTGGGGAACAGGTGTCCTGCCTTTTGAGGATTTGAACAGTGGTTGGTGGATTTGTGGTCCAAGTGAAGAAATCCACTCAGTCAGCTGTTCAAATCGGATCCATACTAACAGCACAGGACACCTGTTCCACCAAGACTCCGCTAAGATCATCGGCAGAGAGGACAATACTTACCGAAGGAAGATCGTAGAGGCGATAGAGATCCACAAGCATCAACCACAGCTCAACCTCAACCAAGGCAAGAGCATCCCCCCGACCTTCCTCCATCTTCTGTCTGATGGGAATTCCACCTGTCAGACAAGTGCCAATGTGACATCATCAAGATCCAGAAAGAGTCACTTCTGTTGAAGGTACCGTGATTGTGACCGCAACGTCAAGTTTTGCGTTTAAAGTGAGTGGTAGTGTCTCAAATTGTATACCCTATGGATATTCCTACTACTAAGAACAGTCTATATAAAGATATTTCACGTATGGTCATTAAACGTTACAGTTTTGTTCACTAGACTAGTCCCCACAGCTAAATTGACGATGGTATACTTTGGCCTACTTTTTATGAACTTATGAGCGATGCATGTTAATACCTGGTTACCACACTACAGGGAGAAGTATTTGACCTATTATCTTCTGTAAATAATATATGTCCTATGAAAACAAACATAATCGGTAAATAAAAAAACTATGATTGAAATGCATTATGTATTATGTAGTTACTGCACTCTTGTGTAACAGCCCAACCTGCAGTTTGAGAAAATTTCAATTTAACAGCCCTGGTCGTATACGGCATTACAAATTTAAATTTGCTTTAATAATGAAGCAATTTGTTTTTGTAATAACTTTATTGATTTGAGACTTTATGTTACTTAAGAAATTATCTATCCAAATATATTATCTTGGAAATGTTAAAACACAAATGCATGTTTTAATTATTGGTTAATAGATTTATTTTGCGGAATACGGATGTATATGAAGCAGCGAAGGGGGCCCATTACTGCTTGATTGTTAAACTGTTAAGCTATTGTTTATAGTTTGATTTACTTATTTAAATAAGTAAATCAAACTAAAGAGATAATGCTCATCCAAAAATCCTAAATGATATTTGTTCTGTAAAGCCCAGTATCAATGAACAATGGCTTTTCAATTGTGAGTGTAAGGAAAATAATATTTATATTCACATTTAATATTTAAAATACCTTTAAAAATACCATGTCCTTTTGCTAATTAAAACACAAGGTCACGTGATGCTGCATAATCGAATGATATCTGCCAGACGTATCGTACATTTCCAATTGCAGACGTTCCATTTAACATTTGCGAGATAGGTGATTTACATGCACGGAACAAGTTACATCTGATGAAAATCATTTTGATGTTATTCAAAATTATGTCATCATTTGGTGGCTCTGTCTCTGGTTGATGATGGTGTAGCCAAACATGGGAAGAAGTACTGCTGGGCCTTCTGTGCTTGTCAAATCTAGTCTTCAGCAGTGTGGGAAACTTCTCCAAAATAGGTACTAGACACCAGGGCTGGCAAGTTGAAAAACTTGCGGGCCCTAGTGAAATCTTACCAGCCCTGCCAATGACACTCAATATCTAGGCGGGTCCGGGAACATCATCCCCCCCCCCGGATTTTTTTATGTATATTTAAAAAGGGGGCCATTTGGCGGACTTTGAGATTATATTTGATATTGTGACAAAAGCACTATGTTAAAATATGGGGTCATAAAGGTGCCAGACAAATGGGCAGGTAAGTCTGAAGACTTTGGAGGCCCAATAGTAAACTTGCCAGCCTCTGGCCACTGGGCAAGCAGCCATTTCCCACTCTGTCTTCAGTGTCTTAGATGTCTCCCAGACATAGGTACTGTTGCACCGTCAGACTCAGATCCTCCACAGCTTGTCTGGTACACAAGGGTCTACAGTGAGTCTATCCGGGTTCAAACTTTGCATTGCACCAGTATTCTCCCATAATCTGTCTCACCACTTCTGACAGGTCCTTTACATAGGGGATTCCCACCATCGTCTTTCTTGTATATGACTAACCAGGTGAGTATTCAACATAGGCATACCTCTTGCGTATTTTTAGCTCACCTGCTGTGAAACAGCACGTGAGCTTTTGTGATCACCTTTCGTCCATCGTCTGTCAACAATTCATATTTTTCTAAACTTTTTCATTTGATTTTCACCAAACTTGCGCACAACTTATTTGTCTGTCTCATCATGATATCATATTTGAACCATTCCTCTGGGTGTAAAATTGGCTCCCCAGAGGTCCATATAAAAAAATATCTGATTAAATGAAACAATTTCACCAAATTGCACATATTTACTAAATAATTTCTTTATTTTTCATTTGCTTAGCTGTGAAACAGCATGTTATCCCAGAATTATATTTGAATCATCATGCCCCTGGGTGGAAAATTGGCCCACCCTTCAAAAAATTGCAACAAATGAATTATCTGATTAAAGAAAACTTTTTCACCAAAACTTGCACATATTTTCTAGATTCAGGCTGTCACATTATGATATCATATTTGAATCATTCGCCTGGGTGCCCAGCATTATGATTGCATATTTGAATCATTCCGGGATTCACTGGGTGTCCCCAGGGGAACATACCATAAAAAAATGCAATATATGATGAATCTGATTAAATAAAACTGTTTCACCAAAGTTGCACATTTTTTCTAGATTTAGCTGTGAAACAGCATGTGACCCCAGAACTATATTTGAATCAACGTGCCCCAGGGTGGCAAATTGACCCACCCATCAAAAAATTGGAATAAATGCTTCTTCATATATCATTAAACACAACTTATTTGGCTGTCATATCATGTTTGAATCATTCGCCTTTGTGCCCAGAATTGTTTCATTATTCACCAGGGGACCTCTCACTTAATTTTAAAGCCAATTTACACATACAGGTGAGCGCTATTAGGACCCTTATGGTCCTCTTGTTACAATGTACCCATGTTAATGGAGTCTTCTACAGCGTACCTGGGTTTATATGGAAGGACATAAATAAAGCACGCGAAAAGGTGAAAATGGCACTTAAAATTGCGTGAATGTGTATTATACCTTATGTGCAATTGATCCGTGTTATGTTGTATTATACCTTTTAAGAGTTTGAATTCATATTATTTTAGAAGATATGTTTATTATTTGTTATGACAAAGACTTTGTTTTAAGATTTTTAATGTGTGTAATTGACAATAAATAAATTCTATTAAAAAAAAAAAGACAAAAAAAGACCTTGGATTAGAATCCTTGTAAGTACAGTAGTCTTGTGTATGTTGTTGAAATTCCACATTTCAATTTAATAGAACAATGGCTTCTCGAGGCTTGATGAACGTGCATGAAAAAAAAAAATGGAAATAGTTTTCAATACTTTAAACACTACTAAAATGGTCTGACGAGCAATTATTCCTTTGGAAATATTGGGTGAAAAATGTGAAGAATGTACACATAGTATCCTCTCAATGTAGCTGTTGTGTATTGGACTGTCTGCAGTGCACATGAGGCTTATCTGATCAATCACAGCAGATTGTAGGATTTGATCACGAAATTGGAGTGTCAATCGGGAAATTGAGCATGCTGACGTCTGATTTACCCGAACGACAATGGAGTGGTCAAATACCATTCTATCATGACTTAAGATCCACACTAAATGAGTGTCTGATTCATTTTTATTTTAAAATAAATCATATCATAGCGTTCTCATTGCCATTTTGACCATGCAACGTCAGTGGCTGTATAGAAAATGTGACTACTAGTCTAGTTTAGACTAGTGGTCTCCGCGCGTGCAGTCAACAGTATAATTGAGCACGCTGGTCGACCAATCAGCGTGGGTTATTGGCGGTTATTTTTGCACGGAATGATAGAATGTAAAATTTAGCACGCTGAGGTTTTGAGTTTCAATCAAGCATCGGCATGTTATCATGAAAAATATTCACACTCAACTAGTGTCTGCTTCGTTTTTATTTTTCAACAAATCATGGTGAATATGCAAACCTTGCTATTCAATATAAAAGAAATTATGAAGTGAACCAGAATATCATTTACATAGTCTGACATGCCAAAAAGAATATTTGATAGATTGAATTGAAATGTAGTTTTGGAATATTTGAATTACCGTATTTGTTCTAATAAACGCACAGTGCACTTACAAAAACAAATTAAAGCAAAGAAACTAAAAAATGAAGCGTACCCCAACAATTTTTCGCATTCATGCATTTTTCTCACTTTGACCCCACAGAACATGATAACACTGCGCCTGGATGGTTATGTGGACTGTGATGCAAGTATGGAATAATACCGGCATGTTATTGTCTTACAAATATGGTGCTGGTAGAAAGAGCAAGATTTGTATAATATTTAATCTGCATTAACAGGGGGGTGCGCTAATCAGAACGAATATGGTATATGTAGAATTCACTACAGCATTGATAAACAACAACTACTATTAGACTCCAGTCTGCTGTTCAAAAATGTAAATCCATTATGGTCTGCAGTACTGTAAATGAGAAATTAATGTGAGAAATAACAATCAAAATGTCTGTCCTCTTAAGTAATTAAATCTCCCCCGTTCTGAGGGAGTCCTTTACGTCTGTCTGTCCGAAATAAACAGGCTCTTATAATGCGAAGACTATTTTAGCTATTGCTTTGCAAATTAAATGTGTCTTGTTCGAGGAAAAAAGTACCTCAAAATTTTTGTTTGTATTTTGGCCTACCGTATTTGTTCTAATAAGTGCACAGTGCGCTTACAAAAACAAATTTCAGCCAAAAAAAATAACATGCGCACCCCAACAATTTTTCGCGTTTCATGCATTTTTCTCACTTTGACACAACATAATACAACGCGCAAGGATGGTTATGGGGTAATCCGGATATGGAATAATACCGGCGTGTTATAGTCTTACAATGAGGCGCCGGTAAAAAGGGCAAGATTTGTATAATATTTAATCTGCCTTTAACAGGGGTGTGTGGACATGCTAATAAGATCGAATACGGTACTTCTGACAAACTTATGAGGGTTAGGTGTAAATACCTTGTTACCACTCTACAGGGAGAAGTATTTGACCCAATATCACCAAACTTCATATTTAACTTCATTGTACAGAGCTGATTTGATTTTCATGTACTTTGGCTTTTTTTATGACGTTAAGATGCGTTTTCAAAAACAATTAGTTTGAATTTGTGTTTATCCATAGGTGAATTGATTTTGGTGTACTTTGGCCTACTTTTGACAAAATTATGAGCAATACATGTTGATACCTTGTTACCACTCTACGCGGAGAAGTATTTGACTTATCACTAAGGGACCATTCACTATTTTTGATAGTGTGGGGTAGGAGGATTTTCTAAAAATGCTGTGAAAAAAATTAATAGCCCTCCCTCAAATATCTGTGAAAAAATTGGTAACTCCCCCCTCAATTTCATGTGATAAAAATTGTTGACGCCCCTTTACAAAACCCAATTATTGTCAGTTGACCCAAATCCTATTTGATGGATATGCATAATATATGAACAACTGTATATATATTTTTCCCAAGTATAATCCATAATATGAAAACAGTAAATTTTAGTACAGAATCTCTAAAAAAACAGGGGTAAATTTTCTGTGAAAACACTGATAGCGCCCCCCCCCCCTCCTCAAATGTGTGTGAAAATTTTTATAGCCCCCCTCCAAACATAAGTGACAAAAGTTCATGGCCCGCCCTAAAATCCTCCCTCACTCTGTCATAAATACTGAATGGTCCCTAAACTTTATATCTAGCTTCAGTGTATTACTCTCCAGAGCTGATAAGATTTTGTTGTACTTTGGCCTACTTTTTATGAACTTATGAGCGTTACGTAATAAACCGTGTTACCACTCTACAGGGAGAAGTATTTGACCTATGGTCACCAAACTTCTTATCTAGCTTCGTTGTACGACTCCAGAGCTGATTAGATTTTGGTGTACTTTGGCCTACTTTTGATGAAATTACGATGTGTTTTAAAACCATATTATTACGAATTTGTGTTTATCTGTCTCCTGGGAAGACTTTATGATCTATCATCACCAAACTTGACATTTTGTATGACAATGAATTTGAATTACTAATTTTAAAATTGATTGACCTAAAGTGGCCTGATCGGGGAAGGGGAGATTTACGGCGTTCCCGACGACTACTTGTTTCGTTCCTTACCATTTTTTAGTTATGATGGAAAATGTTACTCTCTGAACTTGCTGTCAGCCCATTAATACCGTGTTTCCACTCTACAGGGAGAAGTATTTGATATACATTTGTAATCTACATGGTAAATTTAACATAGCCATGCCATTAGCTATGAAAATCAAAGTTTTACAGAGCTGAATAATTTTTATTCTGATTAGATGTCTGGGCTTTCTACATTATTCTTTATACATGTATGTATTTTAAATTACTAATTTAAAATAGCTGACCTAAAAGGGCTGATCTAGTAAGAGGAGATATTTGGCGTTTCCGGCGTCTATTTGTTGGTAATGTCACAGTCTGACCATTACAAAAGTTCATTCTCCATATTTAGTTGTAAAAATAGTTAAGCGAAATTCAATATTTGAAATGCTGCAGGTTCTCTCATTGCTGTTCTGTTTATACCTCTTAACTGCTGGTTGAAAGTTGGTCGAAAAAGGATAATTTTGATTACAGAATTTTCTAATATTTATTTGCTAAGCGCTTTTGAATACATAAATTCCTCATCGCAGCTAAAATTATAATATAAAAAACAAAACAAAAACAAACTAAAAATTTGTTTTTTTCTTTTTGGATATTCTAGCTCTGCTCTAGGGATTGCGGAGGTATCCTCCGAACTACGCTTTCGACGTATCAGATGGTACGGACATGTAAAAGGATCTTCCTCTTGCATCAATTCTGTCCTTGACATGGAGATCCCTAGTCGGGTATAGCGTACACCGAGGAAGACTGTTGGAATGTGTGAAGTCAATGACTATAACCTCCTTTATACAGACCCGCATAGAGACGCGAGGAGAGCGAGTGTAAGACACAGCCGTTTGCTGCCTACCGCAGAAACTGGAACCCCCTCTACAGTTTACAAATAAACCTTTGGATGTAGTAGTAGTGGTGGTAGTAGTTGAGCCTGCTGCATTTTCAAAATTTTCTGACAATAATCACGGAATAAGAAAATAAATTCTTTAATGTTTGTTTAAATAGAAGCATGACCATTCAAATGATTGTAAGACAAGAATAATTTATATTTTAATAATAGATTGCAACTTGTACAAAAAAAAAAGGGAACATAATGCACCTGCCTAAATCGGATAGACCACAGGTCTCCTTACTGGTAAAAGCTGGTGGCCTGATTTTCAGGTAGACTAGGGCTACCACTTGTGTCAAACCCCGGCGTCAAACCCTCTTTTGTATACTCTGTTGAAAGTTCTCCACAGCTGCACACTCAAGACAGCACTGTCCTGGAGTATATGAATGACTTGGTATCATGGGTGGATAGTTTATATTAACTCATCTCAGTGAAGAATACTAAAATGTGGTAACAGTAAATGTCCAAGATGTGGACATCTACCTTAAGGGGAGGTTTTTCTTAAAAGCAATTCTTTAAGTATGTGAAAGTTGCTCTATGACGGAAACACAGATTTGTTTTAATGCCACTTACCAGGGTATGAAATAGAGCCTACCTGGCGGCCCGGTGCCGGCTGATTTCTAAAGTTCACGGCCTAGTGGGTAGGCTATTTTTAGGGAGTTCTCAATAATAACGTAATTAAGGGCCGCACACTTTTTGTCAGGGCCGGTTACGTTTTGAAGTTGCCGGCCCTGTGGTCTTTGAACAAATTTTGATGAGTTTCATACCCTGCATTTACACTAGAATGCTAGGGAAAACTAAACATCAGCTGGATATCCCACATCACCAATCATCAGCTGAAGGCTGTAGCTGTAGTTCCCAGGAGTCACTTGCCGTGACAATATTATGCAAAAAGTGTGAGAGAGCATTGGTGACAAAAAATCAAAAAATCAAAAAATGAAATTGCTTTTTTTATTGGTGAAATTAGTGGCATTCTAGATTAAAACCAACTATTAAATACTAGTATATCACCTTTGCAAGTTCAATAATTTATATATGTCAAAACTAAACTGAGATCAGCGTGTCAAAGTCAATAAGGAATGTTTGTTTTGAATAGAATACTCATAGTATGTGTATTTTCACTACTACATGTATATATTTACTAAATCATCCAAACATAAAAATCTTTTTAATTTTACTTAAATTATTATTTTTTTCAATGAGGAGACTATTGGCTCAAAATTTGAATATGTTCGAATAATTTGGTAAATACATGTATGTATATGTAGCAGTGAAATACTATGAACTATGCTACATACCTAATTAACAGAACTATGAATAGATTACTGATTTCAATTTTGAAAATCCATTGCAAAAAGTTGTCTGACATCATCTTGCCCTGAAAAAAGTTATTTGGCTCAGGCGAACAGCTATTTCTAACACTGAAATTAAAGAGTTTTGGTTGAATCATCTTGCTCTATGCCTGAATATAAATATATGCACCCTAGCACCTATGAATCAGTAGTACGCATATATTAAAAGAAGGCAATTCTGCATGCTTTTCTTATAATCTGCTTGTTTGCCATGTGTATTTACATGTAATCATAATCATAGTATTTTCAAGTGGACGGTGCTGCCATGTAGGTCTCAAAGTTCTCAATTATAAACATATATTGTGTAGCGAATAGGAATGACCTTGACATTGTACTTATTTGTTTGCTATTTAAAACTAGATCAGAAGTGTTCAAAGAACGCGGCGTCGCTAGAACAACGTTAACTTATTCAAGTTCAAATGGTAAAAGTTGACTAAAACGTTATGGAAATCTTGATTAAAATACACAATCACACCTCACAATTATAGCCACAAATAATATCACAGTGTGATTGTACTGTGCATGTGTGCGCGGTATTGATTTTATTAATTTGCAGCAGGCATACTGATTTGCTGCTTGGGTTAAATATTGATTTTTTCGTGCTGGCTAAGTGCATTGTATATCATTAAAATGTCATAAATAGCCTTCTAACATACATGATTTAATTGGCAGAGCGCCCAAAATCGAATCACTTCGGTGTCGCCTCATACCTCTTTTAGCTGTGTAAAGTTTGAACGAAATCGGTGTAATGGTAAAAGCTCTAGCTTGTCCGGAGACATACATAGATACATAGATACATACATAACGGTACATAGATACATACATACATAGAAACAAAGTGATCACAAGGCTTTCGCTTCAGCTACTGAAGCGACGCAAATATTAGAATGCCTCTTCATATTCAATTCAATATTCAAATGTTTGTTTATATTAATATGTATGATTTTCTTAGTTTTTCAAAATCTTTTTACTGACAAATTTTCAGCATATTCTTGCCGTATCAAGTGAAATAGAAGTTGGAAACTATTTTAGAAAAGCATAAAATGATGCTCAATAATTTTCTATTTGCAATGATTAGCAATGAGTTTTGCATCTGTGGCCGAATCGATAAGGAGTCAAACTTGTGACTGGAGGGTCGTGAGTTCGATTCCCAGTTGGGTCTTTTGATGGGTGTTGAGCAAACTCCTCCCTAAACAGTTGTACTCTCTGTGCTATCTACACATTAAATAGGTACAAGTAATGCAAGTGAACATTGTTGATCGATAAGATCGATAAGCATGTCTGCACTATGGTTGCGATGAGTTGTATGCTACCCTGGGAGTTGAGAAAGACATGGTGTGAAAAGGGGTGCCAATGACCTGGTGTGAGTTGTCTGATGCATAGTGGTAAAGAAGACCACAAACCAGACATTTACATTTGCATTCCAAAGTTTTTATCATAACTGATTTCTATAAGTATGGTGTTATTACTTAAACAAAATTATTAGTTGTATATCAATGTAATGTATAATTATATAAATGTATTATTTTCAGGTCATCCCTGACATCTCCGTACTGATGATTTATAGTGGCCGCCCGCAGTGATGAGTGCAGACAACACTTCTGCTGATAGTAGTCAAGAGGAGAGCTCCGGAGCTGCTGGCGATGTTAGCCTAGTGCACGCCGGATATAGCCTTAGCTCTATTCTAGAATCCCATTTAGGGGTATGATCATTATGACTTGATAGGATCAATCAATTCTCAATCAATTCCTAAGGTTATTTGAGCGGGTCCTAATTATGCCTCATTCAGGCTGCCCAGTCAATATCTGGATGTTAAAAGAATATAAATAAAATGAGGTACAGTGGTGAATGCTTAATTGCATAACCTCCATCCATGATCCTTTTATGCAATTTAAGCAATATATGCAGTGATCAGTACATTTACAATCTTTATGCAATTAAATAATATATGCAATTATCAGATATATGCAATTAAGTGATAACATCTGTATATGTTGTATAGATGCTGGTGATTGCGACAGCCTTTTTCAATGTCTTCGCACATGTTCCTGTAATGCTGTAAATTAAATCAGGAATATTTGAATAGGTCAAATTGATGAGAGCATTAAATAGACATGTATTAACGTTATTCTATGTAATATGTATATGGGAGTAGGTCGCATTTTATGTACAATAGTCTTTCCTTGCCACAGTTTCATCACATCAACTTTTTATTATATAATTTTATTTTCAAAAGTTTTTCATCTCTATTTCATCTTAATTTTGACAAAAGAAATATGTAGTAAGTTTGTATTTTTTCTTTATTGTAAAATTGAGGTCTCTATAGAGATGAAAAGCTTTTAAAAATGAAATTATACAAAGTTGCTGTTGTGATGAAAGTGGAAGGGAAAGACTTTTTTTGTACTTAAGATTAAATAGACAAAAAATGATAGATATTAAAAAGCAACTGTAGAAAGTATTCAATAGAACTTGGATGAATTAAAAATACAAAATTACAAAAGAGAAGCAAATAAGTGAAAACATTTTTTTATTTTATATTGTAGGATAACAATCCATTCCATGACATCAGCCCCGAGCAGATGTCTCAGATTGCTGCCGTGCTCTCTTCGGATGAAGGCAAACGGTTGTTGCAGCAGCAGCTTCTTGCTCAGGGCAAGGATGAAGAGGAGGACGACGAGGACGATGATGATGACGGGCCTGACATCGGTAATGCTAGAACTGGAAATAAATCTGATATTCTTTTAAAACTATTATTTTACACAATTAGTAATAGTGTACAAATGAGGTATCTATTTTAAATGAAAAGTACTACTAGCGCTATCAAACAAGTTTAATCTCATACAGAAAAAGAACATTCATAACTAGTCGTTGAAATTAATGGGAATAATTGCCCTTGCAGCCTCGCCGGTGGCAGAACCCATGGCTGCTCCACTGGATCCGATGCTGGTCGTCGACACCAGTGAAGTGTCCATGATAGACCTAAACACTTCTGCTAATCCCGTATTTGATATAGACGATGTAGATATAAGTGTACGTTCATCCTCATCTATTTCGGGTTTATTCAATTCGCAAGATAATGTAACACTGCCTATGAACATTTTGAGAGAGATTTTTATGAACTGACGATGGTCTTATAATTGTCCTTTGGTAATGTGTTTGATATATTCTTCTGTTGCTTTAATTATTCATAATCAATTATTTTGCTCACTTATGCAAGTAATTAAGTAGAATATATTGAACTATAAATAGACAGCTGTTTGATATGCGTGTGTGTGTGTGTAGGCGGGGCTGCGGGACCCGCTGGCGGTGTCTGACCTGGTGGCCACGTTTGTGAGCGGCGGGGACGCGCCGGCCGCCAGCACGCCCAACTACGTGAGCAGCGACGACGACGACACCACGGTGGCGACACCGACGCCGGGGGCGGGCGGAGAGGACAGTCAGCAGGGCATGACGGGTGCAGAGGACGAGGAGGACGAGGAGGACACGGGCAGGAAGCGGGGTGGCGGCTCCGGGGGGCCCAAGAGGTGAATGAAGGACGGTGCTCAGGGTTATGTAGACACATACAGTCGAACCTCCTATTAAGACCACCTCTATAATAAGACCATTTTTTACGGTAGCAAACTTTCATAAAGCTACCAAAACTAGCCTCTGTTTAGAGACTACCTCTTTAATGAGACAACCTAACACTGGTCCCAAAGGTGGTCCTGATAGAGAGGTTGTACTGTAATTATTGCTGTTGAATGCCAGAACAAATTTTATTATTCTTTGGTAGATCTGTGTAGGTACTATTACAGAATAAAATTTTCCTTGAATATGGAAGCTTTCAACAGAACTTCATGGGCGTGATATGTAATTGAATGTTAACTGAGACTCAACATGAGCCACACTAGTGGATAAAAGACAGTGGATGGCCATTGAAAAGTACAATTGTCGGGCTATAAATGCATGAAAAAGAAGCAAAATCCTACTTGGCTTTAACTGCTGATGTTCAAACTTCCGTTTAACAAACCATGTAATCACTTTCACTTTGTGTTGTAGACGTTCATCAAGAATACAAGATTTAGAGCAGCGCGAGCAAGCAGAGAAGATCAGACAAGAAAACCTTCAGAGAGAAAGAGAGGCTCTTCAAGCACTTAAAAAAGCACAAGACGGACCAGGTGAAGATGATTCCAAGGAAGAGCAAGTGGATTCTCAAGATGAAGTGGGTAAAAAAGAAGGTGGAAAGAAAGAAGCAAAGAGCTATAATATGAGAACGAAGAGGCCGCAGAGGAATGACGGGCGTGTGGATTACACAAGAGGTCGTGGGCGCGGCCGGGGCAAAGGCAGAGGCAGAGGTTCCTCCGCCACCAGAGTGGACGAGGTATAGCTTTGGTTTTCATTTTGGTTGAATAGTTTGCTTTGAATCTGTAGCTCTTGTATATATTTTTTTATTGTGTACTAATCCTGTTACCGTCTACTTTGTTTTGAGATTTTTATTTTTATTATTTACCTTTAGGAATTACAGGCCCAAAAACCAAAATGTTGAACATGTTACTTATACATGCATAAAATAGAATAGGCATTCAGGCATCGAAAGTGTAACTTTCTGGAAACAAAAGTTATGCTGGTAATGTTAATTTTGTTTTCCATTATCTATTTTTAGGTGAAGATAGAAGATGATTCTTGTAAAGGTAGTCCAAGTGTTTCTGGTCAAGACGACCAAGAGATGGAGACAGACGAGAAAGTGGAGAGAATGGAGGCCGAGGAGGAAGAGAAGAAAGAGACTCCGCCTCAGAGGGTAACACAGCTACTTTACATTTAACAAGTTTGTTTCAAATAGCAGTGTCCCAGATTCGTCGAAACCTCTTGGGTGTAGTAGGATGTGCAACTTCAACTGTGTAAATGTCAAATAGTTTTGAATGCTCCGTAACTAGCTTAGGTGGAACTTGGATCTGCATTCTGCAGTATCTTAATCCTTGCATAGTGTAAATAATGGTGTAAATAATTATCACACCAGAGCTTATCTTGTCTTCTCTGTGGCAGTGATATTAACACTCGTGTACGTTGTTTTCAGGGCGGCCGGCGGAGCCGAGGTCGGAGCGGTGACCTGCTGACCCCTCCCCGCCGCGGCGGGCGGCGCGGGCGCGGGGCCGCGACCACCCCAACCAGCAGCACCACCACGCCCAGCAGCAGCAGCCAGCAGCTCGATGACTCCATGGACGTGGACACCGACTCAGACACCATCAATCTCATCTCAGATCAGTCAGACATTCCAAGTCCCATGATTTCACCACGAAAAAGTGGGCGTCCGATGGCGCGGCGCGGGCGGCCGTTCGCACGGCGCGGAGGTCCGCTCGCCAGAGGCCGCGGCGGCGGCAGGAAAACACTGCCACCCAGCGACTCGCATGTTGTGGAGGATGATTCTGATACAGAAACTGACACTGCTGGTGGCTCTGCTGAACCAAAAGAGGATGATAGTAAGACTGTGGAGGGCAATGTAGAAAAAACTACACCTCCTGCTAGAGGCAAAGGTAGAGGGGCATCAAGGGGAGCAAGAGGTAACAAACGAGGGGCAAGATCAGCTCCTGCTGTCAGTGAAAGTCCTTTGACTATTGCCTCGGACTCGGAAGATCCGTTAGCAGTGAAGGAAGATAAAAGAGGGTCAGGTAATGATTTAGAAAGAGAAAAGGAAAGTAGTGAACTGAACACACCAGATTCTACTCTTGCAACAAATAAACCATCAAGGCAAATAAAGGAGGTGAAAATGTATGGAGATTGGGAAGAATCAAATAAAAAAAGTCCTAAAGGGAAAAATAAAAAAAGTGATGCATCTACAGATAGTATTCTAAATACAACACTGGAATCTGAAGATGAAGTGCCATTGTCTGCACTTCAAATTGCAGTAAGTAATTTTATTATTCATTGATTTTTTACTATAAAAAGGATTTTTTTTCAATTGTACATGTAATCATATAGCAGTAGTATATTGAAAGATAACATTTATTACACATTATAATATTATGGTGCTGTAAATTTTCAGCGTTAAATACTTTTTTATCTAAAGTATTGTAAATTATGTTTGTTTTATATCAGGCAAAAGAAGATACAACTGGCAAATTGGAAGAATGCACCAAGAATAAGGATGAATCACATATAGAAGATGAAAAGAAACAAGTTGAAAAATCAAAATCTCCTCGGAGAAGAAAAACAAAAGGAGGGAAAAGTAAAGGAAAATTGAAAGAGGATGGAGAAAACGAGGATAAAGGTATTTGTGATTCTACAAATGGAACGCTACTTTTAAAGACTTCAATAAAACAGTTTTACCCGTTCATGTGATACCTTTTTTACAAATGTGTAATCTGAACCCATTCATCATATTTCAGAGTCTGGAGAATCTTCTAATGAAACTGAAGAAACTGAAGGTTCTGGCTCTGAATGGGGATCTGAAGATGATCCTGAGAGGTTGTGGTGTATCTGCCAAAAGCCGTATAACAATCGCTTTATGCTGTGCTGTGACAAGTGTGATAATTGGTTTCATGGCAGCTGTGTAGGGGTCACAAAAAGGCAAGGAAAGCAGATTGAAAAAGACAAGCTTGACTGGAACTGTCCAGATTGTTTGAAAGGTAACAATCATTTAGGCAACAATAATTGATGCAGATAATATCTAAAACTTGTATGCTGTTGGATATTTGATGCTGCTGGGTTTTGTTTTAGTTGTTTTAAAATAGAATTAGTTTTCTCCGTTAAATATATATTTAGTTAAGTTACAAATGTTTGCTAGTTTTTCCTTTGAATACACTTTTGTAAATTTATTTTTTAGATGAAAAGAAACCCATGAAAAGTAAAAAGTCCCCATCTGCAAGTAAAGCTGACTCACCAGAAAGTACTACAGCTGCAGACACAAAAACTGAAGAGGTTACAGAAAAGGAAAAGGTATGTAGGCTAGGACATTGCTTCCAAACACGGTTGAGGCCTCTAGTCGGGACGTGTGGAACTTGTGCTGGATCCAATCCTTAGGAACTCTCAGGTGGCGGTTCATGTGACCAGTAAAGATCAAACCCTTTTTTTATCGACATTTTATTCTGGTTTTAAACTGTTTAAGGATCTTAAAGCACTTTTAACACTATCATAACCTGTCGGTATGGCAAAAATTTGTAATTGTATAGTTAAAAATATGAAGACTTGCACCTTGATTGTTCGAAAGTCATAAATACTTTTTTTTTCTCATTTGTGAAGCCGAAAGAAGAAAAAAATGATGACACTGAAAATCCACTGGAGAAAGTCAAGGAACGGGCTCGTGCGAATACCGATGGTAATAAAGGGGAAAGTGAAGAATTAATATCAGAAAAAATATTGAAAGGTGCAGAAGAGTCCAAGGAGAAAGTTCAAGTTCTCCAAGAAAAGGTTTGATTTTTGGCGTTGTTTTTTTAATTATTATTTATAATGACCAAAAATATAAAAATTCAGTAATACAGGGCCATCTTTTGTATCTGAGTACCATGTCATCGTGCGTCTTTCTAAACATATAAATATCATGTTTTCTGTATTTTAGGTAAAAAAGCTTAAAGAGCAGCGTGGACAAAAAGCAGACGGTGACGACAAAGATGGTGACAATGTTGAGGCAGAGAAAGCAGCAAAAAAAGCAGCGAAGGAAGATAAAAAGAAAAAAGAGAAAGAAAAGGTAAGTTTTTTAGTGCATATACATCTATCAAAGCTCAGCTGTTGATGCTTTTTAATGTAAACCTCTCTATGTGCATATTGTTATTTATTCAAATTATACATTGATATTTCATAAAAAAGGAATTACAAGAAAGACGCAAGAAAAGAGAGGCTTTACCTGTGAATGAAAGATGTCTTGCCAAGGATTGTCCCAACAGACGAAAGGAAGGTGTTTACTGTAGTGAAAAATGTGTAGAAATACATGCTGAACAGTCCCTTAAACTACTTGCAAATCAACGCAAGAAAATATATGGTAAGTAGCACTGATCAATTAGTAAGAAAATAATGAGACAATTAGATCATTGAAAATGTTAAAAACCATTTGTAAATGATGCCAAATGCTTATTTTATGAATAACCCCCCCCCCCTCCCCCCAAAAAAAACACAACAAACACAGGCAATTTCAATCCTCCAGTTGCCAGATTTATTTTTTTTTGTATTTTTTTTTAATAGTTGAAATTGTTGCATAACTGAGAGTTAAAAATAGTTTTTTAGTTTTTTGCAATATACATGTAAGCATATTTTGCAATTTTAGGTAACAAACCACTGAGTTCTACTGAGCGGGTAGTTGTGATGGACCGTAAAAGTGGCAAGTTGCTGACGGGACCAGCAGCCCCCACTGAGGCAACGCTCAAACTCTGGCTCAAAAAGCACATGACGTTTGAGGTTCTGCAGCCGGGCAGTGACATCATGGGTGCAACCTCCTCGCTAGGACGTAAGGCAGCATTGTAACATGTCTTGCTTTGTTAGAGCTGTTTATTCTGATGAGAGAAAAGATTTTTGTTACATTGTTTATCCTTTTTTTCAGATTTTTTTTTCATTTTGGAGTAACATTACTATCCTAGAATATATTCTCCAAGATAAGAGTGTCAAAGATTATGATGATCTATGATCTCATTTGTAGACATCATATATATATGTATAGATGTTTTCACATAATGTAATAATGTTTTTACATGAAACTCCCACCCCTTTCAAATTTGATAGTTTTTTACATTACTAAGCATGATTATTACATGCATTCTTCAGGAATTCCCAAGAGAGAGTCAAAAGAGTCACAAGAGCTTAAGGAGCGGAGAGACACAAGAGAGAAACTGAAAGAAAAAATAGCTCGTGAGAAAAGAGAGGCTCAGCGAAGATTGGAGGAGCAGGAGAAGTTGAGACAGCGGGAAGAGAAAGAGCGACACCAGAAGGAAGAACCGAGGTCTAACGATAGTTACCGGCCAAGAGATGATCATGGCTATGGACATCGCAGGGAGGATTCTGTGCCTGTCCCTGACAACTTTCGAATCACGTGTCGTCGTGCATTGCACGAGGCACTCACATTTCGGTACAGTAGTTTACAAGAAAAAACATTTATTTATAGCATCAATAAACCATATGATCAAATGTTAATTTTAAACAAACTTGCACAAGCAATTTAATATCTTATGATATGAATAAGTACCGTTAACTTGTTTTAGGGCTGATGGAGCTGATGATGTGATGATGTCAAGTGCTGAAATCAAGAGACTAGCATTGGAAATTGAAGAGGAAATGTTTAGATTCTATAACGGTGTCAATCTTAAATACAAAAATAAACACAGGAACATTGTCGCAAATCTTCGAGATCCCAAAAATAAGGTATTTTCTTTAGATCTTTTTTGCTGTTACTAAGCCTGTTTAATATGTTTCATACATGTGTTTTCTTTTACAGATCTCTGAAGTACTATTAGGAATGAGTGATAATATAATTCAAATTACATTTGATATTTCAGGGATTATACAGAAAAGTTCTTAATGCCAAGATCTCACCAGGTCGATTAGTTCGTTTTACCACAGATCAATTAGCATCAGAAGAACTTGCACGATGGAAAGAAAAGGTAATTCTTTGTCACAAAAATCTTCCATAGCAAATGGTTGAATTAAACATTTCATCCATTTGAATAATGAATTTGCTTGCATAGTGTGACGTAATACTGACACATTAAAACTTTCCAATAGTTGATTGTTGATTTGGTGTGCTCTGTATTATTTGCTTACTTAACATAATTGTTCTTAATCTAGGAACCACCACAAGTGCCCATGTCTATAAGTCAAGAGATAAAAGAAAAGCCCAAAGTGTCAATTCCTGCTTCCGTAGATGATGACCCGTACAGTGGCTATGCTGCCCAGGTGTGCTGTCCTCCATTCTTACTAACACTAAACTATGTGCATAAACCAACTATTATTTACTGCACTCCGTTTTATTGTTATTTTCTGTTTTGTTTTGCATTTGTGCATCATTCATTACTCAAAAAGCAATGAATTACATTTTCTTACATCATATCTTTCACTTCAATATTATTAAATCGTTTCATTGCTTGTATGTTTTAGCATATTAGGCCAGCTTATGACTATGCAAGTGATCTTCTGTCGTCCATAATTGTTGACACCACAGCTAATCATCAAAACCATTTATTCGATGTCAACTGCAAAATATGCAATGGTAAGATGGATTCAAAGAATGATGATACTCCTAAAAAGACCCCTGGATCTGATGGTGGCGAAACACCCAAATACTACCAGGGCCAGCCAGCAGACAGCTACCAGCAGCAGCACTTTGCGGGATTCTATGTCCAGGTAATGTGCAGTTAAATATATGTGTGCCATTCATGTCTTTGAACATACAAGAGTAATTGAATTTATATTGAGGTCTTGGGTTGATTGGCTAGAAATTGTCATTAAGAGAAGTGGATGGGGAGGTTATTTCTTACACTTTTTTCAACAAAATTTTAGTCATGTTATTCAGA
The DNA here is from genome assembly GCA_019095985.1 of Streblospio benedicti. Classification (NCBI taxonomy): domain Eukaryota; kingdom Metazoa; phylum Annelida; class Polychaeta; order Spionida; family Spionidae; genus Streblospio; species Streblospio benedicti. The sequence goes on along the minus strand of CM032666.1, from coordinate 53,080,645 downwards.
GATAGAAAACCAGCATGTTGATTTGTTTCCAGGCAGAACCAAACTCTCCATTGTCTCCACCTTTGAAGCCTGGAAATAACGCAGCTGAACAACAAGCTTCAGAGAAAAAAGTGCAAGATACAGCAGCAGTACAAAAACCACCATCAGGTTACTTAATACAATATACTAAAAAATTTAAGGTTTACCTACAAAAACACACAATCACACATGTTGCATGAATGTACCATTTTTAATTAATTTAGGTATATCATAGATGTTGAAAAGAGGAGTCATAGCATTATACTTCATCGTTTTCAGCTAATTTAGTGGCTCGAGATCCCGAGCCAAACACAATTCAAAGTAAACCACGAGAAGCTGCTGCTGTAGCAGCACCAGCCGCCGCTGCCAGCAAGCCGCCTGCTGTGGTGAGTCAGCCTCCGGCGGCGTCACACCCACCACAGCCCCCGCCGCCTGCTGCTGCCAGCGCCAAGCCCGCCGCCCCCGCCGTCGCCGGTCTGCCGCCGAACGCCAAGCACATGGAGGCCGGGCGCCACTCGCTGTGGAAAGGCCAGCTCCACGTGCCAGACATGTGCATGTTCTACGCTAAAGCATATCGTATCTCTGGACCGTGGGAGGAAATTCATAAGGTGAGCTAAAACAAACGTTGGTGTCATTTTCATTTTTATTTTTGTGATGTGTGAATCAAAGCGTATTTTTCTCATGGTTTTGCAGTATGTTTTGTCTAATGTTTATTTTGAAAATTGAGTTGTAAAACATATTTAGAATTTAAATATTTACATTGAATATTTACAGTACATTTACATTACAAGAACGAAATTGTTTCAGGAAATGCCACAAACATTAGCATTGGTCGGTCGATTATCACCTGGACAAGTATGGGATTACTTGAATCGGATGAAAAACTCAACTACCAGGGTTAGTTTATGCTTTTTATAATATATATTGTTGTTTTAGTATCTTTAGCATTGATGGAATTGGTATTGATTAAATGTACATTCTTTAAAATACTATTTACTATTATTTTCAGGCTGTTTGTGTCTTGAGATTTGATGTTATTCGTCCACAAGATGCAAAGATTTATGCAGATTTATTCACTTACCTCTCTACACGAGATAGATGTGGTGTTGTTAATAGTTTTTCAAAGGGAGTCAAAGATATGTATGTTGTACCATTGCCTGCTGAAAAACCTATCCCAGAGGTTCTTTTACCATTTAGCGGCCCAGGTATATTACACTTTATTTAGGATACACCAATTAAAGATATTAATTTGTTCTTGATTTTGTTACTGATCTCCCAAAAATGTTCCGATGCTTTAAGTTAATGTATTTTTACATTGCTAGGTATCCCAGTTGGTCGAACAAATCTTCTTCTTGCTGTGATAGTCAAATTATTAGCAAAGAGTAAAAAGCCTGTGGACAAGCCTGTTGCCACTCCTGCTCCACCCGTGATGCCAGCAGCACTGAAGGAGTTTCCGTCAGGATTGCCGCCAACTGTGTCTGCCATACCGAGCTTGGCTCCTCTCGTACCAACAGCAAATGTACAAAAGCCAACCGTGAGAATTGATCCAAGGTTAAAAGGACATGAAAAACCAACTGCTGCAGCATCTGTGAGTTTTCAATTTCATTAGTGCATTCATCAGTCATCAGTCTTATGTGTTATTGTCAATTATATTATGTCTAGTAAGTTATAAGTTACAACTATGATACATTGCCATTTTGCAGGAGTCTTTGGCAAGTCCTGCGGACTTGACCATTGATGCTGACGAAGATGACGACGATGATTTACCTTTAGACACGTCTGATCCCATTGTTCAGCAGTTTGCAAGAGCCAAAAAGAGCAAATTGGAAGTCCCTAAAATACAACCAATAGAACCAGCCAAAGATGCAGAAGATGGTAAAGTTCCATTTACCATTAATCTTGTGAAATATAAATTTAATAACAAGTCTCCTCATCTGAGGATAAAGCATTTTATGTCAATTGTTGTCAAGGGAATTGACAAGGGAAGTGAAAGAATAGAATTTACATGTGAAAAAAAATTTCTTTGATGTGTGCAAGGATTAGAAATTGCACTATTTATCCGTTTATAAGTGGACATTTCAAAATATTGAAACTGCTTTTAAATCCTTGTTACTTTCATTTGTAGATTTGCCATATGAACCAGAAGGAGCTGAAGAACTAGGGTCGACTGACATGTATGATCCATTTGCCCCTTCAGAAAACTCGCAGAGTTCTTTGGGTCTCGAACCACCAAAATCTACAGCAGGAAATATACAGTCTAATGTGACTGAAACGAAAACATCACAGCCCACTCAGGTAAACTTTGAAACACTGTATATATTTATAATTCAATTAATACATAAATATTATAAGTTATATATATGAATTCTCCAATCCACCATTTCATTATTGTTTCAAATATGTATAATATTTTTTAGATAAAAGCTGACTCAAAGAGTGCTCCAGGAGTCAACTTGAATACTCTTATTTCTACGATGGGAGCCACGTCTTCCAATCCTGCAGAGATGACTGCCCGTATGTTGGCAACATTAGCTGCAACAGGCACTGGTGGAATCGACCAACAACGAGCCTTACTTATGGCATTGACAAAACAAGTAAATATTTTTTTGATGTTTATTTTCAGCTGCCAAAATGTTTGGTGAATAACAAAATAAAAAATATCTTTTTTATTCCATTTTCAATGGTATTTTTTACTATTCACCAGGTTGAAGAACAAAAGCGTGAATTGGAGCGTCGGCAGGAAGAGCAAAAGAAAGAAATTGAACAAAAGCAGAAAACTGTGACAGAAACAGCAAAAGTGTCCACGTCGGCGGCTGTGAGTGAGGAAGTGCCGCCGCCGCCACCGCCGCCGCCTCAGAGCACTGCTGGCGCGGTGGCATCGACCGCGCCGGTCATTGATGTCCCCGACATCCCACTCCCTCCAACCACACAACACGCTAAGGTAAGCTAGTCTACATTTACATTGTATGCCTTTATATTTCTTTTTTAAGGGTATTTTTGACTGAATCTGTATATAAAGCTTTGCTCTTATTTTAACAATAACATAGATGTACGAAATGCATGGAGAAGGGACAATATTGTTGTATTTGTATTGTATTGTTATTTTTTTAAATTATTTGATGTGATCTTCAAATCTCTACTCCGTACTATAAATGAGATCTGTGTTTTACAAACACGTTCATGTATGTATTAAATTCTTTTGTAACTTTGATTTACAAAATTTTCCAGACATTGGATGCCAAATCTGAGGCAAAGTCTGAACCCAAGCCCGAGTCAAAGACAGATGCCAGGAAAGAAGAAGATGGTGAACCTGCAAATGAAAATAATGAAAAAGAGAAAGTTGATGTTCCAGTAGAAGAGATGAAACCAGATGTGAAACCAAAATCCTTTTACAAGCCCATTGAGGAAGAACCTTTGGCTTGTAATCTAGCGAGGAGTAGATTAGCTAAAAAGATTCAAAAAGAGACTAAAGCTGAAGAAATGAAGAAAAAAGAGGAGTCAAAAGCAGGTGTTGCAGCTTTGCCAGCAGCATTACAAGCACTGCTTAGTGGCCAGTCCTTTGAAAATCTGAAAAATATTGTGGCTTCTGTCTCTACGCTCCCAAAACCAGCTGGTTCCAGCTCACCCATGCAGAATGAGGTGATTAGAGCAAATATAAGTTTACTACATGAAACATCTAATATGGATAAAAACCATATAAATTTTCATCACAATGCTCTACTTTGATAGTTTTTCTTTTACCTGTATTGTTAATGCCTCCTACGTTAATGCTACTTGGTGATTAAGAATTTATGTTATTTTATTGTTTTATTTGCAGCAAACGAATAAATCATCAAGCAATATTCAAGCAGATGAGGAAGATGAGCTAGAAAAGGCAATGAACAATCCTGGTGGTTTAAAAACTATTTTAAAAGAAAAGCAAGATATTGAAAAAAAGGTATGCAATTGCATTCTTTTTAATCAATTTATTGTGCATTTTGTTTTCCACCACTTGTTATGAACAAGCAAACAAGCAAAAATAAATTCATTTATCATAATAGTTGTAATATAAGATGCACTCTTGAACAATTGATACAGTATTTATTGTGGTCTATGATTAATTTCTATTACTTTGCTTGGTTAGGTGAAGGAGGAACTGAATGACAGTCTGGAAGGTTGGCAAATTGAGCAAGCTGAAGAAGAAGAAAGAAAAAAGCACCGATTACGGGAAGAAGAAATCAAAAAGGCTGAAAGGAAAAAGAAATGGGAAGAGAAACTAAGGAGCAATCCGAATATTTCTCTTTCTCTGGGGGCTCAAAATGCTGAAGAGGATTTTGATGTGATAAATCCTCATGGGGATGTTGACTACAGAGTTCATGGGGGGAAAATCTCCAGTGCTTTTGATGACAGTCCACCCCATTGTAGTCAACCACCAAATTGGCAGATGTCTATGTCAGCACCAAGCTCACAGTTTGTTGATAAATCTGGTGCACATGTTACTCCTGGAACAGCGATTTTCCCTGATATTCCCACAACCTCTAGTGTTCAACATCCACTACTACCTAGTCTGCAGAAAAAGAATGAGGATAGATCAAATATTAGTATTCCTGGATTGGGAGAAGCTCCCGGTTTAAGTAAGTTCCTTTTGTTAGTTGTGTCAGAGCTTCTCTAACAATCTAACCATGCTGATTATTGGTGTGATTTTATTTTGACTAAGATGTGCATGTATTATTGACATACCTACTTCATTCTTTCAGCAAATGCCTCACCGATCAGTTTTGCTGGTTTGATTCCCAACACTCTGTCGGTGCCCACATCTCTCCCTGCCACCCACACCATGGCCACGTCCCAGGCTGGAGCGTCTAACACAGCAGAACCAAAGTCCAAACTTCAGAAAATGACTGCAGAGGAACTAGCAGCTCTTGCTGCCAAACAGTTGGAAGATGAGTCTGAATCGCAAGCGGCACCTGCCTCTGAGGATATGGATATTTCAAAGGAAGATGAACAAATGGAGAAAGAAACCAATGATGAAAAGACACAAAGTTCTGACAAAAAACATAGGAAGAAGAGAAGTAGAAGTGAAGAAAAGAGAGATGCATTTCGTTCCAAAAAGTCAAGACGGTCACGGTCCAGATCACCTGGAAAACACCGCAAAGACAAAAAGAAACGCAACAATGATGATAGGAGAAAGGGAAAGCATTATAAGTTGTCGAAATCTCCATCACCAGATTTAATTGACAATGCTGACAGTCAAATCTCTGAAAGTACAAGTCATAGAAGATCTCGGTCAAAGTCAAGAGACAGAGACCGTAGGAGAAGGAGACGATCCAGGTCAAGAGAAAGGAGAAGGTCACGTTCAAGAGATAGAGATAGAAGGAGATCAAGATCCAGGGAAAGACGGAGATCCAGATCCAGAGATCGTGGTAGAAAAAGGTTTTATGATCACAGCAATAGTAGAAGTGACCACCGCAGGTATATTCCGCCTCCACTGGACCCTGTAGACCCAGATGAAGGAGTTTCATATGACCCTTCCCAACCGTTTGAACCAATGTCTAAACCAAAATCTGCTTCAGGTGATAAAAATTCCGTTCCTGAAGTACCTCTTGAGCCAGAAGAAAATTTTGACGAAGAAGATGATGGTGAACTTGACATCCCTCTACCAAAAAGGAAGCCTCCACCGAAACCCTTGCCAGTGAAATTTGATAGTCTAGGCTTGCCACTTTCCTTCCACAGTGGTCCCAAGCGTGGTACTGTTAAATCAACATCTACCTATGTGGCGAAAGGTGCTGAAGCAAAAGTTGAATATATTGATGAAATTTTACAGGAAGATGAAAACAAAGATTCCGATAACACAGAGAGGAAATCACTCCTAGGTAACACTGTCATTAAAGTGATAGAAACGAGACAAGTAAAACAAAGTGAGAAACCCCCAGTGAAAAAAGAAGACATACTGACTCAGAGTTCTTCAAAGGAAGTTGATGATGAAGAGGAGGAAGGTGAACTGGATGATGAGCAGGATGGCAATCAGTGTGGTACATTTGCAATGGGTGCATTTCTTGCCTTAATGTCTGGCCATAAACCAGAGCCGGAGGATGAAGATGTTCCTAATAACGCACCACCACCGGAAGATCTAGAAGAAGGGGAAATAATTGAAGGTCCAAAAAAGAAAAAGAAAAAACTCCCATTGCCTATTTTTCCTGAAGAACCTGAAGAAGAAAGGAAAATCATAATTGTTAGAAAATCAATAGCAAAATCGCAAGAATCAGGTCAACCTGGTATAACTACACAGACGTCCACTACAGTTCAAACAAAGCCTGAACCAGACATGGCAAAATGCAATAAAAACAAAGATGGCTTTAGTAACACATTTGAAGAATCTAAAGTTACATCTGATAAAAATTCTAAACAATCCACAAAAGGTATAAGTTTCAAATTGTTAAGTCCAAAAATTAAATCGGACTCGAGCAAATCACTTCTTCCTGGAAAACAAGCACCAATAGCACCCTTGAAAACAGAAACTTCAGAAGCTAGTGAAGAAGTGAAAGAATCCAAGCAGGAACAGTCAACTGAGCCTCCATCTGAAGTTGGTGTGTCTGAGGAGAAAATCTCGAAACCACAAAAGTATTTGCCTGTTGACAAATCACTTCCTCAAATCTACACTGTTCATCCTGAAACAGGCAAAATGGTTATAACATATGGTCCCCCGCCTTGGATTAGTGGAGATAAAAATGTAGATTATTCTAATTTCTACTTTGAAGAAGTTCCAGAAACAGTGGCTTATGAATCCCCCGAAAAAACTGATAAAGATATCAGAGAAGAAAGGAGAGAAAGAATTAGAAAAAGAGATGAAAAAGGAGAACCTTCTGTCGCATCTATTATGAAGGCAATTGCTGACATAAGAAAAAATGTACAATCAGCTGCGGAAACTGGTCAAGGTAAGATGTTTGTTCTTCACAAAATGCAAATGATTGTTAAATTTTTTTAATTTTACAATCGTTAAAGGTTATGCTCAGTTGCGAAACAAATATGCTTGTATAGAAGCAATATATGTTCTGTGTTTTCTGAAAGTTTCATTCATTTAAACGGCATGTATTTATAGCAAATTAATTACTACGCAATAAGAGGAGGCATAAACAACAAAACACGTGAATGCAACATATGTAAACCGAATTATTTTCGTCAGACGTAACTCACACGTTGCACGTAAAAGGCCGCCTATCTCTCCCATGTTAAATGTCATGTCTGCTGTCGGAAATCCACGGTACGTCTGGGGAAAATCTTTCGATTATGCAACATCACGTGATCTTGTGTTTTAGTTTGGAAGACAGTGTGGTATTTCTAAAAATGTGATAAATATTAAATGTGGAGAATATAAATATTATTCTTACATTTGCAATGGAAAAGGCATTATTCATTGATACTGGGCTTTTCAGACCAAATATTATTTTGGCTGAGCATTATCTTTAAGTGTTGAGTATTTTCTTCAGCTGCACCAGTCATACCGGGACTCGATGCAAAGTGGCCATCTACAAGTTCCAATACTGCTGAGGAGGAATCTAAAAGTGGACTTTATACTGCGGCAGCATCAACAGCACAGCAAGCAGAAACATTCTGGGGGAGTGCAGGTAATTTAATGAGAACAATACGTTAACTGTGTGGCTTATCACATTAAGACATCACATTAAGATACCACACATTTTTACCGCCTACATAAGATGATTTTTTAAGTTATCACTTGGATGAAAGGACAAAGAATAGTGGCACATATAAGCCAGCATATCATTGGCATTAAACACACTTTAGATTCCTCACCTCCGCTACCTGGTGGCTTGAAAGGTGCTTATCTCTGCTCTTGATTGAGAATGATGTCACAAATTTAATATATTTCAAAATACCGGAACAAATGAATTTTCTACATACCATGAAACTTACAAATTTATTTGACTTGCAGGTGAGGGAAGCCAGGGTGTTGGTGCGGTCCAGCCAAGATTTGAAGGTGGGGCAGCTGCAGCTGCATATGGTCCCCCATCCAGGTATGATCCTCACACTAGTAAGGATCGTGACGGTCTGCGTGGAGGGCACGCCGCACCGCAGGGAGGACTGCCTCCACACACCCATGGACATGATTGGAGGCAGGACAGTGATATGTCGCTCTTCGGCCAGAAGGATGTAGATGCTAGAGTAGACCTGCCACGCATGCAAGGTTTAATAGCGGGGACAATTAGGGAGGAAATCAGGGCATTTAGGTCTAGAGACGTTGACTTGCGGGCGCCGCCATTAGGCCATCTTGACGGAGATGAGAGACGTGGGGATCGTCTGCAGCCGCCGAGAGGCTTGTTTGGGAGGAAGGTGAACGGGGACCAAGCTTTGCCGTTTGGTCAGACAGACCAGGACTACAGAATGCCGCCCCGAGACAGAGACTACAGGGAGCTAGGGCAAACACACATGGATAGGGACTATAGAGGAAGTGCACCTGGACACTCGGATCTAAGGAGAGGGGATCGGTCATATCCCAGAGACAATGACAGCAGGATCAATGATCAGGACTATAGAAATGTGCCGCCCATGTACAGTGAAAGGCGAGGAGGAGGAGGTGCCATGCCTCGTGGTGGTGCTCGGGGAGGCGGCTATCGAGGCGGCCGGCCGTCGTATGGCCCTCCACGTGGTGCGGGTCACCGCGGAGGGCGCGGAGGGTTGGGCCACAGGAGCCGGGGTGCACCACCCAGGGGCGGACCCCCCAGAGGGCGGGATAAGTGGTAGTGATATGCAAAGGAATACCGTAGACATTCATACAGAAGCGCATTGTTCATGAAGGTGAACGTTATCTCAAATCAAGGGAAGCAGACTTTTAACAAGCTCATGTGTGCATTGAGCTAATATTTTCAGAAGTCTAGTGTTTGACATGAGTGGAAAAGGGGTTCTGATTGAATGTGTAGGGTATATTTATTTCATTTTTAATCACAATCAAGCTAGTCTGTTATTGCCTGTAAAATCATGCATTGTTTTTTTTTTATATATATATATTTGTTAGTTGTGGAGTTGTGGATCCAGGATGTGTCTTAGAGTGCTAGATTTTTGGAAGTGTTGAAATTTTTCAATTTTCAAAGGCGTGTATTTACAGCTTATAAATACACAGTTTTCTTGACAAATAATGAGGTTATTTGAGATGGGGACAATTAATAGTGGAAAATATTATTTTCATTGAATGTACATATATTTTATTAAGTATTCTTGAAGCTGATAATGATAAGATATTAAACCATCAGATCTGCCACATCAAATATTTATTTCATCAGCTACTGATGACCTCAACTGAATTAACAATTGCAGGACAAGATTATTTTGTTTCTTGTTTGTTCAAGAAATGTATTGTTCATTTTGTCGCATGATTTGAATGATAGCATTGTTGTACATTTGATTTTTTTTAATACTTGCATTATAATGCAATGGAGATGTCTGAATTGCGTGCACGTTATTTTGAGCATTGCGCTAATTTTTGGTCAAAATATGCAAATGTGAATACTGAAATTTTTGAGTATAAGTGAAGCGATTTTTTTTTCGTCCAATTTGTATGTTTGTGAGTGTAAGTGAGCTAATTATTCTTGTGTTGTGTATGTGTGAGCATAAGTGATACAATTAATATTGTTTGTCCTTTATTTTGTACACATGGTATTCTGTGTGATTGATAACGCCTGCCAATAAATTGCATTGAACTACCTTGATTTGTTTTATCTATAGATTTAAAATCCAATCATCCATGAATGTATGGATAATATATAGACTGCTCTACCATTAATCCTATTGCCATGAAACCCCAAAACTTTGTGCACACCAAAGAATTACCATTCAACCCCCTTAACTCTAAGCCAACCTTATGATGGACTAAGTGATACATTATTTCATCAAATTAAAGGGATGATGTACATGCTCCGCAAAAGTGGAGCATGATCTCTTTTTCTTGACGTCTCCCCACCCCCCAAAAGTGCAAATATCAGATGTGTGTCTTTCATTCAAAAATTACCTTTGGATACATGTATAATGATATTTTTTTTTATTGTATACATAATATGGCAAAATGCATCGTCGGTTTTCACGTCTTGATCACTCACAATGCCTTTACAAGTCCTTGTTCATACCAACTGCGTATATCGTTGTGAGATTTGACGATGGACAACATGACACTAACATAAAAATTACATATTGAAAATAATAGTACATCTATTCATGGATGTATGTGTGAAAATTTTATACTTTGTCTTATCTCTAATGCCACATTCAAATAGGAAATAGATGAATCCTGATATGAAAATTTTCAGCGCATGCGAAAATTTAAGTGCATGCGAAAAAATCTTAGACCCACAAAAAGTGGAATATCAGAAACATGACCGAACAGCGCCCCCTTCCCCTTCCCCATCGTAAGTAGGACACTGTTCCTCTTTTGAGGAGCGTGACAGGATGTACATGATTCCTCTAAGTTCACGTCCGAACATACCTTACAGATATACATGTTGTTGCACAATAAGAGAGTTGTCATTAAATAGAGGAGGGGGTTGGGGGTTGGGGCGTAAAGAGAAATAGTTTTCTTAATAATTTTTTTCATGTCTCCCTATTGGCATGCCAGCATTTTTTTCATGCTCCCCGGGCACATTTTATGCTTTACCCATAGCCACCCCCACCCCCCTTGCCACACACAGAATTTACAAGTCAAGCTGTTTCGACTAGTTTTTGACGTGGCATCAAAATATGCCTATTAGTGTTGTTAAACAACTGAAAAAGGTATACAGCACAGCACAATGTATATTGGTATAGACTAATAGAAATTCATGGGTGGAAGAACACCTTCAAGCTTCATATATAATGTTAGAATTAGGTTGTAAACTTTACAGAGTCGACTGTTCCTATATTCACTATTTTGTGTTTTTACTTCCTGATCTACACAGTCTATTATCAATTGAAGATATATAAGGTGTTGGAAAACTCAAACAATTGAAGGGTAAGTCGTTGGTTTTATTTAAGTTTATGTTGGTATGGTTTATGATTGTCTGATAAACGAAACAAAATATTGAATAACTATAAATGACTTTTCAAATTGTTGATATGCATAACACTGAATCTGATGAGTATGTTTAATTACGTGACAGTTGTGACTCTAAAATGGATATGGCAATGTGGAGGCCTCGGTGGAGGCCTACTGCATGTTTTCTCAATCATATGTGAATATTCATAGTCAGGGTTGAAAAACGTATTTGTTCAATGATGGCTACGGTACCTAAGCATTCTTATTGAAGCAGGTCCTGCTACTACAAAAATTTCTAGAAACAATCTGAGGTACAGATAACACCTTATAACATGCCATGCGGGAATGATCTATGTAAATTGGCTACGGATGCGTGTGTGACCGTCTTTCATGATCTTTCATAGCTTGGACAAATGAATATCCAACATATCAACCTGTTTTGTTAATCCATTGTTTGATATTTCAATCGGATATGTATCATGCAAAAACTTGAGCAAACACATTAATCAATAGCTAGGCTTCAACCATGACACATTCTGAAGCAAGAGGACAGTTTACCAGGTTGTTGTATGATCTTAATGATCTTATATGCAATCTTTGTTCAATATAGCATAAACGTAGATGCGCACGCCACGTGCATGTGCGCATTTGTGCGGTGGCAGGTCTGCTTCGTGGATGGAAATATTACAAACATTTAAACTTGTGATTGATTCTATTCTACACCAGAATAAGGTTGGTGTGCTGCTGTTAATTGTTAAAGTACTCTCAAATAAGACGTAGTAACCCCCAGTAATCTGTTATCTATTTGCAGAAATACATCCGGTGATTAGATACCACAATGTGTGACGTTTTTGAATGGACAAAAAACAGTTACGATCTTCTGTCATTAGTTGAGGTTTACGAAGATCAATTCCCATTGATAGTGAAAATAACAGGTGGATTTTATGGCTTGGAAACAGGACGTGAAACCGTGAGCAAAAACGAAGTGAGTTTTGTACAGAGTATATCTCACACTGTAACAGTACGTTTCTCTTTTTATGAACAAACTCAGACATTTGACTTTAAAATACAAGATCTTTAAAAAAAATATTCAATATTTCAAAGGTTCTGTATCTTCATTGCTGGAGTAAGCACCACCGAGTAGTGGCCAAACACAGCAATGGGAGGAGATATTTCAGTATTCCTGCATCTTACCCTCACACGTTTACAGCTACAAAAGACGGACAACGTGAGTAACAAGTCAAATGGAACGTCTGATATAAGATAGCGTTTCCAAACCCTCACCCGACTCTGAATGGTACCATGTTGTAAGCATTTTAATACAAATACACGATAATTGAAACTTATATACTGAGCATATATACCGTGATGTTACTTGAACTGTTAAATGGATTATATATATACCTGTTGTTGATACTAGCAGAAAATAACAACATTTCCACCTTCTATTTCTATACCATTCTTACATGGATATAAATGTTTGAAAATTGGTCCTCAAAATCAGCAGATATACCCATACATTGCAAAACTCATCCAACACCGACGGACAGTTGAAGCACCGTGAATTGTGTCCCTGTATTTTAGATATTGGAAGGGGGACGTTGTCTGCGCTGTTGGACACCAACATAAAACCCATCAACATCACCCTGGAAGACGCTCAAGCCAGCCTCAAGTCACAGTGCGACCCGAAAAAGGCCTTCAAGTTTACAGTGAGCAAAACACACCGTAGCCGGATTAGAATGAACAGTAACATCACAATTACTAACACGTGTAGTACTATAAATCTACTATTTTCATATTTCACAACACATAGAAAATAACTAACCATTTGACAGTTTTGTCTGCTTCTCTAGACATTTTCAAAAATGCTCATTGCGCATGTCAGGTCATGATTGACGGCCGCCGTCCCCGTCTGCCACAAGCACTGGGTCGTAGACTCTCGCAAGCTGGTGGCCACCCTCGTCTCTGCCAGTGCTTGCCGTAGACGGGGACGGCGGCCGTCAATCATGACCTGACATGCGCAGTCAGCATTTTTGAAAACTGTCTATAGACACTGAGAGAAGCAGACAAAACTTTCAAATGGTTAGTTATTTTTCATGTGTTGTGAAAGATGAAAATAGTAGATTTATATGATTACCAACACAATGAACTCATTCAAGGATGTGTAGTACTAGTAGGCTTATTAAGTAAATTTAGCATTAATTTAATAGTGTCCTATTTCATGCACATATACAGTTAAGCCCCCACAAAGTCAGTGTGAGCATTTTTGCTATAAGTTTCACGTTTGAATTATATCTGACGGTTCCGTGCCAGAATAAGCACCCATAGGCAGATCCAGGTGAGCGGGGGGCCGCAGGGGGCGCGCTCCGCCCCCCTTTTGCCACCAAAATACTTTATTTTCATAGGGTTTTTCATGAAATCCCGTAAGTGCGCCCCCTCCTTTCCTTAAGTGCGCCCCCCCCCCCTTTCCGAAAACCTGAATCTGCACCTCATTTCACACACACCCAGCAGTATCGATTATGGAGTTTGATAAAAACTATGATTCCACGTTAAAACGTCTGAATAAGTTTTTGATAACAAATAAGAGTTTGGAAAGAGCTTGAACGGATGACTATTGTCCTGCTACATGAACGTTAATAATATATAGACTTTGGACGGTTAGTTTAACATCTATACTGCGTAGCCGGGCGAAGAGCATTCGCACAAGTAAACCTGCTGATCTTTACTCCCTGCGCATATATATTATATAAGGATATAATTCACGCCTAGCATACAAACATAGCATCCCGTTCATTATAGTTAATTCAGACAAAACTAGATGTATTCGTCTGTGGATAAACGATCTTGTACATGTATATTATCATAATAAAAGAAAATCCCTATCCCACTATTCATTTGCTATTTTCGTTGTGATAGTCAGTGTACGCGTTGATATTCGATTCCACACAGTATAATAATGTGCCAAGTTATAAGTTGCTGTTCGAATGTGAAGATCATGACAATTCTTTTTTTACAGCATGTTCATGTTGGAATATACAATATTCACGCCTGTCTCTATTTCAGGACTTGATCGTTACAGACGAATACGACGAAAAGTATGTGAAAGCTAATGCAATATCAGATGGTAATGTGCACCATAGTAATTTCTTGTTCACATTGTTAGAAATTCTTTGCAAGCAGACATTTGAATTCGAGAACATGTAAACATTTTCAACTGTTTTCAGGAGCAATAAGTAATGAGGTGAGTGTTATTCCTTGTTACGGCAAAGCTCAAATGGCTGTGGCCCAAGGTTTGACTCGCAGGTCTGAACAACAGTGGGAGGATTACAAGGCTGTCATCGCGGAACGAGTGGCTACCATTCCTTACGATAGCGCAAAGCCCAATGAAGGTACGTATATGATATCCTCGCCACTCATATTGAATTCTAACCTTGCCATGCAGCTGGTAATCAAAATTTTCAAAAACACATTGAGATAAAATATATTTAAGTTCTTTTCTGAACATCTGGGGGGGGGGGTGTTTCTGATGGCCCGCTGAAGATTCTGATGCTTAATTAAGCACCTATTGTATTTCCAGACGTGATTCTCTTCACACAAAGCATGGTCGATGATGCCAATTCCGTGTACGAGCACATCGAACCCTCGCACTACCTCTCACTGGCTGCGGGCAGGAAAGAACAAGACACGTACGATGCTTTGCAGCCTCATGGAGAAACGCGCCACAGGTTAGTGCCACGAGATGCCACGAGATGGAACCCCGCCCCATGCAGTAGGCCTAACATTTGCAGTGCTATATGATGCTTTCATTAATTCATAGGCAACGTTGCATGTGTGCGTTGGTCAGAGTAACGCTACTAAATTCGTACGCTTGAGGCGGATGATCTTGGCTTGATGACCTATTTTCCCATGACACTTAGAACTAGAAGTGAATGAGCTAAAATGACGATGTATCGTGATTCATGGTATATCACACTCCCCAATCGATGTTCTCTGTGTGTGATATTTTCTTTGATGTATGCCAAGTTTCGAACTATGTGGTGATTCTGAGATTTATATGCACGTCCAATTAAGATCACCTATACACAACAAAGCCATTTCTCGCTCAACCGAGCCTCAACAGAGATGTCACCGTGATCAACCATCAAGAAACCACTTCGCTATTGAGATGAGTTTAGGGCAGCCCACAGTTGATCTTATTTTGCCATACAATGTGATAAGTTCTATAGTGCACCAGTTTACATCTATGGTGTCCTGATCGTACGGTTTTGCCGCAGTGACGAGGACGTTGTGCCACGTGACCCGGCGCCGCCGCGGCGCCGGAAGTCGTCTGACGCGGGCGCGATCGCCGCGCAGCTACAGCGGGTGTTCGCCGAGAAGAAAGCCAAGGAAAAGGTGAGATTGTCGTGTGTATAGTGGTGCTCAGGGAGGTGCATAGTACCCACGTGCGTACATTACTTTTTGTTAAATATTACCATATTTTTGGACGTGCCATTGCTATGGTAAATAATAGTATAGGCCCTATCATACTATTACTCCTCAGACCGTCTATTGCAAACTTTTGTCGCTACTTCAAGACCTTAATTTTATTACTCCCCAATTGGGAAGATTTGTATCGAATGATATATATTGACGTGAAAAGAACTCGTGACATTCACGGCGTGCACGCACGGAGCAATGTTTTGTGTAGGCCTACCTCTTAAAGGTTTGAAATTCTGGATGTTGCTTACATTCATGACATGTAATTACTTCGAATGGCAAAGAACTAAAAACTGTGAACATATTAATGAAGCACACATTTGTATAATATGTAACTAAAGACAACAAAACACGTGAGGTGAAGATTTGCTTTTCTTGTTATGCACAACAATAAATTTTCTTTGCAGAAACCTGCAGCCCAACCAAATGTTCCGCCCAAACCAGTGAAACCCTCCACGCCAGCGAAACCCACAAAAGATTTATCAAAGAAAAGTAAACGATGTAAATTTATAAATTCTCTGGAAGATGTTGACGAGGATATATCAAAGCTCACAATTGATGAGGTTGGAAAATGCTTATCATTATTAAAGTTGGATGCGTATAAAACAGCTTTTATCGAGGCTCAAGTCAACGGGCACCTGCTTAAAACATTTGATGAGAAGATTCTAATGGAAGGATTTAACATGACATGCTTAAATGCTAGAAAGGTTATTGCATTTGCAAAAGAGGGGTACAGACCAGTGTAAAAAGACACTTTAATACGTGTCCATTTATTAGACTGATCGTGAAATGAGTTGTTAAACATTGACTGCAGAGGAGTAAGGCCATAAATGAATCTGAGCAAGGGTCCCAGCATCATGGGTGCGTGTGTATGTGGTATGTACACTGCATATATATATATATATACTGCTAGGATTTATGAACAGTATACCATCCACATACTATTTTTAATAGTATTTATGTGTAGGGTATAGTGCTTGTGAATCATGATAAATCATATACATAACCGATACCACCCCAACCATCACCCAATGATGGGGGCCGGTTTACAAGGTGTGATGTTGGAAAAAAGAGGCCAAAACTTAGGGATGTGGGGAAAGGCCCCCCAAAGGAGGTATGTGGGATTTCAAGGAAGTGGGATGTGGGAAAACGCCTTAAAATTTGTGTGATATGGGAAAAAAGGCCAAAAATTATAGATGTGGGAAATAAGACTAAAAAATTAGAGATGTTTTTTTGCCTCATACCCCCCCCCCACTTCCACCACCACCATGATGCTAGGGCGCATGCACATAAGTTTCCTTTTATTTTCTTTGGAAAAAACTTTTCAACACGATTTTCATGGACCTGTGTGATACTGACATTTGCTTTCACGCTGTATTATTTT
>CM032666.1:53046649-53063671 GCA_019095985.1 Streblospio benedicti | reverse complement strand
GAAGAGACCTGTACGTGCTCTATAAAATATAGCCCATTGTCATTTATGTTTACGTTTAAATTAGTTAATCATTAACGATTATTCCTCTTCCACATACAAAAGTTATCTAGAAAATAATGGCTTAGAAAATACATTTATCTGTTTTGTGTTAAACAAAGTGGACAGCAATATAATGATGTGCACACCGTGAACTGAGCGCTGACATTCCAAGCCACGAGGTCAAATGCGTGACTGTGTTCGCTGATGGACACCTTTCATGCCTTTCATGTGTGTTATTAACCATCATTATGACACGAGTAGTGTTAGTTTGCATGTGGCATGGCACTGAGAAGGATACCTTAGTTGAGTTTTTAATCATTATGAATGATAAACACACTTGCCAGGGAATAAAACAACAACGTTAGTGAAAGTTGTGCAAAATGTGTTGAATGGTAAAAATCTATTCAATTAGTGCTTCCAAGCTTCATATCCTGCGGGACTTAACATTTTCAGTACTGAAGACCACCAGAAAATCACAGTGGACTTGATGATTGTGTTGGAGCGTTTGCTGTAAGCTTCTGTCGTACGACTATAAGATCCTACTATCCACCATAATGCAGCTGTTGCATTTTTAGCTGCTTTGATATGTGAAAAAAACGTGTATCCAGGTATGATTGGTCTTACGTCTTCGTCTACGACCTGACAAAGCTGAAGACGATAAACAAAAGTAAAGTGGCTTTTGTTGTTTCTGCTGCTGCTGCTGCTGCTGCTGCTGCTGCTGCTGCTGCTGCTGCTGCTGCTGGGCCATGCTGCCGGCCCTCCTCGTGCTCCTGGGCCTGCTGGTGCGGGAGGCGCGTGCGCACGGCTATGTGATCGAGCCGGCGTCTCGCGCCAGCGCGTGGCGAGCCGGCTTTGACACGCCGACCAACTACGAGGACGCGGCCCTCAACTGTGGGGGAGTGGAGGTGAGCGGGGGGCGGGGGGGGGGGCTTGGAGGGCGTGGTGGTGGTGAGGAGCGACTTGGGCGAGGGGCTCTTTTTTTTATTTCTTCCTCATATAAAGTTCATCATCCAAAGAGTCTAATTTGGGGCATGTCTGATGTGGAGACATTCTGGAGAAGTTAAAATTGTCCTCATAAGACACCTTGTCCACATAAGACAGGTTTTGGCGATTTGTGTAAGAATAATTCGTGTGCATTTATAGGCTCACTTAAGTAAAAGTTATTTGCCGGTCGGTTTATATGTATGACTTGTACAAGCATTACAATTGTGGGTATATCAAGTACATTTTTGTTTCACTCTAAATGTGTAGTTTGTAAGCAAGGAGATGTGATGATGGACTCCCGGGATGAACTCAAACTATGTCGAAAGAACCCTTTAATTTGGACATACATACCACCACCAGCACCTCTCACGGTCAATATTTTGAGTCTGCATAAATGTTGTTTGTTAGTCACTTCATACTAACCTACTTGAAACAACTAATTAACGTTTTAATCGTAATTGCTTTGAACTATTACGCTCAATTTGTTTGATAATTTGGCCTGAACAGCATGTGTGAAAATTGCAATAAACTGCCCGGGGGACGAACAGTTTTTTACGTGTAAAACATCAAGTCGCAACCTGGTCGTCAGTGAATATGTCCTGTACGATGCACATAAACGCTTGTGTTTTGACCAGCTGAATGATAGAGAGTGGCTGAATCCATACCTTATCAACGTCAGTGCTCTACCGCAAATGCTTGTTAAAGAACTGCATGCCAAAGCAGTGAACGATGTTCCGTGATACACTGCCGAAGCTAAATGTTTTCTAAAAATTCCAATAAAAATGAAAGTTTGCGTACGTTACTTATGCATAATAGTTGAATAAATAAGTATAATATGTGTATAGTTGTGTATAAATAAGTGTCCAATTTGATCCGTCTACGACTATACAAGAAGTACGTGTGCATGTGTGCAGCAAAAACTTCTGATAGCCGGCTGTAAGACGAACACCACGAGCTTCACCGTTTTCTCCACTCAGTTGGTGCCGCTGTTGCCGCTCCCGGTACGGGCACCTGTCTGCATCTTCTTGTCCACTCTGCAGTCTATTTGGCTGGACCTGCGCTTGCCCCAGCTGTACGCAGACGATGGGACGGTAAACGCAGCACATGGGCATGTAAATTTACACTCCGTGCCGTGCTACCGCTAGCTTCGTTCTTTCTCACGTTTGCCCCATACTCACAAGGGGTCCACTTGTTTAGACGAAGAAGAGACGCACTTAAGTTTCAGCACGATGCATGGCGTTTTGAAGCACTTAACACCTGTCTTTACATCTTTTTGCTGCAGGTGCAGTATTCCCAGAACGGCGGGCGCTGCGGCGTGTGCGGGGACCCGTGGCACGCGGTCAGGGAGCACGAGGCGGGCGGCACGTACGCCACAGGTGCGGGATAGAGAGAGAGAGACAAATGCCGTGATTCCTAAATTATTTTAATGCTTGTATATGCTAAATATTCTTTGGGGTAAAGCCAATCGTTTTCGTTTTGTTTTGTTTTTATTCTGAACAGCGTCTCCACTCTCCAGAAAATATTAGCTTTTCTGTCTTCTTTTTAACTCATCATGCACTAAGATCAGTCTAAGACCACGCACTACACATATAAAATAACTTTCCCAAATCATCATGACATGAATGGGATATTTGAAAATTATTGAATGCCACATTCACACTTACCTACTATAGAGTTACTATAACTAGTGACGCCTTTACACTGTGATTGTGTGCTGAGTATACTCGAACCATAGACTGCGGATGTGTATAATATATACATATATCAACAGTCTATGGTCAGATTATACTCAGCACAAATTATTAATATACTAGTATTCAGTACATTTAGAAACTAATCGATGATATAGTTACCCAAAATAATCCCCCCCGTGGGGAAAATCTAAATCTGATGTCTTTTACTTAGGTTAATCTGTAGGTATGGGCCTTGGAAGGTTGAGATTGAGATTGGGGCTTAATTAAGCACTACTCCAATTAAGCACCCATCCCACTGAATCCATAACTATGCTTCAAGTACATCTAATATTTACCAATCATAATACAGTTCTCTCTTTTTTCTATCAGGAACAATAACCAAGCATTACAGTCAAGGACAGGTCGTGCATATAAAGGTTATTCTGACTGCAAATCACCAGGGCTGGTTCGAGTTCCGACTTTGTCCCGTCAATAACAAGCATGTGAAGGCCACGCAGGAATGCCTGGACCGGAACCTCCTCACTATTCTGCCAGGAGGCACCAGATACACCGTATGTGAAAACAGTATGAATTGTGAAGTGGAACATTTTAAGATATGCTTAGATCCTTCTTAGTTGTAAGTGGGTTGGTTCTTGCGGCGATTTTCATTATTATTGCAGAAGCTAAACATAAGTTTAATATGATAAGTGCGCCCAAATTTCAGTAGAACTGTGAAAGTAGAACACTACAATGGGCAGCGATGTGTGTTATACCAGTATATCCATATTCAGTTGTGAGATGTGTCCACAGATTCTCATAATGTTGTGAGCTGGTGCAATATATAAGATGGATGTCTTAGAGGACTGAGCATGGGCCTTTGAAGCACCGCGCCACTCCATTTCCCTTTTACTTGAGGTGGCGAACATATGCTTGGGTGTCCCAATTTAAGCGTGGGCTATTTGGGACGCAGTCGATTGTCTACCCCCACGCCCACGTAGTGGAGTGTGATGCGCACCCCGTGACACTAGAATGCCGTCACTCATCTCTCTCCCTCCGTAGGTGCAGAAGGACGTGATGGAGCACAGCCTGCAGGTGCGCCTGCCCGCCCACGTGACGTGCACGCAGTGCGTGCTGCAGTGGAAGTACAACACAGGTGACGTCACGGACACTTTTCCTTACTTATGTTATATTGCAACGCTTTTAATAAATGGTATGAGGGGTCAATACATCCCACATCACCATTTCCCTTGGGTATCATTTCCCACATCCCTCTTTTTCAGGCATTCCCCCACATCCCACTTCCTTACGACACCCATTCTAGTTATGACGTGTGGTGTACAAGGACTTCACCATCCCACATTGATGGTGAGGTCAGATAAAACACGGGTTGTCTGATATTCTGTTGTTGAAAATATGTTTTTTTAATCTGATTGCGCTGTGTTTGTAGCCAACAGCTGGGGCTATGACCGCGGGAACGAGGTGAGCTGTCTCGGCTGCGGTCTGCAGGAACAGTTCTATGCATGTTCAGACGTCGCCATAGCAGCGGTAAACATTTCCATATGCGTATGCTACTGTGTGAAATAATATTCTCAAGTCCCAACGTATCAACAGTATCAAACAATGACATATTTGTTCCATACCATCACATTCCAGTCACTATATGATACTCAGCGATCGTGACTACTTGGTGACCTTCATCAATGGCGCCGATGCCCTATCGGAATATTGTCTAAATTTGTCATTCAATGTATTTATATTTGCAGACGGGCCAGCCGGTACCCAGCATCATCCAAGGACAACAAACTGCCGGCGTATCACCATCGACAGATGTTTTCTCCTTATTGCCATTTCTCACCTCAAACCTCGCCAATTTGCCAGCACTTCTCCACACGTCAGCCTCGAGCAGCAGCACTCAACCCCAGTCGCCTGCCCCTCCTCCAGCCAGCGCGTCACATCTTCAGTCTTTCACTTTTGGTCCTGAAACTGCAACCAGCACGAGCCGCCTATCTCCAGCGCCATCTCACCAAACAGAGCTCCATAAGGGAATAGCACAACTCATCAAGCAGTTGTCCAGCAGTATATCCTCAAACCCCAAGTCTCAAGTGACTAGCGTACCGTCGTCCAGTGTCAAAGACTGGATTTGGAAGCGCAGTCGTAGATCAGTGATGGCGATGCCGACCCCAAGTCCTATCCTGGGGGTGGGTTGCCGAGCAACAGGGCTCTGGTCCACGGTGCCTGGAATGGGGCATTGGTGCACGATCAATTGTAATGGTGGATACTGTCCGAGCACACACTGTATTTGTATGGGATACTGATATTGTGTGAATAGTCCACGACACCATCCGGACAAACGTGTATATAATGTATCGGTGTTGGTATTTATTGCATTTATTGTATATTTCATAGTGAGGTGTAATTTTCAAGATAATGAATTGGCTTTGTTCATGTTGAGAGAGCTTAAATGATTACAAGATGACTTATCATTATTTATACTTGTCTTAGACACAGCCACTCTTTGATTCTACCATGTATTTATTCAACGAAAATCATCAATGAAGTGCAACAGTTGATTGCGTGAATTGTGTTCTAGATAAGTGCTATTTACAATGGCACATATACAAAAGAACTACTATAGTACTATATAAATGAATAAATATCACAGCTGCCATACCGTCATACAGCTGTATGATCAGTTAAAGATACAGGGGCACCAGCCCTCCTTCCATCATTCTTTCTCATCATTTTAACTGGATCTCGGGGTGCATGAGCCCCAGACCTGGTGTGTTGCTGCCATTGTAACTAACCGAAAAAAATAATACAGCGTGAAAGCAAATGTCAGTATCACACAGGTCCATGAAAATCGTGTTGAAAAGTTTTTTCCAAAGAAAATAAAAGGAAACTTATGTGCATGCGCCCTAGCATCATGGTGGTGGTGGTGGGGGGGGGGGGGTATATGAGGCAAAAAAACATCTCTAATTTTTTAGTCTTATTTCCCACATCTATAATTTTTGGCCTTTTTTCCCATATCACACAAATTTTAAGGCGTTTTCCCACATCCCACTCCCTTGAAATCCCACATACCTCCTTTGGGGGCCTTTCCCCACATCCCTAAGTTTTGGCCTCTTTTTTTTCCAACATCACACCTTGTAAACCGGCCCCCATCATTGGGTGATGGTTGGGGTAGTATCGGTTATGTATATGATTTATCATGATTCACAAGCACTATACCCTACACATAAATACTATTAAAAATAGTATGTGGATGGTATACTGTTCATAAATCCTAGCAGTATATATATAGCAGTGTACATACCACATACACACGCACCCATGATGCTGGGACCCTTGCTCAGATTCATTTATGGCCTTACTCCTCTGCAGTCAATGTTTAACAACTCATTTCACGATCAGTCAAATAAATGGACACGTATTAAAGTGTCTTTTTTACACTGGTCTGTACCCCTCTTTTTTGCAAATGCATAACCTTTCTAGCATTTAAGCATGTCATGTTAAATCCTTCCATTAGAATCTTTCTCATCAAATGTTTTAAGCAGGTGCCCGTTGACTTGAGCCTCGATAAAAGCTGTTTTATACGCATCCAACTTTAATAATGATAAGCATTTTCCAACCTCATCAATTGTGAGCTTTGAGTAGTATGGAGGTCGCTTAGGATTTTCTCATTAACATAATACATTCCAGGCCTCGCCTTATAGGGCAAAGACCTTGACCACCACCTGTCAAGCACGCCGCGACCAAAGCCATTAGCGCCGCCGCCGCAGCCAGCCGCCACCAGCCGCCGCACGCTAGCTGCTCAGCTCAACTCGCATTCTCTCTCTGATGAGCGCTTTGTAGTAGCGGCAACTATCGAGACACATGCTATTTATATATACCCGTGACATCGTGCTGCCAGACTATATCATCAGTGTTCTTATATACTAGCTGTATAGTAATCGTAGAATTGTCAGTGTTTAAGCGACTCGGATATCGTAAATTCGCCTAGTTTAATCGCCATATACCCCTCAGCTGAGAAAAGAATCTCGGCGTACATAAAAACCTTAGCATTCTGCGGACGTTTTACCAATATTTTATCCACACACCAACCCGAATGAGGGTGTGGTAAACTTACATAATTTAATCCAATTGTAAGACATTACGCACTCATACTGCAATGGTAAGAAGACCGACTTGATAGCCGGCTGTAAGACGAACACCACGAGCTTCACCGTTTTCCACTCAGTTGGTGCCGCTGTTGCCCCGGTACGGGCACCCGTTCGCATCTTCTGTCCACTCTGCAGTCTATTTGGCTGATCTGCGCTTGCCCCAGCTGTACGCAGACGATGGGGACGGTAAACGCAGCACATGGGCATGTAAATTTACAGCAGTCTCGTGCCGTGTTACCGCTAGCTTCGTTCTTCTCACGTTTGGCCCATACCTCTAAGTGGGGTCCAATTTTTGTTTAGACGAAGAAGAGACGCACCCATGTTTCAGCATCGGTGATGTATTTATGCGTTTTTGAAGCACTTTACACCTGTCTTTACATCTTTTGCTGCAGGTGCAGTATTCTGCGAACGGCGGGCGCTGCGGCGTGTGTGCGGGGACCCGTGGCACGCGGTCAGGAGCACGAGGCGGGCGGCACGCACGCCACAGGCGGGATACAGAGACAAATGCCGTGATTCCCAAATTATTTTAATGCTTGTGTATGCTAAATATTCTTTGGGGTAAAAGCCAATCGTTTTCGTTTTTTTATTTTTTTTTTTGTGTTTTTTAATGCTGAACAGTTGCCCCACTCTCCAGAAAATATTAGCTTCTTCTGTCTTCTTTTAACTCATCATGCACTAAGATCAGTCTAAGACCACGCACTACCATTAATATGTAAAATAACTTTCCAAGTCATCATGACATGAATGGGATATTTGAAAAATTATTGAATGCCACATTCACACTTACCTACTATAGAGTGACTATAACTAGAGTGACGCCTTTACATCAGATTGTGCTGCGTATACTGAACCATAGACTGCGAATGTGTATGGGTCATATACATATATCAACAGTCTATGGTCAGATTATACTCAGCAAATTATTACTATACTAGTATTCAGTACATTTAGAAACTAATCGATGATATAGTTACCCAAAATACTCGTGGGGAAAATCTAAATCTGATGTCTTTTACTTAGGTTAATCTGTAGGTATGGGCCTTGGAAGGTTGAGATTGAGATTACTAATTAAGTTAATTACCCAAGCACCCATCCCACTGCCGAATCTTACATAACCATGCTCGCACATCTAATATTTACCTTTCAATCATAATACAGTTCTCTCTCTTTTCTATCAGGAACAATAACCAACATTACAGTCAAGGACAGGTCGTGCATATAAAGGTTATTATTCTGACTGCAAATCACCAGGGCTGGTTTGAGTTCCGACTTGTCCGTCAATAACAAGCATGAAGGCCACCCAGGAATGCTCTGACCAGAACCTCCTCACCATTCTGCCGGGGAGGCTCAGATACACCGTAATGTGAAAACAGTATGAATTGTGAAGTGGAACATTTTAAGATATGCTTAGATCCTTCTTGGTTGTAAAGTGGGTTGGTTCTTGCGGCGATTTTCATTATTATTAAAACTAAAAATGATAGTTTAATATGATAAGTGCGCCCAAATTTCAGTAGAACTGTGAAAGTTTTAAAGTGTCACAAAGTTCAAGTGTCTCTATTGCAATTCAAATGTCCTTAAAAATCTGAAAACACATAGGAACACAACTAGAAAAACAATTTAACAACTTCAACCTTTATTTAACAACTTCATCTAACTCTAGGAATGTGGGTGGACTACCACTATCCTGTTAGCACACACAAACTTGTATTGGGCATTATTCTGGCCCATTCACTGTAGTAGAACTAGTCTCTATCTGTATTTGGCGGTAATTTTCACGGTTCGACCACAACGCGTCTTTATCGGGTTGTTAGATTGCTCTGGGGGTTGTTCAGCTGATGGTACTGGATTAGCAGGAGTTGTAGTTTCTGTTGCCTTGGTAGCTCTGTTTTTGGTAGCTTGTGCAGGTTTCACTTTACATGGTGTTTTAGCACATTCCGTTCCATTTATAGTCATTTCATGCTTCTTTACAGTTTTATCATGACCGACTATTTCTGGATCTTTGTTGTTTGTCTTCGGAGACATTGGCTCTTTCGGTCTCATCTTTTTATTTGATTTCACAGTTGCTGCAGGAGCGTTTGATTTACTTTGTTCTGGTTCTTGTGTTGGTTCACTGGGTTCACATGATACTACTGGTGTTTTGACAGGCTTCAGTTCAACACAATTTCGTCAGTAACTTTGGTCTTCTGTCTCAATCTCGTACGATCTTTCATCTAGTCTCTTTGTCACTGCAGCCTTTTCCATTCCTTTTTTCCTTTCTGATGGGGTTTCATTCTCACTGTTTCTCCTTCTTGTAATGGGTTCAGGTCTCTTGCAGTCATATCATAGTAAGCTTTTTGTCTCTCTTTGCTCATGCGTTTCAGCTCAGGATTATATGTTGTTGTTGGTTTAAGTAGTGAGGCAGCCAGGTAATAGTGTTTTTGTTCGGCGATTCATAAGGATCTGTGCTGGGCTTGCTAACATTCCTTGAGTCGGAGTATTTCGATGATAAAGGAAAGCGAGATAGATGTCTGATTTTGCCTTGGCAGCCTTCTTGATGAGCTTCTTTGCGGTCTTGACTGCAGATTCGACTTGACCATTGGACTGGCTATGACCTGGGCTGATTGTCAAATGCTCGAAATCCCAGTCTTTGGTGAGATGCTGAAATGATGTGCTGTTAAACTGTGGACCATTATCGCTACCACTTGATCAGGTATGCCGTGACGGGCAAAATGGGCTTTCAGTTTTTTTTAATCACTGCTCTGGACTCTGTGTTCTCCAGGCGATCAACTTCCCAGAAATTCGAGGTGTAGTCTACTGTGATCAGGTACTTGTCTTCTCCAACTGAGAACAAATCATTGCGGATCTTGGACCAGGGCCTATCAGGGACATCATGTGGCATGAGGGTTTCTTTCTGATAGCCCGTCTGATACTCACTGCAGATATCACAACGTTGGATGTAATCTTTGATTTCTTGATTCATACTTGGCCAAACACGCTTTCTCTGGCTCTGCGCAGGCATCCCTCCCATACCGAGATGTGAAGAGTGTATTCTTTCTTTGATAGTCTTGCGTAGACTTCCAGGGATCACTACTCTCTCTCCACGAAAGATAAGTCCATCTTGTGCTGACAACTCGTCCCTGTACTGAAAATACGGATGAACCTGAGATGGCAGGAGAGTCTTGTCTTCTGGCCAGCCTTTAAGAATGACATCCATGAGCAGATGCATGGTCTCATCTTGAATTGTGCTTTCTTGAATCTGGCTGAGGCGATCGCTGGTAATCGGGAGATACTTGACCATATTGATTTGTTCGAACTCTTCTTGTGGATTTTCTCTCCTCACAGTTTGATGGGAACGCTCTTGACATTGTGTCTGCGAGATGCATTTCTCTGCCAGGCTTGTACACGATGGTAACTTGGTACTTCTGCATCCTCATTAACATTCCTTGTAGCCTTCGTGGAGCCTTGAATAGGGACTTCTTGAGGATGGACTCCAAAGGCTGATGGTCAGTGAAAACAGTCACATGTCGGGCAAGGTATACTGATGGAACCTCTCTAAGGCAAAGACAATGGCTAGTAATTCTTTTTCTATCTGTGCATACCTTGTTTCCACATCACTGAGAGCTCTGCTTGCGTAGCTGATTGGTCGATTGTTTTGAAGTAGGGCTGCTCCGAGGCCTTTTTCTGAACTGTCACACTGAATTGCCAGAGGTTTACTGGAGTCGAAGTATTTCAGGCAGGGAGCTTCGGTCACCAGTTTCTTGATCTCATCAAATGCCGCTTGTTGAGGATTTCCCCAGTTCCAGGGCACGTCTTTTCTGGTGAGTTGTCTGATGGGTTCCATCACGTCAGACAGTCTTGGAAGGAACTTTGCCAAATAATTGACAAAACCATTCAGTCTTTGCACGCCTTTCCTGTCTTCCGGAGGAGGCATCTGATCTATGGCTTGGCACTTGGAGGGATCTGGCTTCAGGCCTTCTGAGGTGACAAGATGTCCAAGAAAATTGACAGACTTTTGCCGAAGCTTGAGTTTACTCTGATTCAGGCGTATACCGACTTCTTGGCATCGTTGTAGGAGGGCAGACAGCTTTATGTCGTGGTCTTTTATGGCATCTGTCTCAGTTTCACCAGTGCCATATAGAAGAATGTCGTCTGCGACACAAAGAACTCCAGGTAAATCTCCAATGGCTTCATTCAGTTTCCTTTGGAAGATTTCTGAGGAGACGTTACAGCCAAAAGGAAGACGTAGGAATCTGTAACGTCCATAGGGTGTAGAGAAGGTTGTTAGGAAGCTGCTGTTATCATCCAGCTGGACGTGCCAGTATCCAGCCTTCAGATCCAGGGTTGAGAAGATCTTAGCATCTGTCAGGTCAGGGAGAAAATCTTCTAGGATAGGCAGTTGGTACCTCTCTCTTTTCAGGGCTTTATTCAGGCTTTGAGGATTGATACATATTCTAAGGTCACCAGATTTCTTTGTAGCTATAACAATGTTGCTTACCCAGTCTGTGGGAGTCTTCACAGGTGTGATGATTTTGTTCTTGCACATTTTCTTGAGTTCTGCTTTGAGCTTTTCTTTCAGAGCTTGAGGGACTCTTCGTTGGGGTGCTATCTCTGGTGTTACCTCAGGATCAACGTGGAGTTTAACTTCACCAGGGAGCGTGCCAAGTTCGTCACTAAATACCACTGGAAAAGTTGAAATGGGATCACAGGGTACGGTGATTATAGCAACTTGTTTGAAATGATGAGAGTTGACCGTAATCAGTCCCATTTTTTGGCTTGCCTTGCTTCCGAGGAGAGGGATGAAGCCGTTGTTGTCCGGTACAATAACGAACTTGCAGGAGAACTTCTCTTGAGTTACAGGATTACAAATAGGAACATGTGCTTCTCCAAGGGGCTTTACCACAGCTTTGTTCCACATTTGAAGAATGGTAGAAGTTTTTGTAATCTGAGCGTCACCAGCTAGGGTGCTTGGGGGGTAGAACATTCACTGTTGCCCCACAGTCTACTTGTATTTTGACTGGCTTGTTGTAGATCAGTAACTCCGCGTAGATAGCATCTTTCCGAGATGACACAGCATTTACTACACTAAGGGTTTCCACTTCAGAGATTTTCGAGTCAGTTTCACAGATTTCGGAGTCAGTTTCAATGTCAGTGGATTCTTCATGGATTTCATGGACTTTTTTTGGTTTTCTTGCACTTTGATGCGAAATGATTGAGTCCTCCACATTTTTTACATTTCTGTCCTACTGCTGGGCACTTCGATTTTATCATTTCATGCTCTTGACCACAGTATTGACAAGTTTTGATAGGATACTTTTTTCTTGAAGAGTGCTTTGATGAGTGGTGCTTTGAGGAGGAGTACTTCTTACTGACACGGTGAACTTCAGTAGGAGCCTGTATCGTAGACATTCTGTGTGCTGTTGCCTCGGCGGCTTTACACATGTCGATGCTATCAGCGAGAGTCAGTTTCTTGACGGCCAACAGCTGTTTCTGTGTTTCTTTGTTATGGATTCCCATGACTATTCTGTCGCGGATTAGTGAGTCATTTAGGTCTTTGAAGTCACAGGTTTTCGAAAGTTCTTTTAAATCTGCTATGAAGGTATCGAATGGCTCATCTGGATGTTGTGATCGCATGTTAAAACAATATCGCTCATATGTCTCATTAATTTCGCTGATTAGTTGCCCATCCATCTTCTCGATGGTGTCTTTGAGAGTAGGAGTTTCTGGTAGATCCAACTGATTGTAGAGCTTGAGTGCTTCCATGCTCATTCTGGATTGAAACATGGCCACTTGTTCTCAGTTCGATTCGCCATCCAGCTTAGACAAAGTAACATAATTTTGCCACTGTTGTTTCCATAATTTCCATGATTCTCCTTTGTTCGTCTTGGAGAAAGTGAGAGGTGCAGGAGGTGCAACTCCAGGGAACTTGCGAGGTGCAAGCACAGGACGTTCAGCTGCAGCATTTCTTTCTTGGTCTCTGAGTGCAGTATTTTCATCACGCAGGGTTTGTATCTGGTTTTGCAGGGTTTTTTACAGCCTGTGCTAGGTCTTCCAGTTCAGTCATCACGTAGGAGGAGGTGAGAGAAGGTTACAGGTTGTCACAGAATCTCAGGATGCAATGGCTGTCGCGGTATTATGCTTGTATTATCGCTCACCAGGTTTGACAGGAGGACTTCACAGCAGTAAACGAGGATTGAGCACAGGTAGGTTGACGCAGAGGACCACTGCCACCATCTTTTATTATGCCCTTTGTTTATAAAACAACAGTCTTTACGCAGGAGGAGATTTTCATAAGACCTTTATTCCATGACAATACACTTGAGTATGTGGCATATGACAACGAGGCTGGTAAGGGAGCATACAGTATTTCAATACACATATTGTTACAGTAAGGGAGCATACAGTATTTCAATACACATAAATGTTACAACCCCCCACATTTTCTCCAATATCCGTGTGTAAAGATGTTGCAAACTGCACATAATTTCCACCTATTATATCCACGTGTTAAATGATGCTTCATTTCTGGTGGATTCCACCATCAATTGCCCACTGGGTGTTGATGGTAGATCTAGGCAGGTGTCAAAAGTAGGTTGCACTGACTTCACACACTATAAAAACGGGATTGAAAATCAATATGGCATTTGGCTTAAGTATTGCAAAGCCAAAGTACTAGTAGTATTAGTATTAGAAGTGGCACTGCTTTTGTTTTCAATGTCGCGTTTTGATAAAAATTCAAATACTCTAACACATGTTTGTCTAATGACAGTGGACTCTATATGACAATGTGGAGAATGTTGTTGTGCACCGTGAGGATGGATAGACTGTAGATCTACGTGTTAGTGTGGTCTCATTAGCAGATTGTGCATTTTCATCATGTTTTGATTGTAATATATACAAACACCCCTCCCGGACCCAGGACCCAGAAGTGGTAAAGCCAAATATTAGCCTGCTAAAGGTTTCACTTAAAAACCTAGATCTATGCATGATTGACAGTTTGTATGAATGGACAGTTGATTCGTGACTGAAGTTAGATAAGATTGGCAGTGTGTCACCAAAAATAAATAAGGCTAACTCAATCATGAGAGTGATAAGATTAAAGAAATAGATGCGGTCGCCTGTGTCTCTACATACGTCAGAGTCTCGTCATGTCACTAAAATGTACATGTGACTAGAATCTGACATCTAGATCTAGTTGCTTACCTACAACAATGTTCATGAAGATAGCTTTCTAGTATTATGTAAGGCACTTGTTAGACCTCATCTTAAATATGCCGACCAAGTCAGGGCTCCATACCCCAAGAAAGATATTGAGACATTAGAGAATACGCAATGGAGGGCAACCAAGCTAATTCTTGGATACAAAGAACTAGATTATGAGCAGAGACCAACACTAGGCTATCGTAGACATGATAGAATATAAAAACATACTGGCTGGAAAATACTGGTTTCAACAAAGATCTGATGACAGGGGCCTAATATTAGAAAGATATGGGTAGATTTGAACTCTGTACCACATGAGAAAGATTTTAGTTTGATATTAAATAACCAACTAAAAGTTTGATTGCAGGATTGAGATTCATAGATCAAGATCAAGAACAGGATCACAATCAAGATCATGTTCACAGAATGTAAACTACTATTGGGGTCCATTATAT
Organism: Streblospio benedicti; assembly: GCA_019095985.1. Classification (NCBI taxonomy): domain Eukaryota; kingdom Metazoa; phylum Annelida; class Polychaeta; order Spionida; family Spionidae; genus Streblospio; species Streblospio benedicti. Next base: position 53,049,181 of record CM032666.1, on the reverse strand, counting down.
AAACATTTACTTATATAGCTGCCTATTGGAACCTGCCATTTTGTCTTTGGCAAGAATTTCGCTCTTTTCCCAAGATCTTCATCAGGCCTAATGAAAAGATCCTCTCACTGGGTCACATGACCGCCACGGATTAGGCGATCATGTGACAGCAGAGCTGTGTACACAGTGGCCAAGTCAATCAATATTTGAATTTCAATTCAAATCACCATTTGGACCAGAAGCAATCAGTTATGCGCACCTTACTCCATCGTGCCGACAACCTAGTGACCCTCCGGAGGACCAGGCTAGAGAGAGAGACCATCTGAAAAGCAGTTCTCAAAGACAATGGATACCAACCATGGATATTCAGGTTACCAAAGCCCAAAAGAATTTTTCCTCCACAGAAGCACATCTCAAAAGAAGCGACGGCCAAGATTCCAGTGTGCCTTCCATACCTGAGAGGATTTTCAGAAAACTGAGTAACATTTTCTGCAAAAAATGGGGATCGTACTTACTATAAGCCGGTCCATACCATTAAGTCAATATTACCTTCTCCCAAGGACAAGTCTCCAGACAGTGTCAAGTGTGGTATTACCTATGAAGTGAACTACCCTAATTTTCTGGGCAAGAAATCATATTTTCCAATGCTGATGAAACACAAAATTCTAAGTTGAATAAGCAGTCATGTTCAATTTCATATGGAGTTTTAATGTTACATCCATCACAATAATTAACCTTTTTATAATCTGCATATTTTTCTACATTTTATACATAACTTTTTTACCCATTGATGTTAATTCCTCGATAATGAAATGCTCTCAAATCATATCACATTCACGATAAAAATATGTATTTAGCAAGTCTTTTCTTCCATCTTCTTCATTATTTCTTTAGATGTATATCATCATTGAATCTTTATTCTTATCGCCTGACCAAATGAGTAATGAAGCGCTTTCAGACAAAGTTTTGAATGTTTGTTCTTCATCTATATATATAAAGGAAGAGGCGATTTGTTTGCATCACAAAAGCTTTTTAACCACAAGACGTACACGCTTCAAACTATGTATGTAAAATCAGGACAACTTGGTGGTCGTTATAATATCACATTTCAAACCAAATAAATTGGTTTTGATGATAAAAACAAGAAAAAGATTTTTTTAGAAGGTTGCTTACAGGGCCATGTTTGTTAAAAGTACGTATCGTTAAACATTTGTATATGTCAAACGTACGTTGCACATCACTGCGTACAGGCGTACAACGAGGGAGCTGGGTTTGTGATGGTGATGGAGACGCATTTTATCTGCTCACGACCTGTTTTGAGGAGGGGTGTTGGCAGAAAGGGTGTGTGTGGTGTCCATATGGCGGGGGGGTGGGGGACGGACATGGATGGTAGTGGAGCATTTAATATGTTCCAGATCTCGTCAAAATTCAACCCAAGCAGCAGCAGCAGAAAGGGCGTGATTGAAATGCATTTATAATGAATGCACGTGTTTACCAGGGTATGGAGTCACTGGAGGGAGGGATATTAGAGGGATAAAGTATTGTCACATACATGTCATGTGTGTATGGGCGTCACATATGACTGTGGGAGGAAAGATGATGGGGTGTATTTAATATTTCCCAGAACTGTATAGTGACAGAGCTGGTGTGATGGATGTGGGAGAGGGAAAGAATGGGAAGGGAGGGAGCATTTAATCTGTTCCAGATCATATGCGTTTCAACCAGAGCAGCAGCAAGAAGGGTGTGCATTAATTATGGACCTGTTTAGATGGAGATGCGGTAGAGAGGGTTGGGGGAGAGAAGAGTGGTGTGGGGTGGCGGTGGAGGGAAGGGTCGGGATGAGTGGGACATTTAATCTGCTCCGCACGTGTTAACCATGGGTAGCAGTAGCTGGGGAGGGATATTAGAGGGATCAATTATTGTCATATTTAGTACATTTAGTGTGTAAATGGCTGTGACATATGACAATGGGAGGATATTGATAAGGAGGTGTATTTAATCTGCCACAGACCTGCATACTGATAAGAACTGGTTCGAGGGATGTGGGACAGGACCAAGGATAGGGGAGGAGTATTTAATGTGTTCCGGATCTTTGTCTGTTTCAACCCGAGCAACGCCGGGTAAACAGCTAGTTTGATGATAAAGCAATCTAGAAATTTTATTTTCCAATTTAATCAACATTTCCCCATTCATGGATTTTGTTAGCGTGAAATGACAGTTTCTTGTTTTGATTAATATTACATGTTTACAAAATTTTAAAGAAACCATCTTTTGAGAATATCGGTTTAAATGCGATGTGTTTTAATATAGCTGTTATTTCATCCTATCTATGCAGTGCTGGTGCGTTGTGACGACTTTGTGAACTTTCTGAAACATTTCGTGACTGTCCCGACGTGCGGCTGTAAAGAGTATAAACACAGCTACAAATAGCTGCAGTAAAATGAATGTAAAAAATTAAATCTTATTGTAAATAGTTTATATATATATCCTATTTTTTATGACTGTAATATTGTTGAATTCAACATATAAAAACAATAAATGAAATAAATAAAC
>CM032666.1:53017061-53046549 GCA_019095985.1 Streblospio benedicti | reverse complement strand
TCACAGACGGCCACAGTCATTGGTTTAATTTATTAAACACCTGCAGACAGCTGCCAGTATCCTTGAAATCACTCCATGTATTTTCCCGAAGTCTAAGGGTAAGTTCACAGCCTTGGTCTTGTTTACCAAGTTACCGGTATGGGCGATAATCGGGTTACTTGTAGATCTAACGTTCTGGATTGATCTAGATCAGTGACGTGGCAGGGGAGGGTGCATCTACGGTCGGATTTCTCGCGAGCTTGGTAGGCAGGCAACCTCTTGATCTCCCCGAGTGTTCCCAACGATGTACTTTACTTGTTGAACAAGTCCGGAGAAGTTCTGTCATCTACAGAAGCGCAAATAGGGTTCTAAACGCTGCCACCATATTGTGTATTGACAAACGCAGCAGACATCTTGGTTGGGACTATTTATTGTCATGCGCATGCGCGGCATGGTCACATGCATATACAACACAGCTAACATGTTCTTCACATTAATTTTTTTCTTTCTTTGTCCGTTTCAGATTAATTTTGTTGCGTGTCAACTTTTGGCACTTTTATTAGCAACAATATTTAGAAAGTATGTACCTGCAAAGAGTGCTGGTGCAAACACAAGGCATGTGTTTGCTATGATTGTAGGTGTAGGACTGGGAATTTTCTGCTTTGGAAGGTAAACGTCAATTTTGTTAAATGAAGCTAGTTATGGCACCTTGACAATTCTGTATATTAACTGTCTTATTTTACACTCTACTTGTATAGTTTGATAACAATGTAGATATATGCACATGTCGGTGCACATCCTTTTTAGTTTTTTACATAACTTTCTTTACATTTTCAGGCAGGTGTGGCATCTTTTTGTTCAGGCAGGAGGCTGCTATGTCTTGATGAAATTTGCCCCTGCAACAGGAATGCATGTGTAAGGGTTAGCTATATCATCAATTAGTTTTCTAAGCTCTTCAAACGTCTTGTTACAAACATCTTTCAAAATTCAAATCATCAGACATGAGATGGAGTAAAACATTTCAGACTGGCAAAGTGAATTAACCACTATATTTTGAATCCCAACCCTGCTTTATTCAAAGCACATGCAGGAATTTACCAAAACTTTTGAATCTGACTGCATTCTTATCGGTTCGGGCTCCAGTGTGATGGTGATTTTAATAACTTAACACTTTTATATTATATATTTTGTGTTGATTATCTAATAATTGAGTATTCTTTTTTTTTTCTTTTTTTCACCAACAGCTGTGTGTTTGTTTTTGCCATGGTCTATCTCTCAGTGATGCACATCTACAGAGTTATCTATGACTATGGAGGCTACACATTGGATGTTACTGGGTATGTTAACTACAATCCATCTACATCAGCATTAGATGATTTATTATGATACTTTAATATAACAATTATGATCTTTCATAAATGTTTGTTCTGTTCTAGTCCATTGATGATCAGCTCACAAAAGCTCACCAGTTTGGCCTTCAGTCTTCACGATGGTCTTTATAAAAAAGAAGATAAGCTTTCCAAAGATCAGCAGTACCATGCAGTGAAAAAGATTCCAAGTCCATTGGCTTTTATGTCCTACATCTTTTACTTTCAAGGAATCCTTGCTGGACCGCTTTGTTTCTTCAATGACTATATAGCTTTCATTGAAGGCAGAAATTTTCCATATGATAAGCCCATTACAATAGAAGTACGTGTGTATATTAGCTTTGCAAATGTCAAATGCATGTTCTATGTATTGAGAAGATAATCATAATAAATAGCATTACATAATGAATAACAATTACTATTTCTGAAAGTATATATCCAGTAATTACTGTCTTCATTATTTCCCAATTAACATTCATAGATTAATGGAAAAAAGCAGCCATCCCCGGTTGGTGAGCCAAATCCCAAGATTGTTGTCATCAAGAAGCTCACCGCTTCCTTTGTGTCCATGCTCATTTCCTTGTGGCTGTGTCCTATTTGGCCCAAAGTGGGAAATGCAGGTACATCTATCGAAATTGAATGAATTTCCAGTCAGTAGTAGTAAATCTGTTCAGTTCCTATACTCTTACTCGTTAAAGAAAATGCATCTGGCCGTTATTATGTTGCATTCATTTTCATTTTCTACTACAATTAAAATATTCATTGATGGATACTCATTATTTTGATGATAATAGTTGATTGAAAGTTCAAACTGTGTGTTGACTGTAACTTCAACTTTTAGATAAGAAGCTGATCGCGACTACAAACTTCCTTTATCGTATCTTCTTCCTGTTGGTGTCTGTTGCATTGTCCCGCACAAGATATTATTTTGCTTGGAAGCTTGCTGAAGCTACCAATAATGCTTCGGGACTTGGCTTTAATGGCTGGGACGAGAATGGACGTGAAAAATGGGATCTGGTTAACAACGTAAAAATCAGGCGTCTAGAGGTAAGAAGAAACATTTTCTGGATGATCATTATTTAGCAACGAACTTTGTTCGTGCTAAATGATTGTATTAGTGAGGTTTGGGGGGGGGGCGGAGGGTAGAGAGGTTGCTTCAAAGTAAATTGATATATGTTTCTATTAGAAGGGATTTTGGAGATTTTTGTTTTTTGGTGGAAATCGTATTGAATTACACGTCAGGCCCGAAAATTATCATCACTAAGAAATAAATATAGTAATGTCGTTGTTGTGATATATGTATTTTATTCTGCATTTGTTCGTGGCCAATTCTAACTTCATGGGAGAATTTAAGTCGATGTTGCAATACAATGAAGCTACAATTTCACTCTAAATAAAAGCAACATACTGCGTTTTTTACCCGGAAATCAGAGTAACCCAGAAGGATAAAGTTCAACCACATAAAAAATCAAAATATATTGTTACCTGCACCAGCCGGTTGCACTTAAAAGGTTCTATTATTCAAAGTACTGATGCTGATTCTTATTATCACACTTTGAGACCATAATATTCTACATATTTTAAGAAATCTATCGAATACTCCCCAGATCAAGATTAGCAATAATGCTCTTTATTATCGCCCTACCTGTCTGCTAACATATCGTTTATCGAAAAGCGCTATATTAACAATCTGCAACAACGATGCGCTTGACTAAAGGCTGATTCTCTGAAACCAACATACATATGCATAAATTATGATAATGAGCCTTTGTAGCTTCTCCTAACTATCGCAGTATGGTCGGTGTTGACATGTTTTGGTGTGTAATAAAAGGCTAATCATTGATTAGCGTAGTCAGTCGAATGTAACATTAAATATTATTGGTAGTTGCGCCATCTGTTAGCCAATCAGATGGCGCAATAATTAGTTTGTTCGATGTCAGAAATACGTCATCATTTCGTGCGTGATTTATGATTTACGAAATGCACATCGATATGGCGGATGTTTACAAATTTTGTTCGGCATTTTTTACATTTTTCTTAAATTACATCGTTATTTAAACGTGTTAGTGTTTAATCGTGTCGGATAAATTTTATTCGTTCGATTAGGTGGCAATAGCATTCTTTTACAAACCGTTTTTTCAGCGATAATCGTGTTTTTGCACATTTCATGTGCTGTGCCAAGTCAATCTCTAATGAAATTGTTAAATGTAATAAAGTCGGCGAAGCGCCGCGTGGGGGGGGGTGCGGGAGGGGGGACACCCCCCTCCTGCGCTTGGGGGCGAGGGGGATCTCCCCCCGAAAATTTTTGAGAATTTGATGCATTTTTCTGCATTCTAGACTAGAGCTACTATTTGGCATAGACAGATATCTACATAGTGTTTCGCGATATTCATTCAAATATTACTTATATATGCAATAAGATAATACTTATTATATGTCTGGAATGTACATCATGTAATGGAATCATAATATTAATGAATGTGTGATATCTGCTCTGTATCCTTTTAATGCCACAATTAAATAGAAAAGATTAGAATTCTGGTATGAAAAGCTGCGATGAAATATTAGACCCACAAAAAAAGTGGTGTATCCAAAACTTGACTGAAACCCCCCCCTCGCTCGAAATGGAATATCGTTCCATTTTTGCGAAGGGTGACAAAATATACATCATCCCTTACTTATATTTTCGTAAGATAAATATTACTTATGAGTCATAAAAATTATATGATCTATGGTGAACGTAGACCAGTAGGATTATGGATTTATTTGTCTAGAAATTTGGTTATGGCTGATGAAGTTTCTTTCACCTTATGGAAAATGTCCTCTACATATAATTCTAAGAAATTGAGTCTTAATTAAGGGAACTGAGGGCGGGAATAAACGTTCGTTGCTAAATTTCGAGGGCGTGGAGGCCACTATCTAGTTAGAGTTTGTGTTTATATAGAGTTCTGTACATGCCCCAGACAGGTTATGAGATTCATGAAGATACTTGTGGACCACAGAGTCACCAAAAACAAACAAAAAGTTACAAGCCGTAGATAAAAATGGCTATTCCTTTGTCATGTTAACCTAGCAGGGTTTGGGTTTTTTAATTAGTAGTGTTTCTCTAGTAAAATATCTCTTCACTGCAAGTAATGTATACAATTTAGTTAGGGAATTGATTTTCTCAATCATGTGGCAACATTGAAGTCACATTTTTGTTTTACAGACATCAACTGGTCTGAAAGGAATCATCGACAACTGGAACATCCAAACATCTCTCTGGCTGCGTCGAGTTTGCTATGACCGTGCAGGAAAACAAAAAATGCTTCTTACTTACACCTTAAGTGCATTGTGGCATGGATTTTATCCTGGATATTACTTTTCATTCATCTCTGCCGTATTCACTACCATGGCTGCAAGAACAGTAAGTTGCTTCTGGTTCGCAAGGAAATTTATACAATATTTTTGAATCGGAATGGATAACATCCAATATGATATTATATTGAATTTATGATAAAAACAAATTGAAAAGAAGCAATTTAATATGTGCAACTGACTAATATGTGTATTTTTATTTCTACAGTGGCGCAAGAACATTCGCCCATATTTCCTGCATAATAAATATGTGAAGGCCGGGTATGACGTGTTTACCTGGATCATGGCACAGTTTGCCCTCGCCTACCTCATTGTGCCATTCACTGTCTTACAGCTGGGACCCATACTGCATTTCTATCAGTATGTGTAAAACTTAAATATTCTGTAGCTATTAAATTTGATATTTTGAAGTGTGAATTATTTTTTGCTTATCTAATTTTGCATTGCTAGTAGCGTATCGCTTTAGTAGTGATCGTCAGTGATCACTGAATGACTAGAAATATGAGCTTGAAATTTGCTTTCAGGATTTCATAGTTATTTCTGAAGTTTGCAAATGAAACCACACACAAATATTGCTTTTTCTGCAATAAATGACATTTTTAACTTGTCTTGTACCAAATATAGGAAACATAATAAGATGAATAACCAATAATTGTCTTGAACAGAATCACACAAATACATGTCATGACATGTACTTATAAATTTAATCTTCTATTATTTCATTAGCCTTCAAAGTATGAGATTTGGATTAAGAGAACACAAAATTAATATACAGTATGTCTTTTTCACCAGTTATTCCATGTATTGGTGCCTCCATGTCGGCACGTTTCTCATCCTCCTCCTGCTGCCTCGAAACGGCCCCAAACAGTTCCGAGATGCCCAAAGAAAAACAGCAGAGGATAGAAGCTCAGTATCTAGCAACCCAAATGCAACTACCTCATTTATGGTCAACAGTCAAGTGGCTGACGATCTACCAGACACAGGTTCCGAAGAGCGTAAGAAAATGCTTGCAGAAAAAAATATTGAAATAAGAGAAAATCTTCTCTCAGAAAATAAAAAAGACATTTAGTGACAACAATAGCATCAAAATGAAATTAAATGTATTTGATCTTAAAAAAAGAAGTCATAAATACATTATTTAGATGATATTGATCTAAAAGAAATTGCTCGAACTTATTGTGATATTCCAAACTGTACTTAAAAGTAATAGTGATAGTTAAAACAAATAGATGCATGTGTTGGTGTGAATCGTAACATTAATCAAAATGCTTTACAAATTTTGTTGGTCGTATTTTAAATCAAAGTAAGATTAACTTTGTAGATAGTTTTTGTGAAAGGAGCACTATTACACGTTTGATGCACACTATTTGTGCATTTGAAAATATCGTTGAATCCATTCTATGGAATTAGTAAATTGCATACAAAAAAAACTGGCGTGTTGTAGTGGTTACTGTTGGAAAATGATATTATTAACTTTGTGTTGTAATTTTTTGTTGGCTTAAAAATGTAACATGAAATTTTGCTGGCATTCAACTATTAATTAGGTGCAAAAAGTAGCATTTCATAATAACCCAGTAAAACTGCTTTGGCTAAAGTTATCAAGATTACGGACAGAAGTTTATTTATAAATGAAATTTCTTCTGCACTGTAGCCCTATTTGTATACACATCTCATTTAACTCTTAAGGAGTTTATTTTTAACACTTAGTGACAGCTGAAGTAACAACTTCCATGTAGTGACATAGCTGAAAAAACTTCCAATTGACGACTATGATTCAACAATGAGCCAATGATCAAGAATTTATTGTTTGATTTTGATTCAGTAATTGCTCTCGTGTTCACTAATGGTAAAGTCATTTTTTTTTTTTTTTTTTGATCATATACATGTATAGATAATTGTTGGTATTCAAATTTTCACTTACCAAAATGAAATAACATTTATGTTGCATGCTTCACTGTTTGATATTTCACATTTCTACTGACATGTTAGTCAATGTAAGTAAGTTATGTGCTTTAAAAACAGTTTTGTTCAATAGTAATTCATGTCATGAAAACATGGTCAATGTTTGAAAGCACGTGCTTAGGCAAGATTTTATAGAAGATAGGTTATGGATATTTGAGAGACCGTCTGTATCCAATATTATTTAGAAACCATCAAATTGTGCACTCTAATTTCTATTATTTTGTACAATTGGTAGCGTTTCCACAATGTATGTGTAACAAGTCACCTTTTGATGTAAGTGTTGTAATCTGTACATAACCAGATAAAATCATCAAGTTATGACTAAGATTTTGTTCATTGTTAAATGCATTTGGTTATTGCTATAATATTGATGGTAGGTTTGGGTAATGATCTCTTTCTGTGGTTTTCACATTTTTACTAATATATTGTAGATTTTTGTATTGCCTGTTCTCAAAACAAATGCGATTATCAAAATGAAATATTTCATCCAAATACTCGGATCACCCACCTTACTTGTATGTGTAACGTTTTTACTTGTAGGCAATATTAGCATGGAAATCATTACACAGTTGTTTGAATAATTTGAAATTCCTGTTCTTTTTTGTTTTTGCATTGATTGTATTAAATATGAATAAATAAAACCACTTAAAATTTATGACCAATATTTTCATTGATTTACTTTTTTAATTGTTCAATTGAAAATTAATGTGGAGAATATCAGCACAAAGACACCACGTTGGAATGCAAACATACATTAATTAATAAAAGCAATTTGATTCATCATGCATGCACTGTAAATATGAATACAAACAAACTGGGTCAATCGTATTAGGGAAACCGGGAAATGCATGGGGACACTGTCAATGCCAACCATTGACTTGCACATATTCCATTGAGTCTACCACTATCCATATAGCCATCTTACCGCAAATGAAATGGAACAGCAGTATATAAATAACTTAGGTGGACACTAAGAAAAATCTACAACTATACTTTTTAAAATGTCTTAAAAGTTCATCATAATCCATAGGACTTCTTGACTTTGGCAAATTCTGTATCGCTGACATTTGAGCCAATAACTTCATGAAGCTGGTTGAACACATCCATGATATCTGAAAAGGGTATGGTGCCTGTTATGCATATTGTAAGGGTAATGGTATGTTATAGCGCAGACAAAGACAAGACAAGTGCAGAGATATGGTCTTCTCACCATTGCCCTTTTTCTCACCACTTTAATATATTCAGCTTTATGGTGTTTCCATGCACCTATTGATAGACAGACTGCTGATTTGAATTTTCCAGTCCTTTATAACGTCAATAGGCTTGCTATGATCCGATGATGCTGTGATTACAATCTAGTTTGTTGCACACAATATATACATACTAATAATGCATGTATATACTAAAATGCCCAGAATTCAGACTGTCAATAAAATATCTATCTTGTTTACAATAATATTACCGGTAATGTCGGTAGGTTTCAGAAAATACAGGGCGACTAGCGTAAAACGCGGTGTGCTCCACGAAACCTTTCAAATGTCAACCCTTCAAACAATAACATGCACCCCATTTCTCTGATCGTCCCAGCACACCTACACAATGTTTTGTACATTGTAACAATGCATTTATTATGTTAATGAGCATTGGAAAGACAATATTTTTCCATTCACAAAGTAGTGATACATTTCTTGCATTACTCTTCAGAATTGGGAATGAGCAGCAAAGTGGTGAGAATATGTATTAACACGATTTTCAAATATCAGAAACTTGTACAATATCAAAGGGCAGAAATGTGTATAATGACCAATAAGAGCATTGAAGCTGATTGCAGAAATGTTTGCTTAAATTGACTTTAAATGAGACATGAAAGTAAAAAATAAGAGTTAGAAAAACTTTTAGTTTTCGAAAAAGGAATATAATAATTGATTAAATAATATATGACTCAACTGTTCTCTATTTGCTAGGTGATAGTACTAAAACTTTGTTAATCTTATGAAAATCACAAATTAAAACATTAAGATTATATTACAAAAAAAAATCCATCTTATTTTTCCAGAACAATATAGCCAGTATTCATTTTAAACTTACCGTTTTTCTCTGCTGTGCTCATAAACATTGTATTCATTTCAAATCGGGGAACTGTTGCAAGATTTTTCAAATAAAGGAAGCAATCTTTGGGTTCACAAGTTTTCTGTGAGATGAAACGCCCGACACATTTGACAATTAGTTTTAACATGTCCCCTTCCAATTTATTGCTAACGACTGAAATTTTGAAAAAGGTACACATTTAGAATATGTGGGTACACTCTGCTACTAAATACATACAAATATCTGCAACATCTTTACACAAATTTAAGCCAACTAGTGTATCATTTCTTAAGATTTACCTTTAGCTAAATTACAAGGTGGAACTTGTGCCAGTAATTTGGCATAGGGATCCAACTCATTTGTTCCTTTCAAACTGGTCCAGGCTGACATGAATTCAAAGGGAGTTGCTTTCTTCAAGTCGATTTTGGGAGTAATATCTCCAGCAGTTGCCTTCAATGTGCTCTTTGCCTTCATGGGAGTGGTAGTAGCTTTTCTTTTCACTTGTTCTTTGTTCACTTCATTGGAAGAATTCTTTGTAGAAGATTTAACTTCTTCAATTTTCGTTCCAGTGGTTCGAGGTGTTGGTGGTTGTTCTGATGGTTGTGCAGTTTTACTTGATGCTGAAAAATTAGCCAAATCATAAAAGTATTTAGTACTTGTATTTTATTATCTTCCCAATTAATGCATATATCACAATTAATATGTAAAAGTCTATGCCGGTTTTTCCTTTTGAAATGTAACATAAGCCATCAATACTTTACTTGACAAATTAACATAAATATCTTTAATCTGCCTAAATCTAAACAGCCATATTAAACATTATGAAGTGATATTTAGATAAAGGTTTATTTTACCATTTTGAGAATTATGACATTCGTCTTCATCTGAAGACTCTGATGAGCTACTCGTGTCAACTTCTTCAATCTGAACTTTTCTTCTTTGCTGGCTATCTTCTTTATTTTTCTTATTTGTTTCCATCTGTATTATAGAATAATAATTTACATAAATATCAATTACATAACTCGAATATATCATTCTTGTATAAAACATCATTCATCATTCTGATTGTTAAATAAACGATCATGGCTTTAAATTTTCAACATAGCAGAAATCGTATATCATGATTCACCTGCTTTTTGAATTTTATTATGTCCCCAAGCTCTTTACTTGCTGCTGTATTTTCTCTATCCTCTTGCAAAACCTTCACATATGCCGATGCAGCTTCATCATATTTACCTAACATCTAAAAAAAAATCAACACCTTAAATACAAGTGAGTGTTTTTAATCCATAATCACTATATTATTGGACGTTAAATTCCACTACTTATCATGATCGCAAATGATTGCCTATTTTCCAGCTTAAGAAGCTACTTTTCATGAGCACTATACATGTACATTTCTGTTATCAATAAGAAGTATGTGCATGTCTGTGGTTATAAAATGTAACCATTGATCTTTTTTTATTTATAAAATAGCAAACATGATACCCCATAATTCTTTAATCTTATTGTAGTATTTTATTTCTGAGATACATTGTAAGTTAATAGAGAATTCTACTATGGAAAGAACTACCTTTAGCGCTTGACCTTTTCTGTACAAGGCTTTCACATTATTTGGCTCAAGTGCTAATGCTGCATCACAGTCCTCAAGTGCTTTTTCTGGCTAAAAGAACAAAAAGAGGGTATGTGTATCAAGAGATACAAAGTACCCAGTTCTAAGCAATAGATTTTCTTCAACATGTTAATGAATTCAATCACCAATCATTCAAATACCCTACAATATTACGAGTGCCAGAAATGAGATCATTGACAAAAAATACAATACAGGGTAAATGTAGTAAATTCAAAGAAAAATAATTACCTTCAGACTTCTTAGATGGCAAAGTGCTTTATTTGTCAAAGGTGCCACTCGATCAGGGAAAAGCTCAATGCATCTGTTATACATCGCAATGGCATCTTTAAATTTAGCCTAAAAATATATAATAAGAAATAGACTAGAAAAAATTGACTAGAGCAGCATCCACCATAATCACTCAGGGAGAGTTTGTGATAGGCCATGATTACATCATTTCTCATGACAGGACATTGTATGTAAATACATATATGAGTACCATTTTATACCATTATATATTTTTCACAATAAATCCAGAATACCAAAATTTCACTCAAGGGAATGAAAATTGTCCACATTGCTCTAAAAAAGTGATCATTTAATTTGTAATCATGTTGATACCCATGTTGGGTAAAATTTCAATATTTTAAAAATAGAAACTTCATTATGTTTCAATAAAACATTCTTCAGTACCTGTAGGCTGTAAAGATACCCAAGAAATAGAAGAAAAAAAACACCATAGTCATGAAAGACCTTCAAAAAGCCAACAAATATGATTGTAACGATGATGTATTTCTTACCTTTTGCACAAATGTGTTGCCCTGAGTTTTGTATTCTTCAAACAATTTCTCTTTATCACCTCTTTTGCCGTCAAAGCTTGACTTCCGTGGTGAGTCACCAGAACCAGCATGCGTAGGTTTTGATTTGTGGGATGGAATTTGATCTTGAACCTTCTTACTTTGCTGCGTAGAGCTTGTTTGAGAAGTAGGTAAAGGAGATTGTGGTGCTTTAGTACCAGAAGTAACTTTTGATGATGGTAAATGTTCTCTCCAAGAAGTCCCATGGAGTTGCTGTAAAGCTTGACTGCACCTGTTGGGTTAAATGCAACATCAATCAATCAATCAATCAATCAAATCCTTAAGTTATTTGCACAGCCTTAATTATTCCTCAATTTGAGGGTGTGGCCTGGCTGCTCAGTCTACCCCAGAGCCGTCCCCTCTAAGATTTTCAGTCATTTCAGTCTATTTGACCCATACCCATACTTAATAAGTCTTTGTGACCGACTGTGTTCCAGGTCTGCTTTGGCATTTGCTTGCCTTTCACTCTCTGTATCTCCACCTTTCTTACCTTATTGATCTACCCCGAGCTGCGCTCTACATGGCCTAGTCACCTCAACCTGCCTTTGTGAAGCACATTATAGATGTCTGAGATACCTAATTTCTCTACCACACTATCTGAACGGACATTATCATTGGGTTTTATACAACACATCCATCGAATCAAAGCTATGTCATTTCACCTCAAGCAATTTATAGTGCTGGATAATGCTGCTCACAGCCCTCAGAGCCATGCAGCATTGCGCTACTTACACAGGTGGAATATAATCTGATTGTCAAAGGTATGTGTCAGTTGGTAAATACTAGCAGGAGCCCACAAAATTTGGCCTCAGCAGTCTTGCACCTTATAATTGCAGCCAATTCACAGCCACCTGCACTGGACAACATGTCACCTAAGGGAATCTGTCACCACCTCTAAGTTGTGTTCTCCTGCAGGAACCTCCTTGATTGGCCTTCCGTCAAAAGGTCTGGCATTGCCACTACATCTTGGACGTAAGTAGTAGTCAGGGTAAGGCTTCAGAACACCTTAAATTCCACTAGATCATTTGTGTACCTAGTATAGACACATGCAACAGTAAATGGATTTCTTGCCACAGCACATGTGTATTCTACACATTTAAGTAGCTTGTCGAAGAGTGAACCACAGGCCAGACATTTGGTTTTACCCATGTTTATACCAGCTGGTTTATACGTAGTTTCTGGGCTTCCATACTCTCTTCCTTGCATTCATCGTTTCTGACAGCCCTTCAACATAGACATGGTCATCAACGAACAGTAGTTTCCAACGAGACCCTATGCGGAACTCCCGAGAAAGGGCTTCTAGGACTATGATGAAAAGAATCAAACTCTGATGTACCCGAACAATATACACTAAATTCCTCACTGTAGCAATCTCCGACACAAACACAACTCCACACCGTGGGATATATAGACAAATAAAGCAATTGATTATATATTTTTTTGATGACATCTACAGTATTCCTTTGCTATCAATGAAACATCCATGGTCTTTATGTGGCGGACTTCTAGGTAGTGCTAATAGTGAATAGTTGAGGCAATAGATTTTCTATGAACATGAGGCCTTCTGCAGTTGTTTATGGTAATAGAAAACTGATAAATCAATCATATGAAATATTCATGCCAAGTGAGTAAGTACTAAGTACAGACCGTGTAGAGCCTTGCTGAGCCACAACAGCTGTATGATCCAGACGTAGCACTTGCCGGTAATCATCATATGCCAATCCATAGCTGAAGGAAAAAAAAGAATGCCACATAGAAAAAATTCTTGAATGTTGCTATGTTCCACAAACCTCAACATCACCACATTATCACATAAATTACTTTGACATGGGAGGATTCCATAAACAAACCGATACTGCTATATTTCAGAATCTATGCCCCAAATTTAACCACTGTGGATACTTATCAATCAAGCACATAAAGACAGATGCACAAAGCACAGGCCACAAGACCTTGCTTACAATATTGATGAAATCCAGGCAAAGGCTTGCAGAGGCTATGAGATGAAGTACTCTAATCATAGAGAAAGAATCACCTCTTGCCAATCCTCTACAATGACTATGTAGAGCAATTACCTTTCTTTGTTTTCATAAGCAACAGCTCTTCGGAGGATAGCTTTTCCATTTCCAGGTACAAGATTCAAGGATTTAGAGCAATCATCAATACATCCCTTACAATCTCCAACTTTAGTTTTGCAAGCGGCTCTGTTGTTATAGAGTACTGCCGTGTTCTGATACTGCAACTGGTCTGCAAATTCAATGCATTGTATGAAATAATTGTTTAAGAAATTGTCTTTCACTATGAATCCTTAGTTTAGTAGGATATTTGTGTAAGTTAATTCTTATCAAAATTGCAATCAAAATTTCATAACACTACAGTACTAAAAAAGATATATAATTCTCATAAAAATTACTTGCCTTTTTCTAACTTAGCAATGGCTTTGTTATAAACCTCTATTGCATCTCCATATTGGCCACTCTTAAACAGGTCATTGCCTTTGTTCTTGAGAAAAAGTACAGCATCTGGCATTGGAGGCGGCGGCGAAGGTTCCCCACCTTCCTGTTTAAAAGATTCAGCTGAAACTTGTTTCACTGAATCTTTATCTATTACATTTCCACCAGACGAACTCTTTTGTTCAACATCTTTTTCAGACTTTTTTTCTTCTCTGACGATATTGCTTTTGTCAGGTTCTTTATCTGATACAACCCCGACAGAGGGACTCTTTTGTTCTGTGACATTATTTTTGCCAGGTGTAGTACTTTCAGTCTTTTTATTGGGACAAGTTTCGACCTGTTCTTTGTTGTTGATATCATTTCCACCACTTTGAGTTTCAGAACTAGCATGGCCATTTAAAATTTTCGGTTGGTCAGATGATTCATCTTCTGATTCAGTGTCTGAACCATCAGTTTCCTCTATAACCAATCTCCTACCTTTGACCTTTTGCTCTTCAAGGGCTTTTTCCACTTCACCCATAACTTTCTGTTCATGGATATATAAAGAATTAATTTAAGACTATACACAATACAATGTGTAATCTAACTGAATGCATAATAATTACTATTTAATCAGAAAAAGAAAAAAAAAGCTTCAAAATGAAAGATACCAAATACCTTTGCTTGTTTATTATTTGGTTCTTGGCTCAAGACTTTTTCAAGATCATTTTTAGCTTCGACATACAATTTTTTGCCTTGATAACCAACACCTCTTCGCAACAAAGCTAATCAAATATAAAGTTCAAATGACTACTTTTTTGTAAATAATTGACAAGAAATGTAGTAATCATTCTGTTCTGTGCATTGCATTGACCAATTCAGTCAACATGGCAAAATATTCAATCATTAAAATATATGTCTTAGTATTTGCTATTTCTTTTTATAATTTCATAGTCTAACGTTACTGTAAGTTAAATACCTTTCAGATTTGCAGGCTCTTTTAACATCACATTCTCACAATCTCTGATGGCTTGATCCCACTTCTTCAGCTTCAAATCTATAAAATCCTTTAATATATTAGTTTTGTTCATGCATTTTTTTTTAAGTTATAAAAAACACTGAAAGGGTCCAAATTAAAAACTTATGAAAAATAACAATGTATCATTGAAGGTTTAGCATACAAAACAACACACTTATATATATGGCTATCATTGATGAGTGACCACAGAGGTGTTAAAATAACATACAACATTGTGAATCATGGATAAAGTACCATCATGTAACAATGAACAGTCTAAATTGCTCATTACGTCATGATATGACTGCCAAATTTTTCTCTTATAGTTAATCTCTTAAAACATTTGGTAAATCAACTTACATGTTTGCGCCCTATTGTTACAGGCAGCTACACTTTCTTTGATAGAAAGACTTCTATTATAATAAATCAACGCTTCTTGAAAATCTCCAGAACGAAAGGCCTACAAAAGAGACTTCTACTTTAAAGAACCAATTTAGAATAAACAGCATAATTTCTACATTCATAATCCATGAACATAAGCATAATGTTGAAGACTCAGAAAGCCACTTGCATTTCAAGTGTACATCACCCACACCAATGACTAACCATGGTTTGTGGCTTAGAACTTGTTCAGTCTCTAACCATGTACAATGTAATGCATATTATTGTAAGAATATGTATTGTTTTATGACACAAACAAACATATTGTAATATTTATGGATTTTCTTACTTCATTCCCTTTGTCTTTTTCGCGCTCTGCTTGCAAGTTTTTCTCCTCTTCTGTCATGCTGCTCGTATCAACAGTGTCAGGTAAACTTACATTACTTCTCAAAACATGTTGATTTGCTTTTATTTTTTCAGTTTCTTCCTTCTCATCTTCATTCAACTGTTTTTCAAATTCCGCATCAAGCCTGTGTGAAGCAGTTTAAGATAATACAAATCTGAAGTTTGTGAATGAGATTCAGCAGTTCAAGATACAACCTCATGGTTTGGATGCCATACATTACATGGAATTAATTCTAATACATCTACACAGAAATCACAAATAGTATAATAGTATGTGTAAAATAGAAGATAGAAGAATATTCTCCATCGTTGATTTTCACGGCTTGATCACTCACAGTGCCTTAAAGTCTTTGTTCATACCAACTCGTGGGCCCAGTTATAGCTTTTATGTGGAAAAATTATTTTCGGTTAGACTTACGTCAAAGACAAATTCAATACTCGGTTTCATCTTACTTATATAGTGAGATCATACATATATATACATTTGTCGTTTGAATTCCCCGTTGGACATTTTGGCAGTGGGCTTTCTGATTGGTCGGTTTCTGAGCGTAAGTTCCACAGAATTGGATATGGTGGTATCACGGCTATATACTGCATATATAGTCGTGAGATATGACGATGAATATTCTCATACTTTTTATTAAAGTTAGTGAATAAATAAATTGCTTATAATAAACAAATTACACTTACTTGTCCCACTCTCTGTAATCTCTGGGCTTCACACTTTTTTTGACTTTTGGTTCTTTTTCACCACCTGATGAAGCAGATAGAGTAAACCCAGAACCTCTGACTGGTGGTAAATTTTCTGTTAATCCTTTATTGCTCCCTAATATTTCTTCTTGTTGCTTTATAGTTGATGCAAAACTCTACGATGTAATATTTCATATAAATCAACAATTGATTAAATATTTTGGTATTTTTTAAATGCTTGAAGATATTTTACATCATACAGAGACTTTTTAAGTCCATAAACCACAATAAAACTTACATCTATGTCTTCTAATATAAGTTGAGCTTCGTCCTTTCCAAGATCATTCATTCGTGTCACAGGCTTATCTTTCCTCAAAACACGACTGAAAGGTGAATTAAGATTATTATAACTTATTCATTAAATTTGTAATTTGTAAAATGAAACAACTTTTTAATACAGCTCTTTTATAATGACCATCCAAGTGCCCACACTCGTGTAACAGCCACCCCCCTCTTTTTCTTAAATGTCCTTAAGAATTATGCAGTAATTGCACTCTTGTGTAACAGCCCACCCCCCAGTTTGAGAAAATTTCAATTTAATGGCCCTAGGCGCTGGGATGATCTTATACGGTACTTATTTAATGTGTACAACCTCAGAAAGTACACCATTCTTACAAAATAAATTATTCAAAGAAATAAATTTGGCATTAAGCAGAAAAAGTATAAATTCATGGATTTAAAGAAACAATGGGTAGTATTAACAGAGAAACGTGGCTGATTGGACAAAATAATGAAAAAGCAGTATTAGTGTAAATCATTAGGTTTGTTGTCAGTTTAGGCTTGTATGGTAATAAGCCTCAGTTTACATTCAAGATGAATGCATTGTGAAAATAGTAGATCAGAAGTCAGGATTACATATATTTTACAATTATAAGGTCTCGGAGCATTAATGGATGATATATAGGAAGACAGGTGAAACACTACAACGTACTGCTGCAAAAATTTGATCTTGTAAAATAATTACAATACCTTTTAGGATTAAGTGTTTCCAATTTCTTTTCGGCAAATGTTTCTAAGTCAGGAAATCTGCCTTCTTCCCCAGAACTGCAATAGACAGTAATTTTTCTTTCAATCATTTTATTTGTCATTATCAGTTTCAATATAAATATATGATAAATATACTATCGTTATCAGTTTTACTTTCATGCACTTTATTTTTCATTATCAGTTGCATTTTAAATGTACCATATTAAAAAATAATTACAATGTATACCTTACCGTAAAACCTTTACAATTTTTTCCAGATACTTGACATCATCACATTTATCAATGTACTTGTACTCCAAATGTGAAACAGGTATATTGTAAGACTTTGTATTTCCATATACGTCTTCACTACTGGACTCACTAGATAAAAAATATAATAAAGATCTATATTCTACTTTGAATTTATAAGTTGCAGAGTAATATACTAAAATTTACACATGTTTGGTTTTATGTCTTAGCCGTATGTAATTCTTGATCACTTAAATCTGAACCATTTAAAAGCTTCTTTAGAAGTTCAGTCATAATAAAATATTTCACTGAATGTCTAATACTCCTTCAAAATAATCATTGAAAAAGAAATACCATATATGACCATCTAAGCACTCATGGGCATTTGTCAATTTACTGCGTTAGCTATTACTGGTACATGAATGCATTTTGTCTTTAGAATTTCAATGGTCTAGTTTTTGACATACAATGGTCAAAATTAGTAGGTGAGCCTTTACATGGCGGTGAGCCCTTGGATTGTTGTTTATATGGTAATAGTATTCAATATATACATGTACCTGGGTTTAGTTGTGGTTGTCATCGTACTTGCTTCAAAGTGTAAATCTAAAATAATGATGAGAACAATGTTATTTACTATTTTTGGTACTGAAGTAACAGTTGCCAATATGTATTAGTGGCCAGGTTTATGATATCAGTTTCAGTTTAAACCAACCACCAGTGGGCCAGCCCCATGAGGAAGTGGTGGCGAGCTCTTTCACTTTTACTATAGCATTTACAGTATGTTAATCTTTACTTCAGAATTTCAACAACAAAATCTTAAAAAGTGGGCATATTTCAGATTCAGAATTTCTAAACGATTTATAACTATTTCATATTCTTAGATGAAAAATGCTTTATTCCTGTTAATTGATTTTTGATATACTTAAAACCATGAGATAGATACAAATAAGTTAATTTTTCTCAAAGGGTGACAATTTCACGAGAAATATTTCATACGAATGGGTGTAACTTTTCATCTTACATAGGAGAGCATACTGTCAATCTTGACAAAAGTGAAGTGTTGCAGGATGCAAAATTAAATACTAAACACAAAGGGTGGATAGGAATAATTGACTAACTGGAGTATATAATTTGAAATAAAAACATAAAAAATCAACATTTCACAAAAAAAAATGTTTGTTCATGTGAGCATTATTCTTTATTGCCCACAAGATGGTTGGAAGCACTAAAAAAAAAGTAGTAATATTGTGTGCTGATTGTTTGGAGTCGAACAATTTTATTTAAATAACACACGAACTGGGTGTGCAGTGCTCTAATATGTTAACCATAACACTTCTACATCCAATGATATACAGTAAATGTCTGTGGGTTTCAATCAAACTATTCACATCGAGTAACATACAACAGTCACCAAAATACTCAATATGTGAGTAGGGTCCATACGGGTACCTCCAGTAGTTGTCCTTGATGAGAATATATACATTACTCAAGTTAAAGTCTTGTACTCAGGATGGAAAAAGAATTGTTCTTTACACAGCCAAACAAAACCTAAAGAATTCTCAAAAGTTACTTCTAGATTCTATTTTAGATGCAAAGAGCATATGCATATAGTAACTAATTGAACACTGCAGGAGAAACACTAGCATTACACAAGAGAATGAACACCACAATGACCAATCACTGCGTGATTACTGGTTAACTGTTTAACTCCAAACAGCCAGTGATGCTTTTGTTAAGTTGTCTACCATAGCACAATCTGACCACTGCTGGGAAATAAGGCAGTCAAGACTCTCAATGAAAAATATAACGGCCGGTGTGTACTGCAACAGACTAAACAATTTCCAAATACAAGCACGTGCTGCAGACAATTATTAGCCTATTTGGACCCACTGCTAGATGGAATTCATTATGACAGAGTACTCAAGTACAAAGCGGGTGACAGACGTTAGCAGGTCGTCACACGTATAGTACATTTTAGTGAAGCGACGATCTGCTGACGTATGTCGATGTGGTGCGCATCTACAGATATACATGTCAAATGTGCATATTCCGAGTACATAAAGATCTACAGTAGACGCCCGCGGCAGCACCTCAACATACGGAATTAGCAGGTCGTCACGAGGGTCGTCACATATACATTTTAGTGACGTGACGATCTGCTGACATATGTCGATGTGGTGGCGAGCGCATCTACCATATATACCGGTTTATTGATATATTCAATCTTATTCAGTATGTAAAATTTGTACCAATAATTACATCTCATATGATTTACTGGAACACAGTCAAATCTGAAATTAATATATTATAGATAGTTTGAAGTTTGTCTTTTCATCTGCAGGTGAGTCTCAATGTGACAAGTCACAAAAAAACCTGGATCCAACTATTACAAAATATATACTTAAATGAAAGCTACTCACATATTTAAGCTTGTTTTCGTACTATAGGTCCTTTTAAACCTCTTACAATTTCGAATCCAGAAAGATCGAATGTGAATCTGTTCAGTTTTGTTTTCTAGCTACTACTTGAAGGTCAAGGCAACTCCCAAGACAGAGCAGCGTGGGTCGCCACATTTTATAAAACTTTCGAATAAATCATTGTTTTTCATTGCATTGATGAATGAGAAACCATTAACATATTGACATGTACAACGATCGTTACAGATTTACTCTATGACAATCTTTAGGTGATTGTCTTTCGTGCAAAATGTTATTCTACGAAAGGTTCATGTATACGGAAATAGCATGTAGTGTAAGCGGAAATAGAACTCAGGGTTCACTCGTTAAACAACAAAATAGCTAAAAGCTAGCGTTAATGTCATTGTTCACTGAGGCGGGTGACTCAGGATAGTGGAACATAGATAGTGGGGTCAAAGAAATAGTGAAACATGGAATATGGGGGTTAAAAAATAGTGGAACATAGGAAGTCACAGTGGAACATCGAACAAGGCGATTCCCTCATTGTTTTTCCGCACTTTTGTTGCTTCCGTGGCCGAGTGAATAGGGAGTTGGACTCGTGACCAGAAGGTCGTGGGTTCGATTCCCGGTTGGGTCTGATGGTAAGTGTTGAGCAAACTTACCTCTAACAGGTTGCACACTGCTCCGTGGTACCTACACGTTAAATAAGTACAGGTCAGGCGAGTGAACGCTAATGTGAGTGATTAGCACGTCTGCGCTACGTTTGCGATGTGTTGTAGCTCTGGGGAGTTGAGAAAGATATAGTGTGACAAGGATGCCAATGACCTGGTGTAAATATGTAAAGTCGCTAGAGCACGATAACAGTGAATTGCACAGTGAATTGCGACTGTAAATAACCACATTTACATTTACATTTACATTTTATAGTTTTTTGACCCACTTTTACACGTTTTCAACGCGATAAAGAATTACTAATAGTGTTCAAAATTGTTTGCTAGGGGTAATTTTCATAGTGTAATATGGACCATGAGAAATTATAGTGGAAGATGGATATTAGTGATTTGTGTTTGTAACCTGGTGTAAATATGTAAAGTCGCTAGAGCACGATAACAGTGAATTGCACAGTGAATTGCGACTGTAAATAACCACATTTACATTTACATTTACATTTTATAGTGTTTTGACCCATTTTTACACGTTTTCAACGCGATAAAGAATTACTAATAGTGTTCAAAATTGTTTGCTAGGGGTAATTTTCATAGTGTAATATGGACCATGAGAAATTATAGTGGAAGATGGATATTAGTGATTTGTGTTTCAAAGAGGTGTATTACTACATGCGCTCGACGAATGCTTTAAAACGCCCACCTATCTAGTAATTAGTACACCGTAATCCTTATTCTGCATACACGTTCGCATAATATGAGGGGTTTGGACCTTAAGCAATTGCTTATCTATATATACATATTATTATTATCATATATGATAAGTGCGCAGACTGGAGATGTATAGGTCCATGCATAGCATGAATTATGATTATCCTGATTTGAAAAATAGTTTGATACGGTGCCAATATATTAAAGGATTATTATATGAGTGGGTGTGAGATATCAGAGAATAGCTCACCAAGTGTGAGTTGTTAACAGTATGAGTGAGTGCAGCGAACGAGCACTGAAGTATTATATTCTCTGATATCTCACAAACACGAATATAATGACTTTTTTCTCCCACGTATATGGTCTCATTAAAGTTTGATAAATCGCATTCATCATTATTAAAATGAATTTTTGAATTTTTTACCAGAGTGGCTTGGGTCTGCATGTTGCTATCATGATATGTCACTAGGACAATTAGGTCATGCTGCTATTTTTAGAACACAAAGGTCAAGGTTATGGTGAAAAGTAAGCAGATGAACAATATAGGACATAGTGTTTCACAGCAACTTTATTATTGGTGCTGACATGTGTGTAAATAGAATAAATTAACACACAATCATTGAAGTTATAGTGGAAATAGTTCAGCTGTAGTAAATTTATGCAAGTATTGGCATATCAATTCTCAGTTGGCAAGGTCTGACTGGCTGAAAAGTGTGGCTTACAGAGGATATATCAGAGAATATCCTACGGCCTATTCATTTCATTTAATAAGAATTTATTTTCTGGTGATTACATACATATTAGAATACAAGATGCTCTCCTCTTCAAACACACACACACACACAAACACAAACACACACACACACACAAACACACACACACACACACACACACACACACACACACACACACACACACACACACACACACACACACACACACACACACACACACACACACACACACACAAACAAAACAAACACACACATACATACAAGTTAGCGTGGAAATACGTACGCATGGCATATCAATACATACATACATGACTGGCTGAAAATATATATATATATATAGGATATATATATATATATATACGGCTATATCTATATATTTCATATTAATAAGAATTTATTTTATATATATTATATATGTGTGTGTATATATATAGATATATGTATAAATACACACACATATAAACACAAACACACACACACACACACAAACACATAAAATTATATATATATATATATATATATATATATATATATATATATATATATATATATATATATATATATATATATATATATATGTATGTACGTATATACGTATATATATATATATATATAGAGAGATATGCCGTACGTATATATATATATATATATATATATATATATATATATATATGCGTATATGCGTATATATATATATATATATATATATATATATATATACGTAAATTCACCTATTCATTTATAAGACGGTCAGAAGTGGGAGAAGTAATATACATTATACCACTCAATGAAATGACACACCCTTGAATACTGTTCTCTGATTAGCTGAGATCCAAGCTCAGCATTACATAATTTCTACATAAATGCCCTGGTGAATATTGCCCTCTGAGAGTACATGTAGATGCATCCTTTGATTCTTGTCTTTATTTTAAGGAAATTTGTTGATAAAGCCGATACTGTTTTTACCACTGTATAACAAAGCCCGCAGTAACTTTTAGTCAAATCTCGTCTCATACTCTTACACTGTAACCAGCAATGAAATGTTATCGCTACACTGAAATTCACAAATCTTTACATTATTCAGCAATAATAAATTGGCAAAGTTGCTGCTATATCTTCAAAATATGGTAAACCTAGTGTCTGATCACCCAGCAAAACTGGGGTACATCACTTTGTTCTAGCCCCAGCCTCATAACCCTAAAAGCCCTCATTAACATAATATATGTAATGATGTGACCCAAAACCATGCATATTTCTTAAAAAACATACATTATCACTGGTACAGGTCACCTCTTTCCCTAGATGACTAACATCCACATTTTTTCGCCATCCTTGCTGACTAACAGCCCCCTCTTTCCCCCTCCTTGCCTACTTAACAGCCCCTTCTTTCCACCTCCTAGCTGACTAAGAGCCTCTTCTTTGATCTTCTTTCCCATCCTAGCTGACTAAGAGGGCCCACTTTCCTCGTAAAGCTGACTAACAGCCCCCACTTTCCCCGTCCTAGCTGACTAACAGCCCCCACTTTCCCCAAATTAGCTGACTAAGAGGCCTCTCTTTCCCATCCTAGCTGACTAGCAGCCGCCTCTTACAGTCCTAGCTGACCAACATCCCCCTCTTTCCCCGTCCTAGCTGACTAACAGCCCCCACTTTCCCCATTTTAGCTGACTAATAGCCCCCTCTTTCCTGTCCTAGCTGAGCAACAGCACCCTCTTTTCCCCCATAGCTGAATAAGAGCCCCCTCTTTCCCCATCATATCTGCTTATCAGCCCTACTTTCCTCATTTTAGCTGACTAACAGGCCCCTCTTTCCCATCCTAGCTGACTAACAGCCCCCACTTTCCCCATTTTAGCTGACTAAAAGCCCCTTCCTTCACGTCCTGGCTGACTAACAGCCCCTTCTTTCCAATACTGGCTACCTATCAACCCCCAATTTACCCATACTAGCTTACTAACAGCCCACACCTTTGCATCTTAGCTGACTAACATCCACCTCTTTTGCAGTCCTAGCTGACTAACAGCCAGCACTTTCCCCACTTTAGCTGACTAAGAGGCCTCTCTTTCCCATCATAGCTGACTAACATCCCCCTCTTTCCTGTCCTAGGTGAGTAACAGCACCCTCATTTCCATCCTAGCTGAATAACAGCCCTCTCTTTCCCCATCCTAGCTGACTAACAGCTGCCTCTTTCCCATCTTAGCTGAGTAGCAACCCACTCTTTTCCATCCTAGCTGACTAACAGCCCACTCTTTTCCATCCTAGCTGACTAACAGACCGCTCTTTCCTGTCCTAGCTGAGTAACAACTCCCTCTTTCCCCATGATATCTGACTATCAGCCCTACTTTCCCCATTTTAGCTGACTGAGAGGGCTCTCTTTCTAGCTGACTAACCTTGACCACTTTCCCCATCTTAGCTGACTGATTAAGAGCTCCCATCTTTCTGTCCTAGCTGACTAACAGCCCTCACTTTCCCCGTCCTAGCTGACTAATAGCCCCCACTTTCTCATCCTAGCTGACTAACTCAAACTAGCCCCTCTTTCCCTTGTCCTAGCTGACTAACACACCAACTTTCCCCATTCAAGCTGATGAAGATTGCCAACTTCCCCATTTACTTCTACTGTGCCACCTATTTTATGTGTTCAATCATCATTAAGCTCTTCACCAGATGGCACAGCTGACTTTACTTTTTGAATGATGGCTTTTAATTTGTCTATTTATCTACAGTCAATTTTATATTATCAATCAAATTTGTTTTCGGATTGCTGTCATATGGTATTGCTGGCATATGCGGATAGTGCACACCAACAGTCCAAGTGTCAGACTCATATCCATTAGCTATATTGTTTTACATGATATATAATGCAGGTTTTTGTCTGTAGAAAATAGCAGTGTGCAAGTTATAATAGAAATTAATTGGAAATTGCTAATGTACAAATCATTAATTGATATAGCTATTTATTTTGTTAATTCGACATAGTATTATAACAGTATACAAAATGGGAAAAACATAATTTTATAATTATATATTATACCCCAGCCCTGCCAGGGCTTACAAGTCACCATAGATAATTAATAGTTGATAATTGATAATGCTCTCAAGGTACCTAGGTAATAATTAAAATTTTCTGTCACATTGAGTTACACTATGGCTTGCACACCACGATGCTGTTCATAAGCAGGTCAGAGAAGGTGCCTCCGGATGTGAAGATTGCACATCTAAGTTCTAGAATGACTAAGTGCTGTACAGGTGAAAACATGGCATACAAACCCTGGCTTATACAAAATACTTCGTAAATAAGTTTATCAGTATTTAATTTGGTTTGATAAAGAATTTTTTACAAAAATGTATTCAACATCGTTTGCTTTATGTCATTTTCACAATGGAACATGGAGCATGAGAAATTATAGGGGAACAAGGAACATCATCGTCATATCTCACGGCTATATACGCAGTTGATATGATCAAGGACTCGTAAAGGCAGTGTGAATGATCAACCAGTGAAAACTGACGATGATGAAACATAGGGGCATAAAGATAGTGGAACATGGCTATTAGGTGTCATAATATAGTGGTACCTGGATCTCAGGACTCTGGTGCCACCGCCCTCTTCACTGGTACAATACCAAACCCGCAATATCAGAATATCTTTTCGGGAACTTCTTAGATAATGGTGCCCAGAACCTCTGAATCTAATAAGGTTTCGAAAATGCAAACGTCAATGTAATGGGTATGCCAAAAAAAACATGAACATGACATTTTAGGGTGAAATGGGAAGGGGGCATGCTCTCTGCGCCCTCTGGATATTCTGGCTATGATGTATTTGTAAAGGTCCACCATTGAATATGCCTATTACATAGGGACCATAAGATCTACCTTTAGACTTTTTTAATAATCATGGTAGGTGTGTGGGGGGGGGGCTCATCAAAAGCTGATGATAGCTGATTAGGGCGGGGTCAAAAATACATTAATTTTACCTCCTGACATAATTTGTGACCAATTCAATAAACATTTACTCTGAGTCTCGAGATCTCTCTGAGATAGTATTTTGTACATTATGGCACAGCATAACATCAAACGTATGTCTTACATGAGATAAATAAATCTTTGGATCCTGCAAATAACTCGATCTTTATTATTATATATTACAATTCCTTTTTGTTATTATAATAGATATTTGAACAATTTGAATAATTTATGTAATTTATCAAAGTTTGTACAGAAACATTACTCGACGTCCATAGATCGAGTCACCAAATCCTTATGTACACGCTAATCTCCTCGTATATATCAAGTATAAACAGCATGTCCAAAGCATATTAAGACCACTTTATTTCTAGACCCCCAGTACCACTATTCTGATTATGTTCATGCTCAGTTATACACGAGGGTTTAATATTTTAACACTTCTTGAAACATGAAGTAACCAAACAAATGCTGATGTCCTGAAGTCTAACTGCATCCTCTTCATTCTCTTCATTCTTCATGCACTTAGTCTTCAGTGGACGGGCCGTGAACGCACATCGGAAGTCATATACTTTCAAATTCAAATTCATTTATTTGTAGCTCAATATACATGAAAATTAAAATTCAGATATAAGAAATAAATTAATAAAAAGTATATACACCAAAAAAATATTAGATGTATACATGCTACAAAACAGACAGCACTAAAAGCCTTTGGCAGAAGCCAATAGCTTATTTCCATAGTGGCACTGGTTACATCACATGATACAATGATGGCAATTTTCATGTTATGCGAATAAATAAATTAATTAATTAAGAAATTAGATCACAGATTAATATCCTAGTGCTACATCACAAAATCACTTTTTTCTTTCTCCTGCATCTTCTTAAATAGGTATCGTTTACATTTGTTTATAACCATTACACCACCGAAAACTACAGGAATATATCACAAGCAGTTCTAGACTTTGTACTGATTGTCATTAGGTCACTATAGTAGAATGAACTAATTCAATAGAAACTGCATTTACAATGTACGTTTTATATTTAGCTGTTACTTGCAGGCCAATAGCTACTATGAGGGAATTGGGGCGGGTGCCTCGTCGCTTTTGGCCTCAGCCTTGATGCCCATTTGCCTCGTCATGTTTTATGATTTGACTCTTCTTTTTATTTAAGAATTTCACTAGGATGATTTTATGGCAGAAATTGTTCGATCTTGATATAGAGATTAAAGAAAACGGCTACTTGTTAGCTTTTAAAATTGCCACAATGCAAACTTTATGTTTTGACTGTTCTGATGTCTTTCCCATTTAGAGAAAATATTTTGATAATCTTGAAACATGATGTAATCACATAACTATCCTGATGTCATTGCCTGTTGTTGTATATTACCAGGACATAATGCAAACTTTATACTAAGTGTTCTGACGTCTCCACTCACCAGCTCATACTCTATATAGGGGACAGAGAATAGTGGAACATGGAACATTGGGTCAAAAAAATAGTGGAACATGGAACATAGGTGTAAAAAAAATAGTGTAATATGGAACATAGGAAGTCATAGTGGAACATGGAATATGGCAATTCCCTCATTTTTTCGCACTTTTGTTGCGATTTTACGGTGTTTTGACTCAATTTTACACTACTTTAGGAAAGATTTTGAACGCCCCATAAGGATTACATTGCATTGCGGTGTAAGTCAATATGATGTCCTACACTTCATAATCGTGGCAATCATCCACCCAATGTTTGGTTTCTACAGCATCTACCTACTATGCTTCTTTGGCCAAGTGAGGTGGGTTCATTTGCCCGTTGGCTCTGTTGGTGGGTGTTGACTGTTGACTGCAAACTCATACCTAAATAGTTGCACAATGCTCTGTTATGTGGCACCTACACGTTGATTAGGTACAGGTAATTGGGTTGAAAGAGTAAGTGAGTGATTGTCTAAGTAATTCGCATGAGTGTGCCAATGACCTGGTGTAAAAAGTAAAGTCGTGAGAGCAGGACTTGGATCCATGTCTATGAACCATCACATTTACATTTACATCTACTTGACTAAAACCTCTTGTAAAGAAAGTGCTTCAGAGACACAATGCATCCTGCATGACATCCTGTATCACAGCATGCCAACAAACGAAGTCGGTAGGGTGCATGTCGATTAAGGCTGGCACGAAGCTAAATATAGCGACAGGTGTCAGACAGTGTAGTTGCGCAACGCACCATATAGGCGAAGTTGAAGTGTGTGTCCTTCGTCAGGGAAGATTAGCTCAGTCGGTAGAGCAACCGCCTATGACATATGACCGGTCTGAATTATAGTCGGGAGACCGTGAGTTCGAATCCACGATCTTCCAAATTACCTTTACAAGCAACACTGACTTTCATTTCAATTGGTGGAAGACAAAGACCCGGGTGCTTCCGGGTAGTCGCCCTGTGAAATTGTGGAATTGTCCATTAGTCCAAGTGGGACTGGCCCCGTGTGTAAGACACTGGGGGAGGGGGCTACCGGGAATTTCAAACTCAGATAGTTGGGTATGTGTGATCTGGATGGTGGGAAAGTTGGATCTGCGAATTCTTACGGGTCTCTCGGTCACCGAAAGCTGACTATGGGACAGCTCATTGTCCGGGAGAATTCCTGATCTGATAACCCTGTGTCCCTGAAGTAGTATAGAAACTCCCTAGCTCACTCTCCAAAGCAGCCAGTAGCACGAGGTGATGGCGGCTCTGGGTAGTGCCCGGATCCCTAGTGGGATAGGTTGAACATGGTACCCTATCGGGGCTGTTGTGAAAGTGAGATCGTCACATAAGTGAGCTGGTTGTAGAGGAGAAGGGAGTTGGGGGAGTCTGTAAAGAAAGTGCTTCAGAGACACAATGTATCCTGCATGACATCCTGTATCACAGCATGCCAACAAACGAAGTCGGTAGGGTGCAAGTTCACGCCCCGGTCATGGCAGACACAGTGTCGCCAAAATCGTTACCTCGTGCGTCTGCCACTGAGTTGCCACAGAGCACGTCACCACAGTACAGTACTAGACAGTGGCGATTCCAAGCTGGAGGTTCGGAAGCATCGTTAAGAGGTGTGTCCCGTGTAGAGGAGAGCCACCCCTCTTCATGTAAAAGAACTCACCTAGTTTGAAAACAATAGCTAGTGTGATCCACCACCTCCCGAGGCTCAGTTGGCTACCTAGCCTGCCTCCGGAGAGGTCCATGTACCACTGCATGTACAAACACCACATGGCCTCCCCTCCGCGTGTTGCCCGTACTAGTACGGGAATTTGCGGAGTATCATGCAAACAAAATGTGTTTATATAGAGAAAGAGTTATATATTTGAAATTACAGACAGGTTAATAAAATAAAAATTTATGCAGAAAATGGCTCAAATTGCACATGTCAGCACACAAAATTTCAAAATTTCAAAAAGTTTCTAGGGGGGAGCATGGTATGACCCCCCCCCCCCCCCCTTCCCCTCCTAGCAAAGCACATTTATCACAATTGTTTGCTCTTTTTAACCATCCCCTCACTAACAATCTGGGTCGTCCCCATAAATGGACATAAGCAAAATTGTTGACAGATTTCAATGTAC
>CM032666.1:52932551-53000008 GCA_019095985.1 Streblospio benedicti | reverse complement strand
AGTGACTTTTGAAGGGATTGAGACCAACTCGTCTAGTACATGTTTAATGTTAAGGTTCTCATACATGTTTAATTATGGCCACTATATACATGTTTAATGTTAAGGTTCTCATACATGTTTAATGTTAAATGTTAAAAGGTTAAAGGTTAAAGGTTCATTTTCTGAATTGTCTTGTATTATCTTAAAAGGGAGATGTTGTATATGCATGTGACCATGCCGCGCATGCGCATGACAATAAATAGTCCCAACCAAGATGTCTGCTGCGTTTGTCAATACACAATAAGCTGGTTCTTACAACTACATGTAGTAGCATTAGAATATATGTGTTAACACATTTCAAGTACGGCCCTCGCATGCAGAGATTTTGCTACTTGGAGTATCGCCTCATACTTGAGTGCTTGATCATAAATAAATTACATGTATTGTTAAAGTAGTTCCAAGCGAGTCAAAAATTGTCTGCTGTTGTTTATGGAAGTCATTTAGTCTGTTGCAGTGGTTGTTTGTGGTCTTAACTGTGCATTTAACTCAAAGACAGATGCTCACAATTGATTAACTGTTGATTTTTTCCAGTGAAACTTTCCATGGTGTATCCCAAAGTGTCACTGGTGTAGAAAATAAACTAAAAAGTAAGGGTCACTAACATAATCATGAAAACGTGAAGGATTAAGGAGGCAATACACATCTGAATTAATAAGGAAGTCATGAACATGGACAAGGGGCCCACCAATTTTAACAAATGTATGAGCCCAATTCTCAGCAGCAGCCAGCAATATGATTGACATTGGACATGCGCAGAATGGGCATTCCAATGATGTCAATAGCTATTGACAAAACTGTTGATGTTTAAAAGGTAAAATTCTGCATTGTGATGCCCATGATGACAATGTCACACTGTATGTGATCTTAAAAGGTCTTCAGGATGTCAGCAGAGAATTTCAAAAGTAGTGTCAAAGAAGACCGTTTGAAGCAGAAGCCATGTTGTTCATCGTATAATAGATCATTCTTATTCAGATATGCCATGATGTCACTCGCTAAGATATGCTCCAAATGTGTGCAAAGTACAGGACAACCTCTATTATCAAATATCTCTCATCCAAAATTTCCAATAATCTGAATGTTTTGTGAAAATCTCGATTTCCAGGAGTGTATCCTTCGATGGTTGCAACTTGCAGATCTAGCATGTACTCGAACTCTGACTCTTTCTTATTCATGGGAGTGAACGAACACAACGCCCCCAGCATGCTTGCTAGTCTTGTTTGTAAAAAGTGCCCTACTCCATTTTATATATCACACCAACACAGGGACGGGTTTATCAAGACTTCATTTTTATTGTTTGGGTACAAAGCGACGTATTTTAATATCAAAATTTTGATATTAAAATCATTGCAATCATTATCAAAAGATATTAAATGATGACAAATCGAATTATCATTATAGGATTATTGGTTTACAATATACAACTTCAACCCAAAGTGATGGAGGAGTTGTTGGAGAAGGTATTTTGTAAATATCTTCTATCATCGTCCAGTCACTCCTGGTAGATCTACATACAATGTATTAAATTCACCCGCCCCATCTCCCATCCAAAATCCTCTTTTATCTGAATACCAAACATCCCAACAGTTTTGGATAATAGAGGTTGTCGTGTATGCACGTAAGGAACAGAGGCTGGTAGTTGACAGATTTGTATTTTTCATCCCTAATTCTTCAAGACAGCAGTGGCTTGCATCTCTCACTAAGCATCAGCAGGGATCTTGCTTTGTTTCACAAAAGGCCAGAAAAATTAGGGTGACAATTGGTGCAATAACACCGGCTAAATCCTTTAGTTTTAAAGGGGATGAATTCTGTCTGGTCCTGCTGCCTTGTGTGGTTTCAGTCTATGGTCACAGGTGATTGAATCATTAGATCTAGCCCTGCTTCCCAGTGTGTTTGTAGAGTACAGTAATAAGGCTGTAGGAAATTCCAATGCAAGGGTGAATGTATCTAGGCCCAGCATATAATATAATTCCCGTTATACGGTGTTACGAAGTACCATTTTACTTTATCATTCAATTCGTAGATCTACTACCAATTTCACCACGTACATGTACGTCCCATTCTACTGAAGTGCACTGTATCACACGTCACCATGGCCGTTGTGTTGTTATTGCTTTCTGACATTATCGCCATGGATAGAAAATAACGATTTCGTTTCTCATTATGAATGAAGTGAATCATTCACGAAGTTATAATAGTTGACTAGGGTACAATACGAGAAATCGTAAAAACATCACCGTTTAATTGTAAATTACCTGATCGAGGGGCAATCCGATCAGATCTGCGAAAGATTGCAAAAGCTGGCTTCCAGCGTAGAAAGTCATTTTGTCGTATGCTGACGACCATTGCGTACGAACCGTCAATATATTGTTTGAGTTTATTTTAGGTATGAGACCATTTTACCACAACCTCTTTACTTTGCTGCTAGTATCACGGTGGCATCGTCGGTCTTCGGGAATCTCTTTTACACTGAGCATAAAATGCAGTGGCTTTCAACTGGCCATGGAGAAATACCATGGGGTCATGCTTAATTACGTAAAAGGCAAAATCAATACTCGGTTTTCTTAGGTGGCAACGTAAGATCGTACGTCACACGCCACTGAATATTTCGGCAGTAGGGCTTGTGGTTGGTTGGATGTTGTGGCCAACTTCCACAAATATTAGGATCATCGAATCACGGCTAATATACTGTGTATATAGCTGTGAGATATGACGATGTGGAATGGATATTTCGGGATAAAAAAAAAATAATAATAAAAATAAATTTCACCATAGCTTCAATTATTTTTTTTTCATGAAATTTGACATCTAATTCTTTTTTTCTTAGATTACTGAACCTCAATTATTTTTTTAAAGCTGTATAAAGCTGTTTAAAGCCATATTTGACAATTATTTATTTTTTGTAGCCAAATGAAACCTTATTATTTTTTTCACCAATTTTCAGCCTTGCGTTATTATTTTCAATGTTTTTGGTGCGGCCCCCCCCCCCCCTGAGATCAAATGGTCGATGCCTAAGACAGTTTTCGGCCGTCAGCACGACAGATTTCGGCCACTGAAGACAGAATTCGGCTCCCTTGTTATCTCAGTACTAATATATCATTTAAGTATGAAATAATAATATTTACTAGTTTAATACTGATGCTGTAATGTCTTTTCATATCAGTAAACTGCAGTTCAGCACACATATTTACAATATACCATGGGGACGAAAAATCAACAACAGGCAATCGAGTCACAAGCTATATTTCTGATGTAACACTGCGCATGCACACACCCCGACCATTATACAAGACCAAATATTGTTTGTATATTTCGTTTGTATAGATAATCTCTGAATTCAAATGAAAATGAAAAACTTTGTTATACCCCCATTTCACCACTGGCCGAATACGGCAGATTCCCCAAAATTACACCCAATTCTACCCATGCCAAGGGGGGGGGGGCAGAAATGTTTTAACTATGCCAGGGGCGAGGACCAAAAAGTTTCAACCATAGGGTTTAAGAAATTACCGACCCCCTGCCCCATCAGTACGTTAAGACCACTCCCTTAGGGACAAGTACTCAAAAACACCAAACAAGAGCTTGGGCGATCAATTCAGGTGTGATTTGTCCCTTAATCGGCGGATTTCATGTTGAGAAATTGGACGATTGAGAGGCAACCAGCCCTAATGGTCTTCCATCACTCATCCCTCAATTACGCCTCCTTGTATGTAACTATAACTACCAACTTTAGCTGCACCTATACCTCATATTTATATTCATATATCTCATCTTAATATTAATTGTCTCTAATCGTCTTCAATCAGGCCATTATGTAAATACTAGTGAGAACGATTGAACACTAATCATCCCATCTCGGGCATATTTGCCCAAACTTAGGTGCAAAGATTCCTGTATTAGTTTTCCGACGGGGTCACGTTTTATTGAACATGTACCTTTGACCCCATAAAATTTTAGAATGTGAAATGACCCTGATGGGGCTCAAACACAAACTTGTGGTTCTGACACCAGAAAAACATTGATCATTACAGGCAGCTAGATAGTATGAGAGTATACCTGACTGTGTTTTACTACAAAGAAGATGTGCATTGATGATTCTTAGATGTCTTTGAATCTTGTTGAAGTATGTGTCTAAGGAGACCACAAAATATTGTGGCTAACTGACCCAGTTCCCTCGGGACGTGACTTCTGATCACAAAGCCATCGCCCTATCTGTTCACCCATTGCAGCGGTCAGGATCATATAGTAGACGGCGTCTATGCAATGAAATTAAGTGTCCAGTTCATGGTCTTAAGTTGCCACTATGCAGTAACAAATGACTCTATTTTGACACCATTTCATTAGTATCCTGTCACGCTATATTTCTCAACTCCCCTGTAGTAGTGTTCACTTGACTTACATTAATGTGGCTATTCAGGGATGAGTTAGCTCTAGCTAACACCAACCACATAACCTGACAGGGAATTGCACTCGGTCGAGCTCATGGTTCTGAGAACAGACTCATACCATTATCCCAAGCTGCCAGTTTTATAATTATACAATTTACTCATATTGTGGAGTGATGGATGCAGGAGTTAAAGTGTATGGGCATATGTTGGGGTGCGTGTGCGAATGAGTGTGTACTTTTTATGAGTTCCCTAATTTGGATGATGGTATCATTGTAGTCTCACATTGTAGTTTTTGTGGTCAAGTGGCCAGAAGTTCTTGGGGTTTGAATCCCAAACGAGGACAGAATTTTGATGGGTCTATAAACATTTTCATCATATGGAATCTCTCACCCCCCACACCACTTTCTTACTTGAATTATAGATAAGTTATAAATCTGGCAGGCTAAGTACAGGTGAGTACGGTTGAGAGGTTAATTTTTCGTGTAAAAACGCACACTTGGACACAATCGGCGCTATGTTAATGACCAGTGAAATGGGGGTGTCATGAATAATAAACAATGTATAAGGGATTCTAAAGTACTTTTTAATTATCAAACATATAATTTATAGCTATTTAGTGATAATTAATGAACCACTCATAAGAATAATATAAATGGCCGAAAACTGTCACCACATAGATTGTACATGTGTTTTAAGTGACCATTTTCGGCCCCCTCTTACACGCAGATGAGTGTATTTGTGCTAACTAAATTAATGTCATATCAACATAGGAATAGTAATATTGTTAAAAGGCACCAAAGAAATGAACAAAATCGGCATATTTTTGTTACTTGACCACAATTGTTATACCCCTTATTCTTATTCTATTTTAGCATTCACGGCAATCCTTAGTTAACTTTTCGAAGTTGTAAAGTCTACGCAAAATTGTCGATAAATGTAACGTATAATCTAGACCAAGTGGGATATATAACGTAATTTCAATATGATGTGACGTAATATCAAACAATAACGAGCGTTTATTACAGTAAACGGCCGAAAACTGAAGGGGCCGAAACCGGGCTGGTTTACCCTACTAAATCGACGTCTGACACAACTTCAAGCTACTAGGGAGAACATGAGCTTGGCACCTTGTGCGTGATCATACCAAATTGCAGTAGTGGCCATTAAATTTGCTCAAACCAACACCAATTAACTGTCGCTGGCCTAGTGGACTCCTAGCATTAAATTGATATGTGTGTAAAATGACATGCAAATGTTGGCTGGACACTTATAATTTGCTTATTCCTACATATTATGTTTCAAATAGCCGTGACGCTTCTTGTGGTATATAGCTATACAAATTCAAATACACGCACATTTATACATGTCATAGACAAATATGTACACGTCGTAATATGGTATATGTACTTGTTTTGACTACTGATATGTATTCATTCATCACAACAGCATGGGTTCTTTAGGAGGAAAAAAATAGACTATGTTTTATTATACAGCTTTTCTTAGTGGTGATTTGTTGGAGTGTGAGTGTGTGGTGATATGGGGATAGAGAGGGTTCTTTTACCAACGACAGAATTTAATGATTTAATAAGTTACGAAATATTAATATAGTTGACGGTCAGTACAGTTGGTAATATAATAATCAATGTATATAATGTGTTTATTAAGTTTACATATACGTTTTTATACCCAAGGGATGTATATGTTGTTCCGTCCATATGTACGTTTTTCGGCCACCAGGTGGCAGCACATGTAAGCTTTATACATGTCACCACAGACCGTGGTCACTGTATAGATCTACTGGTATTTTATCCAGTAGAGATATCTTTTCAATGCACTATTTCGCATTTCATATGATCTTATATTCTATTAAATATGTATATGCAGGAATACAATTACACATATACTAGCTTATTGTCGTACAACCTACAAGCAAACGTCCTAAACGTTTTCTGGCCCATCTCTCAGGCTGATCGCTAGCAATACAAAGGGTTTGGGCTAACAGTATATTAAAACATCAATATGATTACTGGTGAAAACCTGCGGATTTCTTTAGTCATTAGCATGCATACTAACTGTAGCTTATTTTTCGGAATTGATTGAAATAAAACTAAATGTCGTACGTCCTCAAACTCTGGTATAACTATAGAGCCTATTGGGCATGTATGTGCAACTTACTTTCTTGCCAGAGAGTAATAATTTGTCAAAGGTACGGGTTAAATCAAGTAATTATCATTAATACATGTAGAAATAATATTTCTTACTTGTCATTTTTAGATGTCTGATTTTAACTTGGTCGCTAGATCCCAATTTCCACTTCCATTCTCGCCCCACATCCACTAAGGCCAAGTCCACAAGCATTACTGGGCAGCAAAAGTAATTAAGGAAACTCGGGGACATTTTAGTGCACGGTGTCAGTCTCACCCTAACACGGAGACACATTCAGTAGGTATCACTAGGTGACACTTCCAATACTAGTAATCATCTACCTAATCATGACCCGTGACCTTACAGATCAGACAATTTTCTATGGCAGTCATCAATTATTCTAAGTAAATAAAATCGAAAGTCCACGCACCAGTGGTCACTAATAGGTCATTATCTGATCACGAGTTTGATCTGGGCATCAAATATTTTTAAACCACTCAATCGTTAGCGCTACTTTGACATTGCAAAAGCTTAATCGTTACACGACAGGCAGTGTCATTCAAATACGATCAATTTTCTCAACATAAATGGTGGTTTGCAGAAAACGAGCGCCACGGGTAAAACAAAACCATTCAATCATCACCAACTGAAGTTATAATGGCGTTTTATTTGTTTAAATCGACCACAAGTTTTCACTATCATGAGAATTGCGGAAGTTTAATTTTTATAATCGCACATTAATTGTACAAATGTAATTTGAAAAGCAACGCCTCAACATACCGTTTTTCACCCGCGGAGGATTCACAACTCCTTGAAGGCATTTAATCTTTACGACTCGTTTTGTGTGTGCCTAAACCATTAGCAATTCAAATTGAAATGATTGATTGTCCCGGTTCTCTTATCAATGTTGGGCCAATAGTTATCAATGTGTGTACAGTCGCCCATTACAAGACAACTCCACTTATCATAACTATCACAAGATTACTATTGCAAAGTTTGTACAGACTCTTTGACTTTTTATAGCCACCTACAAAATATGATGGAACTGTCTGAAAGCAATACAATGGTACTACTTTATTTTTCATAAAAACAAAACGAAAAACCAAAACAAACCAAAACAAACCCAAAGACAACACACACAAACCGATACAAAACAAAAACTCACAAAAACAACTAAAAACGGACTATAACATCAAAACGAGTCTTGGGAGTCCTCATAATTTGCCGTGGTAATACTTAAATATCAAAAGGAAAAATGTAGATTACAAAGTGGATTTGAAAATTAGTCCACTGTTTCAACACGAAACGGAGCGTGTGGTCAGTGACGTACGTTCCGTGGATTACATTTTCTATTTGATACTAGCATCATGTAGATCTATAGTTAATGGTGAAGTTCCTGGAAGTGTTCCGTACGTAATTTCTTGTACTTATCCCGTCTTGTCGAAGTGTCCCGTGTTTACCTACTCGTTTCCGGTGTGTTTTTTCTACGAAAAAGAAAGAAAGAAAGAAAGAAAGAAAGAAAGAAAGAAAGAAAGAAAGAAAGAAAGAAAGAAAGAAAGAAAAAGAAAAAAAACAGGCTACGCTACCCCTGTTGTCTGCACTTTCACGTTAGAGTGGGAAAAAAATCGTATGCATAGGCCTACCGGTCCGTAGGCCTATTGTCCCGTCCCATACCCTAGGCCTACCTTCACTATTAAAAAAAAAAAAAATGTCAGACCCAGATTTAAGAAAGCTTTATCCGGGCTGGTTGTATATATAGGCAATGATATAGTATAGTAGATGTAGTCAGCCATTCATGCTACTAAGCATTCTTGTCTCTATAACATTTCCACAAACCATATGTGACGCAATTCTGCACATTAGGGACGATGCAATATTTAACAGGTAGGGGGGGGGGGGGATCGGTGCATATAGAAAAACTTCTTTGAAAAAAGGTCTTGTCCCCTGTTGATACGGCAAACCCCCCCACTGATGTCCCATGACCTCTATTCATAAAAAAGTCTGCGGCCCCTCTCATAAATATTTGCGTGATTAATTTGTACCGATTCGCTCACGACGAGGTGGGATTTCAGCAGCTGAAAAAAAGTACATGTCCCATGCCCAACGAGAATGAAAAATCATCCAGTCCCCCTACTTTGCACCTTGAAAAAAGTACCTGTACCCTTACCAAATGCACCGGTCCCCCTCCCTGGTAAATATTGCACCGTCCCATAGGCCTACCACATTATCTATAGGCTGATGCGCGCGGAGAGAAATATTCACTGTTTCAGACATTGGGTTAGCTTTCAAATCTAACGGCTGCGTGAACAACCAAAAACAGCAATAGCAAAGAAAATAAAAAGAAAACAAACTTGCACACAGAAAAAAAACAACGCTTACTGATATGACTGATTTTTATAACCTTGGCTTAGAAATAGTGTAGACATCATCATTTGAACCCTGGGTTTGATCCTGATATAGAATCACCCACACATTATACTTGAGCTATGGAGTACCCTTATTGGATGGATTCGATGTTTTACGTTGGTGAAACAATGAAAAATGATAACCTTTCACCCATAGCGTATCGTACGAGAAGGCATTGTTGCATGGTGTGGTTGCTGTTGCATGGTTGCACATTGTTGTGAGCGACCGTAATGATTCGCGTTCGAGTGAATTATTTTACAGCGCATCCTATTTGTGAGCAGGGGAAATAATAGACTAGTCTAAGCCAAGGCAGAAATAATGCATAAATGATTTAATAATGTTTTTATGCTTACCACTTCACTGTCATACATGATTCATGAAGATGCATAGTGAAATTACTTATCATTACGGTTCATCTCTTTTTGATTCATGGACGGAAACAATAGGGATTCCAATTGATCAGGTACAGTACTAAAAGTATATCTATCATTTGTTCAATAAGTTAGACTAGAGTCTAATCATGTTTTCATATATTAGATAAAAATTGTTTGATAATGCTGATGTCAAAATTAAAAGTGTTCTTATGTTGTAAATGGTAACCAACATAGGCTAGTCTTATAAGATATTGTGCTGTGAGTGAGGTGGTGGATGGGGTAGCAATACTTCAGCAAAACATCTATTATACTGATGTTGACCCGCTGATGCGGTAAAAGGGGCATGTGCATCATTAAGTAATACAAATTTTAGTCCTATAATCCAGATAACGTGCACACAGGTTCAAACATGTGTAAACACTTTACATGTACAAGTTCATCTCTTTAGTAGGATGCTTACATTGTACTTCAGCTTCGTACAGCATGGTGTCTACACCGCCGTGAGATTCCTCCATCCCCCCTGCCCAGGCTGACCCTATCGTATTTAAGATGAAAAATATTATGAATAAACTATTGATTACTTTCTTCTTGAAGCTGAATTATGTCCTCACTCAACTCATTGGACTGTTGCTGGGATACCCATTCCGTACCGTCTTTTCTGCTCATAAAGTGGGACCAAATGTGCGACATGGTCTTCAGGTTGCGATTGGTACATCAATGGCATATTTTTGTTTTGGAAAGTAAGTAATTCATTCTTGTTAAAGGCAAATGTACATGAATACATAATATGATTGTCATTCGATAAAGAGTATAATTGAAAGAAAACATTAACAAAATTTTAATAAAGTAGATTTACCTAGTAATACTTTTGTTTATAGGCAGATTTTTTATGTCTTGACACAAATATCGGTATGCTACTTTCTAATGAGGACTATGAAGCCAGGATTAATGGAAAAAATGGTGTTCTTCGTTTCAATGGCATTTCTTTGCTTTGGTCACATTTATAGACAGATCTACGACTATGGTGGATATACACTCGATATTACAGGGTATGTCACTAAATGAACTTTATCAGGTGATATTTTTTGAGAATATGCATTTCAGTAATTGAGAAATTTCAAGTGGCACAATTTGTTAAAGACTGGTGCCAAAACCGATACCCGTTTCACAAAACATCGTGTATATTAGACATTTTGAAGATGATTATGATTTGCCAAAATTGCATTTCAACAAAGGGTTTGATAAGATTGTCAATATATATTGCTTGTCCACTCTTAGTTGTGTGCTATCCCTACATAATCCCTGATGTATACGTCTTCTATGTGTATAATTTATTGATAAACTCAATGCTCTTTGAAGACACAATAATGCTTACCGCCATCACAGAAAGAATTTTTTTTTTAGTAGATGTGCTAAACGTTGAAATTAATAAGAGAGCGTCATCCACTATAAATTACCTTTCTATGATATCGCTCAATTAAAACCATGTATATCTAGACTGGCATTTTTTTCATTTGGACTTCTGTTGGATAAGGTCATAATTCAAACTGAAATTATCACATTTATGATACATCCTAACAGGTACGGAAACATCAAGGCTTTGTTATTGATACACACAAGTTACGACAATGAGCATTTTTTAGTGAAAATACGACTCCGAAGTCAAAGCTTCGAACAGACAAATGTAGGCGCCCTGTTATATTTTGGCACCATTGTGCGTGCGCATCTTAGGAAACGTGTTAGTGTTAACAAACACTGAAAAATCTCGATACAGCTCATTTAAATGAGAAATAAGTTATTGCAGTGTAAGACTACTCATTATTGTAGGCCACTCATGGTGAACACCCAGCG
This sequence comes from Streblospio benedicti, assembly GCA_019095985.1. NCBI lineage: Eukaryota > Metazoa > Annelida > Polychaeta > Spionida > Spionidae > Streblospio > Streblospio benedicti. The sequence continues at coordinate 52,988,808 of CM032666.1, read as the reverse complement.
GTTGTCTAGTCTGGCATTTTCACTGAGAGATGGAAGTATACAGGATGAGAATAAGTTGTCTGATAATATGAAGCAACATGCAGTAAAGTAAGTACAATAATCATACAGTAGAATTTCATAGTCTGGATACCTCCTTATATCAGAACTCTGTCTTATTTGGACACTGTTTAGATAGTTTCCAACATGCTATAGTTGTATTGAGTAAATTTGCATAAAGTGGACACTTGTGATGGAAAGATTATCTCCAACTTTCTATTGGTGGTCATTCTCGATGTAAAATTGTGATCAGTCGATCGCGCTTTTTGTAAGAGAAAATCACCCATGGGGTTATCCATCATTAAATTTCAGAAGTTTTATGTAACCTATTTTTTATATTTCTAGTTATAATTCAATCGAATATTGATTAAACAAATGGAAAAAAGTGGTAGAAATTCTTATCAAAATTAGTGTTTCACATATTTCGAACTTATTATTGAATAATCTGTATTTACATGTACATGTAGTTTCATTTCATACATTTAACCTTGATAATGACGGCTGATTGAAAGTTGGAGATAATCTATATGTCAATTATTATTTTTGGATAATCAATACAAAGGATACTATGGATTATTAATACTGTGGTTGGTGAAAGACTTTTCCCGATGGGTCATCACTAGTGGACACCTGTTTTATCTACTGCTCCCTAAGGGGTTCATGTGAGAGTTATTGTGAGAGTAGGCCTACAGCAGGACATTGTAATTGCATTGTAAGTACATGTACATGTATTAACATTAGATGTTTATTTTATACAGGAAAATGCCTACACTCCTAGAAATCATGAGCTATTGTTTTTGCTTTTCAACTTTGATGGTAGGACCGTTTTGTTTCTACAAGGATTATATTGCATTTATAGATGGCAGTAATTTTAAAAATGCATTACAGGTCAGTAGTCACAGATTGTTTTGAAACGATATTTGAATGGTATTGAATTACAATTTACATTTTGATCCGTCATGTTATCATGCAATTATATTGATAAGAACGAAACGCTGTTTTCTACCGCTGTTTTAATGAAGTCTTCTTCAGAAATTTCTTTACTTTTCACTTCTTTTGTATACATACCCACATTTACCTACTATTTTACTTCGTTTGTATGACTATGATACATTATGGTTACATTATACAGTTACAATTTCATGTCATCAAAATTAACATTTACATTTCATGTATAGCTATAATTATCAGTAAACATTCATAGCGCTAAGCATCCAATAACCTTACTTTATTTAATTGTGCATGCCTACTATATTTTCATGATATGTATTAGAATCTATTTTAAACCAATAATTTGTTTTACTTATGTCAAAGTTATTAAAATAAGTAAAAAATGGTTTCTGAAGAGAACATTAAATTGAGGAAAAACAGTAATAGTTTGTAAATCTAAAATAAAAGATTTTGAGGGAAAACTAAAACAGCCGGTAGAAAGACATGTTAAGTTTTTATCAGTATGAGAGGAACTGTTGCAGCTGAAATACAAAACTCAACAAACATATCATGCAGTTGTTAAGGTTGATTAATCTAGGTAAAAATATTTATGATATAACAATTTGATATGTGTATTATTATGTAACATGTGATAGTGACGTTGAAACCTTACAATTCAAATAAAAAAATTGCTTTTATATAAGCTTTTGCAGATTACTTGAGAGTCCATAACATATCATTATTCTAATTGTTAGATTTTGTTTAATCTCACAAGATGCATGGTCTGGTTTCATATCACATAATATATATTTTTTCTTTTTAAAGGTTCAAACTGCAAGTGTTGTAAATGGAGTTCATGAGAAAAATATAAAACCAGAATTGCCATCTCCCATGGTTAGTGGAATATTTATTATTATTTATTCATCAATTAGTCTTATTTATGAGGCACATATTATTCTATGTGTGAATTTTGCATGCTATGTTTTGAATTCACATGTAAAATATATATTCTAATTTATCTGTAGATTTCCTTGGTGAAATCGCTGACCACATCTATGTTAAGTCTTGTTATATACTTCAAACTGTTACCACTTTGGCCTGTATCACATTTAGAAGGTACGTGTCTTTGGTTCCTCAATATGAATCACCTGAAAATCATAAAGATTCCTACAATATATTTATGCATTTTAAATGCTTCTATTTCTTATGAATCAAAAGTAGTATTAGATTTAATTGTGAAAATAATTTGAAAACTACATTTCTATTACAATGATGGCAGGGCCATGATTAGGAGAACAATCATACTTGTCAATGGGACGAGTGTCCTGAAAAACTAAGATTTACAAGTCCAAATAAATAAACTCCATGTAAATTCAATTGAAACGAATGTCTAGGGTGACTGAGAATACTTGTCAATAGGACAAGTAACTAAAAAAAATTACCTGTCCGGACAAAACAAATATCCGTCCAAGATGATAGCACAGGGGTACCTATCCGTGGCCCTGTGCTAGAGGAAAAAACAACCAACAAAGTAAAGCCCTTGTTCCACATCTTGGGTAGGATATTTGTGTAGAAGGCACGAAAATTCAGCACAACACTTTTTTAGCATATCAGGACTGACTACATTTCAGATGTACAAATACAACCTAGTCCAGGAGCAAATTTTGATAAGATTTTTATCCTAAATTGTCTTGGCCATTCGTAAATGATTTTGTACGTATGTATTTTTAGAGTCAACATACTTTAGTCGTGCCTTTCACAGCAAATGTTTTTATGTCCTTATGGTGACCTCACTTGCTAGATGGAAGTACTACTTCGCTTGGAAATTAGGTTTGTAAAATTTTAGGTATGCCACACCCTCTTATGATTAACTGCGATGTTCAAGGATGATGATCAGTATAATAATATATTTTTAATGGTTTTATCAGGACAGTCAGTCAATATGAGCTCTGGATTGGGATTCACTGGCTTTGATGATCGTGGCAATAGTGAATGGGAATTACTGGCAACTGCTAACATTATTGATTGTGAGGTAAATTTGTTTTAGTTTTATGCTATTATTGAATGAATTACCAGTATTTCTCGTAACATGTAGATTAGCGCGCTGTCATTCTGACAGGTTTTCAAAACAAAACATCACAACAGTGCAGATGTGCTGGTTTTAAAACACCTGTAGGAAGGACAGTGCCTGCATCTAGCGGGTTAAAAATTATGTGATAATCAACTTGCAGTTCTCACTGAGTATAAAAGCTTTGTTGGACAATTGGAATATCCCGACCACCAAGTGGCTCCGCCATGTGGTGTACGAGCGCGTTCACAGCACGCCCGCAGTGTTCATGGTTTCTGCGTTCTGGCACGGCTTTTATCCTGGATACTATCTCACTTTTGCAACAGCTGCACTATTTGTGGTGGTCTCCAGACATGTAGGAATTTACTTTATATGTATATAAAAGTTTATTCTATAGGCATTGTTGGTTCTTATGATATAGATAATATAGCTCTATACCATGAGAAATGACGTCATAGATGAGTCTTTCTTATAGACTCATTTTATTTGTTTTATTTCAAATACTAAGATGATACATATTGTTATCATGGATGTTTTAATATGGTTTACATTGTGAAAACATTACCTGGATTTTTTCATCAAATTTAGGTGAGAAGAAATGTGAGACCGCTTTTTGAAGGAACAAAGCAGATGGGATTGCTATATGATGTGCTCACATTCCTTACAGTGCGTGCTGCAATAGCATAGCTCTCTTTTCCATTTGTCATCCTCGATTTCTGGACGTCGATTTTTGTGTACAAGTAAGTTATTTATGAATTATTGTTGAATCAAAATATTTTGAATAGGTGATGCGCACTAACAATTATTCTGATTTTTTGCTAAAAGATTCAATTCTGTTTCTCTGTCTGTTCTCTATAGCTAGCATGTTTTTACCACTATCTTGACATAGCTGAAAACAGTAGGTTTTTCAACCTGAAGCCTCCATTTAACTGCTAATGGCCCTGATGGGACTCAAACTTAAACTTCCAAAATTGCCATCCTTAGGTGGCATTCGAACACACAATCTCTGGGTTGAGATCTTAAATGACAAAGTATGTTGGCTAAGGGCTACCAAGTCAGTGGCTCATCCATTAACCTTTTAGCTCCCTGCTGGTATGGTGGTATCATTCTGGGTCTCACAACCACTGGGTTGTTTAAAGAATGAACACTTCTCTCATCTTGGGTTTCTTCATTCATGATATATACAAGAATTTTAAGATACCAACAGAAACCATTGGGACTCACATTTTGGCGAAACTTTCGCTCTTATCGCAAGAGCTTCTTCAGGCCGAATGAACACTACATATTTTGTATACAAGGGTGAATTTTACAGACACATGGGGCAGCCATGGGTTCTCCAGTTTCTCCCATAGTTGTCAATTTGTATATTGAGGACTTCGAAACGCGAGCACTGGCGACAGCACCCAACCCCCCACATATGTGGTTCCGATACGTAGATGACACCTTTGTGCTCATCCATGAGTACCTCATAGAAGGTTTCACCAACCACATCAACAGCATTGATCCCAACATTAAATCACCAATGAACCCGAGGTGAATTTCAAGATTCTTTTTCTGGACACATGTGTTAAGATTAATGATGATGCCACCACTTCAGTTGAAATCTATCGAAAATCGACGCACACTGATCAATACCTGAATTTCCAATCAAACCACCATTTGGAACATAAAAGATCAGTGGTCCGGACTCTCTTAAATCGCGCCCACAATTTGGTCACCACGCCTGAAGATCAGGCCAGGGAGTGTAAGCACGTCAAAGCAGTGTTGAAAGACAATGGATATAAACCATGGTGTTTAAATTACCAAGGCCAAAAGTCAAAGAGTCGTCTAATGACGCAAACAGTGGTGTCAGTACAAAAACCCCAGTCTGCATCCCCTATGTGAGAGGGCTGTCAGAAAAACTGACCTGTGTGTTCCGTGAACACGGTGTAAGCACCTACCACAAACCTTTCAACACCATTAAATCCATGTTGCCCACTCCGAAGGACAAGTCTCCGGATGACTCGAAATGTGGGATTATATACGAAGTACAGTGTCCACAGTGCCGGTACACTTATGTCGGTGAGACCGGAAGAACGTTAAGTACTCGTATCAAAGAGCACCTGAACCCCAAGAGAGTGCCCACCGCTGTAGGTGACCATATTAGAGACACGGGCCATACCATCAGCCCCAGAGACTTCAAAATTGTGGCGCGTGAGGACTTAGAAATCCGTAGAAAGATCAGGGAAGCCGTGGAAATCCGTGTACTGCGCCCTGAGATGAACCGAGACACCGGCTACGACCTGCCCCCCGTTTTCCTGCCACTGCTGTCATGTGACTGCCGCCGCTATGGCGGTCACATGACCAACTAAGGACTGTCATTCGGCCTGAAGAAGCTCTTGCGATAAGAGCGAAAGTCTCGCCAAAATGTGAGTCCCAATTGTTTCCGTTGGTATCTTAAAATTCTTGTATATAACACTGGGTTGTTTGTTCAAGTCCTGTCAGAACCACTAGATATAGAAGTTAAATGGGAGGTTAAGGTTGAAAAAACCCACTGTCTTCAGCTATGCCAATATATTGGCAGGAATGGGCTTGCTATAGAGAACACAGAGAGGAATAGAATCGAATACACAAGTACGCTTGGGAAACACACATTACATTGCTAAAAGATTATTCTGTTACTTTCAGATCCTTGCACTTTTCCCTTCATTTGCTAAGTGCAGCCACTCTTATTGTTTTCCTTACTATTATTTCGAAGCCTAAGTCAAAGAAGTCGAAAGAATGAGTTTGAACCACCTTTTTTTTACTTTATGTATGTTTATTTAGATTTCATTAACAACATTTATTTATTTTAAAGAATTGTTGAAACCTTATATATAGACATGTTATTTTTTAACATTCTTTGCTTGCTGAGTCATTATTGAAAACATGTATACAAACTGGAATGAAAATGTGTTCTGTGAGCTCCAACAGCATGTACACTCAAAAGATCTCTGCTTTGCCTTCAAATGCAGGTCTTTTGAGTAAACAATGATATTTACTACTCTATCATTTGTATTAAATACTCTATCAGTTACCATATTCTATTTACCTGATTCTGTTTCCATAATATTTGATGTGTTGAAACAGTTACCAAGAACGGAAGTGTAGGTTATTGTTATAAACTTAGGATTTTCATTTGTGATCAACCTTGCCAGTTTGAATTGCAGATAAAAATATGCATTTTATTTGAACAATATTTTTTTTTGCAAATCTTTTCTTTTGATATTAAGCTAGGCCATGTTCCGTGATTTATTGTTGTTAAGATCATTCCGTATATAATTATTATCTATATTTAGGTTGTATGATAGTTGTGATCTTCGTGGATTCCTGTTAGATATCTGCATATTATTTGCAGATGATATGTGTAAAAGTTGGTATTTATACAGTGTTTTAATCTATGTCGTGAGTGCGTTTACTGTATTATTGCACAAACAAGTTCATCTACTAGTCAAATGAAATATGTTCGAATATAAGTGCAGAACTTATAATTGTAAAAATGTTCAGAAATATTATCTTTAGTGGCAGAGTTTGCAATATGGAAACCACTTAACAGTTATTCCTCGTAAAATTTAATCATTGTTTCAATTGGTGCCAGTAAATATTGTGGATCAATGAAACAAAGACGTGTAAAAGTCAATTATCGTTTTTGAAGGCTGAATACCATCATTGTTAACAAACCTTCAATGAACAGTCAGGAATTGTACTGGTAGGTTGTAAGCAATGATGATCAGCTTATGGTATGAAATATAGTCCAAACCGTCTTAGTTTGGAATTCTTGATTAAGCTTCATGAGCTTGATAAGGACTCTGTCTGTTATAGTGTTGAGATTGCCCTATCTCTGCACTTGTGTTGTCTTTGCCTGCACGCGTTCGCTCGCGCTCACTTGTGCAAGCAGACACCACTCGTGCAGAGATACGGCGATATCAACACTAACATACCATTACCTTTATATGATCAGGAATTCCAAGTTTACGTGGTTTTACTCAGTAAACAATAAAAGTATCGATTTAAGTCCTATGTTCACTATTCTCAGGCTATAAGATTATACATATAACATAAGTAAAAAGCAACCAGAAATGTGTTCACGCCATGTGAATTTGTATTGTGCATACGGGTACATTGTATTTGTGAATTTTTAAGCCGTGCTTAATATTAGCAGCCAATAAAAGTGATGTGTATAGATCGATGTACGACACTTATAATTAAAAGTTTGAACAAAAAATGCCAAAAAGCATTCCATTAGTTTCTTAGCAGGGTACTTGTTTGGGGAATAATGCAGTAGGATTGTCTTAACTTTTTGTAAAAGAGTTCTATTATCATAGGGTTAGATTAGTTTGTTCTTAACAGTTCTGTAGAATGTGAATAACTGTGTTACCTAACATTTATAGCTATTGACACAAATATATAAAATTAGTTGAACTTTTTTCTCCGATACTGATTAGTACAAGGTTGGCTATTTCCCTTTTCACAATATGAAATAGAGTACAATGTATTAAGAAATATGTTACATAATGTACAATTCTGATGCCAACTTTGTTTATCCAATCACCTTTGTTTATCCAATAACCTTGTAGATATATATATTTTTTTTCTCAATTTCAAATTTGTGTACCTCAAAATTGTCAGGTTATTGAGTTCTACGTCAGCGGGTCCCACTGTGTCCTTTCGCATCGATAGCCATAATAGTGAAATCTGGTCATATAAATTGTATTCTAAAAGAAAATACATAATTATTACACAATATATATATATTGGTATAATTATGTATGAATATGCATAATAATTGTTAACTACAATCAGTGTATAAAGGCAAGAAACTATGAATTGCATTTTTACAAATCATTAACTTTGAAAAGTATCTGATGTGCATTCTATTGATCTCAGAATTGTCTATGATCTCATGATTTTTAAGTGTTCATTTGGCATGGAGAGTAAATGGAATGCTTATTAGAATTTACATAATTTGGTAAACTTCATTGAAAGTAGATTTCTTATATATACACCCAGAAAATGTCTTTAGACATATAGACTTAGGAATTTGTTAAATATGTAGTATTTTAAAGTCCATGAAATATGTTAATGGCTTAAAGGGATTGTGTTGCAATATCAGATTGTTTCATTTTATAGATAGGGAGGAGCAAGCTTTCTTATTGATTGCATTTAATGATCCGGTTTTTATACAGTTGTAATTTACCTTATTGATTAGCTTCTATCATGTATTTTATGTTTGAATACTAATAAGTCATTGTTATGCATTTAAAGTGGAGGGGTACAAGTAACATTAAAATGTCATTAAAACTTTCAAGAAATTTAATTGATTGTAATTGTTAAATGCATGATTAAGATTCTCTTTCATTTATCTCGAAAACTTCTGAATTGTTTTTTTAAGGTCAATAAAAATTTCAAAATGTATTTCCACCTATTTATAATTACCAATAATATGAATGAAGAACAAACATTAATTCTCTTCAGATCATTAATTGAGGTACTTTTGCAAGTTATAATGAAGATGCGCGATTGTAACAGTTTTAGACCGGTGAAGGTAAATTAATATTGGCTTTAAGTGCGTACTGTGCTATACCCCTCCCATTATTTTATAGTGTTACAACAATAAAAGCTGATTCATTTTTAATGTTAATATGACATTAATGTTTCACTTTGTTTTGTTGAAATAAAGGAATTTTCAAAAAATTGTTGTAGTTCTAATTGTGAGCATGTACATGTAATAGGTGCAGACATTATGTCCATATTGTATTATATACTGCAAATTACATTGTTTTAACAAAGAATTTATATTTGGTTCATCCTGGGTTCCAATATTCATGATCAAGGAATATGTTTAGACATATGTTGTTTTAACAATTGTCTGAATTAATATTTTCAAAGAAAATAAGTAGATATGATATTTTCAAATTATTATTTAATTTTAGGAAGTGGCTAGGCCAACCTCCTTAATTTTATCAACCTTATTGACCAACTCTCGTGTTATACTTTACAAATTATTTGAAGATGAAATCATTGAAATGTTTCAATGGTTGCCAAGTTTGTGGTTTATAGTCACACTTTTTTAAAAAGGAAAAAATGTGTAAAAATGTAGAAACATCATCAAATGATGTCATCAATGATTTAAGGAATACTTGACATTATATGTATAAAGTCCAGGTATGAAATGTTACCAGATTAATTATATTGACTTACCATAATTGACATGATATTATGTATATGGGATAAAAATCCATTAATTTTTATATTTGATAACATAAAGATGATGTGGGTTGTGAAGCTGCCAGAGTAATTAGGTAAAAAAAGATAACACAAATGACAATCACTTATTTTTTGTTTCATACACAATAAATGAATGGCACTCTTTATGTACAGGTACGTGTAGCTTAATTTTCTGCCAGGGACCTCTCAGAATTTATAAGAAACGGGTCAAGGGGGTGTTTGAGGAGGGGAAGAGATTGCACATTTTAATTCAGAGTTTGATTTAGATTTTTGTAATGTCATCTAACTTAATGGCAGTAGAGTGGGGATTGGAGGGGGGTGGGGGGGTGGGGGGGCACCATATCTATATGTGAATGTTTTTTTTAATGAAAATACTCCCGCGCCTCCTCTCATAATTTCTGATTGGTCCTTAAAGGTAAGGCCTGCTCACTGTTATATTCATATTTACAGCTCACAGTTGATGACAAATGATTTTCACATTTTCAGAAAGTCTGCACCTCTGATCATGAGGTCCGCACTATAGATCGTGAGCTTTATGTCACTTAATACATGAATGTAGGATTAACATGAACTTGTAACTTGAAATTAATGCCCTCAAATAGTGGTGTTCCAATCCCACCCTAAAGTGCGGTGTGGCGGAGTCACAATATACAGTGCGAGTCGTGCTCTTATCTAATTAAAGTAATCGATGTACGTAACGTGCATAATCAAATATAGGTTTATGTCACATACAACACCTATGTATGACACCAAAATAAATACTTAGTGTATTCTCAATTGGCACTGGAGCCAGTTAAAGTCCCACTTAGCGTCTGGAGTTAGCGTATATCTGCCAGAGAATATACAATGACTCCACTAATTAGATCACCATGGGACGTGTTGTTGCTTGCCATGCATTGTTTTGATGGGATGACTTTGATTTGTTTTGTTTTAAAAACCACTCAGCCTCAAAACTCCACAATGCAACCAAAAGATCAGTGGGGTATACCAGATACGCATATCTAAATGGTTTTACAAAATATTTTAACAACGACTGCTGCTGCTGCTGCTGCTGCTGCTGCTGCTGCTGCTGCTCTTGTTGCTGGTACTGAATAACATGCTGGACCAGCACAGTTGTTTTTCTTTACTCCTAAGAACAGTCTAGAACTTTGAGAAGTTCTCTTCCGGCGACTGTTTGCTGCTGACGATGTCGCCATCTGCGCACGGGTCAACGCCCGAGTCAAACGACAGCTTCGAGTCGTCGTGCGAGTCCAGGCTGGTCTTGCCCCATTTTTCGTTAGGCAGGTTACTGTGTTTAGTTTTTTTCATATCAGACGCTGAGCTGTCGGTATGTGTAGTGTATTTGCCCTGAAACGATAATATATCGAACATCGAATACCCATATGCATGATGTCACAAAAATGGGGAAATTGACGCAATTGTTTTAGAGGCTTTGGCTGATGAAAGTACACAGTGTAACAAAAGAACATCGGTATGTAGGATTTAATACAAATAACATGCACCCACACTCACGAGTAGACTCATGATGATAATTTCATTTATCTGCTATGGCAGGCATAACAAATGCCCACTTACTTTACTTAGACACACATAATACTTTACAAGCGTCACATCGTCCTGAATGAGTAGGCCTACTCACCAAATTAATCAACAAATAAAACACACAGACAAATAAACTAACAAACACGCAGCTAGCCACACGTGCGTACCTCCTTGTAGGTAGAGCAGCCGAGCGCGTACATGAATCCCTTGCGGTACTCGTCACTGGACAGCGCGTACACGATCCAGTTGGTGCTGGAGTGCAGGTGCGCCAGCAAGGTGGCCCACAGGTGCATCCACACGGGGAAGCGGTTCTTGGTGTCGAGCGCCACGATGAACACGTAGGGCGTCCAGCACACCAGGTACATGACGACCACGGCCATCAGCGTGCGGCAGGACCTGCAGGAGACGAGCGTGAGGGCCGGGCCGGGGAGAGTCATCAATGGCCGTGCCAGTTGTAACAAAATCACACTGTTATTTGAAGTCTAGTTTCCATTTATCACAACATTTACACACAAACAGATTTTACTTTACAAGTTACTTTCCCTTACATTTACTGGTCATAACTACATATTCACACTCATCCACACGTTCAAGTTCTCAAATGAATTTCAATTATGGCAAAATCACACCAATTGTTATTTGATGTCTAATTCCCAGTAAGCGTACCCACAAAACGCAGTAGAATGTGGATTTATGACAAATAGAAGGATTATGCATCCAACAGGAAATATCAGTGCTAACTGTAACATTCACTCTATTAATTATCGAAGTCTTTAAACATGGAATTGAATAACAAGTCAATTAGAATGTGAGTTAGTAGACGTCGGATTTGTACCAGGTTTGTTGATGTTACGTATCATAACTCGCCCTGCTGGGCTTGTTTTGGATACCACACCCAACCTCCCAAGGCAATGACCCATCACTGCACAGCTGCTGTAACGCGTGCTCTCGGTTACCGCCTCCAGTTACAGTTGGGAAAAACGGGCGTATTCTCTGTATTCTCTTCAATACCCACACAAGTACGTTAACACAATAAAATTGGTTTTGATACAAGAAGAAACATCACACTTTCTCATTACAAATGCTTACTCGTAGATAACCACCTTACTGTACCCTTGATCTTGTAGATAGTTCAAGAACAGGTTTCAAGTTCCCTAATTACACGTCGCTGCCCATCTCCCGTGTGCTCCCGGAAGTGACGTACTTGATGACCTCGCTCCACTGTTTGCGCCACACGTCCTTCTGGTTGCCGCTGCCGCCGCTGCTGTCGCCATGACGAAACACGTTCCGCTTGATGCGGTAGATGTAGCGGAAGATGCTGGGGGCAAAAGACGCAGTGAAATATGGACCCCGCTCTGATAAATCTCTATTCATGTAGAAAATTGCACTTGTATTGCACTTGTATTGCGACAAACTGACGATAGTACATACTACTATATGACTATAAAAGCTATTTAGTGTAAAATCTTTTGACTATTACATATGTTTCCCCTAGCATGATGGAAAGGGCTAAGATGACCACATTCGAAATATGGTATCTTCAGTATTTGATCCATAAAAAGAAAAGAAAAGAAAAATCTTTATATGGGTGGCGTGAATTAAGGGCTATACCATAGACGGTATATGCAAAGATATAGGTTGAACATGCCATCTACGGTTAGCCCGTCTCACCTGAGGTAGGCGAGCGTCATGAGGAGGAGCGGGCCGCCGATGAGCCCCACAGTGACGAACAGCGTGTACGAGAATGACGCCGTGCGGTCCCAGATACACTGCAGCCAAGGCGAGAAGGGGCCGTCAGGCGGTTGTTTGTTTCGTTTGTTTGTTTGTTGATTTGTTTTTGTTGGTTGGTTGACCCCCCGGGGGGACTCTTCCACAGTCGGGTTGGGTATATTTTGAAATGACAAACTTTCTACCCCCAATCTTCAATGAATTTTCAGTTATTTAATGATAAATTGAAATTATGTTTGATGAATATGCTGTTAATATGTATGCATATAATCTTGTCTTTTTGGCTATGTAATATGGTACCAAGTTTTATTCAATGATGAAGATGTTATAACTGTGGTATAAGTAAACTGAAGCATGATGATATTTTATGGTTGCCTTCCAAGTTTCATATAGATTCAATGTATTGATTTAGACACCAATATTTAAGACCCCCTCCCACTTTACAAAAATTCAAGACTCCCCCATTTTGAACTCACCGTGGAGCATACCCACCCAAAACAGATGCCAGTACCCCCCCAAGACCCCTCACCCCACCCCATCCCTCGGGTTGGTTGGTCGATTAAGAGACTGAGATGGCAACTGGCTTGTTGATTGATTGATTGATTGATTGATTCATATTTTGACTGATTGGATGGGCGACTCAAAGTGAGTGACTGAGAGGGTGGGTGAGGTTATTTCATCACTTCACAACTGTATTAGTCAGTGCCTCCTTGCCTTAGTCCGCACACGTTCTGAAGTTGTCTTCTTCCAGTAATTTCAATGTCAACATAACGTAGTTTAGACTATATAATATGTATCTGTATGATTATCTACAGGGCGTTATCAGCACATGGGAAGATGATAATACATACATATATAATAACTGGCACTAACGAATTGAGCTGATGCACATATGGACAATCATCAGAAGAACATCTTGTATAACTGTCATTCTAAGAAATGTATCTTGTTTAATTCTTGCTGAAGTCCCATTAGATTACGTCAACCTTGTAATTAGGGCAGAACGCGCACCTGCTGACGCCGTTACGTATTGTCATTACGGCGCAGGTGATTCCCAATGGAACTAATCGCACGCTACATGCAAAGAACTCTTTGCTTAAAAAAGTATGTACCAAGCATCCAAGGTTACTGGTGTCAACCGATGATATAACCATTGAGTCATGGATCTTTCTTTTATCATATTCGTTTTGGCTTATTCTTGCAAACATGAAATTATAATAGCAAGGTCCAATATCAAAGAACATTCTTTCGGGAATGACCACTTGTAGCATATAGTATTAATGAACCTTGATTTATTTGCAACTAACGTAATTAATACCTCTTTCACATACGTCTAAGATTCTATTGTAGAATCTTTTTTTTTACGTGTGGAATGCCTGGGATAACAATCATATGCTAATCGTGCACACGTGGGAGGGAAATCATCCTGCTTCGAAAATATCCTAGGCCAATATCAAGACGGTTGAAATCGAATGAAATCACCAATTGCTTGTGTCTTTATTGAAAGGGAATCTATATTCCATTGTCTATATTTCCCACATAAACGACCCACTGAATGAGTATTAGCATTAGCTCAAACATGGGAATAAACGTTTCTCATGAAGTTCTCACGATAACCGCGTAGGAAGAGTAACATTAGGCGGCTTTAATCTTTTCCATATATATATTATAGATTACCTGGTGGTTTTTTTCATCAAAGAAATGGTTTCCCCAGCCCAAGAAATTTGGCATTTCAAATATAAAGGCTGCAAACCAGATGATGATACACATGACGACGATCCTGCGGTGGGTAAACAGCTTGTGGTATGTCTGATTGTGGTTTACAAATCTGAAACATACGTAGCTGACTAACGATTTAATTCTATTACAATGGAAACGTGTGTGAAATGTGATATTCTGAACATCGGCGTGGGCAGTATCCAGGAGCGGGGCACAGGGGGCGGCCCTCTTTCCCCACTAAATTACGTACAAAACCCATGAAATCCCTAAAGTGCGCCCCCCTTTCCAAAAACCTGGATCTGCCCATGATCAGTATATAAAACTGGCCTTGAAAAACAACACATATACACACAAATACAATTACATGATGTACGAAGAAATGCCTGTTCTGTTTGCATGTATACTTACAGATATCTATTCAAAGTCACAGCGCTCAAGTTGAAAAACGAACAGAAGCATGTGGCAAGACACAGGCAGGCGACCAGGTCACAAAACCATGGGTACTTCATGAAAAACTCCTTCCCCTTTAAAACACCTGCATGATTTGAAAATGCATTGCAATATTTGTTCATAAAAAACTTCCAGACATTAACATGATTAAGTAAAATCGATTTTGATAACACACAGTATATCCCAACATGTTGGGGGTAATACCCACGTTACAAGAGCTAGATGATGTGGATCCCATGGCGACCACACTGTCTGGGCACCTATGGTCATCTGACAGTAATTGGGGCCAGCAATGGGATTGGTTTAAATTTACGGACGTCTTTGCCGATCGATGCTTCACATCGTTCAGGGTGATATGACCTTCGCATTTACAGTAATTTGTTGCTAAGTCACCTGTTTACCAATATAGATGGCTTGCTAATATCAATTATCATCGTATCACTTTTACTTTCATTTGTAAACTGTACACGTGTGTCACAAAGAAAGAACGACAACTAAATCAGAAACAGTAAAGTTTAAATCATCTTTCTCCATGTCTATGTGCAGCAACCCCAATGAACCCAGTCAAATTTTCTTAGCGGGTTTACTGTGTGTGTGTGTGTGTGTGTGTTTGTTTGTGTGTGTGTGTGGGGTGGTGGTGGTGGTGGTGTTATCACCGCTAGTATAGAACTGACTAGTGTCAGCGACAAGAGCGTGTATGCAGCTGTTGTTACCCAGCAAGCAGACGGGGTCTGAGATACAGGTGATGCACAAGTCGGCCAGCGCCAGGTTGAGGATGAACTCGTTGCCCAGAACCTTGAGCTTGTTGGTGATGATGAGTGTGCGGATGATCAGCGTGTTCCCGAATATGCCGCCTGAAATAATCACCGATTCTTTTATTGAGTATTTTGCGGTCTTCTTATGCATTTGTAAATTATAAAACCTCGCCATAACAGGATGCGACGAAGAGAGATATCCTCTAATTAGATAAATACATTTATCCTTCCGTTGGCCTTACAAGTGTATTAGAACGAGATATTTCAATGATTGTGATACATATATCCATAAACATACAAAAACTAAATACAGACCTTGACACGAATGCTAGCTTTGATTACATCTTTGCCATTAACTACAAGGAGCCACGAAAGAACGGCACAATCAAATTGCTTCATTATACCCCACGTGGCAATCCAATAAAATGAACAGACATTATAAAATCACAGGACTACTCACTGGTCAAGCCAAAGGCGAGCACGGCCACGTACGGCACGGCGTGGTAGGGGTCGGTGTAGAAGAATGGCAGCTCGCCGATCAGCACCTCGTGGCCCTCGTGCAGCCGCCAGGGCTCGTCATATTCGAGGTGTCCGGACTTTGCGTCATCACGTCCGCGTCAGATGCCACGGTCGCGTCTACATGCTCCTTGACCGTGGCGGCGGTAACCGTGATGTCATTGTCACGGTCTGGTGCGCTCGTGAACGTGTCGTCAGGAGGCTTATCGGCGGCGGCCACCGAGACGCCGCCGCCCCACAAGACGGCGGCCGCGAGAAGCAAAAGCTTCAACTCCATTGCCAGGGGCCTTCAGCACAGATGATGTAGATTTAGCGGGTAAATTGGAAAATTCTTGTAAACGCACCCCATTTAAAAAATGTTATGCTGATTGATAAAAGTCAATACGGAAAAGTCTGCAGTAATATGCAGGTAAATTCTGGACTAACAGGCCGCAAAAAGTGTTATATAGTACGCAATTTATGTGGAACACAATTAAACTTTTCTTTTAAATTAAAATATACCGGAAGTAGCACACAACTTTCCATATAAAGATTATCATTTTTTGTGAAAAACGTCTTCAGAGTTTCATATTAGCACATCTTGGAAATCAAGAATGGAGTTTGGGATACCAAAAGAATATAACTTTGTAAATAAACTAATAAACAAAGAAACAACTGAGATAGTTTAACGCTCTTTGGAAACAATACAAAGACCAATTGAATACATAAAACTATGAAATGAATTATAATTGGCACAATTTCAGTTTCAACTTCCATTCGTCCACAATTTTCAATTCTAAAAATACATTTCGTTTTATTCTTCTCTCTCTCTCTTTCGCCATCTCCATCTCCCAGCCCACCTTCTCTCTCTGTTTTCTATGGCAAGCATTTTGTGCTTAGAGAAATTTGTAAGGCTCAAAATGGGTTTAAGTTATCCTTCAGTGTGCATGTTTGTACTTTTATCATTTATGAGTACAACCATGAACACAATACCATAAAATATTCTAGGTCACAACAAAAGATTCATACACTATTCCAGATGAAGCCTAACCGTACTATAATAGTTCAGTAGACTATAATTGCACGGCGAAATATGTTAGAGCACTAATAGACGCATCTCTATGTTTTCTTTCAAAATGTCCACAACCGATTCACTAGGATTTACAGGAACAAAAAGCAAAAAAATGCTCAAGATTAATGGCAAGTAATTTAACTGTACCTGTGGTAGCCCTGGCTGTGTTTAACCTGCTGATTGAGATTCACTCTCTTGATTGTCGGGTGTCGCGGGTGCTACTGTGAGAAGGCGCACGTGTTTCTGAGCTCAGAGAAAAAGGAAACAAATTAGCTGACTATATACACGCGTGAGACTGAACTGAGCGGTGCTGAATTCACCAGACTTTGAGAGGGGCTGTCACTTTCCATACATTGATTACAATAAGTATTACGAGGGAAGCCTTATACCTTTTCATGAAATCACCTCATCGTCAAGATTTTCCCTTTTGAAAAAGTGTCCCACAACATGAACATTTAAAAGAAAAATAATAAAACAAAAAAATAAACAAAAAAATAAGAAATGCACCAATGCAGAGACAAATAGGGAAAAGGGTTGGTTTCAAATAGAGAAAAGTCAGATATATTTTTAAACAGTGAATTGGACCATTACAAACCAGCTGTTACAAAGGTTTCAATAACTAACTCCATTATGTAAAATCTTTTCTAATTATATATGTTTGAAATAGAATGTTTATTAGAACTTAATAGAATATAACGATATATGAATACATAATTAATACATAGGGTAACATAACCAGTTTTCGGCCCCCTAATGGCCGGAAACTGAAGTTACGTCAGAAAAGCTAAACACAAACATATACGGTAAGTCTTTTGGGTGTATGAAGTGGACACTAAAATCGATTTATAGTTATAATGCTATGAGTAAAGGTAATCACATATATTACTTATTAACAAAAACAACTTCAACCGTTATTTCAGATTCCGGCCACTCATCTTTCAGTATCCGGCCCCTCTACATAAAGACTCAGAAAAAACACAAGCATTTTTCAAACAAGCCTTCAAATTCTCAGTATCAAACACAAACAAACACAACTCGGAATTCTTCGCTTTGTACATTTCATGCAGAACAAAATATTTAGAAATCATATAAATTTTAGTAGTTTGTAGAATGATCAGAAACTAAAACATATGAGGGCCGAAATCTGGAAGCCTTTGTTATTAGCTCTGCATAACAGGGACCTAGCAGAATCTATGTAATTGTTGTGTTGTGGTCTTAATGAAAAGTCTATATGAAAATATGTTATGGTCATTTTGAAGGTCTATTGTTTACAGATTATAATTCAATTTATAGTAGAAATCCAGGTTATTTGAATGGAAAACAATTGTATTTTTCACTACAGGGGCCGATTTCTGAGAGCTCCGATTTCTGGTTACGTTACCCTATATGTTACCAATGTAGTATTTCACTAGGTTAAAAAATATTTGTTATAATTACAATTGTTCATAGAGATAGCAACCAATCTAGTATCCAAATAGTAATCATATTGTTGGTGTATTAATTTGTTGTATGTTGTTTAATTTTGAAAAGGAACTATGAAAGTTAGAAATCAATGAAATTTATTTCTAAGATTAGGAATATAGAACTACTTTTAAGAAATATGTAAAATGTATTGTTATAGAAACACAAAGCAGTATCACAGACAGAGCACCAAAATAGTTGTTACATAGCACCAACACATTTGTCACAGAGCACCAAAGTAGTTGCCACTGATAGAGCACCAAAATAGTTGTTGTAGACAGAGCACCAAAATAGCTGTCTGAGAGCACCAAAATACTTGTTAGATAGCACCAAAATAGTTGCCAAAGAGCACACAAATAATTAATGCAGAGCACTAAAATATTTGTCATAGAGCACTAAAATAGTTATTCATAAACGAGCACCAAAATATTTGTCACAGAGCAGTAAAATAGTTAGTCAGAGAGTATCCAAATTGGTCATTAGAGAGCCATCAAAATAGTTGCCAAAGAGCACCAAAATAATTGATACAGAGCACCAAAATATTTGTCAGAGAGCACTAAAGTAGTTATTAAAGCACCAAGATATTCGTCACAGAGCACTAAAATAGTAGTCAGAGAGTACCAAAATATTCGTTAGAGAGCACCAAAATAGTTGTCACAGGCAGAGCACCAAACTAGTTGTCTGAGAGCACTGAAATAGTTGATGATAGACACCAAGTACAAAAATAGTTGTCAATAATAGAGCACCACAAAGTTGCCACAGATAGAGTACCAAAATAGTTGTCTGGCACCAAAATAGCTGCATGATATCACCGCAGCTGTTGTACAGCATCAAAATAGTGGCCAGAAAGCACCAAAATAGTTGGTACAGGGCACTACAATATTTGTCAGAGAGCACTAAAATATACTTGTCACTTATAGAGTTCCAAAATATTTGTCACCGAGCAATAAAAAAGTTGTCAGAGAGCACAAAAACATTTATCACACAACAGCACCAAAAGGTGTCACTGATTACCAAAACAGGTGTCATTGATATAAAGAACAGCTAGTGTCTGAGAAAAAGTGAGAAAAGCCACGAATAAAATGTGTGACAGATAACATTAAACTAATTAAACTGCACCTCAAACATTTTCTCACGTCACTAATACATACTGACAATGCTTCAGTTGAAGACCCCGCCCAAATCAGCTTTTCATGTTACGTCAGTGCTAAAAGTCAAAAGGATGTCCATTCATTAAGTAAAAGCCAGCAACAATTTATGGCCCGCTTGATATCAGTGTGCTGCAATACAAAGGTATTTATTCGCCAGCTATAGCGCTTCATATAATCGTGATCTGGATTCAGTGACCATTCACTGAATACCCTAAGACTGGGCACTGATGTGATGGGCAGCTATTTATTGGCAGCGAGAATATAGACACTGGGCACCAGATTAATCCAATTGGCAGAGTGTTATAGCGACAATCGTGCGGCACTCACATTGATTCCTATTAGTGGCGTTTTTGTCATGCACAGACTAATCACTGCCAATTAAATACCATGCAATTATCTAATATGACTTTAAAACTTCACACAACACGGAGGTAGGAGCGACTATGACATAAGCGGCTTTCAAATTGCCCATAGCAACAGGGGCGGCCGCGGCGGCTGCCCCGAGGGTAGAAACATGCACACTCGGCGGCGGCGGCCACAATTCCGAGTACCACAGCGTGTTGTACAGAGGATCATTATACTTTAATTAATGTCGCTTGCAACATACATCGTCGCATGAATAGAGCGTCAGTCAATAACGGAGCTCGGCTACACAGAAAGGCTTATTTACCAATTAGACAATGAGTTGAATTAGCTTTGTTAGCAATTATGCACAAGGAAAAGTTAGGCAGGCGCCACGCGTGGATACGTTGTTTGCGCGAGCTGGTGCTGCGGTGCGTGTGGGTGTGGTGCGTGTGCGTGTGGCCGCGCGGGGCGGCGGGGCACGGGCGGCTGGTGGAGCCGCCGTCCCGCGCCAGCATGTGGAGGATGGGCTTCCCCAACCCGCCCGACTACAACGACAACCAGCTCTTCTGTGGAGGCGCAAATGTGAGTACGACTGGCTTTGTTCAGTGGCTTTGTTTAAACATGAATGATATATTTCAAACATTGTAGAATCTGGCTACCGTGAGATAAATTCGTTCCATCTCCATTGTTTATATATCTTCTGTAAACTAGCTTTAGTCAATGCTTCTCCTAGTCTCCTAGGATGAAGCTATCATTCCAATGACTACGCTCAATATCATTTACTGTAAAGTCGTTTTAGACTATGATAAAACACGACATGCTCGGGGAGATGGTTTCTTTCTGGGTTAACAATCACGGGGTTGTGAGTTCGAGTGCCATCCGAGCAAGATAATTCAATGTAATAGTAGGAACGTGCTTGCTAAAGAGAACATTAAGTGAGAGAGTGAGAGAGGATTACTAGTAGATTTTGATAACCCCCGATTTCACATAGCCGATGAAAGTTTTAGATGCTCCAAAAGACGCCAGGAAAGAGAAAACAATATTGTCAGCCTTTTTATGGTGCCTCGTGTGCATATGTTGTGGCCAAAACGTTCGGGACCGTCTGATTCTGATATAACGGCCTGTGACCTTTCTAATGGACTGGATGAACTAGCAGGCTTATTGAACCATTTGGGTATACCACACCATAATACGGGAACATCTTTATGAACATGTCAGTGATGCTACATTTAAGAGGAAAGACCTTGCGATGATCAAGTTAGCTCTCCAGACGAGCCAGAAAAGCAAAAGGATGATCCAAATCAACAATTCGTTAATCCAATACGGGAGCCCACAAGCCGAAAAATATCAAAATCACGTCTCCAGTGATAACTATGTTTGAGCCAGAACCAGGCAGAAGTGTGTCATTTCCTCCAAGATGAGGGCATTAATCATGGAGCATCGTGAAAGGGAAACTGTTGGAACAGACGCTTCTGTTTCATGCCTCAATTTCTTGAGAATGTAACGGCAGTGCAGGCACTCGCAGTTTCATCTGTCAACTATAGTACTCCCAAAGCTGCTGACTAGGCCGCAGCTAAGCAAAACGACCCAGATTCAGCCACAAGTGCGCCGTTCTCAACCGAACTAGCCAGATCAATCCAAAGTTGACACCAAAACATTCACCTCGAAATGACATTAAGCTTCTGGCGTCTTCTTGAGCATCTGGAGCTAGCATCGGCTAGGTGAATTTGCGGGGATACACAAGTTATGAAATTGTCTCGTGCTACTTTTTCTAGTCATAACTCTCCGAGGACCCAATTTTCCATTCATTTTCACCCAATGGTAACGTGAATTCACTCTAAACTACATTTTTGCCGTTCGCACGGTGTGCATTTTTCCATTTAAAAGCAATGAGTTTTTTTTGTAATGAAACGATTTTTAATTGTATGTGCACGTGTGACTTATTATAATGCAATGGTGATAAAAATGCACAACGGCAAGCAGTGGTAGTTTGTTTTTTGAATTTATTGAGACAGATAGTTTAAATAACTCCACTAGACACACGAATAGGCATAAATAGACAATGCATTTATGGCTTGGTTACCGGGTGAATGTTTGATACGTTGGATGTTGATGACAATGAAAGAATGAAAGGGGGTGGGGGTGGGGCACAAAGCTTTCAAAGGGAAACTTTTGATATACTCTCATTGGTTGAAATACTTAAAACAAAAATGAACAAACAAAAACAACACTTACATCTCACAAGTAAACAACTAAAAAAACGACACGCAAACAAACAGACCAACAGATTAACAAATAGACGGACAAACAGACGATCAAGCCTCTCGTTGACGCGGTCTGATGCTGTAGGTGCAGCACGAGCGGCACGGCGGGCGGTGCGGCGTGTGCGGGGACGAGTTCGGCACGGCAGGTGAGAACGGACTTCACGGAGGTTCATCTTAAATATGAGTGTTAAGGATGAATATATTTCAAGGAAAGGTGTAGATTCCATGTTAAGTTTGTTAGTTTAGTAAAAAATACTACACATGTACACATTCCAATGGTTTTTGTGTGTCTGAAAATGTCCATAGGGACAGGAAGCTCAGCAAAACATTGTAGAGATATTATAGTTGTAGACATATTGTCAGGCGTGTACATTTCTTAACATACTCTGAATCACGCGTGGGCGGGTTAGGTCCCAAACAGTCCTTCTACTCGTCACCACTCGGCATGGCCACGCCCCC
Source organism: Streblospio benedicti (assembly GCA_019095985.1). Taxonomy (NCBI): domain Eukaryota; kingdom Metazoa; phylum Annelida; class Polychaeta; order Spionida; family Spionidae; genus Streblospio; species Streblospio benedicti. The sequence goes on along the minus strand of CM032666.1, from coordinate 52,966,087 downwards.
GTGCTGCTACTGATGCTTAAAAATAAAATGAGCTGAAAAATCTCTGAACTTATTCCTCATACTAATACGGATTATTTACACATTATAATGACATTACAATATAAACACCTTTTTTATAATGACAGTGATAAAAGGTAAATCATATGATACTGATGTACACAATATATGAAGGGCATCACCACTCCACGCTGCAATTTGTGCGTACCTTTCTAAGAACTCTGACTCACCCCGGTGACAGGCGAGCACGAGGCGGGCGGCAAGTTCGCCAACGGCATCATCGGGCGCACGTACCGCGCGGGGCAGGCCGTGGACGTCATTGTGGAGATCACGGCCAACCACCGCGGCTGGATGGAGTTCCACATCTGCCCCAACGACGACCCGACCAAAAAGGTACGCGCCATGGGCAAATCCTTTTTTTTAATCACATTTAATTTTGATGGGGTTTTGAGTATGTCCTCTATCCGCTATATGAAACCCACGGGATTCCCTAAGCACCCCCCCCCCACCACAAATGGATGGCAATGCACCACATATATTCAATTGGCGTTTTCTTGTTTACTTCATTCCCGCTACTCTGGTGCACAACATGCAAGATTTTTGGTAAAAGAACGGGAAGATGTAAAAAAGTGGATTCCACCAACCGAATGGGAAGACACTGTGGACCCCTATGTCTTCTATATTCATATTACCATTGATCATGCTTGATTTGTGAGTAATTGATTAAAGAATAAGCAGATGTGATGTTGATTCATGTTTCTCCCACGTGTTTGTCACACGTGGCAACACAAGAGTTTCATTAGAACACGGAAGTAAGTTCCAGGTTTAAATTGTGTGTCACGACATTGCGCGACATGCAAACGACATTTGTAGTGCGTATGAGCAGTAACGAACAGTAACATATGTCTCTACACGTGAATGTGCACACATTGTAAGTTGCAGATCCTCTCACATTTCAAATGCAGATTGAGAATATAAATGAAAATGATATCCTCTATTTATGACAAGTGTAAAGCAGAGTATTAAGATGATCTAACAATTTGCAACTTCTACTTGAAATTGTGTCAATATCATACTCTCAGAGAGAAAAAAAATACAGTGTAGGGTTGGAGGTACAGTAAAACCTCTATAAAAAGATCACCTTTAAAAATACCAGTTTGCTCGGGCCCAAGCTTCACAAAGACTATGATTACAATGACTATAATTAACCCCCAAAAAAAAAAAAAAAAAAAAAAAAAAAAAATCTTAAATGTATTAGGAAATTTACATGCTGTAAAAGCTCTCTAACTCGCGGTGCTGTGTGTAGGTGAGCGAGGCGTGCCTCATGTCGCGGCCGCTGGCGCCGGCGGGCGGCGGCCCGGCGCGCGTCCCCGTCACGGCCGACATGGTGGGGCCCGTGGCCGTCACGCTCCAGCTGCCGCCCGACCTCACGTGCTCACAGTGCGTGCTCAGGTGGAAGTATAACGCAGGTGAGCGGAAACAGACGAGAACCAGGGTCCTTTTGTGACGTATTTTGTAAGATCCACCAGATTCAGCCACATACTCGGAATAGATATTCATGATGGTGTCCGTGCTTCGACACTGACTCCATCAACACACTTGTTTAACTTGTTTTCATGCACATTAGTCTCTTGCCGGAGTTTCTCGGAACGAATACCTACAAATAGGTGCCGCAAGAAGTAAATGCCGGAAATACGAGTATTATAAACAAAATCCAGCTGGTAATAGTAAAGGAAAGCACAAAGGGTGTTATAGAGATGCTCAGGTAATCGGCCTCTTTTACACGTCATCTCAGTTTACGTTTGCATGCGAAACTTCATTACGAGGCTAATGCACCAAAATATTTTCTTTATTATGCTTGTTCAGACACATTGCAGCATACACAATTTAATAATGTTGCCAGTGTCTTTTTTCTTGCAATAGACATTTTTCCACATGGAGAAAGTTGCCGGCTACATTTTTGAAACTGTCCAATCCCTGCATGGCCGGACTTTGTCACGATATGTAAATGTAGCAAGTTACGGCAAGTTCGACAGTGAGATTATGTGCGGACATCTCTATGTATATGCAAAGAGAATGCCCACCTCACAGTTCACACTAGATGCATTTCCAGCATGAAATAAGTATAACTTTTAAGTCATATTAGAAAATAAGTGTCCTCACTAGACATTAACTTCACTTTACCATATGTGTTAAAATGGACATGTTGCACTGTTACTGGGGATCATACAACTTAGACGCAGTATGAATGTAGCTGTATAAATAACACATCACCTAAAGAAATGAAAAATATACAATAATCAAGCGTTCACATCGCAAATACTGAAGATGATAGACAATATAATTGTATTGTATGACAAAAGCGCCATTGAGCCATCCAATTCGTTAAAATGGCAAGCAAATATATCCACGTGAAAAATGTCTATTGGATTATTGCATGATCAGCTGATGGCAAGCATACCCTCTGTTGTTCGGCAGGTGACCATGATATTCTGCGCAGTGATCTGGGGAAAACGGGTAGAACTGGCAAACTCAGATGATGCGATGAATCTCTCTTCGTCAACTCACTGCCATAAGCGAGTTGCCAGGGAAATCTGAATGGAAATATAAGATGCACTTACGATTAATTGATGAAAGACTTTGAACAGACGTAATGATTTCAGAGGCAGGGTCAGAAATTTTGAATAATGAATTTAGGGGGGATAATGGTTTTGTTTGTCATTGCTGATTTTGGTACCAATTTTCAAACATGTGTATATTCATATAAGAACAGTATAAACATATTAGGTTGAAGGAGACAATGTATTCTTTGTAACGCAGTATCTTCAATCAGTCTTCAAACATAAAAGCTAAATTCAATATTTATTCAAATACAATATTCAATAAATTCAATATATATATTGTCTTCAAACAATAGCATTGTTTTGACAGATGGAGGAGAATACAAATATTTTGTGGACCAAAATAATGCACGTTAGTACATACACTACTATCATCGTAGTATCAAGAACAGATATATAATCCAACTAACAGCTCAATTGACATAGATATGATCAGCATATAGCGGGGAAAAATAACATGTATTGTGCTGTTATGAAAACTCACTGTCAGAAAGCCCGCAACTTGGCGCTACCATGTTTCAAATATTGAACCATAATTTTGAATTTCACATTGAGGTGCATTAGGGCTTGCACACAGCAATGTTTTAATGTTCAAGTAAGAAAAAGCCCATCATGTTAAGCGTTTATCCATTGATCAGGTTTAACTCATTATTTTAGATACATATCAAGATCGTTTGGTGAAGTGCATTTTATAAATACGCGTTTTATACGTAGGCACATACGTTTTAAAAAAAGACAGAAGATAATAGGTGTAATCAAATAAAGTTTAATAGCTGATTGAGTTTAGAGGATGAGAGGCCTTTCTTTTACTGTGGTGAACAGAGTTATAAAATTATGAAACCTCCATTCTCCATTCTAATTTCACTTTGAACATTCCAGACCCCCCCCCCCTCTAGAATCAGTCTGCCTACTATATTTATAATCTTCATTTTTTTTATTAACTTATCGTAAGCGCATCCCATATTTTACCCCCCCCCCCAATTCACACCAAATAGAGCATTTCATCCCCTCAAACCCACTGCTACTGTTCACAATGCACTCCTGTATCACCACGTTGCAGGCAACAGCTGGGGCGTGGACCCGGAATCGGGCGAGGCGTGCGCCGGCTGCGGCCCCCAGGAAAACTTCTTCTCGTGCGCCGATGTGTCTGTTGGCGACGTCACTCCGTGGTAAATACATTGAACAAGAATATCGCCATGGTAATGCAATGTGTGGCGGCGTTTTAGGACGGTAGAACACGATTACATCATCCATAACAGACACATTGATAGGAGCCAGCGACGGATTTAGAACTCGTCGTTGTGCCCAATATTATATCCGCCATTTTGCACACGCAATGCATGTATGGATGAGCCGCGAACTAGTAAATCGGCGGTCCACCATCTGTGCCTCTATTCGTGAACTATGCACGCGGATGTGCACCATTAAATTAGCCTACACTATTTTTCTTCGTTTAATTAGTTTTATTTTATTCAACGTGTTTGAAAAATTTGTTTATCAATGATATAAAAGTAATTAATTAACATGCACAGATGACTAATTCAGTTTAGATTAGTTTAAATAGTTTTGTTTTCATTATTTCCATATTTGTTACATGAATACACGTTATAACATATAAAACATGCAGATAAAAACTGAAATATATCACATTTGATAGCAAAACTAATGTTGACCAGTGCGATCATCACACACATATGATTTGAGCACATATTATAAAAAGATTAAAACTTGTAAAAGAAAACTGACCATACGATGTTGTTAATTGCAAACTGTATTGCACATGGTCATTTCAGGTGGGACTCCACGAGGGGCGTCAATCCTATAACCACCACAACAGCGGCCAGCACGCACAGTCAGTGGCAGCAGCCCGTGGCAGATGTCAGCCCGCCCGCCGAACACAACGCCCCCGTGGACAGGGCGCCGCGTGCTGAGCCCGGCAGCAGACCGCCCACGGCCGAGGAGCTCAACATCGCGTTCTTAAAGCGTCTGAAGGAAACAGCAGCAGAAACCGCCAGCAAGCCTAAAGATTACAAAGATGCCATTGCAGATGCCAAAAACAAAATAGAGAAATCTAGTTTGCAAATCCTCGATGATGACCTTCCCGAAACACGAACTGCTCAGGATGCAATCTCTTCTCTCTTTCAAGCGGCCTTTGGCTATTCAGTATTCGGGCCACGCTCAGATGTTGTGACTTTGCCCACGACCACCAGGTTCACCGAGGCGGACGCTGCTGGAGAAGTGGGCGCGAGCACAACACCCGCTCCCAGTCGCCGCCCGCCGCCCGCAACGCACGCGCCCGCAGCGCCGAAAAGAGGTAGCGAAACGACACCCAGCTCTAAAAAGATGAAGTCAATTTATGATTTAGATTTTGGGGACATGTTTAACCCACGTACTACCAGTCCTGTGACGGAGAAGGTGACAATCCGACCTTCTCCCGAGTTTGGAAACTTCAATTTTAGTGAGCTTCCCGTTGATAAGAATTCAAAGGATAAAGTGACAGCACCTCCACTAATATTGAAAGTCAAGAATAGCACTAAATTATACAAGAAAAAAAGAAACTTAAAAAAAAATGCTAAAGAAGGCGGCGGTTTTCTTTCCTCGGTGTTAAAGGGAAAGTTGAGTTGGTTGGATGCTGTGAAACAAGGCTCTAGTACCACAGACAGGCCGCATACCACTACCTCGGCTCCCCAAATAACTTCTACCGAGAGAGACACACTGTCGGAAATTCCTGTGCTGTACAGGAGTCATAGAGTTTCCGTAGAAAACCCTTCTCGTGTGCCATATGTATCATCAATAAACAGGGCCAGCACGTTTGACAATGTTGAAGCCGTTAAAAGCAAGGAGAAAGAATTGGATAGTTCATGCACCCTGATTGTAATAGGAGAAGATAATGGTCAACCGACTTATTTAGCGGTGTGTGATGATGATTAGTTGCTGTTGGATTTCTAGTCTATGAAATTGAGTAGGGTTATTTCATCCAGAGTAGGCTATATAATGATAATGCGCACATGTGATTACCCTATCTGTTTGTAAGGGCGTCACATGGTTTTGCGATTTTGTTGTATTTCGTAGGATGGTGCTACACAATGTTTGTCTCTATGGGTGTGTGGGTGGTCACAGCTCCCGTATCTGTCAATTGAGTGCTATGGGGTAATATTAATACTAAAGCACAGTTGTAAAAACACTGCAAGCAAAAAGCCTGTATGTAGACATAAACTTGTCACACAATAAGTTGAATTATTTAGTGTATATATGGATTAGACGTATTTATTGTTTTATATGCATCATTTGTGAAATATATTTATCATGGACATTAAAAATAAACCAATAATGTACACGAACATTGTTTATGTTTTTTTTAATTTGAAACGTTTTAAAAAGAACAAGATGTGATACTAGATTATGGGTCTGGGGCATTCATAAAGGTCAGATGATATTATTTGGAAGACAAAAACTAAAAATGTATACTGTCAACGGTGCTATCAACCCAAATTAGTCTTTTTCTTGACTTCGTATTCTTTTAAAAAGTATTTCTCCGTATATTTTAGTATCAGTATAAACGAGTCATCATTTCTGACCTACACAAACGTCATTTATATTTTTAAATAATGTTTCATGTGAATAAAAGAGCATTATAAATAAAATTCGGGGCCTCGTGCGCTATGCTATTTTTTGTCTCCACATGAAATGCTTGGAATATGATTTTGAAGTAGCAAATGCACGAAATTCCCTTCACAAGTGCCAGTTAGCCACGGTTAGATTTGAACCCTGGAAAATATGAAATTTGCCTCCATCAATGAATAAGGAATATAATATCAAACTTAATATTTTACTAACTAGTTTATATATATACATACAGAGGAACGTTTCCAAAGATCCAAACAATAGCCCATGCTCACTAATCCCAAACACAAAAGTATATCAAATATCTATTTTAAATTTCGATTTAAATACCCACCCACAATATGCGGCTCATAATTCAATGTTTTATATGTGACTTCATCGGCAGGTGTAGGGATACATATCAATTCAATTATGAGACCCTCTGTACCATTTTGACACCAATCCCATGTACCTAAGGGTTCTACGACTAAAATTATCAATGTTTGTCAATAATATGGCAGCCATTTGGAAAAATGAGCGCCCCCAGTGAGAGCAAACCAGTCTTTTATACCTGGAAAAACACTGGAATGCCTCTGTCTATGTATGTATTGGCGAAAAATCAATATTCATATTTCAGCAGCTAACAGCACCAGGCTAGACTAATGTTGCTGCCTTATGATATTGATTTTTCCATGCTGGCTAAAGCGTATTGAATACTAGTAAAATGGACCTAATAATGGGCCCAAATGGGCCCAAATATGGACCGTTTGGGCCCATGTGAAATAGGGTTCTTGTGGTCACCATTTCCAATTGACATGCCAAATTTGAGCATCCTAGCCCAAATGATGCGACCTGTAGAGGGGTACCGAACCGGATGGACGGACGGTAGGACGGACGCAATTAATTGGGTACAAGCCAGTGTATAAAACACTGGAATGAAAAGCGCCCGCAGTGAGGGCAAACCAGTGTTTTATCCCTGGAAAAACACTGGAATGCCACTGTCTATATATGATATGATACTGATTTTTCCATGATGGCTAAAGCGTATTGAATACTAGTAAAATGGACCTAATAATGGGCCTAAATGGGCCCAAATATGGACTGTTTGGGCCCATGTGAAAGAGGGTTCTTGTGGTCACCATTTCCAACCGACATGCCAAATTTGAGCATCCTAGCTCAAACGATGCGACCTGTAGAGGGGTAACGAACCGGATGGACGGACAGACGGACGGACGCAATTATTTGGGTACAAGCCAGTGTATAAAACACTGGAAAAACTTGTATTGGTTCCCACGGTAAACTTTCGGGTCTCTGGTGGAATTGAGCTCTACAGGACCTGTAAATGCCAAATCACTCAAAAATCATTTTGTAATCACAATGTTTGGGTTCACTATAGGGCCTTATGGGGTGACAAGTAGACTAAATTAAGGACACAGCTTTCATAGCTGGGACCAGTGCTATTTTGAAGGTACAGCTTCCCAAAGCTGGCTAAATGCTTCCTTTACCTTCGTCTCTTTCTTGACTTCTTGGTCAATATACAAAGAGATATGTCATATTGTTGTGGTATATTATTCGTACTGCATGACCTTCCCCTTCTTAGATCATCTACTTGTTGCATTATAGGGTTCTGAACACCCCCGCCACGGTCACAGTCACTTGGAAAAAAAAATTAAAGCGTGTTTACGTTACTTATTGTACAAACCGTTTAATTTTATTTTCAAGTGACTGTGGCCACAGTGTCATCCTTATTACATTGTACTGAGAAGATGGTTATGTTGTCAGTGCAGTGCATTGTGACACTATTTTTCATTTGTTTGTACATGTGTAGTAAACAGTGCAGTAAACAAAAGTAATCAGAGCTAATTTTATCGATTATTAAGGCCTGTGACGACACCATGGAACCATTTGGGTGCGCTGTGTTTTTTTCTCATTTGTATATTGATTTTGTTTTTCTACACGGATAATTCGATACTAACTATTGCACATTTCATTGTATTTATAGAATAATAGCAAATATATCTGACAACTATTGGTGGAGATTCTGTGGTATCATACGGATTGCATTGTTACGCATTGAGCCTTGATGCACTTATAAGGTCTTGTATAAGGACAAACCTTTTCGTAATAAGCGTGCTAGTTTATATATTATAGATTATCACGGTCTGTGATGACACCGTGGAACCGGTTGGGTGCGCTGTGTTTTTTTCTTATTTATATATTAATTTTGGTTTTCTTAAATTCTTAGACGGATAATTTGATACTAACTATTGCATATTTATAAAACAATAGCTAAAATATCTGTGTAGTGTTAATCATTGCCAAAATATGGTTATAGTAAAATTATTTTAAGCAATCTAGTACAGCATTGTATTTATCTAAATAGTATTAAAAGGTGCATGTATGCATGTATTCATAAGTTGCACTGGAGCTAGTCTCCTATGTTATTACACACCTTAAAAAAGGAAGTTTTTGGGGTGTAGCGACTGTACACCGCTACACCATATTTGAGCATATTAAGCATTGTAGATGGGTTAAAAGACACCCTGTAGGTGAATCGTCCTACTGCGCACAAGCCGACTTCACCTTCAAAATCAAATTTAACCAATAAAGAGAGGTTTATTTCTATTATTGATGATAAAATAATTAGGTTCAAAACACCTGTGTCCCAACTGTTCAGAAAATTAAAGAATGCTTTAGCTTAATCCAAACACAGGGGTTAAAGTATTAGAATTGTATGTATTGGATGGCAAGCTATTTTTTTGGTAACTCAAACGACCAATCCCTTTATTTGCAAGTGAATTGTGCAAAACAACAAATATATGCATTTTTTTTATCACGGCCATACTTATTAGTATGTTATTTGTATGATCTAGACATAAGACAGTTTAACGTGCACAAAACACTTGATCAAGAATATGGGGCGTAGTCCAACGTTTCTGATTCCTTTTTCCTTTTGGGGGAGTCGATGATTTTTTTACTACGGTATTTTTTTCCAAATATTTTATTTCAGCAAGTGTTCAGAAATGCAATGACTAAGTAGAGGACTTTTGCTTTAGGGGGGGGGGGGGGGGGGGGAGTCAGTGAGTCACTCAACGTTTTAAGTTTTAAAATTTTGATGGGGGGGGGGGGGGGGTCGGTTAACTTTGTCTTCGAGCCTCAAAAAATGGACACACCCCCGGTATAGTTATTTATGATCGTTCCCTTAGTAGGAATACATTTTCTACTTCATCCTCATATATTTATACCATTCTTACATAAATGTAAATGTTTGAAAATTGGTCCACAAAAATCAGCAATACGTACCCAACCTTCATAGGCAGATCCAAGAGGGGGAAGGGATGGGGAAGCGCCCCCTATTTGACCTTAAAATTTCATTTTGCGAATTTTTGGGACCTCCACCAGACGTTACTTGTAGGAAAACCATGAAATTCCGTGGGTGCGCCCCCTTCTGAAAACCTGGATCAGCCAGTGATTTGGTGACATTTGCCCTACCCAGAAAGATAGTTGAAGCACCGCTCTAACCCAACAGGGGCCCAACAACACATAAAATTCAACTACTTATTAATGAGCTAACGACCTTTCCTTATCGCACGAGGTTTTGCCGGTGGTATGTTCACACAGGTGCGCGCGCAGCACAATAACTAGTCCCCAAAACAAAACAAACGAGGATAACGACGAGGCCTAATAGTTTTAACTATATATGTTAAAAAATATATATTACTTATGTCGATTTTCTAACAATAGCGAGTGTTTGCTTGCTACTTGGCCAATGCATCGTGATAATCAATGCGAGAGAGAATCGATAGTGCGGGGCGGCGGCGGCGGCAGACGATCTACTGCAGCACTTACCTAGTGAGACGCCGCCGCCGCCGCCGCCGCCGCGGATAATATGTCCTCTATAAGGACTTCTCTTACAGGTAAATACTAACAGTGTAGTGTATACTTATTGAACAGTATCATGTGCATTACGTTCAACTAATTACTGTGTGACTTTGAGCTTAGTATTCTTTCTGTCGATTGTCAGTCATTATACAATAACGAGTCGGGATTGCATTGGGGGTAAGTATATTGTCGCAGGTGTATAATGTAAAATATGTTGTTGTTTATGGTAAATCAATCCGCTAGCCTGATATAAATAAGCCACATAACAACACCACTACCGTCGTCTACCACTTATATGAATTGGCAAATAACACACTCGAAGCCGTGTAAATACTCTACCTGCTAATCCAATTATGATCAACGCCCATTATCACATTGGCTGATAGATTTCCTTATGATATATCGACCTGCTTTAGACAGAGATCGCCCGTGGCTGCCATGTAACATGTATAAACAACTTTCACTTGGAGCACTGAACGACGCAATGCGAAACTAATATATTTGTTCGAATTAGTCAAAATTATGCCTACTAATTCTCCTACCGGATATTTCTAGATAAACCATATGCAGATCTGGGTGAAGTGTGTGTGGGTGTGGGTGGGTGTGTGGGTGTGGGTGGGGCGCATCCATCCCCCTCCAGCAAAATATTTAAATATTCTCAATTTCACGAGATTCTTGGAATGTCCCAAGTCTGCTATACAAATCGCGTACAAAACCGACGAAATCCTTTAAGTGCGCCCCCTTTCCCAAAGCCTGGATCTGCCAGTGTAAATTACTATCACCTAGTAAGTAAATAGTATCATTTCTGTGTGTTTATCATCGTTTATGATAATATAAGCCCCATTACAACGACTGGCTTTGCATAATTGTATATGCACATTCTCAGTAATACATGGCATCAGTAGAAGAAGTTTTTATCATTCGATTTCTACTTTATATGTATTTGTATACTTATTCCTGGCGTTGGAGCCTGAACTACTTTATGATAAGACACAATGTGCCAATTTCTCGTAATGTTGATACTTGGCAATGAATCACAGTGCATTCGTAATCGTTCAAGGCGCAGTTTTATGACATTCCAATGGTGTACTCTAGTCACATTAAAACTGGGTTTTCCGCGTTGTAGATAGCCATGCCCACAGCAGACATCTGAAGCAGACGCCATGGCGGGATTGGAAATATTCAACAAACAAGTGAAGCCGAAGCGAGGCGACTCCATTAACATGGATACGGAAGAAATGGGACAATACGCCACAGCAGACGATCTAAACCACGATCACATGAAATTTGAACGTGATAACGTGATGTTGTATTCACCCAGCAGACAGGAACAAGACGAGGAGACGGTGTTGGATGAACTGCGGGATCAGGAAAGTCACATGAAAACTTACAATCACAACGACGAATTGGATTTTAACTTCAAACAGACACGTACATGTTGTTTATGGACAGATAAAATCCCCGCCCACAAACTGTACAGGGGCGAGACGGCGGCGGTGTACGTATTGTCGTCCATTCAGATTACAGCAGGTAGGTTCAGTGTTAGCCAAGGATTAGTAATTAACTAATTACAACTTCAGATGTATCACATAACTAATTATATTAATATAGCAATTACATTGTTTTGTAGTCACTAGATTATATAAAAGAATATCCACAAAATTAGCTAATGAATTTCTGACCGTGTAGATAGGTCTTCACATACATTTTGTTTAGTAAACAATGTAAGAGTTATAGCAGGTTGTGACCCTGGGTATAAGTAGTGCTATAATATGTTGTGCTGGTGTCAACCAGTTTGGTGCGCTGTGCAAACCGGGGTGCAAACCATTTGCTAGTATTGTAGGAGTACCAATGATCTGGTAGAAGCAGTAAAGTTACCATGGTTATAAACTACGTTCATGTTAATTGGGCAAATCTCATCGCCAGACACATTTTGGACCAACATAGTATGTGAATATAAAACGCCCCGCCGCGTGTGTTTCAGGCACGCTGGCCGTGGTGCTCGGCGTCGTGCTCACGGGCTTCCTCAGCCTCAACTCCGTCACGCACGCCGCGCCGCTCTGGTGGCCCGGCATCGCGGTACGTGTCCCCGGTATAGGGCAGACCAGTGGGAAGCACCGTGTATGTTGTTGTGACTCGGCACACTGGTGCTGGAGACTTCTCCCTCACGGCATGGGCTCTAGTTAACTTCTGATGTCGCCAATCTATGATGACGGATTTATGAGTTCATTAATCCTAATGTCAGCACGATTTACACAAAACTCTAGCTACTCATATTATACTGTCAACTATTACATTGTATCATATTAGTTTTTCACATGTTTTTCTTTAAGATATAAACAAACTGTCTTCTCGTTTACAGTTTTTTGGAGTGGGCATTGTCGGTGTTATAAGTGGTGTGACCGGAAATAGAAAACTTGTAAGTATGATATTGAGCTACGTATGTATGATAATGAAGCTAGACTTGGAGTTTAGCAAACGTCCTCATCCCCGTGGCCCTGTCTCATGCTGCAGGTGCTGGTGTGGGGCGCCGTGTCGCTGGGGACGTTGTGTCTGGTGGCAGGTGTCATGGCGGCGGTGGGCAACTTCCGGCTGGCGCAGTACGAGGTGTGGCCCGTGCACCTGACGCGGTACCGCGGACACCCGCTCTGCCAGGTGATGGTGGGCCGCTGCTATTGCCAGGAGTAAGTGTCGCTTGTTACTTCTCAATCCATACACGCTATGTAATACAGTTTGTAGTTTTAAACGAACAGACAGCAGCCACTGTGGGATATTGTCTCAAGTAAGTCCAGAGAAAAGGATCTTGCCTACTCCATCCTGCAACCGTTTAAATCTGTAACCAGTTACGCCTACATCCATTTGAAACTGTAATGAATCATGCCTATGGCACATTCTTCCCCACAATAGACATCCAATATTCACATGAAAAGAGAGTAAGTCCCCCCCCCCCCCCACACACACACCAATAGAATAGTTTATACGACTGTTTATGTCACGCAATAAAGGAAAAGTAGGTTTGGCGCATTGACATGCATCTAAACACACAGTTTAAACCTCCACTATTCACCAATCAATATAATTAAGCTATCATCATTCCTAAAAACTGCAGTTCATGTTGCCGCATTAGATTTACAAGGGGGTATGTTGAAAATAAGGAGAGAATGAAATCAGTGAAGGTAGAAATTGAATTTGAATAGAGCTTTATTGTAACCAAATCAACATACATATGATATAGGGTTAAATATCAAAAAGCATATTATAACATATAAAACGTTCTATACAATTTAGTATAAACCTCTTCTCACTCATACATTCTATCATCATAAGTTTATAAGACTGCTTCATCTTATTAGAATATTAGAGGTATCAAGGCAAATGTTTCAATTAGGGTAGTGATAGTATTTGATATTGAAATCTTAAATGATAGGGAGCGTGTGCATTACCAAAACACGTGCTTTTTTTCATTTCGGATCCATGGCCACGTATAATGAAATTCAACAAGAGGCGTGTATTTGCTATACAGTTACTTCCAAAGCGGCGGCGTGAAGCCGACAGTGACGTCGGGCAGCGGCGGCGGCGGGCAGCCGCAGTACATCCACGAGGACGTGGTGTGGGTGGAGACGGGCTTCACCTTCTGCGAGGAGGTGACGGGCGTCAGCGCCCTCTACTTCGCGGCGCTCGGCTGCCTGGCGCTCGCCGCCGCCGCCTCGGTGGCCGGCGCCGGCGCCGCCGCCAAACTCACCGTCTGCGCAAAACAGGTGAGCGAAGTCCTGCACAAGTTCTGGTTGTTTTTGTTGAAATTAAAAGCCAACAACACCCATGCCAGTGATCACATTTCTATGGTAATGGGGAAGAGCAGGAGAGAATTGTGATGTAACTTTAGATATCAGAGCAAATCAGATCAATGCTTTATTATGTATATAGCTACTGCAATTGAGGCCTGTGTGATAGCTTTAAATGTAAATGATTATTTCCTTAATTTCTGTGGCACTTTCAGGGCCTGGAGCGCTTCTACCCGCTGGAAGAGGCCGGCTACGACGAACCTTTTGACGAAACAAACAATGAGACGCCCAATGTGGTCTCACAGACTGTGGGCGCACACCACGACAGGGAGCACACCTCAAATGTGTGATCCACCAGTGACATATCCAGTAGAGTGTGATTAGTATTGTGTGCAGTGAGAAAGTACAAAAGTGATAATAACGTATTAATGTAAGTTTGAAGTACATGTCCGAGAATTCTGTTGGGTCATTAGAAGACATGATATTATTGATATAGGGGTATATCAGTTGATATTTATATTAAATATTACTATTGTTATTTTGTATTATTTGCAATGCTACCACAAAGCTTGTATATTATTAACACTTGCAGATTATCAATATTCACAGGTTAATAACGTAGACTGCACACTTTAGTAATGTAATAATAATTCACATAGCATTTAATTTTATGGTTGAAATTTGCAGAAGATATATTGGCGGTGTTTTTTTTAATGAATCTTGCATTTTTGGTAAGAAATCCAGTGTGTTACTGTTGCACTGTTACATTTAAAACTTCACAACATAGTGTCATTCATGTGGTGTTGATAGGACGTGAATATAAAGGATGATCTTAGTGTATGTTTTCTTTTTGCCATCTCAAACAACAACATGTTTATCATTATGCTATATCACCAATGTTACCAACCAATATGATGATTCAATTCGCCACTCACAAGGGCCAGCAGATAAGAACTTACACAGAATTATAAATATTCAGTTTAGACTTACTATAGAAACAGTCAAATATAAGTGCATTATGTTTAAGTCACAAAGCTCGGCTGATGAGGTTCCGATGCAACAGTGATGCGAGTTTTGCCGGGCACCTGTTTGGTGCTTAACACCTCATCGGTGGAGTCGGGTGACACAGGATAGTGGACCATGGAACAAAGGGTAAAAAAATAGTAAAACATGGAACATAGGGGTAAAAATAGTGGAACATGGAACATAGGAAGTCATAGTGGAACATGGAACATTGCAATTCCCTCATTTTTTTCTCGCACTTTTGTGACAATTTTTTCAGTGTTTTAACCCAAATTTACACATCTTTCGACTCGATAAAGAATTGCTAATAAATAGTGTTCAAAATTGTTTGCTAGGGGTCATTTGAGAAGTGTAACATGGAACATGAGAAATCATAGTGGAACATGGATATTAGTGATTTGTGTTTCAAAGAGGTGTATTTCTATGTGCACTCGATGAATGCTTTAAAACGCCCACCTATCAAGTCATTCTTCCCTAGCTGACTAAGAGCCCCTTCTTTCCCATCCTAGCTGACTAACAACCCCAACTTTAGCTGACTAAGAGCCCCTTCTTTTGCGTCCTAACTGACTAACAGCCCCCTCTTTCTCATCCTGGCTGAATAACAGCTCCCACTTTACACGTCCTGGCTGACTAACACCCCCCTCTTTCCCCGACTATCCTATCCCCATCTTTCCCCATCTTAGCTGACTAACAGCTGCCTCTTTCCGATCCTAGCTGAGTAACAGCCTGCACTTTACCGCCCTAACAGCCCAACTTCTCCATCCTAGCTGACTAACAGCCTGCACTTTACCACCCTAACAGCCCCAACTTTCTCCATTTTAGCTGACTAAAAGCCCCTTCTTTTGCGTCCTAACTGACTAACACCCCCCTCTTTATCATCCTAGCTGACTAACAGCCCCCACTTTTCCGCACTGGCTGACTAACAACCTCCACTTTCCGGTCCTAGCTGACAAACAGCCCCCTCTTTCTCATCCTGGCTGAATAACAGCTCCCCCTTTACCCATCCTGGCTGACTAACATCCTCTCTTTCCCCGACTATCCTATCCCCTACTTTCCCCATCTTAGCTGACTTAGAGACCCCGTTTCCCATCCAAGCTGACTAACAGCTGTCTCTTTCCGATCCTAGCTGAGTAACAGCCCACTCTTCTCCATCCTAGCTGACTAACAGCCTGCACTTTACCGCCCTAGCTGACTAACAGCCCCCACTTTCCCCGTCCGAGCTGACTAACATCCCCCTCTTTCCCCGTCCTAGCTGACTAACAGACCCACCTTCACCATTTTAGCTGACTAAGAGCCCCTTCTTTCCCCGCCTAGCTGACTAAGACCCCCACTGTCCCCATTTAAACTGACTAACAGCCCCTTTCTTACCCATCAAGCTGGCTTACAACCTCCTCTTTACAGTCCTAGTGGACTAACATGCCCCTCTTTTCCATCCTAGCGGACTAACAGAGCTCCCTTTCACTTCCCAACTGACTAACAAATCCATCATTCCAGTCCTAGCTGACTAACAGTGACCACTTTCCCCATCTTAGCTGACTAACAGCCCCCACTTTCCCGTCCTAGCCGACTAACGTCCCTCACTTTCCCGTTCTAGCTGACTAACAGCCCCCTACTTTCCAGTCCTAGTCGACTAACATCCCTCACTTTCCTGTTCTAGCTGACTAACAGCCCCCTACTTTCCCGTCCTAGCTGACTAACATCCCTCACTTTTCCATCCTAGCTGACTAACCACCCTCTCTTTCCCCGTCCTAGCTGACTAACACACCAACTTTTCACATCCAAGCTGATGAAGATCGCCATCTTCCACATTTACTTCTACTGTGCCTTCCTTTTTATATATTTAATCATCATGATGATTACAGCTACACTCGTTAAGCTTTTCACCAGATGGCACAGCTTCCTTTACTTTTTGAATGATGGCTATTATTTTGTCTATTTATCTACAATCGGTTATATATATAGTATCAATCAATTTTGTTTTCATATTGCTGCCATCTAGGATAGTGGACACCAACAGTCAGAGTGTCAGACTCATAACCGTTCACTATAATGTTTTACATGGTATACATAATGCAGGTTTTGTCTGTAGAAAATAGCAGTGTGTAAGTTATAATAGAAATCAATTGGAAATTGCTAATGTACAAATCATTAATTGATATAGCTATTTAATTTACGAATTTGACATAGTATTATAACAGTGTATAAAAGGGGAAAAACATAATTTTATAATATATTATACCCCAGCCCTGCCAGGGCTTACAAGTTACCATAGATGATTAATAGATGACAATTGATAATGCTCTCATGGTACCTAGGTAATAATTAAAGATTTCTGTCACATTGAGTTACACTATGCCTTGCACACAACGATTTCTTTTCATAAGCAGGTCAGAAAAGGTGCCTCCGGTTGTGAAGATTGCACATCTAAGTTCTTGTATGACTAAGTGCTGTACAGGTGAAAACAGGACATGCAAATTCTGGCTTTTACAAAATAAATAAGTTTATTTATTTTTATTTGATAAAGAATTGTTGACAAATTGTATGCAAAATTGTTTGCTTTGGGTCATATTCACAGTGGAACATGGAGCAGTATATTTTTTTTCTCGTGATCCATTGCAATGTCAGGAAATTCTGGGGATACGAGACCGGCAGAAGTTCGACTCATGGTAGGTGGTAATGTTTGGAAGCGTGGGCCGAAGACTAACACAGCAGTCGGTACTCTTCAGCATCAACCCAGGCCATTGTCCAATGTGAGACCCAGAAAGCCGTGTGGCTGGAGGCCGTTATGTCAACATACCACCCAACAGCATTGGCATTTAACTACCAATATATTTACCTTACTAGGTTCAGAATACCTAATATTTAAGCCATATCGCAAACAAGGGGGTCCAGATTGGGACAGTAGTTTTGTTCCCACTTCAAACATAAAGCGCCACTTCATTTTTGAATTGACAGAAAATAAATGTATATCTTTACACTTAATCTTAAAGTCTACTCCACATATATTGGGCATTTGCACACATATATAAATTATACAAAAATAAACTGATGATGTCTTTCAAGTAGGTTGTCTATTTCGATTTTCATCGTGGGTTCTATGATTGTCTAGTGTTCTCATCTGTGTGTTGCATCGAAACATTGTCCCGAGCTCCTTTAAAATGTCACCTCGATTTTCAATGTTTCACAATTCTAGAAAATTTTAAGCTGTACAATAATATTTTTTTCCAACCCACCCTGTGATTGATCGAACAAATGAAATTAAAAGACGTTTTGTTTTTGCTTTTCTCAAAATAAAACATTACACAATTCGAAAAACAAACACAAAAACATTGTTATAAAAACCGACCTCCAGATTATTAAATACTATACATGTATCTGAAAAGAACAACCGAACTTATAATCTAAGTTTCTAAAAGAAAAATGACCAGAATCCAGTGGTATGCAATATTAGAAATATTTAATCAAAATCACATGAAATATCAAGAAATCACTGTTGACAAAGACCCCAGTTTGTAGATACTACAGTAGGCATCACTTATCATCACAAGATCTATACATTATCAAACTAAAATGGCTAAATGTAAAAATTAAGAGTTAGTTTCTTGAAATGTACTTTCATACTTTTCATACTTTCCACAAAGTATCAATGTCCATCGAACACGACATAACAATCATTTATTTTTAATTCCCCAAGTTTAGAAAGCTTGTCTAGAAGTTATTTTGTGAAACTTCCCATTGATATATTTAAAAGAGGTCACTTCGCGACATTTGATTTTCAATCATGTACATATGAGACCCCATCTCAAATTTCATCTCCCATATGTATTCGCGCAGAGAACAAAATCAAACTATCAAAGTCTGTGCTACACCTTTGAATTTTCAAAATATGCTTGTGCCCAACAAGCATGTCTTCGTTTTGCAGTACTTTATTGCACAACCTGTAGCTTCAATGAAGCCTTCTATGAACAGACTGGGTGCGGGAGTTGTCACCCAGTCCAACGCAACCCGGCGCCTCACAAGAGCGACAGGAGCGGCGCATGACGTGCAACAGGCACGATCTCGGCCGGAAGAGGTCGACACTCGAGGGTCGACACGGGTCCATCGACTGCTCCTCGTTGTGTAAACCTCGTTACCACACGTACAGTGCGAAAAACCGGTAAGGTGAGTGAAAATGGCGGTGTAACAACATAGAAAAAATGTGTCAGTTATGAATGGTCCCGCGGGCCGTCCTATCCCTGCTCCTATAAATAAACAGCGTGATACCAAAACATGATGTTATTGTGCATAGCATTCTATTGGGTCAGCAGGTTCAAAAGTACAATGTATTTAAAAACAAAATAGGAAAAAGGTGATAATCTACAGAAGACATATCACATAGATCTAGGTTCTAACGGGTCAAGGCAGATGGTGCGCGTTCAGCAAACACATGATGACGTATCTACTCAGTGACACCGATGACCCTCGTTGGCCGAAACCGTCTCTGTATGATCTGGTGATCATTAAGTGCACATCAAGATGAGTTCTATGAAATGTACAACTTAGAAATTGTTGTCAAATGCCTGTAAACATGAGCGTGATAATGATCTTGTGTAATTTTTCAATGAGTAAACTTATTACATTGTTTGGTAAACCATCTATGAATTACATTAACACTTGCGAATGAAAAAATACTATCCTGAATATATAGAAGTATATTAGTAATAATTAAAGCTTACTTGTTATGGTGTATCTCTTACCACTATGGATTACTGCAAATGTACCTAAATTGTTATTGTTATTTGAAAAAAAAGTACCATAGCTATTGTAAAATACAGAATTGTAGAAACTTGCATGTACATGTATATTATCATTAAGAAACACAGAAACATTGAATTTGCCAATGGGCACCTCAGACATTAACATTTGTTTTCTTGTAATCTATTTTACTACGCTACATTTAATGTACGAAATGAGGAAGAAAAAAACACACCCATTCTTGTAGCGCCTGTCGATTGGTCGAGCAATCTAGCGCTCCAGATCTACCAGTCTCTATAGACTTCCTCTCATCTCAGCAAACTGGAGAGCTCCGTTCAAATGCCTGGCTAATTTACAAGCTGAGAAGGTGCATTGCACACCTGAGTAGAACATAGCTTCACCTTACAGACTTCAACAAAAAGGAATAGACAACGAGGCAGGATATATGTGAAATACAGGATACCTCTCTGGAAATATATATGTTAAAAATGTCAATACAATTTGTTTACTGTAATTCGAAGCTACTTTTTGTAGTAGTTGCTTTTGCTACAATATTTTGCGCAGGTAATTATTCATATATTTTACAATTTTAAATGTATTTACTTTCCCATCTATTTAATCAAAGATAAACGTAGGTTTCTTTTTCTCTAGATATCTAGATAACAATAAAAACAAAACAAGTACAGTGTTTTTTATATTGTCAGGCATGGAACGTATTTAGATTTGTTTTAAAATTTGAGTTCAATCATACTTTATCATTAAAAGTTTTTTTGTACTTCGCATATACAGATAAAGATCAGTATGGTTCAGCTAAAAAATATGGCATTTGAAAAATAAACTAAATGTGGAACTAACCTTTCAACTGTGCATTAAGTAACACGCCTCGAAGCCAAGGCCATCATTTCATAACATCACAGGTCGGTATGTACAACGCCTATATACCTATAAAACTTGATGTAGTGTAAAAAAAAACGCTGCAAAAAGTGAGTAAACATATAAATGACAAGTTCACAAGTGTCACTTCTACATGTAACTGCTACGGCCTGTCTCATCGCAATATATCAATTACTAGTTGCCAAAAAATGCTAAACAGTTACTCAGTTGGATTAAGAAACTTAATGAAACTGCTTAATAGTGAATCATTGTACAGTAGAACCACCACTCTGGCATAAAGCTTCACAAAAAGTCCAGTTTCTTGAAATCGCGTGGTCGTATATGAGACAGGGTCTCTTGTACATTCTTGCTCGTTAAAACATAGCACACCATCTCTCACAAAACAAACATTCACGCAAATTGACGTGCACACGTCATCAGATGTCATTTGAAGGTAGCACTGCTTGTTTTAAAACAAACGGGATTGAAGTTTTTTAAAGCCACACCTACAAGGTCCGTGGACCATCCTATTGAATTGGAATGTGACGACCCTGTATTAAAGACGAAAAGATAAGAGTTTGAAAATACCACGCTTGGAAATTTCTCCTGTTACAATAGCCAAAGATCGCCAAAATAAAACTAAAATAAAGTAGCATTTAGTCGTGCGACAAAGAAAGAATAAGAATAGGTTGTAACTAGCAATAAGTTAGCGGCCAGGCGAGCACTAGAGCATACGTCACAGGTTGATTAGTTTCCATGTCGTTTAAATGTCGCGGCTGCCAGCGGCGCAGTGGGATACATAGCAGATACCGAGCCGCATTGTCAGCTCTAGTGTCCAATATATAGGTAATTCATGGGTTGCTATTGTAGTTGCTCCCAGGTCATACCCGATACTGATTGGCGGGTGGCCTCGTTGTGTATAGCAGTGTACATGTATCACTACTTTATGATTGAGTATAAAATTACATTCCCTAGAAATTTTTTTAATTGAAAAACAAAAACAAAAACAAAAAACAAAAACAAAAACAAACAAAAAACCGAGTGTGTCTATGTTTTGCACTTAAGCGCACTTGTTCATGCATAGATAGCGTAATCCCTGTAATAAGTCCATCGTCATAACTCACCGGTCATACGCAGTTATTCTAACACTGAATATACATTGCATGTACAATGTAAAAGAGATTCCCGTAGACCGACGACGTTAGTAGGCATGAGTACAACACCAAAAACTGTCTGTAACCATATGGAATTTTCAAATGTTTTTTTTAGATATCAAGAAGACTGGCTGTACATGCGCTTATTTATTTACAAAAATCAACCTTTCCCCAAACATTCCTCTGGAGATCAGGTATATGTTCCGCGCACACTCGCATAGTAAACACATGGCGCACAGATGACTGTCTTTCATCATCTTCTCTGCTGGCGTTTGACGGGTGCACAGTGCGCATTGCGGGACTGCCAGATTACCCACAAACCTCTGTATCAGGAACCACGCCCTCTTTTAACCACGGATATATTCTCGGTAGGAGGTGCATGTGGGAAAACAATCAAACCAAAAGACAAAGAACAACAAACAGACAAACAAAAAAACAACAACAAAAGATGAAAATAAATGTGCCCTGTATACCTGAGTTACTATATCAATGTGACGTTACGTGATGTGTGTAGCACATTTGACAAAAATAATAAAGTGTGTATACCGATGTAGTGAAAGTTTATTGCGTTCCTTAGTTACAGCCAAACATAAATAATAATCATGTCTCGTGGCAGTAGCGTGTACGCGCAGTGAAGTGTGTACACGCCACACCTAACAACCAGCCTTTTCCACACCTTTTCAACACATGTATGTTGATAAAAAACACTGACGTTCTTGCAACATTATCTTAACCACAATAACGGCAATCAGTTTTGATTTGTATAATACAAATGCTGAAGAATGCATAGTGCTTTTTCGTTTTGTTTAGAAATGTTAACATTTTGTAAGTCTTTAATGATGGATGATAATGATATAGTATTAATGAGCCACACGTACGGCCCGTGTCTTTAATATGAAGGATAGATTTGAGCAAAAACAGGACTGACAAGATTGACATCTGGTGGGCGAAGCTGAGTTTATTGGAACCCATGACCTTTTGATTGACAGGCGGTAAATGTCATATTCAGGATCATGTTGTTATTTTATTTCTATAAATGCCACATCACAGATTCTTCTGACACAGACACCTGCGGCAAGCTGTTGCTAAATGTTGCATCATACAATTAAATTATCTTTTCAGATGCGACGTTTAACGGAACTCTGAGGGTCACAACAATAATTGTGAGTAGCAACTGTTTTACTTAGTGACACAAAACACGGCATGAATAACAATGGTAAAAGTACTAGCCAACTATACCGTTGTTCAATTAAAGGTGAAGTCACTCATGGGGCGGGTTTATAAGGAAGTGGGTTATGACGAAAACAGGGAAAAATGGGATATGGGATTTTGAGGAAGTGGGATGTAGGATTTTTAAAAAAAAAAAGCTATGGGATGATGGGATGTGCATGGGGAAAAGGCAAAAACAGGGATGTAAAATTAAGGATGTAAGATTTCTTAACCCCTTATACTCCTACACATGCCCATACCCAAAGTTCAGTTGTAAACATGTGACTGGATGTGAAAACAGGAAAAAAATATCATAGGAAACCACTGTTGGTCCAGGGCCAGTGGCAAGTTGATGGTACTGGTTGTTAAACGTGCCACACCCTGCTTGGATTCCATTGAATCATAAACACGCGAAGAAAGACTGGAAACCGTTCAAACCAGCGTATAAACAGAAAATGGTGTTCTGACTTATGGCATGTTTTACTTGAAATATACCATGGCTGTAAGCTATTTGGGCTTCACATAATTTTCCTACTCCTATTCTAGAGGCACATAATTAAGCGAATTGAAAATTAATGTATTTTCAAACAGGTTCCGCCATATATGCAGGAAAGAAGCAATATTACAAATGATACAGTAGGCAACGACAGATATGAGGGACTCATCAAAAGTCTGCTGGATCACATGGCCAACTTCACGGGGATTCCGTACAGCATACAAGTAGGTCCATGGCTTCTCGTACATATACGTATACATTGATACACTTAGCAAATACAATCATGTAGAACACGTCTTTATAAAGCACTCTAGACAGGTGAGGCGTGAGCTTTCGCTGCAGTTCTCTTGAGTTCATGAATGTAGATTTGATCTAAAATAACACCACAGTAGCATTAATGTTTATAATTATGATCTTTTAATCCACGTTTACTCAATAATGTTATGCTTACATAATAAGTACAACAACATAAACTAACAATTGCGTATAATACACGTAACTGTAGCTTTACACCACGTGTCCCAAGCAATGGGCAAAGAACTGTCAAGGACGCTGTAGTGCAACATCCTGAGATGCGCCTTAGACTGAGATGATCAACGGCTCTTGCTCAAAGCATAACACTGTAAACAGACAAAAATTGGGTGCAGGCTAGACTAAAGAGCAGATGTGACTCAACATAAACACAAACTTCCGAACACTTGAACACACTTCCTTGAAGTTCAACAATAGTTTCTAAACAAGGATAATAATCAGTTCATACACTAAGCTTTCAACAACTACATGTATTGTTGAACTTGTATATGTCATATCCAAGATAAATGAATTTCCATCAAAAGACACTTCCTTGAAGATGGCGTGTATTAATAAGAAATGAATGTTCACACAGGAGACAACAAAACGTTACCAAACATGAATGTTAACGCTTCTGCCTTTGCAGCTGGTGGCAGACGGTCAGTATGGGAAGCACGACCCTGACAGCGGCGGCGCGACGGGCATGATCGGTGAAGTGATGGACGACGTAAGCAGCCGCTAAATGCCGCTAGCAATCTGGAAGAACTTTTGTAGTAGATCATGTGCAGTATAATAATTGATCTCTGCTGGTCTAAAACATCTTTTTTTTGAAGACACGTTGAAATAAAGTATTTTCTTTCTGACCGATTGAGTTTATCTTCCAATGGAACGTGATGACCTTACAAGGTTTCACCGTTGGTTAATTACCTGTTATGAAATCATGTCAAAAAATGTTATGAAATAATGTGCACAAAATCTACGGAATTTCATTGTTACGGAGATGTATAGAATCCGTCTCTATCAGTGTCATAGAACGCAAACTGTTTAAAGAAGAAACAAACATAAGAATGAAGCCGTGTCACTGCTGGTAATATGTGGAGGTTGTTTAAAAGTTGTTTTTCTGTAACAATGACGGCCTCCAATTGCCACTTTTTTCTGTAGGAAGCTGACCTGGCCGCAGCACCACTGATAATCACGGTGGACAGAGAAAAGGCAGTGGATTTCCTCTATGCGTTCTATTCGTTCGAGGCCGCTATTGTAATGCGAGAAAGGCATCCATCGCAGGAACCTGTCATCAGAAGTTTGGAAGATTTGGCAAACCAAGATGTCGTCGACTACGGTACGGCGACGGATGGAGCCATTGCCAAGGTGGGTGTGAAGTGGAACGCATTTTTTGAAACGTGTGATACACATGTGCACGTGATGATCAGCGTGCAAGGTTTTTTCTTTGATTCTGCAATGTATCTGCCTAATCTGGGGACGGTGA
Organism: Streblospio benedicti; assembly: GCA_019095985.1. NCBI lineage: Eukaryota > Metazoa > Annelida > Polychaeta > Spionida > Spionidae > Streblospio > Streblospio benedicti. Next base: position 52,940,936 of record CM032666.1, on the reverse strand, counting down.
TGTGTGGATGGCAGCGTAGGGGCTTGTGTCACTGATGCAGTAGTTGAATCAATGATAATGCTGCAATTCCAGTAATGACATCATAAAACATAGCAAATGCACCATAAGAAAATATCTTTATTTTACCAACACCATTGAACATAATGTGCACAGCGCTCATAGGCATGCTTTAAATAAAATGTCTTCCACAGAATATGCTTCCATCTTCACAGTTCTTAGAGAAATCAACCGATCCCCTGCACCAAAAGATATGGTCCAAGATGACTGACAACCCTCACTGGTTCAAAGAGAGCAACAACAAGGGCGTGAGTCGCGCGCGTTCTGACAGCCAGTTCGCCTTCCTCGTGGAGGGCTCGGCAGCCGACTACGCCCTGCGGAGCGAACCGTGCGACCTGGAGGTACGTGTCAAACTAGAATTACGAGCGAAATGAACAGTCCTGAAATGTTTATACATATTTCATATATGATATTTCATATTTTCAGATGCACAATGCAGGATTTTTTAAACGGAAGTATGCGTTTGCAGTGAAGAATTTTTCACCATTACGAGATGTTCTCAATGAAGCAATGGTAGAAATTCAGTCTCAGGGTATACTTAATGAGTTATATGATGAATGGTTTGGAAATGAATGCAGTTCAAGGGCAGCATCGCCATCCAGTGTATATCCAATGTTGTTAGCTATGATACCGTTTGTCACAGTAGTGTCATTATAGGAACTATTCATTTTAGTTTTCAGCATGTAATTAGTATCTGTTTAGTTTTTATCTGATGGATATTAGATTTAATTAAGTACGTAAATATGACTTCAGCATCGTTTTAAAACTGCTTACAATGTAAACTACAAAACCAACAACACTCAAACACATCATTGTAATGTTTCTTAGATTAAATGCATTTACACCAAACATAAAAAATAGCTCTTTCAATCATGGAACTTCTTTGCTACGTATATTAACTGCCGTCTATTGCTCCACGTTAATTGCTATTCACGGCTCTTGCTATTCAAGGAACGGCATCCAGTGGCGTGTCAAGAAAATATAGTATATAGTCTAGATCTAGCTTACGTTCCAATGTTCCACATTCATTTAGTTCATATAACTCACCGAACATCATCAGTTGTAAGTTTATTTTTACAGAGGTTTCTGTCTGTCTTTGTATTATGCGAATAGGTGTACTGTTTATTCACTTGAATGCATTGTATATATTATAAACATATGATCTGGGCTTATTTCTTGGAACATTTGTTGTAAAATTGTAATAAACATGATACAAGAAATAAATAAAACTGAAAATCTACACAGTGTTAGATTTCTATTTCTAATACATGAAAAACTAAAACTAAAAATTTACTCAATGTTAGATTTCTATATCTAATCCATGAAAAGCATCAACAGCATTTTCTATATAGGATGAGAGAAATAATCATGATTCAATTAAGGATGATGTACATTTTGTCACGCTCCGCAAAAGTGGAACAGTGTTCCACTTAGGGGGGGGGGGTTTCGGTCAAGTTTTGGATGTTCTTCTTTTTTGTGGGTGTAAAATTTTATCTCACGCTAAAACTTTTCATACTAGAATGCCACTATTTACTATTTAAATGTGGCATTAAAAAATATACACAGCAGATTTCACACATTCATTAATATTATAATTTGCATTCCTGATATATAATAAATATTATTTTATGGCATATATAAGTAATATTTGAATAAATATTGCAAAACACTGTGTAGATATTTCTTTGATTATGTCACACATCTGATGTTTCCACTTTTGGGGGGAGGGGGGGGGGTCAAGAAAAAAGATAACACTGTTCTACTTTTGCGGAGCGTGACAAAATGTACATCATCCCTTACTTTAAAGTATTTACCTGCTCCCCCCCCCCAAAAAAAAAAAAGTTCTAAATTCCAAATTTTGAGTATAATTTTAATTGATTTCAAACAGTACAGGTTCTTTTTCAAAATCAACCATTTTCATATTTAACTAAATAAGCGGTAGTAGGAACTTTTTGAGTGCGCTATGTTAGCCGATGACCATGGAGTATTACACACTCCATGCCCAAGTAACAATTGACGAAATCGCCCACCACAGTTATGAGTGTAGGGGTTGTAGACACACACTAACTGTCCAGATAATATCTGGCCAGTTTATTATCTGGACAGTTAGTGTGTCTACAACCCCTACACTCATAATTGTGGAAGGCAATTTCTTTAATTTAATTTTTACACTGTCGTCTGATTTTGGAATAATGGCTTCCTTTTGTATATCAGTGCATATTATATAGTAGAAATCTGGCAAAGTATCAACTACAGCAGCAGATCAGAATTCAAGCACATGACCCCATCATGTCATAGCAGAGTAGACTGACAGTCCAGACCACTTGGGCTATTTGAACTAGGTACCAAATGTTTGACCATATCGTAGTGTGAAACTCTCTTACATGGGGTTATGTGTTTGTCGGGAATCAGAGGCAGGAAAGAACTACCAGGTGTGGGTAAAAAAAGGGTAATTAGAATTCTTAAAAATACTTGTTATAGTGTTCAAAGGATCATAAGACGACTCACAGCCATGGCATTGACAGGGACTCAACAAAATAATGGTTCGCAAAGGGGCAGAGTGAGATGAATAAAGGAGACCATCTTGATCAGGAAAACCAAAAATTTCAACAGAGACGAGGGGGCTTATAATCTGTCACACTTGGACTAAAGTTCTGGCCACAACACTAGCTGGTGTAGCCTATCACAAGGCCTTTAAATGATCTGACAAAGAGCTAGAATAGCTAGAGGCTGTCACAATTGTACTTGAAATTTGCACTTGATATATGGTTTACAGGAGCAGCTTTTGTAATCATAGAAGTAAAAACTATTAGATATAAGGTCTTTAGAAATACTGGTGGTGAACAGTAGACATTTCCATTTTGCACTGAAAAAAGAACCTGACAAGTTGTGAAACGTTAGCAAGTATGTTTCTACAAGGTGAGCAAAAACTAAACTATATTTTGACTATTTTGAATATTACACTCAATTGAATGGATCTTTTTCATTTAAAGAAAATGGTTATCATAAAAAAGTAACTGCATGAGGACTAAGGATGAGCAGTTTACTTACGAATAAAATTTATCATCTACATGTTCATTTACAAAGTTAGAAAAATCTGTATTTTATGTGATAGTGTTAAAAACAAGAACAACAGTCTATACCATCTTCACTGTGAAGTGAATACGTCAACATTTTATTAGGTTATACCTTGCTTATGCTTTAAAACAACATTTAACATTAAACATGGTCAACAATAAACATATATAAATGCACTATCTCAATACATGAGATAAACTATACAATGTTTACATTAAAAAAATCCTTTACATCACATTCATATATATAAACATATACCAGAGTTCACTCATAGTCTTACCAATAAATATACCAGAATTTATGCTTAGTAAAAATGAAGTCCTTCAATAACAATTAAAAACCACACACCCATCTTCTGTAATGAATATTTTGGGTAGCAGTATTGATATAAAAGACGGAAAAAAACCTGTTGTAGTATCACATAATCTTTCTTAATCTTGTATTACAATCAAATTTGCTGATATTGTAAATTCATAATTAGAACAAACATTTCATGGGTTCTGTTTCACAAAGGTCTAAATACTAAGAACAACAATTAGATCTAATTATTAGGGATGAAAGATGTTTGATGAATAATAATTGGTGCAAAAAATGTTATACACACTTAACAAAAAATTTTAGCTAAAGAAAATTTAAAAGAGTTCAATAAATTCGAAATTCTAATCCACTCATATGTTTGGCTTTCATAGCATTCAATTAACTACTACACAAGTTTACGGTATATCATGAACTAATAATACTTCACAAAGAAAATCTAGAAGTTCATGGATGGGATATGATGCTGATGATTTCAGTTATTAAAAACATGAAACATGCATATTGTTTATTCAACCAAGCAAAACTATATTTAAAATCAGCCTTAGCTGCGAAATAATATAAAATAATTGTTGAATGGTTGGTTACAGTACTGCCTTGGTAGTCGTCTCACTCCGTCCAGGTTCAAGACTTAAATTTGTGAAATTTTCTTAATTTCCTTTGAAGAAACTTTACTTAGCGTTCTTGAATATTCTATCCAAATAACTTGCATTGCATTATGCAAGATTTGGACAAAATTTGCTATTCTTACCTCTAAAAATAATGGTGAGCATTTAATTTGTTCTAAAGTTGCTGGAAATGGTATCATAAAACACAGTGTTCATTGATCATTACCAGGAACATTTTTGGACAAATCAATCTAAAAATATATACATGTATCCATATATTTCTAATGCAATTTCTCAGGATAAATATGAGAATTTCAACAGATAATAGATGAATTTCGAAAGGGAAGGAATGTATATACACAAAAATATCACAGCACCAATTGTGTTACAGTCAACTTAACGAAATGGAAAAGGAGGGCTTCTCTGTTAGAGCAGTATTGAACATTCCCATAAAGTAATACAATTTATTGCTATGTTAATTTTCAAACCTAATAATTTCATCAAAAAGAAGTCATCTCTGACAAATCATTACTTCATGTGTACTTCAGAGATACTACACGTGGATTACAATAATTTATCATGCAAAATTAAATGTTCAAATAAAGGGTTTTCATAGGTGGGAATAAACAGTCGGATTAGCAAGATGGTAGCTTTCTACCATGCAATTATTATTAACATGCATTATTGAGCGGGTTTATCTGATAGAAGTTATTAATGTCAACAACAACTGAATACAAACTCCTTATGGGTTATTTGTAAGAAATATGTTTACCTATGAACAGGACAAAAGGATTTTTTATATAAATAAGTATACTATGGAGTTACTTCTCCTGCTGACTAGCAGCCCTTTTCCAACTAATTGGAACCTGTACTTGTAATTGTAATGTGCTTTTCACAATTTAACTACCAGTCTACCTAACAGTGTCCCTGCATGTTTCAGACTATTGGATGCATTTACAAAAACAAAATAAAAAAATATTAACACAAAAATAAACTACGGGAAAATGAATTACTGCAACTGTCAAATCTAGTATTACTTTACTCTTGCAGACACCCCTCCCAATCCTGCACTCCAGTACCTTACAGCCATGATAATCACGGCAATGATCCCGATTCTAATAAATAATAAGCTATATTTACATTACTGAAAGTCATAATATTTCCTTGCAGATTACAATAATTATAAATAGTATTCAGTCTTCATTGTGTAAACTTAAAGAAAATTCATACTGTTAAGTTTACATTGGGAAATTTGAAAGTTTGAAACCAACCTCAAAACAAGACTCACCACTTACTCTAAGCAGTTCAGTATGCTCTGACAATGCATGTTGTGTAACAGCTCATTATGATCACTAAATGGAATATCGAAAGTAAAGCAAAAATGATTCACACATTATCTCTAAATCCGAATCCGGTTAGTTTTAACATTACAGTGTTATCTACTACAGAAATCAAGAATCTGCGATTTGTTCCTTTTTTCTTCCATATTGGTCAAAGAGAAGTGAATTTCTCCACGAAAAAATTTACAATCATAGAAGACACACTCCATCTTCTATGAAACCACAAATATAGAAAAAGGATTTTCTAAACAATACTTTAAATTATTCACAAAGTGATGCAATGCTTACTGGGTGCAGAGAGAATGTTCTCTCCAGAAATGTTCCTTTAACAAAATCTAGAACATCTCTGTATATTATGTTTCCCATTTTATGATGAATCGAGATGTTAGCAACTAGTACTCATTGACAATAAATGTAACAATTGAACCAGCATTTAAATAGCAAAGAAACAATTTGAGTAATGCAAAACTTTGCCAATTTCACCATTTCCCTTTAATAGCATAAAATAAGCATTGTACCAAAAGGTACGCTACTTGTACTTGTAAAGAGACCAACAAAGCATTCAAGAAATGCTATTTACATCTTATTTTTATGAGGAATGAGCCAATAATGGTTTATGTGGTAGTACTGCACTTTACTTACAATAGAACAAAGTGCACTCCTCTGGGAATAAAAAGAAAATATTTTGACTTTCCAGATAGTGAGTCCGATTGAAATAAAAGTGTAATTCTTTCCACAAATAATATTTTTAATCTACGTATTGTAGTCAATGTGCTAAAAAGGTCTGTTAGTTCCACCACGATACTGCATGCCATTAGTTGCACCGCCCCGATGCTGCATGCCGTAACGACCACCTGCATAGATGTTTTGATTGTTCACATTTTTCTTGTCTACATCAAACTTTGAGTTTGAGTTGCTCTGCTGGAGGGTGGTGTTGTTAGAATTGGAGTAGCTGAACGTTTGCTGCTGCTGCGACTGCTGCGGCTGCTGGGACTGCTGCTGCGGATTGGTGGTTGCCCCATCTACAAAAACGCAACAAGAATTTAAGATAATGGCGGTAGCAGATCGTAGATTTTCCAGAGACAGGATTTCACTAGACAAAACATGCCACATCTATTTACCAGCTCTAGTAAGCACCAATTACAGGGCCTGAATAGTTACTGTGGTAAATCTTAATCAGAGCCTGGAAAAATATTAATTTTGGAGCAAATAAATGTATACTAATCTGAGATGAAGAAAATCTTATATCTTAATGTTTAGAACACACTTTAAAATATCTTTATGTAGACTATTACTAGTAGTAGGACTATTCATCTAAACTAATTATCTATAACTACACTACACTACTACTCACATTTTCAACACACTAACGTTGCGGCGACCATCGCGGTGCCTTCAACAGAGTGACTGTTTTGGTACGATGACGTCACAATGGCAAGAATGGGTTTGCCAGGTTTCCCTGGCGGAAAGCAGATGGAGGAGGTTCGGGGAAGGATCCTACCAGTAAGTACAAGAGAAGCTTTGTGAATATTCTTAGATCTTGGAACACAGCCAACAAGATCTCACCTCAGTTATACCGTAGAATATATCCCACTTCTGAGCAGATCCCCAAGTTCTATGGGTTACCCAAAATCCACAAGAAAGACACCCCACTCAGACCTATTGTATCAGGGATAGGGAGCATCACATATCCAGCAGCTAAATTCTTGTCTAGCATACTTAACCCTTTGAAAGGTAAAACCAAGCACTCCATCAAGAATAGCGAAGATTTTGTGAAGAAAATTAGAGACCTAGAAATTCCACCTCCTAGAGTCCTAGTATCATACGATGTCTCCGCGTTGTTCACCAGCATCCCCATAGAAGAAGCCATCTCGGTTATCAGGAGAAGACTGATTGAAGATGAGACTCTTCCAGACAGATGCGAGTTAGATGTTGAGCAAATTATTACCATCCTGAAGTTTTGTCTCGAAACCACCTACTTTGTGTCGAGCTTAACGGGGTCTTTTACAGACAAATCCAAAGGAGCTCCGATGGGCTCTCCCGTCTCACCGGCTGTCGCAGATGGTGATGGAAGATTTTGAACAGAGAGCACTTAAGAACCCCCCAGTGAATCCATCGGTGTGGTTCCGTTATGTGGATGACACCTTCACGGTCCTACCACAGAATCAGATTGAGGAGTTCTCAACTTACTTGAATTCCCTGAGCCAGAGTATTCAATTCACCATAGAAGGTGAGATTGATCAAAACTTGCCTTCCTAGACACTCACATTGAGAGGAAACAAGACGGATCCCTGAAGACTAGTGTTTATAGGAAGCCCCACACACACTGATCAGTACTTGAACTGGGACTCCAGGGTCAGGATTAGCCACTTTCGTCGCTTGTATTGACTAGTAAAAACTTGTAGAGGGGCATGAAGTTTTCAACTTCCCCCGCAGGGAAAACTTCTCAATTCCCAAAAAATTAGGTTTTGCAAGAGGGGGGGCATGTTTTTTGCAGGAAAAAGAGGAACCGTTTCTACGGTAGATTTTTTCCAATCCTATGGGAAACACATCAAAAAACCCAAGCCTTGTCCGCCTTTTCCTAAGAAAGAGGGCTCTGGTAACCCGGGGGGGAAAAACCTTTAAAAGGGGAAAATGGAAAAACTGAAAAGAATTCAAGCCCCCGGGGTTTAAATTCCCCCCAAAAAAAGGGAAAAGAAGGGCCGTTAAATCCAGTGCAAAACGGTAAAAGCCTGGAAATTATTAAAAGTTTTAAATTGCAGAGGTCCTTTAAACAGGAAAATTTTAACCTTTTAAAAGCTTGGAGCCTCAGTTGACCCGGCAAAAAACCCAAAAAAAGGGGGGGGGGGGGGGGCCCCCCCCCCCCCCGGAAGGCATGGGCCCCTCTCCCTCCGGGCCCGCCCTTTTCCGGGAGGGGGGGCCCCCCTTGGGGCGGAAAAACCCCCAAAACCCCGGGCCCGGGGGGGGCCCCTCCCAAAACTCTTTTT